>CM057453.1:1489507500-1490730000 GCA_016271365.2 Neoceratodus forsteri | reverse complement strand
GTAGTCACTGTGTTTCTCAATGCAGCTGTTGGGGACAACCAGGGTGTGTTCCAGTTACTGTTACACTTAGCGTTTCCACTTGTGTTTCCGTACCCGTTTGCGTTACCGTTCACGTGTATGCCACCGTGTGCGTTACCCTTTGCATTACTGTTACCATTTGCCTCTCCATTACTGTTTATGTTTGCATTTCGGTTTGCTTCACTGTGTGCATTACCATTTGCATATGCGGCCGCCCTTCCATTTGCATTTGGGTTTGTCTTTCGTTCTGTATCATTGTTGTTGTTACCGTTACCATTTGCGTTTCCAATTGCATTACTGTGACCGTGCACATTATGGTTTGCATTTCCGTACGTGCTTGCATTTGCGTTTCTGTTTTCTTTGGCGTTATTGTTGCTGTTACTGTTACCATTTATGTTTACAATTGAGGTACCTTGACCGTGCGCATTACAGTTTGCATTTCTGTATGTGCTTGCATTTGCATTTCTGTTTCCTTTGGCGTTATTGTTGCTGTTACTGTTACTATTTGCATTTACAATTGCGGTACCATGACCATGCACATTACGGTTTGCGTTTCTGTATGCGCTTGCATTTGCGTTTCAGTTTCCTTTGGCATTATTGTTGCTGTTACCATTACCATTTGCATTTACAATTGCAGTACCGTGACTGTGCGGATTCCCAGTTGCAATTCCTTATGCGCTTGTGTCTCCGTTTGCATCACTGTTCGCTTTGGCATCACTTTGCGCTTGCGTTTCTGTTAACATTTGCTTTACCATTTACATTTGCATCACCATGTGTGTAACCATTTGCACTTGTGTTTGCATTGCAGTTATGGTTACTATGTGACAAAACATCACGTGGTGGGAGGGTGGGGCCCGAAGGGCCCGCGCTCACACCACCACATTCAATTCACTATTTATAGTCCTCATTTTCAAAAAGAAGGGAAATTCTTGGCAAAAAACTTCATTTAATGCATCAGTTAGGGTTGTTCCACTGCAACAAAAGCAAGGAAATTTGGTGTTAGGGTTGAAAGCTCCCCCTTGCACCCCCCAGCCCACCCCCCCAACCGGCATCGGGGTGTGCGTTGGGGTCGTCGGCCTTAACTCTCACCCCATTCTCCTATACTTCACCACCTCAGCTTGTTTACACATGGAATGGGGTGAGAGTTAGGACCAATGAAACCAACACACACTCTGATGCCAGTTGGGGCGGGCGGGGGGTGAAGGGGCTTTCAACCCTAACACCGAATTTCCTTGCTTTTGTTGCTGTGGAACAATTCTAACTGATGCATTAAACAGAGTTTCTTGCCATGAATATATGTGTATATATGTATATAGCTATATATATATATATATATATATATATATATATATATATATAGGCATGGACACAGAAGCCATTGTATCAATCTTGTTATCTAAGCAACTATATGTATAAATAACATTTATACATATGTAGTAGTAAACTCATCATCAAGATTTATGCATATAGGCTGGCCCAGTGGCTTAGAGGACTGAGGCATCATTGCCTTACCTCCTGCCACACCAGTGACCTGTGTTCACTGTGTGAGTGGGTCACTGGGGTTAGGCCAAGGAAGGAGAGGATCGAGCATCTGGAGAACAGCTCTGCTCTCCTGGGGAGGGTGGGTTAGCAGTCCCACCAAATGACTGCTCCCAGATGGAGGCCTGAGGGCAGAATGGGTCAGGGACACCAATAGAAGGGAGGGTGCTGTGGGACTCCACAATGTGCATGCACCTCCACGTATGCATGTTGATGTGTCACCCCCCAGCAACAGGGGGGAGAAAACAGGAAAATGGTTGACCAGCAGGATAACACCAGTCCTCCACAGGCTCTGCACCAGGCCAGTTGGACACCTCAGTGCCATCCAGGTAAGTCCTGGTGAACGCCGGGGTGATGGTGCTCTGGCAACCGGTGGAAGGGGGCCGTTCGACCCGGAGGAGAAAAATATGGATAGAAAAAAAAATTCATGCATATAGTAAACTCGACATACCTTAGCCAGGCCTTCCACCTATAACCTGCCAGCACTACTTCTCCACTTTTGCTTTCAGTTACAGCCCAAACCAAACCTCATTCCATGCTGCTCCCCTGTAAATGTAACACTCATGCTCCATATACTATGAAAAAATAGAAAAGAAAAGCATACCAGGTTTAAATGTTCCCCAGTATCCCTAACTCGATATACACAGTACAATTAGTTTTGCTTTTGTTTAACACTCACACTGTTTGAATCTTGATCACCTTTCTGCCAGCACCTCTCCACAAGCTAGCCCACCTCCACCAACCAGTAAATACGGTATGCAGTCCCAGTTTGAGCAGCTTCTTATTGCCACCTTTTTGACCTTTGCACACAGAAGTGTGCACTTGGCCAGTTGCTCCATCTTTCGCTAGCTACTCCATCTCTACAGAATCTTGTCTGCTGTCACTCACTGACTCCTTGAATGGACCCCTTTTCTTGTCAGATATACATTTGTACACCACTAGCAGCCAGAGCTACTGACACAGGTAAGCAAAATTAAACTTAAGTCAATGCTCACCCTTATAGCACCAGGAACTGCAAACAGATGACTGATTTTTTTTTTTTACTTTTTTTTTTTAATTATGGAACAGCAATTCTCAAACCATGGCCAGTATCTCCTCATGAACAGTGAAACCTGCCTGCTTTCTCCCCACAAACAGTTCAACACTTGGCAGGAATGTTCAGTCTTCCATAAAATTCCTCAGAGAGTTTTAAAAGATTAATTAAAGATTAACTATTGGAGCTACAAATCACAGGTAGCTTCACCTCGCACTAAGACATGTTACCATGACTTTGGTTTAATTATTGATAAAAACTCCTCACCATTAATTGCAGTGCCTGTCAGGGGTGTCTGGAGCATTGGGATGCTGATGCAGTCCTTGCAACTTCCTAGCAATCTCATTATACAGTGGAGTCCTTTCAAATGTATTCAAAAAAATAAAGATTTTATAAAAAAAACTCAAAGCACTACTAAGAACAGCCTCTATTGCATAATTTGAATACGTAGTGAGGAGGTTGGATGATACCTGATTTATCTACACTCATGTTGTTTGACCTCGAACAACTCACTCATGACTTATGATACTCATGAGGTTATCCAAGGTCAAATTGCACTTCTATAGATAAATCAGGTATCACACATCTCCCCCTGAATACCCCGTATATATAAGTATATAAATTATGTTGACATGATGGCACTCCCATAGTTAGGGTTGAGCAGGTTGTCTAATGTTTAACCTCTAACTTTGCACTTTAATAGCTTCACCCCCATTCAACAGATTTGCAAAAATGTTTGCATGCATGGTCTGGGTGGCAAAGTCTCTGGACATGCCAAGTTTTGTTCTAATCAAATCTTCTGTTTCTGAGATCCATATTGTGTGTTTTTAGGAAAAATCTTTTTTTTTTGTCATTCCCTATCAACAGATGGTTTAGAACTTTAGTCTGAAATTTTCAGAACAGAAAGGGCCCAGAATGGTGCATTTCATTTGTTTGGTGAAAAAATATTAACCCATTCCCAAATTATAAGGATCTGACATTGCCTACCTAGATTTTAGCAAGGCATTTGACACAGTCCCGCACAAAAGATTAATAAACAAATTAGCCAGCCTGGGAGTGGGTCTCAGGGTGGTAGCCTGGGTAAAACACTGGCTGGACAACAGGACACAGTGGGTAATAGTAAATGGAGTCACAGTGAAGAAATGGGGGCTACTAGTGGGGTACCGCAGGGTTCAGTACTGGGGCCAGTCCTTTTTAATGTCTTCATAAGTGACATTGCAGAGGGACTGGAAGGGAAGTATGTCTCTCTGCAGATGACACAAAGATCTGTAACAGGGTTGATACACAAAGGGGGTGGAAAAGATGAGAAGGGACTTGGCAAGGTTGGAGGAATGGTTAAAAATATGGCAGCTTAGATTCAATGCAAAGAAGTGCAAATTAATGCACCTGGGAAACAAAAACTCAGGGGAAGAGTACACAATGGGGGGGTACTAACAACAACAAAAATGGAAAGGGACCTGGTGGTGGTCATATCAGATGACCTAAAGGTGGGCCAGCAATGTGAGAAGGCAATAAGGAGGGCTGGGGGGATACTGGGATGCATAGGGAGAGGCATCACCAGTAGAAAATGGAAGTTGTTGGCCCTCTGTACAGACAGTTGGTAAGACCACATCTGGAGTACTGTGTACAGTTCTGGAGACCCCATCTCCACAAAGACATAGACAGGGTGGAGGCTGTCCAGAGGAGAGCAACCAAAATGGTGCAGGGTCTGCACCAGAAGACATATGAGGAAAGACTAAAGGAGCTTAAGATGTATAGCCTTGAGGAAAGGAGGGAGAGGGGACAGGATAGAAACTTTCAAATACCTCAAGGGAATCAACAAAGTCCAGGAGGGTAGCATCTTTCAGAAAAAGAGATGTGCAAGAACAAGGGGGCACAATTTGAAGATAGAGGGGGGACAGCTTAGAGGTAATGTGAGGAAGTATCTCTGCACAAATAGGGTTGTAGATGCATGGAATGGCCTTCCTGAGGAGGTCATAGAGTCAAAAACAGTGGGGGAATTCAAGAATGCATGGGACAGACATAAGGCAATTCTAGTGGGGGGGTAGGAGGAAGTAGGCTGTTGGTTAACTAGGATCTGCAGCTTATCCATTAGGTAGGAAAGTGGGCAGACTAGGTGGGCCAAGCAGTCCTAATCTGCCATCAAATTCTATGTTTCTATGTTCCTCACTAGGGTATCAAACATCTATCCAAAAGGCCCCAATGAGCATGCTTAGAACCAAAATTTCAAAGCCTTATAACATGGGAACAGATTAACATTTTTTCACCAAACCAATGAAATACACTATTCTGTGACAAGCCCTTTCTAGCCTGAGAATTTCAGACCAAAATTCCAAATCATCTGGGCACTAGGCAATGCCAGAAAAAACCCAGACTTTTCCTAAAAATGCATTATATGGAGCTTGGAATCCGCACATCTGACTGGAATGAAACTTGTCACATCAAGAGACTTTCCCCCCAGACCATGATTGCAAAATTTTTTGCAAATCCATTGAATGAGGGCAAAGCTATTTCAGCGCAAAGTTAAGGGTTTAACATTAAATAGCCTACTCAGCCCGAACTATAGTAGTACTACCATTCATATATATATATATATATATATATCCCAGATGATTTGTATTTTTGGTCATAAGTTTTCTGAGTGGAAAGGGTTTGCCCTAGAATGGTGCCTTTCATTTTTCTGGTGAAAACAATATTACTTGATTCCTAAGTTATACGGATTTGAAATTTCAGTTCTGACCATGCTCTTTTGGGTCTTTTGGATAGATATTTGATACACTGCTGAGCATATTCAGAACCAAAATGTCAAATCCTTATAACTTGGGAAAGGATTAATGTTTTTTTTTTGCCAAAGCAGCTAAAGGCACCATCCTGGGGTAAGCACTTTCTACCGTGAACATTTCAGACTAAAATTCCAAACCCTCTGGGCTGTATTTATGTATATATTATAGTGGCACAGTAGCACCACCATAGTTAGGGTTGATTAGGCTGCTTAATGTTAAACCCCTAACTCTACACTTTAATAGCTTTGTCACCATTCAACGGATTTACGCAACATTTACACGTGCGGTCTGGGGGCAAAGTCTCTTGACATGCCAAATTTCATTCGATCAGATGTGCAGATTCATCATGTTTATAAAGGCAGTCATAAAATTACTATTTTGAAAACTTGGGGACAAAATTAAATAAAAAATAAAGAGTGAATGTGTAAAGAGTAAATGTAAAGAATATATATGTATTCTTTGCAAAAAATTGCATTAATACAAGAGTTAGGGTTCCACTTAATACCGCAGAAGTTGGGAAATGTGGCATTAGAGTTTCCAACCCCAACTCCCCACCCCCATTCCCCAAGTAGCAAAGGAAAAAACATTAGGGTTTAGGGTCTCCAGACTGTTGATGAATCAGTGGTGGGGTTTTCCTTGAGATTCTCAACTCTAATGCCAACCACTCCCCTTGAGCAAATAGGGTCAGATGTGAGGCCCTCCATGAAGATAGCTATAACTTATTCTGTTGGTAACATGTGGCAAGACATACTTCTCTACCTTAGAAGAGTGCATCACAATGAGGTAGTGGCTTGGAGCTGTACCTTGTACTTTGGATAGGAGATTACAGACTGGGGGAGGGGAGCATTATGGTTGACAACCCCAAGGAAGAGCCACCACTGATTCATCAATACTTTGGAGACCCAAGTCCCTCATGTTTTCCTTTTGCTGCTTGGGTGGGTGGGTGGGGCTGGGGAGTTGGGGTTGGAAACCCTAATGCCACATTCCCTACTTTTGTGGTGGTAACTTTTTCCATAATAGATAGATAGATAGATAGATAGATAGATAGATAGATAGATAGATAGATAGGTAGCTGGATGGATACATAGATAAATGTAAATTTATGAGTGCATGGAGCCAAATGGCCTCCCACACACCCCGAAAAGGCTGAAAACAGAAGACACAGACATGTGCCTTGTTCTTCACAGGACTCATCAGTGTGTGTCTTGTCTGTAACAGCCCAGGGAAAGAATAACCCAGTCATGTGCTGAAAGATTACTTTCCTGGTTTAAACTCACTATGCCTCACACCCTTGAGATCAAAATATGACGGGTTCATCTTTCCCCTGTGCTATTACAGATGAGGCATACTGATGAGTCCTGTGTAGGAGGAGGCACGTGTCACTTTCTTTTCTTTTCAGCCTTTTGGGGTGTATTTCAGGCATTTGGCACCATGAACTCTTGCTTGGAGTGGAGCCACTCTGTTTTTTTTCATCGTAGTTTGCATGTGCTTCCCAGAATACTTTGCAATATCGGGATATGTGTAATTTTACATTTCACTGAAACCTGGCTTTATTGCAGGTGCCTTTTCCAGGTAACCCTTGCTTCACTGCTTTTGTGCTGAGGTTCTTTTACTATTGTTTATGTATATTCTTTTTCACGATTGTACTTTACTTTCTTATTGTATTTTGATTGCATTTCAATCTGTCTTGTTCCCCTCTGCCCAGGTCGCACCTAGAAATTAATCTTGTCTCAGAATGCCATTCACAGTCACCTATTTGCAAATAAACTAAATAAGTAAATTAAATAAACATCTGGTTAACAGTTTTGCAGTACAGAAATACAAACTAAGCACTGTCCACAGTGGTAAACTTCACATAAGCACTGGATTATTCTAGAAGCATATCAGTTTCTCTAGATCATGATTTTATCACAGAAAAGCTCCTTTGAAGGAATTTTCTTCTTTTGAAACAAGTCCAAATACAGCAGATGATTCCGAGAATCAAACCCTGTGTAAACATTTGGTGTGGCAATGTACCATCCAGAATAAAACCTACCAAATATTTTTCAGTTCAACTGAATCAAATAATTGAACATCAGAAGACAACTGCATCATTCATAAGCCCTGAGCTCAATTGGCTCCAAACTGCACCATTACTATAGTTACTATAGTTAATGGGGGTGTTTTAAATGATCCTTGTTAGTTGTATCCCCCTTCTTTTTATGTTTTCTTGCGCATGTACAAGAAACATTTCGGCACAGCTTAGGAGAGAAGTGGGGTTTTGGAGGTGCAGCACTGTGGGGGCCAATGGCCCCAGTGCCTTTTGAGGTTTGGCCCACTTTTCCCAATGTGGTGGCAGGCTGCTTCTGACACTAGTTCTTTTTTTAGACTGGAATTGCATACAAACTTGGCCCCACAGTATCTGAATTTTGCATCCAATAAAAGCTGCAAGTGTGTCAAAACTGTATGCATATCAATTGTGTCCATTTTGTACCACAAATCATGACTTTTTGTTGTAGATGGATGCAACTTTTGACAATTTCAGCAGGACTGCCCAAACGTAATCAAGCAGACACATACACTAGCACAGTATGCATTTGTATCTGTGTCTTCCTACTCTTTCTTAGACTCTGGTTCCGTGTCTTTGTAAAGGGCTAACTCTGGAACCACAAGGAATAGAAATGTAGTTTCTTTATTAATTTTTTAAATGAATGCTCACAGTCAGGTCAGTATCAGTATGATAGTTTTCTTGTGTCAATTTCTTGTCAATATACATAGATATAGTAAAGAATTATTACATTTTTTTATGTATAACATATAGATAAAATGAAAGTTATCAACAGGACTTTTAACCATGTCAACCTGCCTCCAAGTTTTCATTAAAAAAAATTACATTGCTAACACCAAAGATTCCAGACATAGCCTTTTCTAAAGCTAGAGGTCCCGATTCTAAAATGTTGGTGCAAACAGTACCAAATGTGACTTGCACCAATTGCCGTTGTGCATGAGGGACCCTGTACCCAATTTTCTATTGGGTAGGGTCCCGCCAGCAAAATCCCTCAGCTTGCAGCAACAGTGACTGTCCTCTAGACCACCAGGGAACTTTTTATTTATATTATGTGGGCAGATGAGGGATAGGGAAGTGGGTCCGTTAGACTACCAGGGCAGTGACTAATATGTATACATTGGGGATCAGGGCTCAGGGGTGCCGTCAGACCACCAGAGATGTGATTAATATAATAAAAATGAGGATCAGGGCTGGGGGGTCTGCTAGACCACCAGGAATGTGATTAATATTACTAACTAGAAGACTGTGGCTGGGGGGGGTCCACTAGACCACCAGGGACAGGATCAATGTTATTAAAGGGGATCTGGGATGGGGGGGACTGTGGCACATTTTCTCTCCCAACCAGGGAGGGCTCAGAGAGTAGCACAAATGCTCTGACCCTCCCGGAGGGTGAAATTCTATTTACCCTTAGAACAGCCCTAGCCCTAGGATACTTAGAATTTTGCCCTCTGGGAGGGTTTAAAGAATCCTGAATTAGGGGATGCAGCAGCTTGCATCTGCTGCATGCCGCTTAGTACCATGTCACAGCCCATTTCATTGTCACAAGGATAGTGCAAGCCCGCTTTGGTGCACACAGGCTGCAGTTGACACAGGCTACATTTGAGAATCACTCCTGGTGAATCTTTTAGCACAAGGGGACTTTGCACCATTCCTTATGGTGCAAGCCCCTTGCACCATTTTGGGAGCTGTGGGAATCAGGCCCAAAGTCTTTGAAAAGGGTGAACTTTGAACCAAAAGAGGCTAGGACTAAATTTAAAGCTTGTGGTCTGGTCCACATGGTTATGTCTTGCTAAAGCATTTTCCTTGAGTTAATATAAAGTGATATAATCAATTAATGTAAATTTCTTACACCATAATGTTACGTTTAAAATGCATTATCCAATGGCTAAAACAAATATTCAAACTTGATTGGCTACCAGCAATGGGGGCATCACTGAACATACCCACAGTAAAAAAAAAAAAAGTGCCAGCCAACAACCTTTTTACCTGTTCTCATGTTTTAGCACTCTACCCTTCTCTGCATGTACATAATACGGCTGCCCTGGTGTAAATTCCTTAACACAGTGTTTTAAAAAGGACACCAATACAGCCAGTACAACCACTGCTACACATACCTCCCAGTGCCAGATTTCCAACATACCCTACCTGCTGCTGCTTCACTCTCATGTTCTGGGATCCCACCATACAACAAGAAGGAGTTGTCAACTACCATTCAAACTTAGAACCTTTCCTCCTCCTACCATTACCAGATCTCTTCCTACTCTCCTCTCCTGTGAAACCTTCAACAGCACCACCTACTGTCAACATAACAAAATGTACACTTGTAATGTAAAAAAAAAACCTCAATAAAACAGATTTTTCAAAAATCCTTGGATAATAGTAATAATACATCCCAGGATGTGGTAGATCATGGGTATTGCCATTTCTCAGGTGCACATGTCACTTAGCCTGCTACCTCATGCATCACAACACACTCAAGGCATGGCAATATCCCATAATCTACCACACACTGTATTACTCCTTCCCACTCAAGATCTGATGTAATCACAACCTCTTTGTGGCAGCACATATAGAATACTGTATGGGTGACCATACACGGCAAGATTGTGTTTTTCCATCGAGGGGATGTGATGACATCATACAGACCTCGAGAATGAAGCTAAAGAGGTCTGTATGGCAGCATCACATTCCCGAGATGGAGTCACAGTCTTGGTTGTGCATGGTCCCCCATACAATGTTTTGTATAGTGTATGATTTCCTTGAGTTGTTAGCTTTTCATTTTAGAAGGATTTACCTTCACGTCATGCTACTGCTCACTCCATCACTTCTGTCTGGTACTAAGTTGTTGCAGGCAAAGTCTTTCCCACTTCTGACTCTCTGGCCACATAAATATAACATTTATAGCAAGAATGAATATTTGAAAACGATATATAATATATCAGGAATATCCTAAGTATTACCTTCCCAAACAAATGTGTTTTTAACAGTAAATATAGGCAGCACTCAGCTGAATGAACAAATGGCATTAAAATTAATACTGTACTAAACATTTTTTCCCATCACAATGTTCTGAAATTTGATTAAAGTTGTGCAAGCAGGCCAGCCCAGTGGCACTGAGGGCTGAGGCACTGGACACCTTTCCTCATGTCATGCCAGTGATCTGGGTTTGGGAATGAGCCAAGATTGTTAGGAGATGGCTGGGAGGGGTGGAGGGAGCAGGATCAAGTGGCCAAAAGGCAGCTCTACTTTCCTGGGGAGGTACCTTGTCGCCAGTCTTAGCTTCACTGCCCCCGGGTGGAGGTTCGAGTGCAGTGCAGGTTGGCAGGTGGCAAAGCAGAGGGAAGGCACCTCAGAACCATGGCATGCACATGCCTCCACATGCACGCAGGCGTTCGAGACATGGGGATGGAGGAAAAATCGAGGTATGAAATGTAATTTAAAAACAGAAAAAGTTGTGCAAGAAAAAAAGACAGAAAAACTCCATTAAGAAGTATAAGAGATAGCTTTGTTTTGTTTACCTTCTGCTCTGCATCTTTATACATCCTCTCCACAGGCCAGCATTTTCCTGACTGCAGCAGAAAATGAGCGCAGGGGCAGGCCATTCCAGGTGGTGGAGCTAATCTTAGTATATAGTGTATTTAAAATTATGTGTTATAAAGTGTATGTGTTTCATTATGAACTGGCTGCCAAAAATTGAGAAAGCTGATTGGCTGAGAGGTCTTTGAAGCCATGATGATATTGGGGTACATACTCATGGCTTCAAAAACCTCCAGCCACCAGCCTTCTCACTGACCACTGACTGCAAACCCATCCAACTGCCAACACATCAGTGGTAAAGATGCTGCTTCTGCAGCACTAAGCCATGGGAGAAGCATGAGCACAACAACATAGCCATGTACCTCATCCCTCATTATGCTTTCCCTGGCACAACTCTGTCCATGGCATGGGTGTAGCCAGGCATACTCCAAGTACTCCATGGTGTGCAATTTTATTTAAGGGGGGTAGCAAATAGGCTCTGAACTGCTTCCTTTTTCCATGAAAACTAACAAAGAAAATGCTGAACCTTTCTGTAATTTTATTCATAGGAGTCAAAACTAGAAGGACTGGTCACTAATACTCTCTTTGCACCCCAAGGCCAATACAACTTTACAGGCTCTGGGCTGGTATGTGGGTGTCTTAGGGAGCAATGCATGGCATTTGTATTTATCCATGCATGGCAACAACCATTGTCATGAGATACAAAAGGTGTATTTATGAGGCAACAAACACGGTCCTGGTGTACGTTTGTATATTGTCTGGCTACATGCCTTTGGGGGTGGTAGCACACCCTAACAAGGGGGGGGGTAGCAGTGAGTCCACTTGGTGTGCAGATCTGAAATCCCTGGCTACACCCCTGGTCCATGGCAGGTGGATGGAGCGAGTTCCCCAACATGAGTGCCTGCTCAAAAAAATATGTACATGCACCAATACAACTGCTGCCGCCATTTGCGGCATTCACATAAAAAACATTACTCTCCATAACAAAAGTACCAGAACAAATAAACCCAATCCCCCATTATCAAGCATGTCCCAGATCATTTCCCCACAGTCACACACACTGACTGCTTCACACAGTGTTTGAGAATGATGGTTGCTTAATATTTCCCCGTGGCCTTTCAGTGTACATTTGAAGCGCATCCCTCTTTCTGTAAAAAAAAAAAAATATATATATATATATATAAAAACAGGAAAGAACTTTCATTTACATTTAAATGAACTGCCACCAAGTGGCATCTGCATTGTTTTCACACATACCCGATCGTAACACAGCAATGGCCACTGACTAATAGAGATTGATCCCACTACCAGTTCACGTCAGTACAGCATACAACTGCTGCATACAGTACCAGTGCTATCAAAACAAAAAGCAAATTATTCCCTTCAAATGAAAAGAAATGTAGTACAGCACACAGGGGCAGATTTCATAGGTCATACCATCACAAACTTTCACCTTGTCTGTCAGCTCCAACTTCTACCTCCAAGAACTATTTTTTTTAAATGTATTCCTACACTACCATAAAAAATATTTTTAAAATGTTTAAAAGTTTTTTTTAATATTTCATTTCTAAAACCTTTACTCCAGTTCATAATAGTAATAATGTACTCCAGTGTGTGGTATATCATGGGATATTGTCACTTCTCGGTTTTTGGACATACTCAGCCTGCTGCCTCGTGCCCAACCACCCGAGGTGTAACAATATCCCACGATATACCACACCCTGTTGCGCATTATTGCTTAATTATACAATGACATACAAGAATCTTGAACTCTGATTGGTCTGTCTGGAACTGGAGCCATGATGTTATCCCAGTACAACATCACGGCTCTAGTCCCAGCACACAGATGATCGCAAAACAATTAAAGAAATCCCTCCCTCCCCCTGCAAGCCACTGCAAAGCTGACACTGTCCTGTCCGTGCAGAACTGTTACCCAAACATTACTGGACAGTGAGGCCATCACAACATCAACCCACAGTAATTTTCACCCTCAGGGCTAATACAAAAATGCCATAAGACAAACCTTATCAGCATTTTTTAAACTCCCACTTAGCTGCCAGCCTTTTCTGTTTTCACAGTGTCACATACACTCGCAATCAACTGCTCTGCTATGAGCGTTGTCACCCTTCAACTCCCACTTTCCTTTTCCCCAGACTGTCTCCAGTCACAATACAATTAACAGCACTCCGTCTGTCCTTTTCGCAGTCTCTCACTGAGAAAAACTTACATTTAAAAGAAAAGAATATCTGACAATCCGAGTGACATATCGGCATGCACCTTCCAGCCACGTCAGTGAATGGCCCAGACTGTAATTGGTGGTCACGCACTTCAGTAAAGCTGCTCAGTTCGGTTCGCAGAGGAAAAAAAAGCAGCGGTGCTTTCTCTTTATTCTAGAACAGTCTCATAAGTACAGAGATGCCATATAGGCATCATAAATATACATTCCATCTCCTAACACTCTCTCTTAGCTGTAAAGCTTGCTATCATTCGGCGTTCACCCAATGGCTCAGTAAAGAACCGCCATGCCAGTTGCTCGAAAGCCTACTCGCTGTGCATTTCTCCTGATCACAGTGGCTGAAAATTTGAAGGAAAAACAATACAAAAACAAAATTCTTCCAGGTATACTACTTGGTTTCATATGTGTGTGTGTGTGTGTGTGTATGTGTGTGTGTGAGGGGGCAGACACTTGCTTCTGGACAGCGACAGACAGATCCACAAAACTCAAGGAGCACCATTCACTAGCTCCACCTACTGGCTGAAACAGTGAAAAAGAACTTTTTACTTATTATGTGTACCTACTCCAGTAAAAAAATGAATTAAAATAGGTCATTTTGTGCATTTTTTTAATCTTTTTCTTTTTTCTTTACAAACAAGCCATTGTATAATAGCAATAATGCACTCCAGGATGTGTGTTGTGCTGGGATAACGTCACGCCTTGCTGTGGGATGCACTCAGCCTTTGGCCTTGTGCGCAACCACACAAGGTGTGACATTATCCCAGCACAACACATACCCAGTCGTGCATTATTGCTTAATTATATTATGTATTTGTTTCAGTATATAAGGTATGCAGAGCAATACAGCTCACCAGGGCAGTAGGTTAGTGGGGTGCAGTGGTATAGTTAGAGCAGACTCGATAAACTTTTGATCTCCTTCTACTATTAAATTCTGTGTTTCTGTTTATGCAGAATTTATCAATATATCATGTATGTGTTTCAATATATAGTGAATTTGTTTTGGGTATATAGCGTATGTTGATGTTTCAGTAGATAGTGTATGTGTTTTGATACATTGTTGTACATGTTGATTTGTTCAATATACAGTACAGCGCATGTGTTTCAGTATATAGTGTATGTATCTCAATGTATACAAACATACATCTGAACACATGAAGAAGCCAGCAGAATAAAGCCATTAGGTCTATCTAGTCAGCTCATATTGTAGGGTCCACAGCTTAAGCTACTGACCCTGACCCCAAATCCTCCTATCCTTTTCTTCTGCCACTCCATGACCCTTACGTTCCCCTTATGTCTATCCCAGTCTTTCTTGAAGCTGCCCACTGTCTTCAATGAGATTCCCTCTTTCAGCAGCACATTCCAACTGATCACCATCCTCTCTGTGAAAAAGTGCTTCCTAACCTCTATCCTAAACCTTCCCCTCCAGGACAAGACTGTGTCTCCTCATGTTTTGACTGCCACTTAACTTAAAAAGACTCTTCCTTATCCAATCTATTTATCCTTTTTAAGTACTTGAAGGTCTCAAGCATGTCCCCTCTCTCCCTCTTCTCCTCCTAGGAGTACATGTTAAGGGTCCCAAACCTGTTCTCGTATGCTTTACCCTGCTGACCCATGATCATCGTTGTTGCCCTCCTCTGGACTGTCTCCTGCAAGTTAATGTCCTTTTTTAAGGTGTGAGCACCAGTACTGTACTCCATACTCTGAATGTGGCATCACCAATGGCCTATACAATAGCAATATAACCTCCTTTTCCCTGCTGATGATCTCCCTGGCTATTCATCCTACCATCTTGTTTGCTCTTGCTGCTGCTTTCTTGCACTGTGCAAAGTGCTTCATGTTGCTAGTGATTATCACTCCCAGATCCTTTTCCTCCTCCTCCTCCTCCTCCTCTGTTGTAGATACCCAGACCCCTCCCAGGCAGTAGTCTTTATTTATTTGTGGCACCCTTTCCAGGAGGCCCAGGGTGCCATTACAATATATAAACCGAAAGAAATTATCCACCATATAAAATTTTGAAATAAATAACAAATAAATAATAATATAACACCTATACGAACAAAATTAGCAAAAACAGACTAACAATTTAGGATGTGGTGCAATACGATGTCACAAATAATCCCGAAGCGCTTGTTGACAGATATGTTTTCAAGCCCCTTTCAAAGGCCTCCACTGACAGGGCCTCCCTCAAAGCTCTAGGTAGAGAATTCTAGAGGCTTGGAACTGCTACCTCAGAGGCCCGGTCCACAGAAGTCTTCAATCTAGCCCGATGAACCACCAGAATACCCTCTCTGGCAGACTGGAGAGGACAAATGGGGATGTGTGGATGCAGGAGCACAGCCAGGTAGTCCAGGCCCAGCCTGTGTAGGGCTTTGTAGATTAATAAACCCACTTCAAATGAGATACCCCACTTCACCAGTGCAAATTCTGTAGCACAGCTGAGATATGGCATGATCTAGAAAGGCTAGTAATTAACCAGGCAGCTGCATTCTGCAGCAGCTGTAGACGTCACAGCATACCCCCAGTAACCCCAAGGTACAGAGCATTACAGTAGTCTAGCCCAGAGGTCACAAATGCATGTGCCAGTTTGGCCAGGTCACCGGGAGAGATAAGGGTTGATCTAGTGGATATTCAGCAAATGGAAAAAGCCATTACAGACTACAGATGACACTTGGACTTCCATTGTCAGACCCTCATCCAGAATGACTCCATGATTCTTCACCCTAGGAGCAGCTGCAAGCCTTGAGGGACCCAGCTAAAGCCCAGTCTCTCTCCAGGCCATCACTAACCCCTTCCCCCATGGCCCAGCTCAATCACTAGAACCTCCGTTTTCTCAGGGTTGAGTCTCAGCCAGCTCGATGAGATCCAGTCTTGGATTTCAGCCAGGCACTTAGTAAGCACATCGACAGCACCTGGTGTCCTGGGAGAAAAAGAGATATAGAGCTGGGTATCATCTGCATAGCAATGGAACCCAAGTTTCTAACTCCTAATAATCTTGCCCCGGGGTAGCATGTAGACTGCGAACAACAGGGGTGACAGAACCAAACCCTGGAGTATGCCACAGGAAAGAACCACCGGGTGCGAAGAGAATCTTCCTAACACTACACTCTGAGTTCTGTCCAGGAGATTGGACTCAAACCATCTGATGACCTTGCAGGTGAGTCCAGTGTACTTCCTGAGTTGATCTAAAAGCAGTTCATGGTCCACAGTACCAAATGCTGATGAGAGATCCAGGAGGACAAGAACTGACCACTCTTCTTTAGCCCTCATCCTGAGCAGGTCATTGTGCACCCTAACTAGTGCTGTCTCCATGCTATGCCTGGCTCTAAACCCAGACTGGAGAGGTTCAGAGATATCGAAGGCTGCGAGATGAGTCTCAAGCTGATGTGCAACAACCTTCTTAATAACCTTTCCCAAAAAGGAAAGGTTAGAGACTGGTCGGTAGTTCACCAAGACAGCTGGGTACAATGTTGTTTTTTTTTCAGAAGAGGTTTAATCAGTGTGCATTTGAGCACTGCCAGGTATAATCAGTCAATCAATCAATAAATCAAACTTTATTTAACTAGGCTTTACGCCTTTGAGTGAGATCTTTTTGCAAGATGGTCCTGGACAACAACTACAGGTAACAGTGATACAGTGACACAGGTATACAGTTATAAAACATATACATGTATTTAAGTACATTCAATGATACATTTTAAGCATATTACAGTATATACAACATCTGGTAGTAATAAATAATAATACAACAAGAGAATCTGATGTTGATTATAGTCTAAGAAAGGAAATGGGGTGTAGGGAGATGGTAGGGGGAGGAGCGAGGGGTTTAGGAGAAAAGGGTAAAGGTAGAGGGGAGCAGGAGCAGGAAGTGCTAGGTTGACCTGACAAACAAGAGCGGAAGTGGGAAGTATAAACCTCTGATAAGGAACAGCGGACAATTTTGGCAAACACCAAACCCAAATGCTTGATACAACCCACTAGTAGTTGCATCGTACCTGGGTTAAGATTACAAAATGTTGGCCATGGCTCTGAGATCACCCTGCATACCTTCTCCACTGTCACTGGCCAAAACTCTTCCCAAAACCAAAGATTATGTTCGTAACCCACAGGCCCACCATTGCTGGGATTCCATGGCCCAGTTGGAGTCATTTCAGCCCTGATGGAGGACACCCTATCTGAGAAGAATCGAGAGAACTCACATTTTGTGGGTGTAACTTCTTTACAAGCTCCAGACAGACAGGGTGGAAAAGCCTGTCTACCGTCCGAAAGAGCTGAGATGCTTGGTTCCTCCCAGTGGCAATCTCTCTTGACAGAAAGTCTGCCTTTTTCTGAGTGATTGCCTTCTGATATTCTTAATAATAAGAAATCAGAACTAATTTGCTCCCCCAAGCCTCGGACATCCTTCAATGATGCTCCAACCTTCATCCCCTGGTTTTTAATGCTCTCAGCTCACCGTCAAACCACAGCAAGCCAAGATGTGACACTAGGGGAAGTACACAGACTGGCACTAAGCAGTTGTAGGCCACAGTGACCACATTATTATAGGCCGCCACTGTGGCCTCTGCAACCCCAGGGCATGCTGCCATCATTTTAGAGGTGTCCAGAACCAACATCAGTCCATCCGGTCCAAGCCCTCTCAAAGGCCATTACTGAACCACCTCCATAGGGGATGGACTACAAGGGGCAGCCCTGAAACTGAACCTGGTCACACAGTGATCTGACCAACTAACTGGATCAATCTTAAGTCTGTTGATTGTGAGCCCCAGGGAGAATACCTGATCCAAGGCATGACCATGCATGTGACTTGCAGTTGTAATCACCTGCACAAGGCCAAGAACTTTCATACTCTGGAGGAAATCTTTACCACACTGCAAACGTTCGTCATCCTCCTAAGCATTGAAATCACCCAAGATAAGCCATCTTGGTGATTCCAACATTAGATCAGTGTTGAAGGATGCAGTCTTATGCAGAAATTCTCCCTCATGACCTGGAGACTGGTACACGAGGAGGATTCTTCAGCTTGTACCCAGACCACCTTGTATGGCCATGTATTTAAACGAACCAGCATCTCTCACTGAGTGAGCCACCAGGTTCAGTTCAGATCTAAAATAGATGGCCACCCCCTCTCCCCTATGGTCCCTCCCTGGACAGTACACCACTGAGAATCCAGCTGGGACTGACACATCCAGAACAGGGCCAGAGTCATCTCCTAGCCAGGTCTCAGTAATACAAGCCAGATTGACAGAGGGAATAAGAGCCACTATAACTGCGGTCTTATTCCTCATTGACCTAGCATTACATAGAACTGCCCAAAGTGGACAGAATGAGTCAGCAGGCCCCTCAACTGCCTGCCCACTCAGTCTGGTGGGATCCCTTGGAACAGGAACCAAACATGACTGACCTCTCTCCATCCCTGTCTAACCCCAGGGTGTCTCCTGGTCCATAACACCCTGATATGGACTGCTTCCTCAGTCCTCCCCAGTCCACATGCTCTCCTTCTGCCCTTCCTAATGATTCCATTCTCCCTGCACCAATGGTACACCATAGCCAGGAGGGGAGGGAGATCGAAAGGATGTAGATCTTTGAGCTGTGACGGGGAATAACTGAGCTTCTGGGGAGCATGACAATTCGCTCCTTACAAATTCAGTCCCGACAACTCGCTCCAAAGAAAGTTCACTCCTGTAACAACTTGGTACAACGTCAGTTCACTCCTGTGTGCTACTTTTCACTCCCATATGCATTGCAAAACAAATTGACTTTACCAACATTACCATCACCATTAACAGTACAGCACAAAGTCAGCAAATTGCAACAAAACAGCAGAAAGCAACAAAATCTCCTTTCCATATTAGTACTGACAGTCCTTAAAAGTAGTCTGTCCTTAGTTACCATGTGTAGGCAGGAAGTGAAGTAATTAGTAAGTCAGTCGCTGCCTTAGTTACCATGTATAGGCAGGAAGTGAAGTAGTTAGTTACTCAGTCGCTGCCTGAGTTGATTCAGGTATGTTAAAAACACAATGCTTTATTAAGAAAATGTTAAAAATCCATTAGATGTGGTAACTAGAAAGATTAATAGTCAAAGCTATGTGCGATTCACCTAAGAAACTCCTCTGTAGTACGCTCCTCACTTTTACTAATAATGCGGGCAAGCCGTTCCATATTGTCACGATACACCTTCCAACACACAGTTGGGGCGTTCCCAGCAATCAATTGTTCAAGCTCTCCAACCCTTTTTCTTTGTACACCTCTGAGACCATCTGTGAACTTCCACAGAGTGGGATGCGATGCGCGTAGGATACTCTGCATCCCTCTGTGGACAGCTTCAACAACATTATTTGTCTTAGCTCTCCCATCACTGACACTTTCTGCATGGTTCCAGAGAGCAAGCTCAAAATGGGTCTGTCTTCTGCTTGTGCCTCTCCTGTTAGGGCGCCCAATCCAGACATTTTCAAAATAGTCAATGACCGGTAGTTAATCATCTGGAAACATATTTTGTTGCTCATCAGTAATATCCTCAAACCTTTTAATAACTTGGTCAGTAGGATAAAAGGTGAGAGAGGGCAAATATTTACATTTTAAGGCAAATTCTGGATCTTGGGAATACTGTACAGCTAGGCCTTCCATCTGTATCTTGCGATAAACGCACTGTGTAAAGTGGAAGAAGCATCCCACTTGCTTACTGTAAGGAAAAGCTGATTTGAAGGCATTAATTGTAGCCCTCTCGAAATCGGTCATGACAATGTCTGGGCAGAGATTTGGGTTTAGTTCTTTTAGTGCTATTAGCATCCTGTCATACCATTCCCATCTTTTACTAGGCAAAAGCGCACAAATAGCAGGCTGGACTTTGCCAAAGCGCTCATCCATGATAACATATAACTGTTGGAAAAGAGGGGGAGCAACACTGAAAGTGCCATCAGCATGCCACACCTTTTATCTTTCATGGAAACTTAGATTTCTGTCTGTCCCAAATATCAGTATCCTGTTGTTACCAGGGCCACTGTCATGTAAAAGAAATGTAGCACTGTCAGTGCTAGAGTCCTGAGTGTAGGTTTTATAATATTCTGGAATTATCAACTCCACAAGATCTTTTGGGTTTGGTGGTGCCCCATGAACCCGGACTCCGCACAGTTCATTTTAGGTTACAGTCTATCAGCTTTCCTGTGGCTGCTAAAGACATATTTTGTTTTGCATGAAGTAGTACCTGAGTGGTTGTATCCTGGGTTGTTGCTGCTCTTTGTTTTGCAATACTGACAGCTACAGATTTCTCCACAGCACAGGGGTCTGGTGCATGCATGTGTGTGGAAAACTGCTAAATAATACTTGGGTCATTAATGGAGGCTGTGAACGCATGCATTGCAAACTTTCACTTTTTGTACTGCAAGCCCACATTGCCATATGCCTTTTCCCTTGGCTCCCCGTTTGCACAACATATGTTATTCTCATCCACAAGTTTTCTTTTTTGGCGCTCGGAGGTGATGAAGCGGCAAGTCATTTTCACTAAAGGCAGTCACAAACAGAGCCATAGCCACAGACTAGGTTGATTTATACTGCTAGCCATCCATTCTGGTTGGACCACATCATTGCATGTAGTCATTGCCAATTAGTGTTCTTCGCCCAATAATGTGGTTCTATGTAACACTGTGCTCTTTGTTTGTCAGTTGCTGTAAGTTCAGTAGTTGTCAGTTGCTGTCAGGTAATCGCATGCGGGAGTGAAATTGACAGGAGCGAGATCACAACGGAGCTAATGTTCATTGGAATGAATTGTCAGGAGTGAATACCGCAGGAGGAAATTGTCAGGAGTGAATACCGCGAGAGCGAATTTTCGGGAGTGCATTGACATGTACCTGAGCTTCAGGGGCTGAAGCAGGTAGCCTATCCTAACACCTTCATAAAAACCATACTAAAATAACCACCCCCACCCACAACACACCCTGCCACCCCACTATCAACTCCGGCTAGTAAATCCTAGCCCTGTTGTCCCAGTACCCTACCACCACCCTCACCAAACTCCATCAACAGCTAGTACCCTATCCTGGGATTCTTGGCTCCAATATGCATAACTTTGCATTTCCTGGTATTGAAGCCAAGCTGCCAAATCCCGGACCACCTGTAAAGTTTTTTTTCAGATCACCTTGTAGGTCCTGTATCCCTTCAACTGCGTCAGCCCTCCCACAAAGCCTGGTGTTGTCCACAAATAGGCACATTTTGCCCATATTGCCATCCCCAATATCACTGATGAAGATATTGAACAACTCTGGTTCCAGCACCAAGCCCTGCAGGACTCCACTGGTGAACTCCCTGGTGCTAGATAACTCTCCCCCCACCACCACCCTGTGGGTCCTGTTTCTCAGCCAGTTTTCTACCCATATGGTCATCTTCTCCCCAACCCAACTTCTGCCCACTTCCTGAACAATCTCTTGTGAGGTACAGAGTCAAGGGCCTTGCTGAAGTCCAGATAAAGGAAGTCCACTGCTTGGTCCCCTCTGCAGTCTTAGTGGTCCAGTCAAAGAAGTCAATCAGATTAATTTGACATGCTCTCTCTCCCCCATGAACCCATGCTGCCACGTATCCTGGAGACTTTGCTACTCTAGATACTCTACCAGCTTTTCCTTAAATATGGTCTCCATGAGCTCACACATAATAGAGATCAGACTGACCAATCTGTAATTCCCTGGGTCATCCTTGGGGCTGCCCTTATGGAGGAGCACCACATGTGCCATTCGTAGGCCTGCAGTACCATGCCCGATTCCAGTGAACTATTGAACAGGCCCACCAGTGACCCCATAGGCTCCTCTGCCAGTTCCCTCAGTACCCTTGGGGGCATGATTTGGCCACCTTCAATGCTAGCAGCCCCTCCCTCACTCTATCCTCCTCTACCACTACATTCGTGCTCCCCTACCCCTTGCTCCTCTTCTCCACCATAAACATTGGTCCATCTCTCTCTCCCTGGTGAAGACGAAAAGTAGTATTCATTCAGTACCTCTGCTTTTTCCCCGTTCTCCTCCATCCACTCATCCCCATTCCAAAGCCTGACAATCCCATCCTTCTTGTCCCTTTTCTCACTTATATACACTGAAAAAAGATGGTCTCCTGCTTCTTAATTCCCTCAGCTATCTGCAGTTCTTTCTGTGCCTTAGCCCGCTAGACTACCTTACTTGCCACACTAGCCAACTTTAGGTAATTCTCCCTATCTACATCTCTCTTGGTCTTTCTGAATTTCCTATAGGCTAATCTCTTGTCCCTTACTGCCTGGGCAACCTCAGAACTGAACCAGCTGGGTGCTCCTGCCCTTGAGTTCTTCCCCTTCAGCTTAATGCACTCCTCTGTGGCAACCCTTATTCCCTCCTTGATGATGCTCCACCTTTTGTCCACCTCCATGTCTGCTCTGATGCCTGCCATGTGCCCCCTTAGCACCTCATCCATCTTCATGAAGTCCACCCTCCTAAAATCCAGGATTTTGGCCTTAGTGGGGCTGTTTTTTTTTTTTGTTCTCCCAGATGGAATGTCCTCGGCTCCAAACGGTGCACCATGACCTCTGTCATCACTTCTCCGGGGCGGCCACTAGCCAGTATACCCTCTGGCTTACCCCCCAGGGTGGGGATTCTTGGGCAGGCCCAAGCCACTTCAGACACCACTTATGGCATCCAGGCAGGAAGGCCCCTCATCCCCCCGGTTTGGCTCTGCGAGGTGGTGGCACGCAACAGGGGCATCACTGGGCACGTCCGGTGGAGTTTTTGTCAGTATGCTGCCCCAGGAGGTGGGACATGCAATGATGTCAGTGGTGCATACGCCGATGTCTGTTCTGCCTCCCCAACTTCCAGGTGCTGACTGTGGATGGTCCCCAGGTGCTGAACACATGATCCCACCTTCCCCCAGAGAAGGAGAGCAGCCCTTAGGGTGCTCGAGCCTTCTCCCCCCCAGCCGTCCCTCCAGCTCCTGAGCCTGTTCCAGAACTTGGGTCATCGGCATTGTGAGCAGAAGCCCTAATGCTGTGCTGGCAGGCTGGCTTAGTTGGGATGTTTTCTCTGCCCATAACCAACCAGAACCATACTGTGTGATGGTCACTTCCACCCAGGGGCTCCTTGACTGTTATTTCTTGTACATGCTCCCCATTCATGAGCAGTAGGTAAAGGATTGCCCCCTCCTTAGTGGATTCTGTGACACCCTGAGTCAGGTAACCACTCTGCAACACTTCTAGGATCACCTGACTCCTGGCACATGTTGATCTACCTTGGGCAGGTTGAAGTCCTTCACTATTACCACTTCTCCTTTCCATGCAGCTGCCAATATTTGCGAGCTCAGTTCCCTGTCCCTTTCTTCTTCCTGGCTGGGTGGTCTGTAAACCACTCCCAACCTCAATCGATAGTATATGTGTTTCAGTACATAGTATATTTGTGTCAGTATATGTATTTCAGTAGATATGCATTATTTTCATTATGCATGCATTTCAATTTGTAATGAATGTGTTTCAGTATATGACATATGCATTTCAGCACTGTTGCTAATTATTGTTGCCTCTTCAGATTGTAATAGTTGATGCTTTTCAATGCCATGACAGTATATTGTGTGCATTATATCCCTTGATATTACCCCTTCTGTATATAGTTGTGCTTCTGTTGTCATCTTATGTACTGTGCTTACTTGTCTGTATTACCTTTTTGCAACCTCCCGGATCCTACCTGAAAATAGGCATTTAACTGTCTAGTGTGCTTACCTAGTCAGTGAAAACTAAATAAATAAATGGTGCATGTATTTCACAATATGATGTATGTATTTCACTATATAGTGTATGCAGTTCACTACTTAATGTACTGTATATGTTAATCTCTATGATGTATTTTGCAGTATTTCAGCATATGATGCATGCACCTCGTCATATAGTACATGCTTTTTACCTATATAGTGTACATAGCCAGAGGGTATGATTTTTGTCCTAGCAGCATTCCATACCCTCTTCCAGACTCCCAGAATGTTACCATTTTGATGCTGTAAGATTTGAACTTGTTCATTACCCCAGTCACTTGCTTCATAACAGTGCTAAAAATAAAACAGGAGGAACTTTTTCTACATTGTAAATTCATCAGAAGCTAAGTTGCTACAAAGGTAATAGGGCAGCATGGTCTAGTGTTAGAAAAGGGACATACAGCTCCTGGAGAGGGTACAGAGGAGGGCAACAAAGATGATACGAGGGCTAGGGGATTTGACTTACGAGGACAGACTTGAGGAGCTCTGCCTGTTTTCATTGGAGGAGAGGAGAGACAGGGGGGACATGATTGAGGTCTTCAAGTACCTCAAGGGAATAAATAGGGTAAACATGGAGGGGATCTTTAGACTAAAGCAGGGAGGCATCACCAGAGGGCATGGTTTGAAGTTGGAAGGTGGAAGGGTGAGGGGGAAAAGAGGAGGAGGTTTTTCACTGAGAGGGTGGTGGACCCTTGGAATGCTCTGCCTGGTGAGCTGGTTCAGAGATCCACAGTGGAGAGCTTTAAGAGAGGGTGGGACAGACACAGAAAGTGGATGTATCAGATGATGGCCTGTCCCGGGGGGGTGGGGATGGATGATAGGGGTTTCTGGAGCACAAGGGATGGGAGGGTCTCGGCACCCAACTAAGGATCTAGGTTCGAGCAGACTTGATAGACCATAAGGCCTAATCTGCTGGCAAATAGTATGTTAGTATGTTAGTATGTAAAAGAGGGAATAATCTTTTGTGCTCCTGAAGGAGGAGCAAGAAATCCATCAAGGAGAGAAAAGTCCACCCCCACACACAAACTGAAGCATCCCACCAAGTGAGGGGTGGATGGGGGACTGGAAAGAAATGCAGGAAGAGCCTAGCCTTATGCAACTCCACAGTGTTTAACACAATCACACGATCCAAATCTGTGGATGCACAAACTACAAGCTACAGTACAGAGAAACTCCTCCCATGCAGTTATAGAAACATGCTCTACAAGTTTCAACAAGAGTCTAAATCAAATTACCTTGAGCCACCTTTCTTCTTGTTATCCTTTTTTTTCTTGTTATTTTTCTTCTCATTGTCCTTTTTTGTAATGTCTTTTTTTGCGTTCTTCTTGTTTTTACCTGCACTGTCACAGCCATCCTGTTTCCTTGCATTTTTGCCTTTCCGCCTTCGGTCTGTTTTATCGACACAATCCTCATCTTTGTCAGAGTCATTCTTTTTGGATCGTTCATTTCTTTTATTCTTTCTACTTTTAGGGTTTTCCTCCTCAGAGTCACTGTTTTTTGTTGTCTTCTTATTTGTTGCTTTTACATTACGTGCCCTGCTTTTTCCTCTTCTGTAATCTTCATCCTCCTCCTCATCATCATCATCATTATCATCCTCCTCAGAATTATTTCCTCCTTTTCTCCTCACATTGTTTACTCTGCCCTTTCTGGGTGGTTTCTTCTTTTCCCCCACTGAGTCATCTTCTTCATCTGAAAAATACAGTTTACCGTTGCCATTTGGGTTGCTTTTTACAAAGAAATCTACAGTGACTTGCAGATTTCATTCACATTTTTAAAATTCAAAACCTACTTTTCTTTAGCCAAGCCAAGTCTCACTCCCTGACTTGCTCCATGGCATCCCCCCAGCCCTGTCACTGACCTTCTCATGGATTTACCAGTTATCCTAATCCACCATTCACCCAGTACCACAAAGTGGTGGGTGGCCTGCTACATTACTCATGCAAGGATCTGTGGGAGGTGCCGGAGCAATGGTAGGCCAGAGCTTTTTTTCTCCAGTTTCTGGATTTTCTCCCCATAGGATGATATACACATGGGAGCAGGCATGCGAGCCTCTGGCAGTTCCCCTTCCCTTGCTGTGGTCCCACTATGCTGTACACTGGCCTCCCCCAGGCAGCAGACAACCAGCAAAATGCTGTGCCCCCCCCCTCCCTAAGAAAAGAGAGCTGTCCCTGAGATGCATAATCCTCCCTCCCAGGGCAAGCAGCTCAGTGATCTAAGTCTGTTCTCAAACCCAGGTCACCAGCATTGCGAGTGCTACACTGCTGCTGCACTATTGAGCCAGGCCAAAACATACTCTATAGTTTATATTAATACAACACTATTGCTAAAACCCCAGTGAATCGTCAAGACACCATATGATTCAATGATTAGCCAGTAGAAGTGGGTGAATGAAACCTACTACCAACTCAGGACCCACATGGAAACTAGGTGGCTTAGCTAATGTGGCTTATTCACACGTAACTTTAAAGAGCAATTCATGACTCCAGCAGAACTTTAAAAAACATGATATTTATATAAAATTCAGCTAATATTTTTAATTAGTTCTAAATTTCCCATCACTGCTATTTTATCGCTGAGTTCATTTGCATGAAAACAGGGTCTCTGCACCTTAAGAGTTCACCTATTCCACTTGCTCATTCCCCACCTGAGGCCATACTACTGTATTTGTGACATCACAGTTCTTCCCAGTTATATGCTTGCACCCAAGTGGAGTAGTAAGGGGATGCTGCACTGTTGGGGGGGGGCCATCTTTTTGATGGGATGTTAAACCAAGGTCCTGTCTGCCTGGCAGTATGACACTGTGGTTTAGGGCACTGAGCTGAAAACCTGGAGACCTGGGTTTGAATCTCACAGCCCCCACTTGCATACTGTCTGACCTTGAGCAAGTCACTTAACTTCCTTGTGCTCCGAAGTGGCACCTGGAAACAAGCTTCAGCTTAGTGTGCCTAGCCTGGTTAAACAATTTCCCCTTTCTTTTTACTGGTGGTTGCTAAGGTGAATGTTAAAGATTCCATGGCAGTCTTTGAAAAGAGTAGGGGAATTTTTATTATTTAAAAAAGAAACAAAACACAAATAATCATATATCAAACATAAATGATATAGATTATCTCATTGCCAGGGTCAAACAAAAACAAAAAAGTAAGAAACACCATACACAGAACTGTAGTATGTACACAATTACTACACAAATCACATCAAGGAGTTTTTTACCCACAGGTCCAAGGAGTGTGTTTCCATCACTTTTCAGAATGGTCTGTGGGAAAGAATTCTGTTCCCTGTAATAGTACGAAGTGGAAGTCTGGCCACACGAAATATCGACAACAGAGACCATTTAGTTAGTAGGTCAAGTTAAAAAACATTTATTAATTGGTAATTATTAGTAGTTCCTGTACACAAGAGTGGCCCAGCTAACCATGCTGAAAACTACAATCCAATATCTATACTGTGTCCCATAGCAAAAATTCAGGAAAGAAGACTATATAACCAGCTATACTCCTTTTTAGAATTAACAAATGCTCTCACCGTCTCTCAGCGCGGGTTCTGGAAAATGCATGGGATGGATTCTGCTCTCCTAAGGGTCACCACAGATATCTTTCAAGCTATGGATCAGAGGTGTGCTACTGGAGCTGTATTTGTTGATGTCATGAAAGCATTTGACCTTGTTAATCACCGACTACTCCTAGCTAAACTTAGTTTGGTCTCAACTCCAATACCCTCTCGTGGTTTTCTAATTACCTGTCCAATCGGCTACAGTGCATCAAATGGGCTGGAGTTACCTCTCCCCTGACACACATCATAGACAGGGTCCCTCAAGGTCAATCCTGGGCCCTTTGTTATTTTACATATACTTTAATGAGCTACCCCGCAATTGTGGTGGCGCGTCGGTACAACTTTATGCAGATGACGCTATTCTATATAGATCAGAAAGAAGTATCTCCTCCATCAAGTTGGGCTTTGAGAAAGATTTCTGGCTGCTTAAAGACTGGTTTAGGCAAAACCTACTGGTTCTCAATACAAAGAAAACAAAAACAATGCTAGTCCAACACACCTCCTTTGACTTGTCCACCAAACAACCATTTGTAATCACCACCTCTACAGACGTGTCTCTTGAAGGAGTGGACTCCTTTAAATATTTAGGAGTGACTCTGGATGAAAATCTATCCTTTGAAGCTCATGCCCTTCAAATTATTAAGACTACACATCAAAAACTGGGCCTTCTATACCAAATTGCCCCTTACCTGACACCCCAATCCCGAAGAACACTTGCCTCAGCAACTTTACTCCCTGGTCTCTTTTATGGAACCCCTCTAATTCATGCAGCTGTCTTCTATCCTGCCCAAATTAAAGCAAACCTATCACAGAATCACTCATTTCACCACTATAGCACCTGCTCAGACTCAACACTGCGATGTCCTCAAGACCCTAGGATGACCTTCCTTTGAGGCAAACTTGACTTCCCCCTGCTCTGTACTACGTTCAAACTCATCCACCTTCCCTCTCCACCTATTCTTACTAACTTGCTCACTCTGAAACCCATCTCTAGATCCCTACGCTCCTCTCGTCTCCCTTTGTTAAGTCTCCCCAAGACACGGTTAGCCGTAGGAAAGAGATCCTTCTCCTGTCTAGCACCCCAGAAATGGAACAACCTCCCACACAGACTACTTTCCTGCACATCCCTTCCCCAGTTCAAAAAATGCTTTAAAGAACTCCTTTCCCCCACCAATCTTCACCTGTTACTAAGCCCTCCATCTCACTATCGTCCCCCACCTATTCTGTACTTCCCAATCCCCAAACTCCTCTTCCCTTTTGTTACCTTCTCTTAGTTTCTACTGCTTAATTCATTTACTCTTATTGTAAATACTATCTCTGCAACATATATACTCTCACCTCATCGTCCTGTTTTTGTCCAATACTAATCTGTGTGTATGTATGATTCATTCGTTATTTATAACACAATCCCAACCCTTGATTATGTATGTAATTACTTGACTATGGTACTTTTAGACTGGTTGTCAGCAAACACTCTACAGTAGTTTGTTCTGTATAACTCTTATCGTGATTCAAACTTTATGAAACTTTATTTAGTAGTTTTGCTCTCTGTAACCCTTATTGTGATTTAATCATTGTCTAAGATACTGGAAATGTATTTTCCTGGATAGCTCCTGAAAAAGGGATATATTAATCTCAGTGGGCCCACCCAGTCATCAAAATTCAAATAAATAAATAATGCTATTAAAACATTTAAGCAGTGGCAGCCCTGGGAATGTTTTATGTTGTGGCGCCACATATTGTTTTCATTAGTCACCTTACCAATGGTGTCTTGTTCCCTGTAATAGTTAACAATTGTTCAATAAGATGTCCAGTTAACATAGAAAGCAGGGTACATTTCTGCTGGAATATTAAGTGACACTAAGTCTGCCAAATACATCTTTTCAGGATAACTACTACACTCTCCCTTGATATCCCCATAGATCAGTCATGTGCTGAAAAATATCGTTTTCCAAGCCCTTGCCAGCTCCCTCCAAAAATCAGTAATATAAGTACAAAGAAAAAATAAATTTTACATAGTTTCAAGTATGGTATGGCAGTCTGGCCAAAGGTAAAATTAATCAGCTGTACTTTTATGATGGTGATTATTCCTCATTCAATGTTTTATGACAGCATATCCAAAAGGTTTCCCACAGTTTCTGTGGGATTCTTGTGTCCAGTAGTTGATCTGTTGGATTTTTCTCCTGTATCTTGGGGGGACAGTTGAATATGGGATTCTGAGAGATGTTCTTGTCCAAGATCATCCTGTACATTTGTTTCCTAGTGTGACAATTAACATCCTCCATTTGTAGTGTCCATACTTTAACTTTTTTTTTAATCCAGCAGATACACATGTGTATTCCTTGGGACGTTACGAAAAACTATAAGAGCACCTGCATGCCACTTCCCTAAAACACTATGACATCTAATCTTAAAGAAAGGGTTCCAGGGTTTGGATACTCCTTTTAAAAGGGGAAAAGCATTACCATAAAGAAAGAAAAACAAGAACAAAACCATGGGATTAAGTGTATCTAAGCCACCCTTGTTAATTGGTATACATGTTATATTGCTCTTTGTAGGGTTTAATCTGCTGCCTTATAACATCTGAAAGAAAATATTATATAGTTTAGCCTCCTGTTAATGGGGGAGAGGAAAAACATAACTCAGAAAAAGAAAAATTGGGATGGTGAAGGTTTTTAACAGAAAAACTCTTTTTTACCCAATGTCATTGGCCAGGATTTCCATGTTTCTATCTTGAACTTTGTGTGTTCCAGTTTTTCCTTCCAGTTAAACTTAGCTAAATTTGGAACCCCAGAAGTGACCCTCCCAGGATCCTCACTGTGCATTCCAAATGAGACAGACTGGCTGGTATACACATGGCATTTAGGTAAAGTGTGTAAAAATAATAATGGGTATTTCACATATAGTATTTTTTATATTTCCATACATAGGGCTACCCATAATGCAGGGGCAGTAGCATGTCATCATCTCGCATTATTACTAGTGAGATCAGGATCAATGAGGAGTGTCATGCTTAAAACTGCTGGCTGCACCAGGGGTTATTTGGATTTTTATGAGCGGTGAGGCAAGTAAAATATTCATTCTGTTGGATAACAGCAGGAATTTGTACAGGGAAGCCCCAATCTGTGAAGTGATTGGGGTTTCCATTAAGCCAGTAGCTCTCCTTTACTGGAGTACACGGTCCTGTAAAGCAATCTCGCCTTCTCCATTACTTTAAACAACAATGTGCAGCTATCATCATTATCCAAGACCCACATTAGTCCTTGGAGGAACATAGGACATATCTACAGTTTGGCTTTAGCTAGATTTTTTTTATTCTTCCCATTGACAGATGAGGGTTTTGATACTCCTTCGAATGGACCTTCTTTTTGAAATTAAACATCATGAGGCTGATGTAGAGGGAAAATATGTCATTGTTACAGGTAAACTGTAGGGCCATCCACTCACATTAGTGGATACCTATTTCGTCCCAGGAACTGACCACAAAATACTGTCATCCTTTTTATCTGTTTTACTCAAATGCCTTCAAGGACAACTAATGTGGTGATCTAAACTTTACCCTCAACCCGGATCTGGATGCTTCTAACCTGACATTCTATAGATCCTAAGCTGCACAAAAATAGTTGTTAATCACCCTGCGTCGGCTAAGTTTTCTTGATATTTGGCATCATCTCCACCCTTCCCAAAGGGAATACACCCATTACTCTCCTCGTCATGGCAGTTATGCCAGACTGGACTACCTTTTTTACAAGGATAGAGCATATTGACACTCTTCAATGAAGTCCAACATGGTTATTACATCTTTCAAATCATAACCCACTCTGTGCCCTTTTCTTACTAGAGAAACCCAGATGCCATACTACTTGGTGATTATACCCTGGCCTTTTCTGAGACCAACAGCTCCTTGAGAAATGAATTAATCAAGTGTCACAGTTCATCGTGGAAAATTATACCAGGAACATTACTTCTAGTATTCTTTGGGATGCACTCAAATCCATTTTGCGGGGTACCATTATAGCCCATTCTGTAGCCCTTAATAAAGAGCATGAATGTAAGATACAGGATGTACAACAAACCTTACATACACTACAAATGTTTTTTTATGCAAGTGGATAGAACAGTGAGAACACAACTTCTAGACACTAAGGCACAACTTCAAAAATTACTGAATGAAAAGGTAGAGCATGCCCTTTTTTATGTTTGCTTGAGCATGCAGCACACAAGAAACATATTGAGGTAGTAGAGCATTGCAGAGGTGTGGCAGTGTTGTGGCCAATCCAGTGAACACTTTAATGGGCTTGTCCACTGGCCACCAATTAATGCTGAAGTTGCCGTTGATGGCAGTTTCAGAGCGGGCGCCGCACTTGAAAGAAATCTGCTGCTGCAATCAGAGGCAGTTTCATCATTGCAGCAGCAGTACCCCCTTCCTCCCAACAACTCACACAGCAGGACAACAAATTAGCTCCCTCCCACTGCTGCTGCCCACCCCACACCCTCCATGAAATCTGCTGCTGCAATCAGGGGCAGTTTCATCATTGCAGTGGCAGTCCCCCCTCCCTCCCAACCAGTCAGACAGCAGGACAACAAATTAGCTCCCTCCCACTGCCTGCCCGCCTGCACCCTCTGTTCTCTGTCCCCTGCCAACATTGGAGTGCTCAATCCCCATCTCAGCATGTATCCCCCTTCCCCATTAATGTGGCACACTAGGAGCCCACCCCAGTGTGCCATAAAATACTTCTTTGATGTTTCTGACACCGGGATGCCCACTCCTGGTGTCAGATGCATGGCAACCCCCCATGCTCCATGTTCTCAGCAGACCTCGGGGTGCCCAATCCCTAGGTCAGCATTGATCCCCCTTCCAGTGCTCTGGCACACTGGGAGCCCATCCCAGTGTGCCAAAATCTGTTTTGTAATATTTCACCTGTAAAAAAGAAAACAGTCCCACCACATATTTTTTTAAACCTGAAAAAAAAGAAAATGGTCCATTGTCATTCCTGCCAGCCCCCTCACCCTACCTGCACCCTCCCTCACCCATACTTACCTCTTGATGTCAAGAGCAACGATCTTCTGTAGACTGGGAACACGTATGCACTCTTCAAAGACCAACCGGGAACTGAAGAAATGATGGTAAGCCCTATAATGGCAGTCAATGGGGGGTTTTCAATTTAGGTTGATATCTCAGCCAATTGTTGGAGTTTTGGTCCCAAATTTTCATCATGGGGTTCTTGGGACCCCACCTCTTGAACCCTGTCACTGTCATTTTGTTTCTCAATCACGAAAGGTGATTTTGTGGTCACTGCATGGAATCACCTTTCGGGACCAATTAATGAAATGACAGTGCCACTGTTCATGAGGTGGGGTACCAAAAATCCCTTGTTGCAAATTTGGTGAAAAAACTCCAAAAAATGACTGCGACATGAGCATCCATTGTGCAGTTTCTACGCACACTCATAACTTCATCAATTGTTAATATTTTCACTCCAAATTTCCAACAATGCCATTTTTTCACACCCCCGTGTGAACAGTACAGCTGTCATTTTTCACATCCTTCCCAAAATGTGTTTTTGCACCTGTGGTGCAGAATGGCATGGTCACTGTACGAAATCAACTTTTGGGACAGATTAACGAAATCCCAGTGCCATTGTGCATGAGGGGAGGTCCCAAAAAGGCCATGTTGAAAATTTGGTGAAAATATTCCAAAAAATGACTGCAGTACAAGTGTGCTTTGCACAGTTTGTACGCACACTCATTATTTTGCCACTTTTTCATATTTTCACTCCAGAGTTTCAACATTGCCATTTCTTCATGCCTTCTCAATAACAGTATAGCTGTCATTTTTCACAAGCTGCCCGAAATGTGTTTTTGTACTTGTGGCACCGAATGACACACTCGCTGTGCGAAATCACCTTTTGAGATTGAGTAAAGAAATGATACTGCCACTATTCATGAGGTGAGATTCCAAAAAGCCCATGTTGAAAATTTGGATCAAAAATACCAACAAATGCTCAGTGCATTAGGGTTTCCAACTGTAATGCCCACCTGCACAGACTGACAGGTGTCGGGTGTGTGACTTGGGGTCGTCGGCTGTAATGCTCACCCCATTTTATCCCCACCCCCACTCCTACCCTGCAGCCACTGACAGGCATTGAGGTGTACCTTGGGGTCTTCGGCCCTAACATTCACCCCATTCCCCTATACTGCACCCATCTCAGTTTTTTTCCTTATGGAATGGGGTAAGTGTAAGGGCTGAAGACCTCAAGGCACACTGCAACACCTGTCGGTGTCTGCAGGATGGGGTGAGGCGGAATGGCGTGAATGTTATGGCTGACGACCCAAAGGCACACCCAATGCCTGTCAGTCTCTGCAGGGTGGGGAGGTGGTGGGGGTTGATGTTACTTCAATACTTCACTGCCATTCCTATTATGCATCTCTCTAACTCCTGCACTACCAATGCCAATACCAGCAAGCAAACATTCGGTACTGACAAATGCTTGTTTATCTTATATTATGATGGTGGAGCCCATTGAACTTGTACCTTGGCCAGGCGCCTTACAGCACACAAAGTAGAAGCCACCAGTACCAAGCTCCGTAATCCTGGCACTGGATCAATAACCCACCACAAAGTCAACATTTTAAACATTTTTAAAACATTTTATTCAAATTTGTACAAACCAGAGGGAACACCGTCTGCAGAACAACAGAGCCACTCATTTACATGTCAAGCCCACCTCCCTACTACCCCTGAAAAGATTCAGGCTCTTCTTTCTGCTATAATGCTGGATGAAATTCTGTTAGGTATTCGTTCTGCTAAAACCAGTAAATGTCCAGGCATCAACAGTTTTCCTTCAGAATCTTTCAAAACTCCTACCATAGGGAATCTTCCCATCCCTTTACTTCTTCTTCTTTACTGTTCCCTTCAAGAGGGAGATGCACCACCCTTAGCAATATGCTATCATCATCACTCTCCCTAAGCCCAGAAAAGATCCAGCTTCACTAGCTTTCTATTGCCCCAAATCAGTATTAAATTTTGATTGTAAGTTATTTGTGTCTGTTTGGGCACTACAATTGGAAGACCTTCTCCCCTCCTTGCTAGACCCAAACCAAGCTGGATTTGTGCAATGTCATCAAGTACATGACAATGTCCATAGAACCTTGTTATTATTGGACTACATTGCTCAGTGTTCTATACCCCTGGTCCTGGCTAGCTTGGATGTAGAGAAGGCCTTTGATCAGGTGTCTTGGCCTTTTTTATGGTCCACATTAAATGTATTTGACTTTCCTTCTGATCATATCACAGTGTTATAGTCCCTTTATTGCTCTCCATTAGCCTACATAAAAGTTAATGGGTCTATTTCATCATTGTTTGCTTTAGGATGGGGCACCTAGCAGAGCTGTCCTTTCTCCTCTATTTTGTTTGCTTTATATGTAGAGCCCCTAGACTCTCATATTAGACAATCTCGTAGTATACAGGCTATTCCAATCGGGGGGCTTGACTATCGCATAGCGTTATTTGTAGACAATATTTTGATTACAGTTACTGATTCTACAGAATCTCTCATAGCAGTTTCCGAAATTCTGGCTAGGTTTGAGTCTGTGGTGGGTTTTTGCTTAAATAGACAAAAAAATTGAGCTCTTTGCTTTTAACTACACTCCTCCTTCTCATACTAAAACATTGTTCAATATACACTGGAATCACAACTCCTTAAAATATTTAGGGGTATATCTAACTAAAAATTTGGACCACTTAGAATTGTTGAATTATGAACCTGTAAGAACAGCTATATCAGTGGATTTGAGTTGGTGGTCACAATTACATTTTTCTTTTCTGAAGTGGGTTGAAGTTATTTTCTTAAATGTTCTACCTCAGATATTATTTTACCTCCAAACTCTCCCTCTCCTCCCTGCTAATTATTTTTTTTCTAGATTGGCACAAGTTGATTTCCTGACTTACAGTACAACTCCGTTTATCTGAATCCTGGATAACCGAAACCCTCAGTTATCCAAAGTTTGTACATGTCCCCGCTACACTTGTAACATTTCAGATTGACCGAAAAGTGGCTGAGAACTGAATTACAATTACACAGTAATTAAGTAGCCTCAGACACAGTAGTGCTAATGCATTAATGCATTAGTCCTAACAAACGATGCAGACACTGATTAGCAACCGGCTGCTAACACTTAGGTAATGACAGATAAATGACAGCTGGATCTCGTAGTGTAACAGTGCAGCAGTGTGTTATAATGAGATACAGTGAACAGCTTGTCTTACCTTACTGTTGGCATAGCAAAACCTAAGCACTTGGTGCTTGACACAGCACAGAAGCTCTGTGTGCTGGAGTTGCTGGAGGCAGACTAGAGGGTGGTGGATGTTGCCTGCTGATTTGGAATTGGCAGCACCACTGTATGTGACATGTGGTGAGAAAAGGACAGAATTTGAGACTTTACCACCACACTGGGTAGTGTGCAAATGGCTTCTTCCCCCAAAACAGTGCACTCTATTTAGACCGTGTGGTCTACCTATGGTTCATGCAGAATTGTGCTAAGGGCATCCCTGTTTCTGGCACCATCTTCAAAGAGAATGCCAGGCAGTTCAACTAACAGATGGATGTTGAACAAAACTTTTTGGCAAGCGAGGGTTGGCTGGACCATTTTAAACACTGCCACGGTGTCCGCCAGCTTGCAATCACAGGAGAAAGTCTGTCATCAGCCTGCGATTCAATTGAGCCATTCCAGAGCAAAATGAAGGGCCTGCTGTTTCAGGAGGGTCTCACAGATCAGCAGATCTATAATGCTGATCAGACTGGGTCCTTTTGGAAACTGCTGGCAGAAAAAACTTTGGCATCTGGTGTTGAAAAGCATGCTCCTAAAAAAAAAAAAAAACGAGGAGTGACTGACTGTGCTGGCCTGTTCCAATATGACTGGTAGCCACAAGCTGCCACTGTTGGCCATTGGCAAGTCAGTGAAGCCTAGATGTTTCAAGCATGTGAACCTTAACAATTTGCTGATTGTTTACAGAGTTCAGCACAGTGCCTGGATGAACTGTCAGATATTTCAGGAATGGTTCTTTTCCTGTTTTGTGCCATCTGTACATTCACATCTAAGGGCCTCTGGTGTATCTGCATGAGCTGTGCTTCTTGGTGACAATGCTGGTGCCCACCCTAGCTCTGAGTCTCAGACCACCCCAGATGGCTCAATTCACTGTGAGTTCTTGCCAGCAAACACCACAGCAAAGATCAACCTATGGATGAAGGCATCCTTGCCACACTAAAGTGGATTTACAAAAGCAAGCTGCTGACTCAAGTTCATAACAAAGAAAATGAGCAGAACAATCTTTGCACTATCATTAAAGCACTAACAATAAAATATGCCATTTATTTGCTTGCTGAAAGTTGGTCTGAAATCCTAGCACAAACCATTGCAAAATGCTGGCAGAAATCTACCATCCTAAATACAGACTTTGCTGACACCCCTCATAAAATGACCAAGTAATTCAATCAGAGGAGGAACTTACATGTCTCGCTGGCCAAGTGCAGACTGATTTGGAGGCATGGCAACAAGACACAGACTTTCCCAGCCGTGAAGAATTATCAGACGTGGAAATAATAACATCAGTGTGTGAGGGCTCAACTGGCAAGAACCTGAGGACAGCAGAAGCAGCAGTAAAGATGAGGAAGAAAAGCCGCTGTTAATCCCTACAGACGCAGAAGCCATAGAGTCCTGTGAAAGGTGCTTGAGGTGAATAGAGAGTCAGCCTGAGACTGATCCACTTCACCTGCTTTTGGTCCTTCAGCTTCAGGGAAGAGCAATCAAAACATGGAATGCCCCAGAAAAACAGAAAGGGATATGGGATTATTACACAGTAGTCGCACTGAGGGAAACAACCGCAAGTACTGCACAGCTACTGAAAGCTAACGAAAGCTAAGGGACAATTTCTGCATTCACATTTGTTTGTTTTTGATTTTTGGCACTAGTGGCACTTTAAGTTTCTTTTTTTAATGACACAAATAAAGTTTTGAAATTACACTTCTGCGCTTATTGATTGATTGTGAGTAGCACTTAGGTTTCAGAGCTTTCAGAGCATCCAGAACGTCATACAGAACATCATGGAAGCTGCACACCCGCTTAACCAAAACCTTATTTATCCAAAATATTTTTGTTTCCCCGTCAACTTTCAGATAAAAGGGGTTGTACTGTATATGGAAGAGCTATCAACCTAGAATTAGACTTTCATTATTGCAATTGTCCCCGTCTGAGGTGGGCTTAGTCTACCTAATTTATACTAATATGTGATGGCTTCTCAGCTTTGCTTGATTAGCCTCTGGCCCTCAGTCCAATACCAAGATTACTGGAAAGACATTGAGTTCGCCCTTAATAGTCTACATGATATAACTGAGATTCTTTACTCCACTCCCCAAATTACATCTCTTTCTTTAACTTCTCTCGATATACTGCAGTGACTCTTCAGGCATGGTATGCGGCTCAAAAGTGGTTCCTAGGTGAACTGACCCCTCTTCTTGAAACCATGGCACAGACGCAAACCAACCCATTAAACTCTTTTGATCCTTTTTTACATTGATGGGCATGGTTAGGACTAACATATCTGCAGCAGCTGTAAATACCGGACACCACCAGATTTAGTTCGAAAGATCTTTAGTGTAATTTCCAATAGTGAAACATACAAACACACGCCGCAGCTCCAGTAGTTAGACCTCTACCGGTTTCATAAAAACTTATGTCCTGGAACCTCCTGATGACGTAACTTTTCACGAAACCTGTAGAGGTCTAACTGCCTGAGCTGTGGAGTGTGTTTGTATGTTTCCCTACTGGAAATTACAATAGAGACCTTTTGCACTGAATTTAGTGGGGCCTGCTATTTGTCGCTGCTGCACTGGATTTTATACCAAGCACACCAGGTGGATTTGGAAGCTGGAATTGCTGCTTGCTCTAGTATATCTGCATCAGCTCCTAGACACACGAGGAGTATGCCCTTTTTCTGATCTACAGTCCCAGTATTCTTTACTGATCTCATATCACTATCGATATTTACAAATCCATGCCTTTGTACACACTTTACCCATTACTTGCAGATGCCTCCCAGACCCATTCTCGGCATTGAGTAACTCGATCCGTTTTCATCAAGGTCCAAGAGCATCTTATTGGCAGTCTCTATGCTTCTCTCTGTAATCAGGTGCAGAACTCCACACTTTCAATTCTAACACTGAGCAACAAGGAGTTATAGCTTACCTGTGATCTTTCCCTTTGGGAGAAATACTTTCTCCCAATGTAAAAAGTTTCAATGGCACCTTATCTGAAAGAAATTGCTTTAAAGTATTGAAAGTAGTTTTTCAAGACACCGGTAATTATCAAAAATTACCTAGGGGAAAGGGCCAGGGTCTGTTGGCAGGCTTGTGGTGAACAACGGGTGGATCGTGCTCACATTTTGTGGTTGTGCTCGCTTCACTGCCCATACTGGATGACTACATCTAATGTCTTAGAACCAAGGTTTGATCTTTCCTAGCCCCATTCCCACATCTTAGTCCTTTTAAATATCCCACCAGATTCCTTTATGGTTTGAGGTCATCAATTTAAACTTTTACTGACTCTTCTAGTGTGCACCAAGAAATCGATTACTAAATCATGGCTTCAACCTAAACCTCCTTCATTAACTCATTGGATTGCCTTAACAGACACAATCTATCAATTAGAAAAACAGTCCTATTATCTTATAAATGCCTTGCCAATATTTGAGGAGACCTGAAGACACTGGGTGCTTTATAAACGATATACTGATTCTTCTTTTGTTCCATAAAAGATTTTTTTCCTCAGGTGTGCACACCAGATTTGGTATGATTATTAAAGCAGGGGTTCCCTGAAAATTTGTATGACATCCATTTGATCCCTCATGCCTTGCTTGTATAGACATATTTTTATTTCTAAACTCACTACAGCAGTCCTGTTTGTTTCATCCAGTTCAAACCTGTCTGTATAATTTTCATCTGTAGAACCTATTGTAGTGTAATTAGCTATAACTTGAGAGAAGAGCTGTCCTAAATACAATGTGTAAATCTCTCTATACTATTTATTTATTTATTTCAGATTGGGATTAATACCTTCGAGTCTGGGACTCATTTACAAAGGTTCCAGGTTAATACAGGTACAAGGACAGACAGACAAAACATAGTTACAGATTGGTACACAATGTAAGGAGCATATAAAAAGCAGTAGCAAAATGAGTTACTGTTGGTACAAACTGTTGCAAACGACAGTCAGTGAAACTAGTCACCCAGTCACACAGAAGGCCACATATTTTGTATATACATAAGTGCAATTAGGAGTGGTCAAATATTGATTCAGGAAGAGTGCAAATTGTGAGAACAGGGAGTAGGAATGTAAAGTGAGAAGAGGGGAAGAGCAGAGTTCACAGGTAATAACAAGTAGAGGACTCGATTGGGTGTAGAGGAGCAGCCACAGACAGGCTTTGTCAGCTAAGGCATGGGAGAAACGTGTTAGGGGGCTAGTAAGAGACCAGGAGGACAGGGAGAGTAGTAGAACAATGGAGAAGGATGGTGGGGGGGACAGGTGTAGGGAGAGAGGGAGGATTTAAAGAGAGGGAAGGGCTGTGTGAGGAGGGGGGAAGAAATTATATGGCTAATTGTTGTTCTAAATGTTTTTACTTGTAGTTTGTATCTTCTTTTATCAATTTTTTAATAAAGATGTTATAAAAAAATGACTAAAATAGATATTCCCGCATTATGTTGGTGCACTTCCAGAGCCAACATCTTGCGGTAGTGGAGATTTGGAGGCGCGGTCGCTGTTGGGCGAATGCAGGGCATGCACCAGTAGGTGCGTCCCTCATTCCCCAATCAGCCCACATGCTGGCGCCACACCATGCATACTAATGTGGTGATCACATCAAAGGAAAGGTCTGCTGCAATGTGAACAAAACTCGTCACATGCAGCGGACCTTCCTGTGTGCTTCGCCAGCTACAAACATGGCGGCACAGTGGCCGCTAACCTGCTGACTTCAGGGGGTGCCCAATCCCCAAGTTGGCTTACCTGCCCCCTCATGTAGTAAGCGACGGGGAGCCCACCCCGCTGGCATAATGTGTCCCCCCTCCTTTGCTTGTCAAGGTGCGCCCAATCTCCTCTCGGCCCGCGCCCCTGCTTTCATTGTTTGACTCCATCGTATCCAATCCCGTCGGCATCTGTTCCCCCTTTCCATTTAATCGTGCCGACGGGGAGCCCACTCCCCGCCGGCATGATGTCCCTCCTTTCTCCTGTGCTGAGGGGGGTGCCCAATCCCCTCAGCTAGTGTCCCTCACTCCCTATGTGCCAATGGGGGTGCCCAATCCCCCATCAGCTACTGTACCCCTCCCAAAAAAAAAACACCTGTAAAAAAATTAAACCGTCCACAATGTTTTTGTTTTAACACTTGTAAACAGAAAACGGTCCCTCGTAGTCTCCCTACCCCCTCCCACCACCTGCACCCACCCACTGTGCACCCTGCCTCCCCACACCCCTCCACCCCATACTTACCTCCAGAGCTCGGCACAATGACTCTGGTGCGATGATCTTCAGTGGACTGGGAACACGTCTGCACACTTCAAAGCCAACCGCAAACTGAGGAAATGCTGGTAAGCTGTATAATGGAATGAATATGGTTTTTTCAACTTTGATGCATATCTCAGGCATTTTTTGGAATTTTTGCACCAAATTTTCAACATGGGGTTTTTGGGACCCCTCCTCATGAATTCTGGCACTGTTATGACATTAATCAGTCCTGAAAGGTGATTTCGCAGTCACTGCACGGAATCACCTTTTGGGACTGATTAACACAAGGACAGTGGCAGTGTTCATGAAGTAGGCTCTCAAAAAGCCTATGTTGCAAATTTGGCAGAAAAAATCAAAAAAATGACTGTTCTACGAACCTGCATTGTGCAGTTGCTATGCACACTCGTAACTTCGTGAATTCACAATATTTTCATGCCAGATTTTCAACATTGTCATTTTTCTATACCTCCTTGTGAACAGTACAGCTGTCATTTTCACGTCCTGGCCAAAATGTGTTTCTGCACTTCCAGTGCACAATAGCATGGTCGCTGTGGGAAATCAGTGTTTGGGGCAGATTACAAAAATAACAGTGACATTGTTCATGAGCAGAGGTCATAAAATGTCTATGTTGAAAATTTGGTGACGATACTCCATAAAATGACTATGTTACGAGTGTGCATTGTGCAGTTGCTATGCACACTTGTAACTTTGCAAATTCGCAAAATTTTCATGAAAGATTTTCAACATTGTCATTTTTCTACACCTCCTTGTGAACAGTGCAGCTGTCATTTTTCACATCCTGGCCAAAATGTGTTTCCGCACTTCCGGCACACAATAGCGCAGTCGCCATCGGAAATCAGTGTTCGGGACAGATTACAAAAATGACAGGGACATTGTTCATGAGCAGAGGTCCTAAAATGCCTATGTTGAAAATTTGGTGACAATACTCCATAAAATGATTGTGTTACGAGCGTGCGTTGGGCAGTTTGCATGCACGCTTGTAGCGTTGTGCATTTGTAACATTTTCACTTTGGATTTTCACCATTGGCATTTTTCCACACCTCATGATGAACAGTACAGCTGTCATTTTACATATCCTGCCCAAAATGTGTTTTTACATGTCCAGCGCAGAATAGCTCGGTCACTGTGCGAAATCACTTTTTGGGACAGTATGAGGAAATGACAGTGACACTATACATGAGCAGAGGTGCTAAAATGCCTATGTTGAAAATCTGGTGCAGAAAGTCCATAAAATGACTGTGTTACAAGCGTGCATTGCGCATTTCCCACGATCCCTTGTAACTTCACAAATTTGCAGTATTTACATGCCACATTTTTAACACTGCCATTTTTTTACACCTCCTTATGAACAGTACAGCTGTCATTTTTCACAGCCTGCCCAAAATGTGTTTCCGCACTGTACTACCAAAGCCAATGCCAGCGCGACAACATTCGGCATTGACAAATGCTTGTTTTTGAATAGAACTGTTATCGTCTTAAAAGCAGGTTTAGTCAAAGGTGTCACAAAGAAGGGTCTCCACAAGGGGGAGTATTTGACATCCTGATACCGAAAAGTTAGAAATTCTCCAGGCTTTTTGTAGTTTTGAAATTTACATCAAAAACAGAGTCACCATATTTATAAGAGAGTATATTTCTGTAACTTGAAATCTTAAGCCATCTTTCAAGGATTTTCTCACTACAAAAACCCCGTCTGGGTGTTCTTCCATGCCTCCTTTATATTTTATATGTAAGGCATTCCTTTGTTTTGCCGGTTCCTACGGTGAGTGGAACAGTCCAGCATACGTTCTCTCAGGCTGACCCTCTCCCCTAGGGTCACATTGAGAGGGTTGCTCTTGTGTGTCCCTGTCCACCGATGGAGCATTGCCTGTACCAGTTTGTTACTGGGTCTTGGACCCCTGTCCCTATCAGGTAAATTCAGGGGCTGCTGGGGGAGGAGTAGGGGAATTTTTTATTCAGAAAAGTCAAAGCAAAAACAATATACATTACAAGTGTGAAACTTAATAACACAAGAAATAAAAAATAAATTCAGTCCAGATAATATCATATCAGTTAGTTACAAGGGAGAAAAACAAAAAGAAATTGTTCATAAATCGACCGATTTTATCTTTCAAGAAAGGAACAGCATCCATCTTTTAACCCACACTGGCCTAGTAGTCTGTTGCTTTTCAAACACACATTGTGCATATATTTCTTTTTCCATTGGTTGAATAACTTGAACTGGGATACGTTCTTTTTGTTGAAATAGCAATTTACATCTTGTCTGCCACAGTAGAAATTTAATACAGGTAAATATGAGTCGTATTGTACCAGAGTCGATATTTCGAAAATGTAATGAAACTCCTGCTACTACTTCTTCATATGTGATCATCTGCCATCTAACATCATGCCAATTCTGGGATAGCAAATGCCAGAAGGATTTAACGAAGGGACACTGTATAAAACAAGCATTTGTCAATGCCGAATGTTGTCTCGCTGGCATTGGCATTGGTAGGGCAGGAGTTAGAGACGCACAATAGGAGTGGCAGTGAAGTATTGAACTGATATCAACCCCACACCCACCCTGCAGAGACTGACAGGCATTGGGGTGTGCCTTTGGGCCATCAGCTATACCGTTCATGCCATTTTACCTCACCCTACCCTGTAGACACAGACAAGTGTCATGGTGTGCTTTGGGGTCCTTGGGCGTTATACTCACCCCATTCCATAAGGAAATACACTGAGGTGGGTGCAGTATAGGAGAATGGGGTGAACTTTGTGGTTGAACACTCCAAGGCACACCTCGATGCCTGTTAGTGGCTGCAGGGTGGGGGTTGGGGTGGAATGGCGGAGCATTACAGCTGATGATCCCAAGTCACACCCCTGACACCTGTCAGTCTCTACAGGGTGGGGTGTAACAGTTGGAAACCCTAACACCGTAGGCATGTGTTGGTATTTTCACTCCAAATTATCAGCATGGGCTTTTTGTGACCCCACCTCATGAAGAGCGGCTGTATCAGTTTGTTAGTCGAAAAGTGATTTTGCACAGCGACTGTGCCATTTGGAGTCACAGGTATGTAAACACATTTTGGGCAGGATGTGAAAAATGACAACTCTATTGTTCATGAGGTGTAAAAATATGGCAACACTGAAAATCTGGAGTGAAAATATGAACAATTGGTGAAGTCATAAGCATGCATAGAAACTGTGCAATGCACGTCCATAACCCAATTATTTTTGTTTTTTTTTAAACCACATTTTCAACATAGGCATTTTGGGGCCTCCCCTCATGAACAGTGGCACTGTGATTTTCTTAATGTGTCCCAAAAGTTGATCTCCCACAGCGACCATGCCATTGTACGCCACAGGTGTGAAAACACGTTTTGGGCAGGACATGAAAAATGACAGCTGTACTGTTCATAAGGAGATGTTAAAAAATGCCAATGTTGAAAATCTTGTATGCAAATATTGCAAATTTGTGAAGTTACAAGGGTGCGTGGAAACTGAGCAACACATGCTAGTAACACAGTCATTTTATGGACTTTCATCACCAAATTTTCAACATAGGCATTTTAGGACCTCTGCTCATGAACAGTGTTACTGTCATTTTGTCAGACTGTCCCAAAAACTGATTTCACACAGTGACCACGCTATTCTGTGCCGGATGTGCAAAAACACATTTCCGCCAGGATATGTAAAATGACAGCTGTACTGTTCATAAGGAGGTGTGGGAAAATGGCACCGTTGAAAATCTGGAGTGAAAATATTACAAATTCACGAAGTTATGAGCGTGTGTGGAAACTGCACAATGCATGCTCGTAAAACAGCCATTTTTTTTAATTTTGTCACCAAATTTGCAACATAGGCTTTTTGAGAGACCCCCTCATGAACAGTGGCACTGTCATTTTGTTACTCGGTCCTGAAAGGTGATTCCACACAGTGACCACGAAATTACCTTTCAGGACCGAATAACAGAATGACAGTGATTAAATTCATGAGGAGGGGTCCCAATAACCCCACGTTGAAAATTTGGTGCCAAAATTCCCAAAAATGGCCGAGATATGCACCAAAGTTGAAAAAACCCTGTTTATGCCATTATACAGCTTACTGGCATTTCTTCTGTTCGCGATCGGCTTTGAAGAGTGCAGACGTGTTCCGGGTCCACCGAAGATCGTCTTACCAGGCTCCGGAGGTAAGTATGGGGTGAGGGTGTATGTGGGGAGGTGGGGTATGCAGAAGGTGGATGTGGGTTGAGGGAGGGAGCAGGACAGACTGCGAGGGACCATTTTCTGATTTACAGGTTTAAAAAAAAAAGCATCGTGGGACTTTTTTTTCTTTTTCAGGGGGATTTGGTACATTGGGGTGGGCTCCGGCATGCCGCCTGAGTGTTTTGGGGGGTGCTGTAGTGACAGGATTGGGCCCCCTTGGCACATACCAAGGTGAAGGGGGCAAGAGCAGAGGGGATTGGGCACCCTCTGCACACACAACAAATGGGGGTATTATGCCGATGGGGAGTGGGCTCCCCTGTCAGCAAATTAAACTGGGAAGAGGGGACTAGAGCCGATGGGGATTGGGCCCCCCGTCAGGAAAGAAAGACTGTTGGGGGGTGCATGATGCAGAGGGGGATTGGGCACACATGTGAAATGGGAGGGAGGGGGCATTATGCCGACAGGGAGTGGGCGCCCCCATTGGCAAATGAAGTGGGTCGGGGCATGCCAACAGGGGGATTGGGCACACCTGAAGTCGGAGCTCTGCATGGCGGCAGTCAATGCCGCCATGTTTATTGAACTGCTTCACCAGGAAAGGCACACCGCTGCATGATGAGCTTGGCTCTCGTTGCAGCGGACTTTTTCTTAGATCTGGTGGCCAGTTTACGTGTTGCTGGTGTCAGTGCCTGCAGCTGCCTTATTGGGGAATGAGGGATGCACCTACTGATGCATGCCCTACATTTGCCCACAGTGACAGTACCTCCAAATCTGCTCCTACTGCAATATGTTGGCCGGTGCTCAAGAGCAGGCCAACATAAAAATGATCCATTGCTTCTTCAATACCTACACACATGTTCCTAGGGCACATATGTTCAGCTAGGCTCTTATGCTTAGCATTCCCCTTCACACTGAGTCTCCTGTGGCAACATAGCCATAATATATCCCACATCCTGGGGGGGAGTCCTGGCATCTTGTAAAGTCAATGGTATCTTATTAAGATGTGTATCAGATATTCCTTTAAATTCTGGGGTTATGTCAAAGGCTACAGTTACAGCCAAAGACACAATCAGATATTTCCTGAAATTTCTGTGATATTTCTAGAGAAATCTCCTGCTTTCTGCAGTTCCATGGTAGGGGCAGCAGGGTGAAACTCTTTAGAAATTTTGCGAAATATCTGGAAATATCTGACCATGTCTTTGGCTACTACTGTAGTTCCTGTATGGTGCTGTAAATCACAAGTCTGTGTTTATGCAGTACTTGACCTGATTCTAGCTTCCATTTGCTGGTTTTTGACAGTACAGGTTTAAAGAATACTGGGAGCTTGCAATAAATTGTGCAAAGAACAAGTTGTACAGACCAAAAATCAAAAAAGGGTTTAAACCAAGATGCTGCGAACACTGTCCAAATGGCAGGGAGGGCACAGTGGGATCTAACATATTAAACAAAAATATACTATAAAAAATACAATATGATTTAGTAAATTCAATCCTCCTTGTTTTATAGATCAATACAAAATGTCCCTATTTATTGGGTTTAAATGGCTACCCCAAATAGTCTGAAAAACAAACTCAGTAAAACTACTTTTAAGGACCGGGGAATAGGGTAGACTACACTTTAATAAGTAAATATTGGCAAACAAGTGTTTTAAGCAATATTGCCTTTTTTTTGTTTGTTGCCATGTTTTCCAAACAGCTACTTACTTTTTCCTGGTATGCGCCTCCCATGACGAAACCTCTACAGTGACATACGTCGCTGCTGACAACAGCGCCAGGTCACTGTAAAGGATGTGCCCGGGACTGGGAAACACTTTCCCCCCATCCTGCACCCCTCCCAACCAAATCCGACTTGGAGTTGGTATCTAAAATAATGGGGTGGGTGGTGGGCAGAGCCCCCCTTATGGGGTTTCAGGGCAAAGCCCCTGAAGAAAAAGACAGTCCCTTGTTGTACGCGGCCCATGCCGACTGCAACTCGCAGTCGACAGAGAGCCTGGCACTGCGATGATGGTCGATGAGTTAGTTGTCGAATCTGCATCGTAGAGCCTTTTTTCCCTATTTCCAGTTTATCTTCCCAATTCAATACTGAGTTGTCACCCCTTCCAAACTGTATCCCCAGTATTTTCAGAGGGTCAGTTGAAACTGGAATACCTTGTAAGCTATGTAAAGGGACTGTGGAGTTGCAAAGGACATATCCATTACTTTTGGCCTTACATATTTTTTTTTCTAAACTCTCTTTATCCTCCTGTACTCTGGACCACCAGACTCTCCAGTGGGATACTCGACCAACCTGTTCCTGCCCACCGAGATCCTCAGCTCTACTTACCAGATGGGAGATGATCTCCCTCACTCACTCATTCCTAGACTACAGACTCCCTGGATTTAAGCCCCCCCAGGGCGGGATCACCTTCTCCTACTGGTGACCTTTCTGAAAATCTAGTGTGTGGTCAGTAATCTGCGAAGCGAGCATCCAGAGCAGGCAGAAGGATCCGGTGCTGGCTGTGGTGATTGTTCCCTGATCCCCACCTTTTCCTACTGGTGACCTTTCTGAAAATCTAGTGTGTGGTCAGTAATCTGTGAAGCGAGCATCCAGAGCAGGCAGAAGGATCCGGTGCTGGCTGTGGTGATTGGTCCCTGATCCCCACCTTCTCCTACTGGTGACCTTTCTGAAAATCTAGTGTGTGGTCAGTAATCTGCGGAGCGAGCATCCAGAGCAGGCAGAAGGATCCGGTGCTGGCTGTGGTGATTGGTCCCTGACCCCCACCTTTTCCTGCTGGTGGCTCCAGGGTTTTCCTCCTTCTATGTTTCCTGAGCATGGACATGCAATGGTGCACTGCATGCAATGGGCATGTTTCCAACCCCATGCGTAAGGTACCCACCAATGCTCTCCCCCCCATGTGCATGCCGCTTGGTGCATTGACCCCCAGCCACTGCCAGGAGCTGCTCGAGTAGCGGCAGGCCACTCAACCCTTCCCCAGGAAAGGAGAGCAGTCCTCTGGATGCTCAATCCTTTCCTGCCCCCTGCCAACCTCAGTCGGCCTGGGCTCATTCCTGAACCCGGGTTACCAGTGTGGCATGAGGTGTGGCATACAGCGCCTCAAACCTCAGCGCCACTGGGCCAGCTACTTTTGGCCTTACTAATTGATGCACCTGCCACTGCTGAGTACTGCTGCACTTGTGACATAGCTTGAGTACCAGAAGATGGATCTGCTAGGAATAAACAAAAGTCATCAGCATATGCAGCTGTCCTCACTTCTAAGGATCCTTCAGAAGGACTGATACCTCTGATAAGATCAGTCTGTTGTATCCTCCTTAGTAAAGGGTCTAGGCAAAACACACATAGGAGAGGGCTCATAGGGCAGCATTGAAAAATCCCTCTAAAAGGTGTCAGCGTGGTTCAGCTGGTAGCACATCTGCCTCTGGACCAGAAGGTTGTGGGTTCTCGTCCCACACCGGGATTGGGCTTGCACCTAAAAATCGCTGGCATCTGAGTGCAGTATTAGGGGGGTGCTGTACTGCTGGGGTGTGCCATCCTTCAGATGAGATGTTAAACCGAGGTCCCATCTACACATCCTGGTGTTGTCCTGGTGGGTGTCCAGGTGGAAGTAAAAGAACCCAGGGTACTCTTTGCAAAGAGTAGGGGACATTCCCCATGTCCTGGCTAACATTCCCTTTCCCATAAACTGGTTCATGCAATTATCCAGGCTGTGTGTGGGTGATGATGTGTAATATGGCCACCGCTACTCATCCAGTCACTTCACTACCAGTCTAGCATTGCTTGTAAAGCGCTTTGGGATAAACTGTGTATGAAAAGCGCTATATAAATGCTGATTCTTCTTCTTCTACTACTACTTCTTCTTCTTCTTCTTCTTCAAATAGGAACATAAGATCCTAAGTAGCCATGAACCCTTAGGCTGCTGACAGAATTAGAATGTATAGGAATTTTGGCCTGATATACCAGTCTGTGACATGGCAAGGGTTAATTAAAGGGACAGTTGTGGCCTCTTTATATATGAAGTAAATTCAAGTACAAAAATAAAGGTGGCAGTCCGTATGCTGTTAAGACTTGTATCATAAAGGCATGAGAATCCTTGTCGAAGGCCTTCTCCTGATCCATTGAAACAATGTGACCATGAAGTTGATCCTCCTTTTCTTGTTCCACTAGTTCTCCTATGAGTAAAACATTGCCTGCTATAGCCCTCCCAGACACAGAGCATGTTTGTGAGGTAGAAATTAAGTAAGGTGCTACCCTAGCGAGTCGTAAGACTAAAATTTTTATTAAGATTTTTAAATCAGTATTCAAAAGGCTAAGGGGCTTCCAGTTATTTATGTCAGGCATATCATTTTTTTTTGTAAAGAAAAATTCTTGTTGCCATACAAAAATGAAAATCCAGTTGATGTGAAGATAAAATCCAACTAAAAACTACTAGAAGTATCTCCACTAGTTCATTCTTGAATTTCTTATAAAATTCAATAGTAAGGCCGTCTAATCCAGGGGTGGTATTATTTTTCCGTGTACCAATAGCTTTTTCAATTTCTTGTTTAGAAATAGATCTAGAAGCAGATGGTTTGATACCTTTTAATGGACCAACATAGATGTTACAAAAAGAAAACAGTGTCTAAGCTTTTGGACCAGCCAAGTCCTTCCTCAGAGACTTATGACTTTTGTTTAGAAATAGAAACTACTGTATAGTACCCTGTATTTGTGGATACTTTATTTCACGCTAACAGCTAATTGCCCGCTTTCACGTCCTTTTGAATTAGTGCTGCAGCAATCAGCTGATACGGCTCTTATAAAAATCCAGTGTCTCTCCCGAAACATACCTGGAATGAATTTTACTGTGCTGCCAAAATAACGCTGTCACACAGAGTTACATTGTAATTACAGTATGTCCATACTTACAGTACTTGGCTCTTGGGAGGTTGCAAGAGAAAATGACAATTTCCACTGGATGTTTCAAATGTGGATGCCGACAATCCTGCATCATCCTCAGGCATTGAGATCCATATTGCTGCATCAGTTGCTCGTGAGCACATGAAACATGTCTAAACCCAAGTATCCCAAGTAAGTGCCACCTACGTGCTTAGCAGTGTTGTATTGGAACTTGTCAAATGACCTTTTGTTGATTCCTGTTTTTGTTGTTACAGGTGTTGCTTTGGAGGCAGACAAGAAATGAGCTGGAAATGCCCACAGGACCATGTGGTGTCGATGGTGGCGTGGCGTCTGAAAGAATGCCGGCATCATTTTTAATTTTTGGACTTCACTTTCCATTCCTTTCCCTGGATCGCTTTGTACTGTTTTTTTTGTTTTGATTATTAAATAATGGTCAGTTTGAATGTACAAGAAGTTTACCAGTGGTTTCTGGAGAGAATGCAAGCAACTGCAAGTGCGAATGCGAGAGGTAGTGTGAGTGAGTGTGACTGGGAAAGCATGTGGAAAGTCTGTATGTTTTTTTTTCAGCATTTTAATCACGTAAACATGTTTAAGCAGATGGCAACAAGCAAAATAATGAACCAGGTGGGTTGGGGGGTTACATTATATGGAAGAGATGTGCTTGTGTGGTGGCAGCTTGTGGGAGTGGTGTTGTGGCAAAAAGCATCCAACGTGGTGGTTCTGTGGGATGGGCACTCGTACAGATCATGGTGGTAATGTACTGTGTCACATCGTTCTAGTGCTTGGGGACAACTAACACCATGAAGCATACAGCAAAGGATATGTGTGTGTAAGGGGTGGGTGGGGGGTGTCTAATAAGTAAATAATAAAGTAAATAATAAAATCGATGCTGGTCTTTGGTCTATACAGTTTCATGTCACAATGTGCATTGTTTAATTTTCACTGGTCCTACATATTCGCAGAAAACACTCGTTAAGCTAAAATAGCGGATATTTAGGACCAGTGAAAATAAGGTACTTTACAGTATCATGTTATCAGTAATATCAGAAGGTGGGAGGGCTTTTGAAAAGAATTCAAGTATTCTTGTATGTCAGAATCTGAAGTTTGGGGTGTGGCATACAAAAGCTTAAGATGGGTCTGGACTTCCTGAAGTATCTCTGGGGTAGTAGATACTTTGGCCCAGATATTCAGAAATGCGCCAAAGCCTGGCGCAAGTCCGGCACAGCACAAATCTGATGCACCATGGTGCAACAGGAGCCATATTCAGAGGTTGTGCAGGCCGACCTGTGCCAGCGCAACCCGGCTGAATATGGCAGAGTTGTGCCATGGCGCAAACAGAGTTGCTCCATGGTGCAAACAGAGTTGCTCCACGGTGCAAAAAGAGCTGCTCCAGCAAAACTGTGGGAGCAGAGCAGCAGAGCAACAAAGGGGGGCATGGCACAGAGAACAAACCCAGGGACAGAGCCTGCTGCGCTGCTGCAGCCTGGGCCCTCTGATGGTCCTCAGGTCCTGGGAATGGAAAGAAGACAGGTGCATATCAGGAACCAACCACAGCAGCTGCCCCCACCCCTGTGCACAGGGTGTGCTCCTGCCTGACACGTCACGCACGGCTGCATCACAACACCAGCAGAAGCTGGCAATGCCACCCCACAATGCGCATGATGACAGTGTACCCCTCTGCAGGGCATGGCAAGCAGCCAAGCCAACACCATGGTACAGCATCAGGGCAGACATGCAACATGGGATGACTTACCTGGCTGTGGCATAGCCTCCTCAAGCACTTTGGGTCCCGCCACATGACATCCCATAGCGGTGGCAACATTGTTCTCCAGTTCTGTGCACCCCTGTCCTGTGCTCCAGGCTGTTTGCTATGTTCTTCCACACTGTGCCCCTGGCCCGCTGCAGGGGCACCTGCCCAAAAAGCTGGGGGGGGGTTGGGCTCCATGCAGGCCACTAAGTCAGCCACCTTGACTTGAGACCAGTTCTGGGCCCTGCTGCATCTTGCCTACACCACTGTCAGCTAAACGTGTTCAGCGGCAAAAATTGTGGCAGAATGTGCACATGTCCACACCATGAGTCCACTGCATGATGAGTGGGAGCATGCGCAGTGCATGCTCATCATGCAGTGCCAGGGATGCATGGAATGGGCGTGGCTTTGTGGGGTCACAGGGTCAGAGGTCTGACCCAGGGGTCAGGGGTCGAACGGCATTGCGCACATGCACGATAGGGCACGACCCCTATGCATGGTGATGCACATAGCTGGCCCATGCACAGCATGCACAATGCCACTGCCTCACACTGTCTGCGCACGGTGCATGATTGACGCCATGATGCCATGATGCGTATGTGCACTGTGGGCCTGCACACTGCACATGTGTGCACATTGCGCTGTCGTAAACTTGCTCCAGCACAATCCCATTGCACATGGCGCAATATAACAATATTCAGACACGACATGCAAATGAGCTCATCAGCCAATGCATAGTGCAGTGATTGCATTAGCATGACATTACTGTTGCACCCAACCTCATTTGTATGTGTTGTGCCTTATAAGCACCACGGAACAGCACAGGCCATGGACTGGTATTGCAACCTTGATAGGTAAGTTGTGCATGCCGGTGCAATGCATCTGATCCACGCCACATACCAATGCCTAGCCAGAATTTCGCTTGTTCACCTGCAGAATTCCACCTACTGTGATCCGAGAAATAATATTCCATGGAACAGTATTTTTTCCATGGAAAATTATTCTGCAACAATTTCTGCAGAAAATATTGAGATCCGCAGAATAAAATTCTGCAGAACAGTGATTTTTCCACGGAAAATCATTCCTCAACTATTTTATGCTGCGGAATTCTGCCATTCCATTTCCAGTGGAATTCAGTGGAATTTTGGCAGAGTTTTGAATATTTCGCAGAATTTCATTCCGCTGGAATTTGAAAATTCCGCACAGCACTATAAATGACCTCTATGAAATGTACAGCCTTCCTGTTACTGTATAACTCTATAAGTGTCTAATAATCCTGCCCTGAGTTTAATGGTTTTGAGACAGTTAGCATCACAGAATTCCTTTGAGGTCTGCGCACCTCTGTCTTGTTTAGATAGGACACAATTAAAATCACCTGCCCAGAAAATGTGTTCAGTGGTATGCAAATATGGCTTGATAGAATTAAATAAATATACCCGGTCTTTCTTTTTCTGAGGGGCGTACAAACCTATTGCCCTCCATGCAGTTTTATGGACAAAAAAAATCAATTAATAAAGCACGACCAGGCAAAATATCAATAATCTGTGAGACAGTAAATTTATCACCTCAAAATATAATCCCCACCCATCACAAACATCAGTACCAAAGGAAAAGTAAGAAGGCCCCCAACACCATAATTGTTTTGCTGTTGCTATTAATGAAGTATTGTTTAGCCTGGTGTCTTGTGAAAAACAGAGATCAAAATTCAGGTCTTTAAGTAGGGACAGAGCCACCAGTCTTCTTCTTGCATTCCATATACTATTGACATTAATGGTAGCAACAGAAAGTTCAGTAAAAGAAGACATTTATTTAGAATAGAAAATCAGGGAACTTTCCCCAGTCTGGAACTTCATCTAGGTGCAGTCCCAAGTTCGTGTCTTTTCCCTTAATGGGGTACTGGGGGGGTCTTCCTCTGAGTCTGAAGATATCATATGTTTGGAGGAGATAGTGGAAGAGGTTTCAGAGTCACCTTCTTGATCAGACTCCATAAGTCCAGTGGTAAGGGCTTCATATTTATTGGACAATGAGGTCACCTGGGACAAAGATGCAGATTTGACAATTTTGGATTTGGGCCTTAATTGACACAAGGGTCTCTTTTTGACACCATGATCATGTCTGGGGGTGGCATTTCAGTAGATACACCGGTAGGAAGAGGGGCATTAACAGGAGTACCCCCTAAATCAGACAAGGGTGGGACAGGAATCACATTGCTGACTCCCATAGCAGAGGCAGCTGGAGAGTCAGTCACCAAAGGAGGTTGTGCTGTGCACAAGGTATCAGAGAGTGGGTCAGTTTCTGGGGAGGGGGGACCCTTGAAACTAAGGTCTGCATTTCAGATACAGCTGCCGGATGTTCAGCAGCAGTCTCTGTTGCAGGGAGCTCTTGTGACACTCTATGTGCTGCAGTATCTTTTTTGGGGGCCTTAGTAAGTAAGGAATCCTGATTGGGTTGGTCCATTCTGTTATGAGTAGCCCATGGACAAGAGCAATAAGAATGCCCAGTCTCATCACATAAGTTACAAGTCATTTCATTTTGGCATTCTGAACTGGTGTGCCCATATGAGACACAAATTACACTTTATGTGGTCACATGCTGAACTCAGGCATAAAAAGGATCCACATTTAAAACATGTCTTAGGCTGATCAGGATAAAAGCAATGGCCACATTCACTCCCCAAAAGTGTATTACTAGGTAGGTAAAGTGGGCCTATGTTGGAACTGCGTAGTTTAACTTTACATCTCCAGCCCCCTGTCCCAATATGCTCCTCATCAAAAATAGGTTGTAGGGAGCTCAATAGGTCACACTGTTGTTGTAACCAGTGAGTGATATCATGCACTGCCACACTTTCATTGTGGAACAAAATGGTGACTGTTTTTACTGCAGGTCTAGTAATGGGAATTGCCCTAAAAGGTAACCAGAGAGTGGAATATCTCAATTTCTCATACTTCACCTAGAACCTGTCTAAGCCTTGTGGATTCCTAGAACTTATATCATACAGAGAACCCCCAGAAGCATGTATCAAGGCATAAATTTCATTTGTGAAAAAAAACATGGATTCTTTTATCATTTTTTTCCCAATATAAATTCTATCAGACGTGTTATCTAAACCACCAATGTACTGCAACCCAACAGCGTTCCATCTCTGTGCAGGAGGGGAATTTGGGAAAAACTGGTCTCTTTTTCTAAATGAGGCCCAAGTTGTTTTAGCTTGCTCAGCTACAGAAATAGGAGGAGACAGGGCCAGTGTCTCAGTTTCCATCCTATCCTCCCCTGAGTCTGAGGCAGAATGCATGGTCACAGTTTCAGGGAGCACAGTTTCTCAGGGTTCATGTCTGACATCGTCCGCATGCAGGTCCAGATCAGAATCTGTAGCAAAAGTGGTAGGTATAAACTCTGTAACAGATACAACAGTATCATTATGAGTCTGCATTTCAGTCATGATGGGAGACCCTGATATAGGACTATGCTCAGAGTCTGGAAGCCACTGACCTGAAGATGTTTTCTTCCAACCAACATTTTTAAGGGAACTTTCTAGGGACCATGGCAGTTTTATTTGTATAGGGCCAGAAGCACTTTGTGAAAGGGAGCCTGCCTGCCCCTGACACAGCCCAAGTTTTCTCCCCACATTAACCACTTTCCCAGTGTTTATATTGTGCATTTCATTAGTACTTACAACCTGTTCAGGCACTGTTTGTAGGTTGTCAGAATCCTGAGCAGCAGTAGAACAGTCTATTGTGGCCGCTGATGGTGTTGCAGCAGCCAAAAGTACTGAGTCATCTCTACTCTTTGATGCTAATGCATCACTCACAGCTGGGAGCAGCCTGACAGTGTAATCTGTCATGTCATGCTGTTGAGAGCATTCAGGCAGCACAGAACTAGGCATTATCGGTAAACTTGGTGCAGACTGCTCCGTAATATTCCGTTCAACAGCCAAGTCCATGTTATCTACCGACATAATCTCAGGCTGCACAGCTGTACTCTGTGTTTCATCATCAAGCAAAGATAAAATAAACTGATGTTTTTCTCTCAAAGTATCTTTCAACCAGTCTTCCTCGCTCTGCCAGCTCACTCGAGTAAGGGGTACAGCATTTTCCACTGCAGTAGGTACTCTGTCAACAAAAAGCAATGTTCTCGATCTCCAGAGCTGGACCTGCAGGTACACCAGCAGACAGACCACTCGCAGGAACGGCGGCCATGGGAACAACAGCTCCCCCCACTGACAAGAATAGGGATTTTTTATTCATAAAAGCACACAAAAAAAAACATATTTCATTCACATTAGTTCCATAAATACCAGCTTCCCCCACTTTCCCAATACAAAAAAAAAACTTGCTAGTGATATAATCAAATGAAATAAGTGAAAGCAAACATGACAACCTACACCTCACCTAATCTGTGATGAAAAAAATTATATACTGTATATGCATGTCTGAATACATGTCCAAAGACAAAAAACTAAAGATGACTTAATTTCCCTATATTTTTGGCTGGCCAGCCTCTGTAAAAAAAACATTTTTCTCCTAGTTTTCAGCTATAATCCATATACAATATTTCCATATATTTTTGAATTCATATTTAGGTAGAGGTCTTTGTTCCATTTCATATTTAGCCTTTAAAAAGGACAGTGCTTGTATCAACACAGAGTCCGGGGAAACCTCTTTTTGTTGGATTAAAAGGGTGCATCTTGCTTGCCACATGTAAAATGTACATGCTGCAAAAATAACTCAGTGTACTTTTGTCAAATTCCCATATTCTGTATGGATAGATACCTAAATTTAACATTTCATATGTTACAGGGAATATCTTGATATCTGTCAATCTTTGTTGAAGGAAGTTCCAGAACTCTTGGGCAAAGGGACATTGAATAAAAAATGCTCAATTGTTTCTATTGTGTTTATACAAGTAGATTTAGGACACATCCTATCTTCTACCTCTTTGTGTTTTAAAGTGTTTCTCACCCCTAGTCTACCATGGCATGAAAGCCATCCCACATCCCACATATGTTTGGGAATCCTATTATCTGTTAGTTGTTGACAGGCTGATTGTATCTGTGTTTCAGGACATCCAGGAAACTCTGGAGTTATGAACTGGATTTCTTCTATGATTTTTACATAAAAGGATTTTCTGGATTGTGTTATTAGCACTGTGTCTTGCGTTATGTTCCATTGTCTTAATTTAGACAAACAAGGTTTAATGTATGTGGGAATGTGTTTGTGTGTGTGATCATTGAAACCAATAACACTCCTTTATCCCATTTCTCTTGCAATGTATGCAGCCAACTAAAACCTATTGAGCACCAGCTGGTGTTTATCCCTTTCAATTGTCCCACTATATTTCTATATAAAAATATGCTGTGAAAAAAAAAACAATAGGATTAATCCTTCTCACTCCTCCTAAGTTATAGTCATAATATGAAAAACTCTCCTTATAGGATTTAATCAGCTTCCCCATGGTCCTTGAAAGAAAATATTCAATACTCGTGCTTCTATACAAAAGGGTATGGGGAAAATATTTGCTATGTGAAGAAACTGAGGGACAATCAAAGTTTTAATTAAGTAAATCCTTTTTTTCTTGGAGACGGTTTTACATTTCCATTGCTGTACAATATTTCTACCTTTTGTTATAGCTTGTTGCCAGTTAAATGTGGCATTGTCTCCAGTGGCAGAGGTTATACTTAATAATTTAACAGGGTCTGTCTTGATTGGGGTATTGGCCATTCTGTTTAGGTCTGGATCTCATATTTCTGGGTTAATTTGAAAACCTCTGCTTTTTATGTTTGCTTGCACGCATGTGCAAGAAACATAGTGCCATCATCGGAGATTTCGGAGGTGTGTCACCTCCTCCTCCAATTCAGGCAGTGTGCTTGCAGGCGCGGCCCCTGTAAGCCAATGCATTTTGGAGCTGTCTATGACACGCTCCAAAATGCAGTGGCATACAGTTGAAAGGGGGAGCTACGCTTGAGTGAGCAGTGATAAGAAGCTGCTCAAGCGCAGCTCCCCCAGCCGCAGGCGTGCGCGCCCCCTGCATGCAGTGTATAGCCGACGGGGTGCCCAACCCCGCTGGCTGAATCGCGCCTGTCTCCTCCCTCCCTGTTGATGCCATGCTGGGAGCCCACCCCAGCGTGGCAATCATCATAATGTTGCTGCTGGGGTGCCCAATCCCATCGGCTGAACGTGCCCTCCCCAGTGAGCGCTGCGCTGAGCCCACCCCAGCGTAGGCAAACGATCCCGCTTTTGTTTTTTTTGCCGATGGGGTGCCCAATCCCCGCCAGCTGAACGCCTCATGTCCTTGTGCCACGCTGGGAGCCCACCCCAGCATGGCAAGCGGTCCCATGACGCCCTTTTTTTTTAACCTGTAAGAAAAACGGTCCAGCGCTATGCCTCCTGGCCCTCCCACAACCCGCACTCCACCCATCCGGCACCCAGTTTCTCCCACACCCCCACCCCATACTTACCTCTGGATTCTGGCGTGACGATCTTCGGTGGACCTGGAACACGCCTGCACTCTTCAAAGCCGACCGCGAACTGAGGAAATACCGTAAGCTGTATAATGGGCTAGATAGGGGTTTCAACTTTATTGCATATCTCAGTCATTTTTGGATTTTTGCACCAATTTAAAATGGGTTTGGATTCTTCTCATGAATGATGTCACCATCATGCAGTAGGGCCCGCGGGTGATTTCGCGCAGTGACTGTGCAGTGACTGTGAAATCACCCTTCGGCCTGAATACCACCATGACAGTGAATCATTCATGAGAAGGGGGCCCAAACCCCTATGTTGGAAAAATTTGGTGCCAAAATTCCAAAAATGACTGTTTAACTAGCGCAGCATTGCGCAGTTCCTACGAGGTTTGAAGTTCGCTGAATTTCAATATTTTCACTCCAGATTTTCAACATTGCCATTTCACCACACCTTCTTATGAGTAGTACAGCTGTCATTTTTCACATCTCACCCAAAATGTGTTTCCGCCCATGTAGCGCAGAATGGCGCAGTCAGTGTGCGAAATCAATGTACGGGACAAATTAAGAAAATCACAGTGACACTGTTCATGAGCAGAGGTCTTGAAATAGCTATGTTGAAAATTTGGTGGAAAAATTCCTAAAAATGACTGTTTTACGAGCGTGCATTGCGCAGTTCCTACGCACGCTCATAGGTTTGCAAATTTTCAATATTTCCACCCAAATTTTCAACATTGCCATTTTTCCACACCTTCTTATGAGTAGTACAGCTGTCATTTTTCACATCTCACCCAAAACGTGGTTTCGCCTATGTAGCGACAATGGCGAGTCAAGCAGCGAACTCAGTGTATGGGACACATTAAGAAAATCACAGTGTCACTGTTCATGAGCAGAGATCTTAAAATGGCAATGTTGAAAATTTGGTGACAGAATTCCTAAAAATGACTGTTTTATGAGTGTGCATTGCACAGTTCCCACGCATGCTCGTAGGTTTGCGAATTTTCAATATTTCCACTCCAGATTTCCAACATTGCCATTTTTCCACACCTCCTTATGAGCAGTACAGCTGTCATTTTTCACATCCTGCCCAAAACGTGTTTCCGCCCATGTAGCACTCGATGGTGCTGTTGGTGTCCGAAAGCAATGTTTAGGACAGATTAAGAAATCACAGTTACACTGTTCATCGCGCAGAGGTCTTAAAATGGCTATGTTGAAAATTTGTGACAAAAGTCCATAAAATGACTGTGGTATGAGGAGCATTGTGCAGTTTCCACGCATCCTCGTTAGTTCTTGACTTTGTAATATTTTCAGTCCAGATTTTCACTAGTGGCATTTTTCAACACTTCTCTTATGAACAGTACAGCTGCCATTTTCACAACATGGTCAAGTGTGTTTCACACTTTCAGTGCAGAGATGCGTGGTCGCTGTGGGAAATCATTGTTCGCACAGATAAAGAAAATCACAGTGACACTGTTCATGATTGAGGCACCAAAATGCCTGAGTTGACAATCTGCTATAAAAATCCCCAACCTAATTATAACGGTGTGCTGCACAGTTTCTATGTGCTACCGTGACTTTACCATTTTTTAAATATTTTTACTACACAATTGCAACATAGCCATTTTACACCTCCCATGAAAGAGTACAGCTGTCATTTTTTACATCCTGTTCGAATATTTTTGCACCTGTGGTGCTAAATGTAAGTCACTGTGCATAAGCAGCTTTTGCTTGCCAAACTGATATTCCCCTGTTCATGAGGTGGGGTCACAAAACAAACATGTTGAAAATTTGAGTTAACATACCAACGAATGCCTGAGGTATTAGGCTTTTCAACTAAATCGCCCAACCCTATAGAGAATGACAGGAATCAGGGGTGTGACTTGGGATTCTTGCCTGTGATGCTCATACCATTCCACACCCTGCAGTCACTGAGAGGCATCGAGGTATGCCTTGGACTCTTCGCCCCAAACTTCACCCCATTCTCTCTATATCACACCCATCTCACCGTATATTCCTAATGAAATGGGTGCGCAGATAAGGGCCAAAGACCCCAAGGAACACGTGACACTTGTCAGTCTCTGCAGAGTGGGTGGTGAAATGGCGGGCTTATGCCTGACGACCCAAACGCACACCCCAATGCCTGTCACTCTCTGCAGGGTGGTGGTGGGGTTGGCTTCAGTTCAATACTTCACTGCCATTCCTATTACGCAGCTCTGTAACTTCTACACTACCACTGCCAATGCCAGCAAGCAAACATTCGGCATTGACAAATGCTTGTCTATAATTGAGTCTAGCTCCTGAAACTAATTCATATTCCTGATTTTATTGTGCAATTGCTTGTGCACTGTCTGCATTTTGAATACTGAGACATAAATCATCAGCATATGCACTGATATTTATTGTCATATTTTTGCTTGGTAGGCTTATACCTGGTACATCTTTATTTGCTATAATTTTCCTTATAAAAGGGTCTATAACAAATAAGTATAAAACGGACCTGAGGGGGCATCCTTGCCTTATACCTCTTTTGATATGAAATTCATTTCTCATTTGTTTATTAATAAATGGTTGTGCAATGGCTGATGTATATAAGAGCTTCAACCATGTTATGAAAGGAACCGGTATTCCATATTTCTCTAATATCATAAATAAAATGATGTGGCTAACTCTATCAAATGCCTGTTGTTGGTCAAGAGATAGAAATATAGAATCTGATGGCAGATAAGAACCGCTTGGCCATCTAGTCTGCCCATTTCCCTACCTAACGGATAAGGTGCAGATCCTAGTTAACCTACAGCCTACTTCCTCCTATCCCCCCCACTAGAATTGCTTTATGTCTGTCCTATGCATTCTTGAATTCCCCCGCTGTTTTTGACTCTATGACTTCCTTAGGAAGGCTGTTCCATGCATCTACAACCCTCTCTGTGAAGAAATACTTCTTCACATTACCTCTGAGCCGTCCCCCCTCTATCTTCAAATTGTGCCTTCTTGTTCTTGTACATCTCTTTTTCTGAAAGATGCTACCCTCTTGGACTTTGTTGATTCCCTTGAGGTATTTCAAAGTTTCTATCATGTCCCCCCCGCTCCCTCCTTTCCTCAAGACTATATATTTTAAGCTCCTTTAGTCTTTCTTGATATGTCTTCTGATGCAGACCCTGCACCATTTTGGTTGCCCTCCTCTGGACAGCCTCCACCTTGTCTTTGTCTTTGCAGAGATGGGGTCTCCAGAACTGTACACAGTACTCCATATGTGGTCTTACTAACTGACTGTACAGAGGGACAACAACTTCCTGTTTTCTACTGGTGATGCCTCTCCCTATGTATCCCAGTATCCCCCAAGCCCTTCTAACTGTTTTCTCACATTGCTGGCCCACCTTTAGGTCATCGGATATGACTACCTCCAGGTCCCTTTCCATTTTTGTTGTTGTCAGTATCTCAACCCCATTGTGTACTCTTCCTCTGGGTTTTTGTTTCCCAGGTGCATTACTTTGCACTTCTTTGTGTTGAATCTAAGCTGCCATATATTTGACCATTCCTCCAACCTTGCCAAGTCCCTTTTCATCCTTTCCACCCCACCTTGTGTATCAACCCTGTTGCAGATCTTTGTGTCATTTGCAAAGAGACATACTTTTCCTTACAGGCCTTCTGCAATGTCACTTATAAAGACATTACAAAGAACTGGCCCCAGTACTGAACCCTGCAGTACCCCACTAGTAACCCCCTCTTTTTTCATTGTGGACTCCATTTACTAGTACCCTCTGTTTCATGTTGTCCAGCCAGTGTTTTACCCTTGCTATCACCCTGGGACCCACTCCCAGGCTGGCTAATTTGTTTATTAATCTTTTGTGTGGGACTGTGTCAAATGCCTTGCTAAAGTATAGGTAGCCATGTCCACAGCCCCTCCCTGGTCTACTACTTTGGTCACCCAGTCAAATAAATCAAATAGATTTGTCTGACATGACCTTCCTGCTGTGAATCCATGCTGTCTTGGGTCCTGTGCCCCACTGGCCTCTACGTACCCAACAATTCTTTCCTTCAGAAGTGATTCCATCATTTTCCCTACCACTAAGGTCAAACTGACAGGTCTGTAGTTTCCTGCCCTGTCTTGCTCCCACATTGTGAAGGGGAATCACATCTGCCCTCCTCCAGTCCTCAGGTACCACACCATCCTCCTATGATTTATTAAAAAGAGTAGTCAGTGGTGTTACTAGTTCTTCCCTTAGTTCTTTTAGAATTCTGGGGTAAGTCCCATCAGGCCCCATTGCTTTATCCACCTTCAGTTTTATTAGTTCTTTCAGAACCCTTTCTTCTGTGAAAGGACTAATATCAACCCCCCTATCCAGAGTGCTTCTATTGACTGGATTAGGTATCTCCCCCTGCTCTTTCTTTGTGAATACTGAGCAGAAGTATTCGTTCAGTACCCCTGCTTTTTCACTGTCACTCTCTGCCCAACCACCTTCCTCTTTATTCAGCCTCAGTATCCCTGCCTTAGTCTTTCTTTGCTCCCTAATGTACCTATGAAAGGTTTTATCCCTCTCTTTAACTGAGTTGGCTAACTTTTCCTCGGTTTGGGCCTTTGCTATTCTGACTGCCTTCCCCACTTCCTTCTGCTTTAACCTTTACAGTTCTCTGTCCTGCTCCTTCTGTGTTTCCTTATACTTCCTGAATTCTATCTTTTTCTCCCTAACCTTCCCCACCACTTTTTTGAGAACCATAGCAGTTTTGTCTTTCATTCTGATTTGTTTATTTGCTTCACACAAAGGCTTGTTGCCTCTGTGTTGGCAGTTTTGATGTATCCCCATTGTTGCTCCACCCTATTGTTGCCTGTTTGCTAGTGCTTTTCTGAGGCACTCTCCCATTTTGACAAAATCAGCCCTCCTGAAGTCCAGTACCTTCATTTTTGTATGGCTTGACTCTACAGCTAAGTTTATCGTGAAGCACACTGTTTGGTGGTCGCTTGTTCCCAGATGGCTACTCACTTCTAGATCTGAGATCCTCTCTCTGTCCCCATTTGAGAGTACCAGATCTAAGATTGCTCCCTCCTGAGTGGGTTCCAAAACTAGCTGTCTGAGGCATGCCCCCTGTAGAACATCGAGAATGGCCCTGCTCTTGGATGTGGCTGCAGCAAAGGTGCTCCAGTTAACATCTGGCATATTCAGGTCTCCCATCAGCAATAGCTCCCCTTTCTCTGCCATTCTAAGAATGCATTCTATCATTTCCTTGTCCATTTCCTCCCTCTGAGACGGGGCTCTGCATACAACCTCTGTGTGGATTGTGGTGTCATTTCTTGTCTCCAGGGTGACCCACATGCCTCCTCTCCTCCCTGTTTACCCTTTAGTTCTGTTGCTTTGATCCCTTCCCTTACATAGAGAGCTAATCCTCCTTCTCCTCTTCTACCCTCCCTGTCCCTCCTGTAGATTGTGTACCCTGGTATGTTGACATCCCAGTCATGGTTCTCTGTGTACCATGTTACTATGACTGCCATGATATCCAGGCATCCCTCTCCCATCAAGGCCACCATTTTGGGGAGCTTTTTACCTAGACTATGGGCATTGGTACTCATTACCCTCCATTTTTGTATGGCCTTATTTCTTTTTGCCCCATCCCTGTTCTTACTGCCTTTGTCTTTTTCTCCATTTACCCCTGCCCTTCTCCCTATTGACTGCCCTATCTTGGTGTTTACCTCACTAACTACCCTGATTTCTTTTGGGGGGGGCTAGGATTTCTCTTCTCCTTTTCAATGCCTCCCCCCTTGGCTAGTTTAAATGCTTTCCAATTAAGCATTTAAACCTATCACCTAGGATCCTGGTTCCCCTCCTGGACAGATGCAGACCATCACACCAGTATAGGCCTGCATCCCTCCAAGTGGAGCCCCAGTCCCCAATGAGGCCAAATCACTGAGCTCTGCACCAGTTTTTCAACCAGTCATTGAATTCCTTGGTGTGGAGTACCCTAGCCTTATCCATGCCATAGACAGGTAGCACTTCCGAGAAAGTTACCGTGAGTGCCACTTGTCTGAGGCCCCTCCCCAACTCCACAAACTCCTGTTGCACTGCTCCAATACCATTCTCAGCCAGGTCATTTGTCCCTAGGTGGATAATGACATCCAGCTCACTCACCCTTGCAGCTGCTCCCACGATCCTGAGGATTTGTTTCCTGTCCCTCCAAGCCATGGTGCCAGGCAGGCATCTTACCTCCCTTTCCCCTCCCTCCCCCAGTTCTACCCCCTAACAATTGAGTCCCCCACCAGGAGTTGTTTCTTTCCCCTGTGGGTCTTGTGCCACCCTCCTGTGGGTCTCCATTGTGGGGGTTACCAGCATCCTCCTTGGTCTCCACTGCAGGTGCCTCCATAGAGGAACCATGCTCTGCCAGAGTGGTGAATGAATTAAGGAGAGGCACAACTGGAGGGATGCACCTCTGTTCCACCACTCTCACCCTCCCTGAGCACTTTGTGGTCCAACCACTCCTCTTTCTTGGCAACCTCTGAGGTAGTGGCAGTGGCCTGGGTGGTCCTGGGTGGGGAAGCAGGTTTCCAGAATGCCTGCCAGGTCAACATGGAGTTGAGCAACCTCCAACCTCAGACCAGAGAGGTGCCTGCAAATAGGGCAGCAACACAGTCTCCAGAATGTCTCCTGGAAGACTGCTGCTCTGCAGCCAGTGCATTGCACCACTCCCCATATGTCTGTCTCCCTTTCTGTTTCAGATTTTTTTTTCTTTTTTTAGGTTTTTTTTGTTCTTGTTTTAGTGTGTGCAAGCTTGTAAGTGTCTCTACCCCTTATTCGGTGTGCTGTGGCTCTAAGGATATGAACAGGTATATGTTGTTAGCAATTTTGGGGAAGTGATGTCAGAACCCCTGCTATAAGGGAAGTTATGCACCTGGGGTGGGTGGGGTGAGGGGCAAACCTGTGACCTCCAGAAACAATCAACTACAACTCTGACCCTCCACCCTGGGGAGTGCCTTCCTTCTTTTCAGACACCTATTTCACAGAGATTAAGTAACAGGTCTAGTCACAAATGACTGCAAATCTCTCCCAGCTAGAGTTCTTCCTTAGCAAATAAAAGTTAAACTAAGAAAAGTCAACCCCAAAAACAGAGAATCAAAACTAGTTACCTACATAGGCCCAAAAATTAATAATGCAATTCGGTGTAGTCTATTAAATTACCTCCTTGATTTAAGGAAGCTTTTGGCTGCTTCTCTCTTTTTCTCTCTCTCTCTCTCACAGCAGCTAGTAGTATTTCCTTACACTGGCCTGAGTTTCCTAAGTCTATTATGTCCCTTAAAAACTGTAAATTGTGGAAAATTGATCTATTTGAAATTCCACATGATTGCACTGGAGTAATCAGTGTTTCTGCAACTTTAATCAACCTATTGGATAATATTTTGGATAGTATTTTATAATCTACATTCAGAATACTTATAGTTCTCCAATTTGTTAGTTCTGCTCTATCGCCTTTTTTGTATAGAAGAATAATAAGGGCTTGAGAAAAGGCTGAAGGTATACTAGAAGTTTTTAGTATAGAATTAAATAGTAAAGTCAAGATTGGACTTAGTTTATCTTTGAAAGTTTTGTAAAATTCTATTGTTAACCCATCTTTACCTGGTGATGTATTTGGATTTAGTTTATTAATGCATACTGGACTTCAGGTAAGGAAATTTCCTGTGTCATCTGCTGAATTATCACAGCTGGTAGAGATGGGATGCTAAGATCCCTTAGATATTGTTCATCCCATGATATCACGGTAGTTTCTCCAAACTGTTTTTGTAAGTAATGTTGGGCTGCTCCCAAAATAGTTTTGGGGTTAGCAGATGGCAAAGTTCCCTCAGACAGACAAACAGATTCTAGCTGAGTGGCTTTCACTCTCTCAGCACAGCTTTTGAACATATCTAGTGTGGGTTGTCGACCTTGGGTCCCTAATTGGGCTTCTAATTTCAGGCTCATATATCTATTGTACTGATATCGTATTTAATCATATTTTCTTTTGTTTTTTTAATTTGAGCATCTAAGTTAATTTTCTGACCATGTGCTATGGAAATCAGGGTTTGTAGTTGATGTCTAAGTTTCAAATACTGAAAGTATTATTTTTGTCCCTTCCAAGATGTGTGTTTGATAAACACATTTTTAAAATCATGTTTAGTGTCTAACCACCACTCTAGAATGGTGCCATATGCCTCCATGATGGATACCCTAGCTTTTAATAACTGCTCCCATTTTTCTACCATAGAAGGATCTGTCAATAGGGTATTATTTAATTACCATCTGGATTTAGTGGGTATTTTTATCTGGGTTCCTAAAGAAACTAAAGTAGATACTGCTAAATGATCCGATGTTTCTATGGGATGGTGTGTGCTGTTTAAATAATCAAGGTTTTGGACAGAAACAAATAATCAATTCTTGATGCTAGCCTACCTTTAGTAAATATTTTCCCCATTTGTTATGATGCTGCAAAGGCTTCTTGTAAGTTAGCTGTGGACATAATGTTTTTTAAACAGGCCATATCACTGAATACCTTTTGAGTCTTATATCCCCTATCAGTGGGAGAAAGGCCACAAATAAAGTCCCCTCCAAATATTACTGATCTTTGGGTATGCAAAAAGGGTTGAATAAGTTTAAAAAGGGCTACCCATGATGCAATACTTTGAGGGGCATACACACTAATCAGCCAAAGTACTAAAGAGGAAAAGGTCACATCTATCATTAGAGCTCTGCCAGGTGCAATGTCTATAATTTTCTAAAGATGAAAGTGGGTCTCTTTTAATAATATAGCTGCACCATCACAAATTTCCTCTCCTTGGGACCAATAGAAGGCACCCTCTTACCACAGTTGTTAAGCTTGAGTAAGTTCATAAATAGACTTTATGTGAGTATCTTGTAAAAACAGAATGTTATTAGGAAAGGACTTTAGGATTTGAAGAGTGGTTCCTCTTTTTCTAAACGATTTGATGCTACTGACATTTATAGTGAGAGGGCTCAGTGATTGGTGCATTTATGTGTAAGAAAAAGAGGGGAGGTCAAGAAAGTCATCTCAATGGCCCAGTGGCACTGAGGGTTGAGGTGCTGGATGCCACATCTAGTGCCTTGCTGGCAACCCAGGTTCAGAATGAGCTCTGGCGCTGGAGGTCAGCAGGGTGGGAGGGAGAAGACTGAGTGTCCAGAGGACTGCTTTTGTCTCCCTGGGAGGGATCCAGGGCATCTCTGCTGCAGTGGGGACCCCCGGTGGAGACCAGGGGCACAGCACAGTGTGCAGCAACACAGGGGAGGAGAAGCGTGGCAGACATCTATGGCTCGGGCATGCAGACATCATTGCATGTCTGTGCTACTGGGAAAAGTACATAAAAAAGAAAAAAACAAAATCCCTGCGCCTGGATAGGCGAGGGCTCCCTTCAGTGCCGCACTGTCACACGCCAATACTGGACCTTCAATCAATCAATCAATCAAAATCTTTATTTACCCAGCTGATCACCACTGAGCAAGCTCATTTACAAGGTGGACCTGCAGTTTGCAAGGTCAAGGGTACAGTTTAGGGTACAAATAAAATATACATAAAACAACAGAAGCAAGATGTATACAATAAGATATATACAGTGTAGAAGTATAAGCAGTTAGTATATACAATAAGAAGCCTTTATAATCCTGTCCATCAAGAACATGTTCATAGCCGGTATAGGAGTCCATGAGATATGGAAGAGCGCATGAGTAGAAGGCAAAGGCACTGGAGGGAAGATGCTGGGATGCTGTGCAGACAGTATCAGAGGCATAAGAGTAGGTGATGGGTGAGGAGGGGGGTATGTAAGGGCAGTGCAGTGAGTGCTTAGTACAGGTGGGACTAGGATGGACTGAAGGAAAGGAGAGTAATCATGGTATGGGAATACTTAGTTGAACGGAAGTGACTAAGGTTGATCATATTGAAAACGATAACCGAACTACTAGGAGCGATGGAAACAGTTACAGAGCTCCACAAACGTTTTGGCATACAAGGTCTTGAACATAGCAAGACTAACATGGGAGCTAAGTCTCAGTGATTTCTGTATCCTATTCCAGAGCATGGGCAGGACAAAGCTTATGGCCGCTCTTCCAAAGCGGGTGCTTGCCTCTGCCCCCCTCTGCCTTTCCACCTCCTCGGCCGGCTAACTAGATTATAGATAGAGCACCAGAGTGGTGGCAGCCCTACCTCAGGGGGCTCAGAGCAGGAGGAGTCTCCCAGTCAGAGGTTGGTGGAAGGCAGCTACCCTCTAAGGAGGCAATGGACCAGGTGAGCGGTAGAGCAGTCGGTGAGTAGGGGCAGCTCAAGAGAGTTCCAGGACTGCGGAGTATAAATAAAGTCCACAAAAAAGGAAAAAAGAAGGTCATCCATCTGGTTTTGGTTTAGTTCTAGTCTTCCCTTTGGTGGTTTTTGCTGTTGTCTGTTCAACAGAGGGGTCTGTGTTATATTCCATCACCCCTGAGTTTACTGAAGATGCATCTGAGTCCCCTTCATCTTCTTTAGTACCCCCCATTGTTTCCTTTTAGCTAGTATATTATACTGATTTCTGGTGATCAGGGGTTCTGAGGAGTTCAAATCAGGTATCTTTTTTGTCTGTTTTGACTTTCTAGTTTGTACTATTTCCATAGGAGTTACCTTAGGTGTACTGGGAAGTGACATTGTCTCTGATACTGTTCCCATCATGGGGTTTGTGGGTCCTGTTTCAACTGCTTGTGTGAGAATGTTTGTTTCTGGAGAGGGGTCAGGGTCAGTGAGTTCCTTTGCTTGGGGGTAGCAAATTTTTGTTTTGTGGTAGAAGTACACTTGTTGTTTGTGTCTGTTCTACTGAGTGTACAGCTGAACTTTGTCTAGCTTGCATTACTTTCACCTGTTGGGCTGTAATTAGAACTTCTTGATTTTGCATGGCCCTGTCTAGTCTATTATTTGCAGCCCATGGACATTTAGTATATGCGTGTTCCCACTTCCTCGCACAGGATGCATCTGAATGGGTTTGGGCATCCTAAGCTTACGTGTCCATATTCAAGGCACAAATGGCACCTTGGGAGGTCACAGGAGGAACTAAGGTGGGTTTTAGCCCCACACTTGTGCCATGTCTTGGGCTGGCCTGGCTAGAAGCATATTCCTTTATCCCTTCCAATATAGAAGCTGGTGGGTAAGTGTTGAATACCATTTTCATTTTGTAGTAGTTTCACTTTAATTCTCCATCCCTCAGTCCATACCAGATCATCATCTAATACGGAAACTGGTGTTTGTTGTATTTCACATTTTTGTCTCAGCCAATACTATACATCTGCAATATTTACACCTTCATTTCTAAACAGTAGTGTAACTATTTCAATGGTGGGCTTTGTTAAGGGGATAGGAAAAAGATTTTTCCAAACAGCATGGTTTCTGTTTCAAACCTTTGCCAAAACTTCTCTAACATTTGGTTATTCCTAAAATTAATATCATACTTATTTTCACCCTTTATGTGAATGAAGGCAAAAAATTATTGTGCTTGAATCCCCATTGTGTCCTTTAATAACTGGTGCATCACGTATTTTCTGTCTGGAAACAGTTCATTAGCTCCTGCATATTTCAGATGCACTGCGTTGCATCTTTGTGCCCACTCCCCAACTTGTTTGAATAGGTCTGCCATTCTAAAAGAAGTATTAGGTTGTGTATCACCCCCTTGTAAAATATTGTTCATTGTTTCTACAGTGGCATTCAGGCTAGAGTGATTGACTAATTGTCTATTCTGTCCTTCCTTGGATACAGTCCTGGTTTCTGGTATATGAACATTTGGGAGCCTAGTTTGGTTGAAAGCTGTATAATTATCTTTATTTTCCCTGAATAAAATTACATATTTTCCTTGGTAGTGAGTTAATGTACTTTCCTTGTATGATTCTGATTTTTTCCCCGGGTTTGAAACAGGGACATCCATGGTCACAACATTCTGATGTAAGCCGGCTCGCTGAGTTAGTAAGCAAGAAGTACATAAGGTTGAAGGGGTTTCACCATGTAGTTCCATGATTTTTAATGCTGCTACCAGGCCTGGAGAAGTCCATCCATTCCCATTATGTTGAGGTATCTAGCCCACCGCTTGTAAAGCTGCCGACAGGTTCCATTGCTCAGTCAAGGGTGTGTCGTTTGTTTGTTCTGTTCTGCCATGACGCAATACTGCTGCTGTCAAAATCAGCGGTCCATTCTTGGAATTGCTCAGCGATGACTCATCCATGGAGGCAAAAGAAGAAGGTAATTCATCTGTTATTTGAAACAAATCCAAAGTTTTTACCACCTTTTGAGTTGTATAGGAGCCTATAGGAACTGTAGGGTTTGGTATTGTTGTAAGTTCAACACCCTGCCTTGGAAGATTAGCGTCTTCAGTGATATCATGCAATAGTTTTAACAATAAACTTTTATTATTTTGTACTGCCTTAATCAATAATGCTTCCTCCTGTTCTGGTGTCAGCAGGTTCATATTTAAGCAATGTTCATACCTTATAGCTGAAGCTCCATCTGCCTGAGTGGTGGGTCCAGGAGAGAGAAGCAAGGGAAAGCAAGGGAGCAGGAGCAGAAAACAGGACTTGCCCAGACTTGCCCACCCACAAAACATTTAAATTCTGACAGAGCCAGCAAACTAAGAAGACAGCAGAGAAGCAAGGGAAAGCAAGGGAGCAGGAACTGAAAACAGGACTTGCCCAGACTTGCCCACCCACAAAGCCTTTAAATTCTGACAGAGCCAGCAAACTAGGAAAACAGTAGAGAAGCAAGGAAAAGCAAGGGAGCAGGAACTGCTATTGTTTTTACAGGGTATATTTTCTGTTAAATTGTTGTGCAGGTTTTCTTGATAAAGGGAAGGGAAGGAAAGCACTCACTGGGGTGGTGGGTCAGAGCTGTAACTGATTGTTTCTGGAGGAAACAGGCTTAGTGGGTCACCCTGGAGACAAGAAATTGCACCACAATCCGCAAGGGGGTTGTATACAGACCCTCATCTTGGAGAAGGAACTGGACAAGGAAATGATAGAAATCATCCTTAGAATGGCAGAAAAAGGGGAGATATAGTTGATGGGGGACCTGAATATGCCAGATGTTAACTGGAGCACCTTTGTTGCAGCCACATCCAAGAGCAGGGTCATTGTCAATGCCCTACAGGGGGCATGACTCAGACAGCAAGTGTTGGAACCCACTCAGGAGGGAACAGTCTTGGACCTGATACTCTCAAATGGGAATGGAGAGAGGATCTCAGATTTAGAAGTGGGTGGCCATCTGGGAACAAGTGATCACCAACAGTGTGGTTCACGCAAAACACAGCCATAGAGTTAAACCATACAAAAGGGAGGGTACTGACTTTAAGAGAGTTGACTTTGGCAAAATGGGAGCGTACCTCAGAAAAGCACTAGCAAACAGACAAGAAGGAGGGGTGGTGGAACAATGGGGAAAAATCAAAACTGCCATCACAGAGGCAGGAAGCCTTTATGTGAAGCAAATAAACAAAACTAAATGAAGGAAAAAAACACTATGGTTCCCAAAAGAGGTGGCAGGGAAGGTTAGGAAGAAAAAGATAGCATTCAGGTAATATAAGGAAACACAGAAAGAGCAGGACAGATAACTGTGCCACTTGAAGCAGAAGGAAGTGGGGAAGGCAGTCAGAATAGCAAAGGCCCAAACTGAGGAAAAGATAGCCAACTCAGTTAAGAAGAGGGATAAAACCTTTAATAGGCACATTAGGGAGCGAAGGTAGACCAAGGAAGGGATAATGAGGCTTAATAAAGGGGAGGGGTGAGCAAAGGGTGACAGTGAAAAAGCAATGATACTGAATGAATACTTCTGCTCAGTAGTCACAAAAGATTAGGGAGAGGTACCTAAACTAAACAATAGAAGCACTCTGGATAGGGGGGTCAATACCAGTCCATTCACAGAAAAAAGGGTCCTGAAAGAACTCTTAAAACTGAAGGTGGACAAAGCAATGGGGCCTGACGGGATTCACCCCAGAATTCTGAAAGAACTAAGGGGAGAACTGGTGACACCGCTGACTACCCTTTTTAACAAATCATGGGAGGATGGTGTGGCACCTGAGGACTGGAATAGGGTGGATGTGATTCCCCTTCACAAAAGTGAGAGCAAGGCAGAGGCAGGAAACTACAGACCTGTTAGTTTGATCTCAGTGATAGGGGAGATGATGGAATCACTTCTGAAAGAAAGAATTGTTGAGTACCTAGAGGTCAGCAGGGCACAGGACCCAAGGCAACATGGATTCACAGTGGGAAGGTCATGTCAGATGAATCTAATAGATTTCTTTGACTGGGTGACCAAGGTAGTAGACCAGGGAGGGGCTGTGGATGTGGCCTATCTAGACTTCAGCAAGGCATTTGACACAGTCCCACATAAAAGGTTAGTAAACAAGTTAGACAACCTGACAGTGGGTCCCAGAGTGGTAACCTGGGTAAAAAATTGGCTGGACAACAGGACGCAAAGGGTAATAATAAACAGAGTCCACTCTGAAAAAAGAGGGGTTACTAGTGGGGTACTGCAGGGTTCAATACTGGGACCAGTCCTCTTCAGTGTCTTTATAGGTGATATTGTGGAGGGACTGGAAGGAAAAGTATACCTCTTTACTGATGACACAAAGATCTGCAACAGGGTTGATACACAAGGGGGGTGGAAAGGACAAAAAGGGACTTGGCAAGGTTGGAGGAATGGTCAAGAGTATGGCAGCTTAGATTCAACACAAAGAAGTGCAAAGTAATGCACCTGGGAAACAAAAACCCAGGGGCAGAGTACACAATGGGGGGGTACTAACAATAACAAAAATGGAAAGGGACCTGGGGTAGTCATATCAGATGACCTAAAGGTAGGCAAACAATGTGAGAAGGCAGTAAGGAGGGCTGGTGGGATACTGGGATGCATAGGGAGAGGCATTACCAGTTGAAAACAGGAAGTTGTTATCCCTCTGTACAGACAGTTGGTTAGACTCCATCTGGAGTAGTGTGCGCAGTTCTGGAGGCCCCATCTCTGCAAGGACATGGACAGGATGGAGGTAGTCCAGAGGAAGGCAACTAAAATGGTGCAGGGTCTGCACCAGAAGCCATACAAAAAGAGACTGAAGGAGCTTATTATGTATACCCTTGAGGAAAGGGGGGGAGGGGAGACATGATAGAAAACTTTCAAGTACCTCAAGGAAGTCAACAAAGTCCAAGAGGGTAGCATCTTTCAGAGAAAGAGATGTGCAAGAACAAGGGTGCACAATTTGAAGATGGGGGGGACATCTCAGGGGCAACATGAGGAAGTATTTTTTCACAGTGAGGGTGGTGAATGCATGGAACAGCCTTCCAGAGGGGGTTGTGGGGTCAAAGACAGTGGGGGAATTCAAGAATGCATTGGATAGACATAAGGCAACTCTTGAGGGGGGTAAGAAGAAGAAGTAGGCCGTTGGTTAACTAGAATCTGCAGCTTATCCAATAAGTAGGGAAATGGGCAGACTAGATGGGTCAAGCGGTCCTTATGTGCCATCAAAGTCTATGTTTCTTTGTTTCTAAAATGCTGTACTGGTACATTTAAGTTTTCTTGCTCTGTATCCATTAAAAAGTAAATGACGCCTTCCATCTCATTCAAAGCACAGTCCATATCAGGTTGAGCTACTATTTTTCCAGGGGTTTGTTCATCAAGAGAAGTTTCCCTACTACCTCCAATCTCACTGTCCACCATCTTGGGCTTGGCTGACAAGGGTTCCCCCTACTGGTGAGTAGGGGAAGTTTTTATTTACAAGCCAAAAACATACATTTTAAAACAAAACATTTTTAAATCACTACAAACATTTCTTTTAACCAATTCCAGTAATGTGTTTCCATAATTCTTATGCTCTTGTTTTCTCTCAACAATCTACATTCCTCTTGAAAGATTTTATCTATTTCATCCTGGAATTTGGAAAATAAATTATGTACTGTAGCTTCCTTATTTTGCATAAATCTTTGACATCTATTTTGCCATACAGCCCATTTCGGAACTGCAAATACTACATATATTGTGTTCTTATTTAATTTTTCCCACTCCTTTGTCAACTGTCCATACACCAAAATGTTATATGTCATATTTTTAAAGACCTGCATCCCCCAATAATTTACTACCATTTCCCAAAAAGGCTTAATAAACTCACATTCAAAAAATAAATGATCCATAATTTCTTCCTGATTACCACAATTCTACTCCCTACATATTCTTTCTTCAACTTTTTATGTTTGTGATTGCCTCTCACATTTAACTTGTCGTGACCGCACAGCCACACTATTTCCTTTATTTTCTTTGGAATTCTTTTTTCCAGTGTTATTTCTAAAATTTTCTGTACATTTATTCCATTGTCTACCTTAAAAACTGGTGTTTCAAATAAATGGTTCTCCATGATTCCTTTTTACATCTGTTTTCTATTGTTTATGATTTAAGAATCTACTGTCACTCCCCACTGAGTTAAATACCTTCTACCAGTTTCCATATATACAGGCCATATTTTTCCTCCTACCACATTTCCTGTTTTTCCAATACTCTTAATTAAGGATGAGCTCCATTGTTGTGTTAGAAAAGACCAACAACTACTCGCTCCTTTTATCAAAGAAACTATGTTCATACACACAAATATGTTTACATAAAAAAACTATTGGATGTATCATATTTAATCCTCCATCCTTTATTGTCCTGTATGTAATTCCTCTTTTGATAGGATTCAATTTACTACCTCATAATAGCTGAAAAAAGAGACTTAATATTTTTGTTTGCATTTGTAATGGTAGTGGAAATATATATATATGCTAAAAACCAAAATACTGGAACTATGAAGGTCTTTAGTAAACTATTTTTTCTCTTGTCATACTCCATTGCTTCCACCTGCATATTTTCTTTTGTGCTATTTCATACTTTTTTCCCAGTTTTGCTGCATCACCTCCTGTCCTCCAAAAGAAATTCCCAAAATCTTAATACTTCCCTGAACTATATCTAATTCCCCTCTTTTTTCCATCTCAACTTCCCCAGTGGGTAAATCTTACTGTTCTCTTCGTTTATTTTAATCCTCGTATACTCACTATTTTTTTCCACTAATTTTATCAACTCATCCCCTGATTTTTGGTCTTTGACTAAAACTACGCAGTCATCTGCATATGCCCTTATTTTAATTAAATTCTTATTTTGCCACATAATGTTCTTAATCCCTGTTTCTCCTTGTATTTTTCTTAACAGTGGATCTAGATATAAGACATATAATAAAGGACTTAATGGACATCCTTGTTATACCCCATTCCTTGTATACATTGATGTTCCTAAATGTCCATTAACCACTGGATAAGTTTGTGCTTCTTTATATAGTGCTTTGATTAAACTAATTATTTCTCCTGTGATCTTATATTCCTTCAAAGTGTCCCATATGTACTGGTGCTTTATGACATCAAAGGCTGTTTCCTGTTCTAAGGCATATAAATACCCCTGTAGTGAATGATCTTGCCCTTTATTAATGATCTCTCTTATAAATATTTAATTCTGCTGTATGTTTCATCCTGGTATAGCACATGTTTGTGTCCATAGTATTAATTTATTTGTAAATGCCCCTTAATCAGTTATTGATTATTTTCGCTAGTATTTTGTAACCTGATGTTAACAAGCTGATAGGCCTCCAGTTTTTAAGTTGCATTTTTCCCCTTTTTATGCAGAAATATAGTTTTTCCTTGTTTCATGCTATCTGCCAAGTTATCCACATTCAAAATTCCATTATACTCTTGTGTCAGGATAGGGGCAATTTGCTCCTCTAAGATTTTATAGAATGTGTTGGGAATCCCATCCACCCCTGGTGCTGTATTGCTAGTTAAGGTTTTTATTGCTTCTTTAACTTCTTCCTCTTTTATTGGTTTATTTATCGCCTTTGCTTCTTCTTCCTCCAGTTTTGGCACATTTGCTGTTTGAAAAAAAGCGCCCCCCTCCACTGCCGTTTGGTTGTTGATATTTTTCCCTCAGAAATTCTTGTACAATGCATTTAATGCTAGCTATGTCTGTGTATACCTGCCCTCTCTCGTCCTGCAACACGTACATTATTCAATTTTCTTTTCTCTCCTTGTTGCTATCAAAGGGGGTTGTGTGATGTTTTGCTCCCTGTGTACCACTTTTTTTGCTCTATGATAAGTGATTTAGCTCCATTGTACTGCTAGCCCTTCATTTCCTCCTTAACCTCCTCTATTTGTTTTGATTCATCCACTTTATTCTTAACCTGTCTAGTCATAAGCTTTTATAAATTTGCCCTTAAACTCAGATATGTCCCATATGTAGTAGCTTCTGTTCGTTGCCCTTCTTCTAGCATAAGCTGCTTAATCTCATACTTAGTGTCGTCCCACCATTCTGATATGCTGTCATACAATTCTTTAACTGTCAACTTATCTTCCAAAAGCTCTTTAACTTTCTCCTTACACTTCTCCTCCTGTAACTTTGCTACTTTCATCCTCCAGTATCCTTTTCCAATAATCATCCTACTACCCAGATCTATTTCTATTTATATTGCCATGTGATCAGATGTTTCTACCGGAATGTTTCTGATGTTTCTAATTTTTGTTTTCTTTTGCACCGTCCAAAAGTCAATTCAAGTTGAATGTGTGCCTTTAAAATATTTGTGCTCCCCTTTCTTTCCCTTTTGCTTTATATCCATCTTCCATCCCAGCGTTATCTAATATTTTCCTTAAATAATTGGTGTCACAAAAGATTTTTGCTGTTGCCCTCCCCCAATCTGCTCTAGTCAAACAACAATTGAAATCCCCCCATACCACTAATTTTGAAGTATGTAGTTATGGTTCTATTTGTCCCATTACTGTATTTCTTTCTTTTTTTCCCTGTGGGTTATAAATCACAATTATTCTCATTGTTGTTCTCCTGATTGTATCACCCACTATAAGAACTCTCCCTGGCACTGCATCTATAATGTTTAATATTTGTACCTCACGAGATGTAAAAGACACCCCCCCCCCAAACATCTTTCAATCCCAATGGGCCACAACAATGGCCCCCATATCCAGTCTCTTTGGGCTTGCTGTATCTCATCTGTGGTGTGTAACCTTGTATCCTGGAGTAGATAAACATCATTGCTAAGATCACTTAATATTTTAAAAGTCATTTACCTCTTTCTTCTATTTTTAATGCTGTTCACATTGTGTGTGAGGCATTTCAGACTCCTCATCAGTTTTGTTGTTTATTCATTTATCATCCCACATCCTTTGATTTCTTTCTTTTTTTGACACCTCTATGTCTGTGTTGTCTCCATCCCCTACTTCATCACCTTCTGAAAAGTCTGTACTTGACCTGTCTGACCCTTCATCCATAGTAGACCACTCTTTATCTTGCAAAAGTGTGTATCTGTTTGTAAGTTCCATACCTTCTTGATCCTTCTCATGCAGTATTGTTTGTTTGGTTGTAGTCTTATTTCTATTTTTTGATCTAGTCACCATTGTAAATTTATTGCGCCCTGTCTCTTTTTCTTCTTTTTCCCCAGGTTTTATCCTTTCTGCCTCCTTTCCTATTTCCTTTTGTCTCTCTGTCTCTGATCCCTGAGGTGGGGATTGAGATTCTTTTTTACTTTTTAAATTCTCATTTTTTCCATTTTCCACCTCCCTGCCACATCTTCATTTAAGGCTTCCAACACTACTTTGTCCTCCTTTTTTTTTTCTTTTTGTACTACTGCTAGGTAGACATCTTGTTCCACCTTTTCTCCAGTGTCTGGACTGTTATGAGAGGCCCATGGGCATTTAAAAAAAGTATGGCCCTCTTCCTCACACAAGCTGCATTTTGTTTTATTCATACATTCTGCCCCCAAATGACCTATTGAACCACATAGGCCACATTTCACTTACCCACATGCATTACTTAGGTGTCCTCTGGCTCCACAATTGTAACAGGCCCGAGACTGACCTGCATAGAAAACAATACTTTAACTTGACCTAAAAAAAAAAAGCAGTTTGGCAAGTGTTGGATTTCACCATCTATCTGTTTTAGGGTTATTTTGTATTTCCATCCTCCTGTCCAGAGACAATTCTTGTCCAGTATTGGTTCAGGTGGTCCATGCATTACATACTTCTGTTTTATCCAAAAATTTATATCTATCACATTTACTCCTTCATTTCAGAATAATACAGTAGCAATTTTAAAGGCAGATTTTGTTAAAGGAACAGCAATAAAATCCTTCCAAAACTCTATGTATTTCATCTGGTGGTACAATTTCCAGAAACGGTTAAGCCCTCCTGGATGTTTAAAACTTATATTATACTCTGTGCTCCCAGGTACATGAATGGGGGTGTAAATTTCATAAGGGTAGTATTTCATGCTATTCATTAATAGCTGCCTTCCTATAAATATCCTGTCTGGTGCATCCGCTGTAGTACCTCTAAATCTAAGCCTTACAGCATTCCTCCTCTTTGCTTGCTGTGGCTTTGTGTCATTTGGAAATCATTTTTCTTTTGTGTTTCCACCCCAGGGTTTTTCTTTCTTCCCTCCACCATCCTCACTCATTTCTTAGTCAGTTTGAATTGTGTTCTGCTCCAACTCTACAGATGTGTCCTCGCTATTATTGCCAGTTCCTTCAAAAATTATTTGTTTTGTTTTGTCTGCCTCTGATTGTGTGTCTTTCTGTTTGCTTTCTGCAGCATCTTCAACGTTTTTAACACTGCTTTCTTTTATAACTTATTTTTGTTTTATATTGTCCCCCGAGGTGCTGGGCCTGTTTGGATCTATAATTACTATCTCTTTAGTATCATCTATTTCTGTAATTCCCCCTCATTCCTGTTCCTGTGTGCTTTCTTCCTTTTTACCTTTTTTTCTCATCATCCTTTTCAAGCCCCTTCAACCCTTCACTTGATGTGCTAGGCCTATTAGGGTCCCAACCTGACCCATTCTTCTTCAATTTCCATCCTGCTTCTAGTAAGGCCTTTGTAACCCACTATGGGTTTTCTTTTATAATTGTCAAAAGTGTGCTCCTCCAAGCCCTATTCACTTGCTTTCTGTTTCTCTGTTTTCCCTTTTTTCCGTTTGTGGACCTTCTTATTCTTTTTTCATTTCCTCTTGTTTTGTTTCTGCACCCAACATTGTTTTCTTACCATTTCCTTCAATTTTAGTATCTGTTCTCCTCTGTGGCTTGAGCCGTTTCTGACTCATTTGGGCCTTCCCTTTTAAGGTTTCCCTGTTATTTACACTTTCACCTGAATCTGCAGGCATGGCACCCTTCGATCTCGCTGAATCACATTGTTGTAGTTGATTCTGACACGCTTCAGGCTTTTCAGGCCTGTCATTTCCACTGTCAAACATTTGCTCTGCCTGTTTAGGGCTTAATTATTCTTTATCATCATTCTTTCCTCTATTTACAAGTTCCTTTTGTGCATCTACAGGAATTGAAACCATTGTACTCACATTTTGAGTTTTCACATCCTCAGTCTCCATTGAAGATCGCACACCTTCTTGTTTGTTACTGCTTTCTTTGATTCTCCGTTGCTGCTTCTTTTCCTCCTTCATCTCCTCTTTTCTCTCACAATCCATGGCCTCTGGTGTAATAAAGACCAGGGAGGAGGCCCTCTCCCCAGTCTCCCACATGTCCTCACTCTCTCAGTGCTGCAATGAAACTGACACAAAGCCTGTCAGTTCTGCATGGATCCCCTACTGGCAGAGTATGGGAATTTCCCTGGTGTCCTGGCAAAATTTCTTATATTTACTAAAGTACCACTAACAGCTTAATCTGGTTCAATATCAGTTGGTTAACATCTATATTCCCCCAGGACAAGACAGGCAATAGGCGGCACAAATTAGCCTCCAGTCAATAAAAACTAAATAAATAAAAATTCCCATGGCAACAGATTGTGGTATCACTACAGAGGATTATAACTACAAGTCAGAAATGAACTGCTGGGAAAGATGAAACATAGATACTATGTCTGTGCTAAAGTCCTCAGTAATAAATACAGGAGGAAGTGTGGTGGAAATCCTGAGGAACTCAGATGATAATGGATGGAGTAATTTAGAATGAAAGGTGCATACTCAAAAATCATAAAGCTACCTACCATGGATCATATACAGACAGGAGCTTTGTAACATTTTGAATCCATGGACCAGACACACTTTGTACCTGTGACTCCGGCTCAAAAAAAGATGGCAAATGACAAGACCATTTTGGCAAAAGATCCTAATTTAGTGGCTTCCAGCCTTCCCCCAGCACATTTACATATTGGGTATACTAGGTGGGCAAGAAGAGCTTACAAAACTTATGCAATTAATCAACGAGGCAGGCACTATCAAAGGTTTTCTGCAAATGACACAGAAATATGGCTTGAACCATCCAAACATCCACAGATACCTTTAATATAGGGATTAGATTGAGACAACAACACCCAGCCTCCATAGTAGGCCTACAGGCCAATCTCCCTGCATTAATCACATTAGTAATGGCTAGGGCTCAACAAGCAGATCAACTAGGGTTAATGTCTAATGCATACCCCTTGGCAAAAGAGGAACAGGAACACAAGCAATTACATAGTTACAAGAAAAATAGTAAGGAGAGGCAGCAGTCTACTTGGGCTCCTCTGACTTGGTAAACATCTGGTAGGAAATTCATAGCACCACAGCAGCACATTCCTGAAGGGAATTCAGGTGGAAACTGGTGGTCAGATTTTTTTATCATTCCAGTGATCTCTAAGCACTTTGGGACAAGACCCTCTGACCTCTTCTGGAGGTGATGTGGACATAGAGGTGCACAGTTCCACATCTTCTGGGAATGCCCAGTTTTGAAACCATTCTGGACAGAAATTCAGCAGACAATTCCAGCCCTCCTAGAATTGCCTCTGCCACCAACTTTTGAAAATCTAGTTTTAGGTCTACCCTTCAGGTAGCACACTTATGCCACAAATGATGCTTGTTTCTGATACTCACAGCTGTGGTGGTGAAGTCCATCACTCAGTGATGGAGGACCAATACTAGTCCTCAGACACAGCAATGACACAAAAACATTTGTAATATTGAACCACAGAAGCTATTACTGCCTTATTCCAATATGGAAGACTAAAGTTTGCTGACAAAAAGCATCTAGCTTTACCTCAGCTTTTTGTCTTCTAGGTTTGCTTGAAAGGACAGAGCAAGGAGAAACATTAAGACTTCTTTTGGCTAAGCAAAGTTACTTTTTTTTTACAATTGTGTTTTGTGAGTACAGGTTTTGTAGTTTGATCTCTCTTTAGGCTAAGCAGAGTTACTGTTTTTTTTTTGTGCTTACAGATTTAGCAGTTTGATCTCTCTTTCTCACATTGAAGGAGCTGATTGTTTTTCTTCTACAGCTCTTCCAGGGGATTTCTTGGAAGTGCTACCTGTCTATGGCATGGGGAGGCCAGGGTACTCTGCACCAGGGGATTCAATGAATGGCTGAAGAGCTGGTGCAGAGCTGAGGGATTTGGCTTCATTGGGGACTGGGGACCACCTGGAAAGCTGCAGGCTGGTACAGGAGGGACAGCCTGCATCCATCTTGGGGGGGATCCAAGATCCTTAGTGAGAGGTTTAAGTGTGTCATTGGCAAACATTTATTTATTTATTTAAAAGTTTTTACAGGAAGGCATGCTGAGCAGTGTACTGCTCGATTCCAGATGTGTCCAGGGGGAGTGGGTAGAGGAGAGTACATACATAGTTACAGAGAGTACATAAAATACATACATACATATTTACAGAGAGTGCATAGGTACAGAGGAAAAAAATAAAGTCACAGTGGAATAGGGAGCTTAGTACATAACAAATGGCTACAGGATAAGAATGGGATGTCCAGCAGCAGCTAGTGCGGCCATTGACAATTACAGTGGCAGATGGAAGTGTGAGGCATTAAAACACAGTACAGTACTGCTCAAGTATAACCAGAACAAGGAGGTGTTAGGGTTAATGCAAAACAGGATTTAGGCACATGAGCAGGCAGTAGCAAAGTGAGTACTGAGGAGGGAGCTGAGGTGCTGGGTGGGGGAGACATGCTGAATCTCTGAGGGAAGAGAGTTCCACAACTTAGGCATGCAATGCCTAAAGGCAGTCTGGCCAGCCATGGTAGTCATGAGTGGGATGGCCAATAGGCATTGGTCAAAGTTTCTGAGGGGGTAGTCTGCAGGTGATGCAGCAGTTAGAACCCAGAAGAGGTAAGGTGGTAGGGACTGGGACCAGAAATTTGCCATTAGCCTTGCACAGTGGGTTTTGCACCTGTCATGGAGTGAGGGTAGGTCAAAGGTCTGGTAAATGATGCAGTGGTGAGTAGAAGGAGGACAGTTGAGGGCGAAATGACAGGAGTGGAAAAGGGGGTCCAGTCTGGCTTGGGAGTGGCAGAGTTCCAGAGAAGTCCCATCCAGGGTGTGGAAAGTGGGGTGGTGGGAAGCCGAGAAAGCCTCTACCTTGTGCCTAAAGTCATTAAGACATTTTTCTTAGCAGTAAGAAAAATCTGATTTGAGCAAAACCAGAGCTGAACATCATTGAAGTCCTGCTGGAGACTGATCGCCATTTCAGCGGGACTGGGTCCGGAGGTATACAACACCGTGTCATCTGCATACATTTGAATGGATGAATGGAGACAGGCAAAGGGCAGGTCATTAAGAAAAATAGAGAACAGTATTGGGTCGAGGACTGAGCCTTGGGGTACACTAGAGTTAACTGGAAGGGAGGAGGAGGTGGAGTCACCAATTGTGACAGATTGGGACCAGCCTACCAGGTAAGAGTGGAACCAACTGGTAGCCACACTAGAGAGCCCTGCAAGAGAGAGTTTAGATAGTAGGAGTGAGTGGGAGATGGTGTCAAATACCTTAGCTAGGTCGATTAAAATAGCTGAGGTGACGTGTCATTTATCAATACCTGTAAGTATTGAGTCAGTGGAACTGAGAAGGGTGGTGGCAGTGGAGTGGGACTTCCTAAAACCAGACTGATAAGGGGAGAAGAAGGATGAGGAGTTGAGAAAGTCAGATAGTTGATCGAGGGCTAGATGTTCCTGGATTTTAGCTAGTACAGGAAGGAGGGAGATAAGGCGGTAGTTGCCAGGGGCAGAAGGGTCACCACCTTTAGGGAGGGGAATAACAGTGGTATGCTTCCAGGGGAGGGGACACAGGTGAGTGAGAAAGAGAGGTTGAAAAGCTCGGACAGGAGTAGAGCAATGGCAGGGGCGGACAGGTAAAGCATTTTAGAGTCCAGCCCGGTGGAGCATTTTCCCTTGGAAGGATTTAGGGCAAGCAGGGCATTGTAAACTCTATTCGGTTTGATCAGATGGAAGGAGAAGGAGGGGAGGAGGAGGGTGGCTTGGGCTGAAGTGGTTTGGAGGGAGGGAAGTTAGGGGGAGGGCGGATAAACGTGATGAAGTACAGTTAGTGAAAAAAGAGTTGAATTCTGAGGTCACTGCAAGGGATGCTGTCACCGCATTATCACCTATGCTTAGATCAGGGGTGGGGGCTGCAAAGGAGGGGTGAACAGTGATTTAACCACCTTCAGAATTTAGCCGGGTGATTAAGATTAGTGTGGAAGTTGGCTTTGAAATAGTTACTTTTAGCCTGCCGGAGAAGCCTTGTGCATGTGTTTCATAATGTGCAGTACTTTACTTGAGCCATAAGTGAGCCCGTGGCTTTGAAAGACTTCCAGGCTTGGTCCCTGGCTCTGAGATGCGAAATGATGTTGGCTGTGACCCAGGGCAGATAGGTGCCATTTCAACTAGCCAAGGGGGTGACAGAATTAAGCAAGAAAGAATCAACTGCCCCCCCCAACACAGGTTAAGGTAGACACACACACACAGACAGATACTAGAGCCGAGAAGGGAACATTTAAACTGGCCAAGGGGGATGGCAGAATTAAGCAGGGAAAAACCCCCCCCCCCACACGCACACAGAAAGGTAGACAAACAGGCTGATACTACAGCTATGGAAGCAACAAAAGGAAACACATAGGAAGGTAATAGCAGGGGAGGCATGGAGGGAAGGCATAGGAATCAGGATGGAGGGCTGGTACAGGTGGGGGCATCAAAACATGGAAAGCCATGTGTACAAATGCCTGGAGCCTGGGAAAAAAGATCCCAGACCTAGCGACCTTGATGGTGGAGGAAGACCTAGACATTGTCACAGTCACTGAAACATGGTACACAGGAAATCATGACTGGGATGTTACCATACCAGGGTACGAAATCTTCAGAAGAGAAAGGGAGGACAAAAAGGGGGAGGGGTAGCTATTTACATAGAGAGGGTATCAAGGCAATGGAGTTAGGGGGAAGACAGGAAGGGGACGAGGCACGATGGGTCACATTAGAGACAAGAAATGGTACCACCATCTGCACTGGAGTTGTCTACAGACCTCCAGCACAGGGGGAAGAAATAGACAGGGTATTAGTGGATACCATACACAAAATGGCAGAGAAAGGGGAGGTGTTGCTGGTGGGGGACCTAAACATGCCAGATGTTAACTGGAACACATATGCAGCAGCTACTAACTGGAGCAGAGACATCTTGGATGCCCTGGAAGGAGCATGCCTCAGACAGTTGGTGAAGGAGCCCACACGGGGGGAACAAAACTAGACCTGGTTCTCACAAATGCTGACAGAATAATGGATCTATCAGTTGGCAGTCATCTAGGGTCCAGTGATCACCACCCAGTGTAGTTTAAGCTGAAGACAGGGGTAAAGTCAAGCCACTCAAAAGTAAAGGTCCTGGACTTCAAGAGGGCAGACTTTGCAAAAATGGAGGGACACCCCTGGAGAATCCTGGTGAAGGGGGGGTGGAGGAACATTGGGAGAAACTTAAAGAAGCCATAGCAGAGACAACAGGCCTCTATGTAAAGTTAGTAAACAAAGCAAAAAAAAAAAAAAAAAAACACTATGGTTTTCAAAAGAAGTGGCAGGGAAGGTTAGGGAAAAAAAACAGGCATTCAGAAAGTAAAAGGAAACAGTCACGTGGTGCTCAGCTAGAGGGAAGATGTGTCTCGGTGAGCTCCGCTATCCCACTGCAATTTTCTGATTAAAATACCCAACTCCTGTCTTCAAAACCTCAACAAACCTTCAGATTTTTAGTACTGACTGAAGAAGGAACTAGGTGGCAAGTTTTAATCGTGAATGGAGAAGAAATGGAAGCCTCCTTACCTCCTCGAGTGTCAGACATGCAGGCCGCACAGGATCCAGCCCTGGAATCAAAGGCAAAATGTCCACACTGCAGCTCGTCTCCCCAGCAGGACACAACTGGGTTATCCTCCTCACACATATATACTGAACTTTCTTTGATCAAGGATGCTATCCTTAAACTAATCGAGGAGGTAGCTGAAATAAAACCCGCAATTACACAGCTGTCCTGCTAAGTTGCAGATACTGAAGTCAGAGTGGGCTCACTCGAACGTGCACAGGAAAAAATTCAGCCCAAGGTCGTCGCTCTTAAACGCATGACAGCTAAATTAGAGGAGTGTATTGACAACCTGGAAGGGAGGAATCATCAAAATAATTTAGTGCTATTAGGCCTACCTGAAGGTGAGGAAGGATCCAGCACTATCCAGTTTCTTCAAAAGTTCCTCAAGAAAACTGTCGGGGCCTCGCCAAATGGTCCAGAGTATGTAATCGAGTGGGCCCACCGCTCGTTGAGAGCTAAACCCCTCCCTTCTGATCCCTCCTGGTGATAATTTTTAAATTACCTTGACAGAGAGCATATTCTGAGAGAAGCTATAAAACTTTCTGCATTACTGTAGGAGGGTAAAAAACTCCGGTTGGTGCCAGATCTTATCTACAAAACCCGGCAACTGCGAGCTACTTTCAGACTGATCACATCCAAGTTGTGGGCCAGGGGAGTCCAACACAGAATTTTGTATCCAGCCAGGCTAGAGGTCACAAGTATTGATGCAGCTAAGCATTTTGATTCAGCGGAGGATGCCCTAACGGCCCTTCGGAAATCCTTCCTGCACTTATTTGTGAAATTAAAGATGTGTTTGAGACATGCTGCTGATAAATGAGTCGGGAGATATGGATCTAGCTTTTCAGTAAATTCCAGACTGTTTAACTGAGGCAAGAAGGATTAAGAAACTTTTCTGAAGAACTTTTCATTAGACTTTGTTTACCCTTTGCTAGTTGTTGTTTCTTTCAGCCAGCAGTTATGGGGAGTGAGTACTGTCACTGAAGAAGGGGTAAAACCTCACTAAGAGACCTAATTCTATGATTGCTATTTAGCCGAACACAAGACATTGTTTCTTTAGTTTCTTCAAACTTTTAATTCGAGTTGCTTCCCGTATCCCTACTGTGTTACTTGGCTGCTAATTTGGAATAAGTAGTCACAATGGGTTTAAAGGACTTAACAAAAATTTTTATTTGGCTAGTTTTTGAGTTAAGTAAGACTAGCTACTTGAATTATTTGACCTGATTGCTGGGCTTACTTCTATGAAAGTCAACAGGAGTTATTAGCTAAATGACCCTAACCTAAAGATAGCAAACAAGGTTATTTCTTCAAAAGATTGGCCTCTGCAAGAACTCCCAAAGCTAAAAGATTTAATCCAGGGAGGCGCTTTACTCTCAGTTTCGGCCCTCCAAAATAAGTCTAATCTGCCACGTAAACCAGCTTTTTTTGGTTTCAAGTCCGTCATTGTGTAAACAACCTTCTGGGCAGGCTCCCCTGGTCAGATAAGGTTGGTACTTTTTTAGACGCCCTTCTAGCACTAGCTAAAAAAAACTAAACCAATTTCTAAACTCTGTCATGAGCTTATCAGTCATCCCGGGTCCAGTATCTCTCCAGTAGCATATTAGTGGAAGTATACCTTAGACAAATCTATTCCGGACACCCTATGGATGCGGATCTGGACCGACAGCTTTGACCTAATCAAACAAGTTCAGTTACGTAATGTACAATTCAACATCCTCCACAATCTCTATTTCTCTCCCAGCAAATTATTTAGGATGGGTAGGATAGCTTCCATGAAATGTCCAGATTGCAGAAATGATAATGTTACATTATACCAGAAACTCTGGACTTGTCCTAAAATTCAAAACTTCTGGGAAACAATGAAGGAAAAAGGTTGCAGACTATCTTAATATAACTACTTTCATTTCAGTGGAGACTTGCATCTTGGGGTTGTATGATTCTGTCCCCACCATTCCCCAGAAAAAGCAAGTTGCTAAGATTTCCTTAGTTACTAAATTGTTAATACTAAGGCACTGGAAATAAGATTGGACTCCTTCATATTATGAATGGCAGGCAGAGTTTCTTACTGCCTTAAATGCAGAGAGAAGTGTTGCTAAAATCTCCCATTCATGGGAAAAATTTCAGAAATGTTGGAGTCTCTTCTTTTCAACTCTTAAAGACAAGTTTGGCTACTAAAGATTTTTACTCTTCCCCCTCTACTTTTTTCTCCTTTTCATTCTTTTGTTTTATAGCATAACCTTAACACCCTCCTCCATTAAGATGCTAACGACAAAGAGGTTCTTGTGTGTACCAGTGTATATTTCCATTTTAGCCTAATGAAGAAGCTAATAGATGTTGGTTGTGTTTGCTCGGGGAGGGTTGTGGGCAGGAGGGGTAGTTGTTTTCTTTGTTGTTTCTTGTTACGTATTGTCCTTTTCTTACTTTTTCAGTTTGGCTGCGAGCTGGGATTTGTAATGCATTGTACTTTTTTGCATTACAGGCCTTGTATGTATAAGTTTGTTATTTTTGCTTAAAAGTTAAAATAAACAGTTGCAAAAAAAAAGAAAAGAAAAGGAAACACGGAGTGAGGGAGACAGGGAAAAGTACCAGTCAAAGCAGAAGGAGGTGGGGAAGGCAGTCAGGTGCACGAAGGCACAAACTGAAGAAAGGATAGCAAAATCAGTAAAAGAAGGTGACAAAATCTTCTTCAGGTATATCAGGGAAAGGAAAAAGACCAACGGAGGGATTGTGAGGTTGAGTAAGGGGGGGGGATGTGCAGAGGGGGACCTAGAAAAAGCAGAAATTCTAAACAAATACTTCTGCTCAGTATTTACAAAGGAAGGGGAGGGACCAAAATTAGGGGGTAGAAACAGACATGGGGGAGTGAGGTGGACACCAGTCCATTCATGGAGGAGAGAGTCCTAAATGAATTCTAGAAACTAAAAGTGGACAAGGCAATTGGACTGGATGGGATGCATCCCAGAATACTGAAAGAACTCAGAGAGGTACTAGAAGAACCACTGCCAGCCATGTTTAACAAATCACTAGTGGAGGATGTGGTACCAAAGAACTGGAGGAGGGTGAATGTGGTACCACTACACAAAAGTGGAAGCAAGGTGGAGGCTGGAAATTAGAGGCCAGTCAGTTTGACCTCAGTCGTGGGAAAAATGATGGTATCCATGTTAAAGGAAAGGATTGTGGCATATCTGGAGGCTAGTTGGGCACAAGACCCGAGGCAACATAGATTCGGAGATCTTGTCAAACAAATCTGCTAGATTTCTTTGACTGGGAAACCAGGGTGGTGGATCAGGGAGGGGCAGTGGACATGGCCTACCTAGATTTTAGCAAGACATTTGACACCGTCCCACATAGATTGCTAGTAAACAAGTTGCGTAGTCTGGTAGTAGGTACCAAGGTGGTACACTGGGTCCAAAATTGGCTGAGCAACAGGACACAGAGGGTGGTAGTAAATGGAGTTCAATCCCAGGAGATGAGGGTGACAACTTCAAGTGGGGTGCCACAGGGCTTGGTTCTGGGGCTGGTCCTCTTCAATGTCTTCATTAGTGACATTGCAGAGGGTATGGAAGGGAAGGTAAGCCTCTTTGCAGATGACACCAAGCTATACAATATGGTAGACACTCCAGATGGGTCGAAAATATGAGAAGAGACCCAGGAAAATTGGAGGAGTGGTTAAGAGTGTGGCAGCTTTAATACAATACAAAAAAGTGCAAAGTCATGCACTTTGGCCACAGGAATCCTGGAGGGGAATACAAAGTGGGGTGGGGGGAGACAGAGAGATACTAACAGCAACAAAACTGGAACAGGACCTGGGGAAAAAAATGGATGACCTGAAGGTGGCCAAGCAATATGAAAAGGATTTGGTGAGGGCTGGAGGGATGCTGGGGTGCATAGGGAGGGGCATCACCAGTAGAAAACAGGAGGTGTTGATGCCACCATACAGACAATTGATCAGACCACATTTGGAATACTGTGTTCAGTTCTGGAGACCACATCACCAGAAGGACATTAACAGAAATGGAGGTGGTCCAGAGAAGGGCAACAAAAATGGTGAAAGGAAGGTACCAGAAAACATATGAAGAAAGACTGAAAGACCTCACTATGTATACCCCGGAGGAAAGGAAGGAGAGGGGGGATATGATAGAGACATTCAAGTACCTCAAAAGAATCAACAAAGTCCAGGAGGGTAGCATCTTTAAAAAAAAAAGAGATGTGCAAGAACAAGAGGTCACAATATGAGGCTGGGGGAACTCAGGAGTAATGTGAGGAAGTATTTTTTTGCAGAAAGGGTGGTGGATGCATGGAACGGTCTCCCAGTGGAGGTCGTAGAGGCTAAAACGATTGGTGAGTTCAAGAATGAATGGGATAGACAGAAGGCAACACTAGTGATAAGAAAGAGGGGGTAAGCTGCTGATCATTTAGGATCTGGAGTTTAAGTAGGTAGGGAAATGAGCAGACTAGGTGGGCCAGGTGATCCCTATCTGCCATCAAATCTATTGTTTCTATGCTTCTATATTTCCACTATAGAGATTCTGAGAAAGACATTCTGGTGTTAGAACAACTTTTAATATAAGTTTATTTAAGTGATAACATTCACTTTCTTGGAGTTCGCCTCGGCGTTTAATCATCCACAAAAGCCAGTTATTGCGAGTATACTCCAAGCAACTGAATGCTATTACTATTATGCAACTTGGAGTTATGTAGATGTGTGGTAAAATAGGAGTATAAATACATTTTGGGTGGCCGGTCGAAAAGCTGAGTGGCGCTCGTTCACTTACTGCAGCAGTGCACAGCTGAGGGGATAGTCATTCGAACGAGTTATAGATTTTTTAATAAAACAGAAGTACAGCATAGTTTTTCATACATATAGCAGCAGAGAATAGCATAAATGTACTTACTGCATGAAACGAGCAATATAATGTCATGTATTTTTCTGCTGAAAAACTGAAGCGGGATTCCAAGCATGCACATTAGCGGAGAAGTTAATGCGCATGTCTGGAATCCCCGTTCAGTTTTTGGACAGAGAAATACATAACTTTGCAGTGCTCGTATCAGGGTGTGAGTATCATCCATGCTATTTTGTGGTGCTATGTGTATAAAAAAGTATGGAGTACTTGTATTTTATGAAAAGTGTAACCTGCTTATGAAACTAGTTTTAATGGCTCATGTGCTGCAGAGAGAGAACAGTGAGTGAATGCGTGTTTATGAATATGCGACAGTTAACAGTAGTGAAAATAAAAAGGAGCTCAGGATACATTTAAAAGATTTGTATTTTAAATTATCAGTGGGTAGTGGAGACATTTTAAATTGTTTTGTTCTGAATGTTGAGCATATTCTGTGTGTGGGCTTGGGATAGTTTTCATTAGGACTGTGAGTGGGGTTAATGTTTCATTAAATGACTGTGAGTGGAGTTAATGCTTCATTAAAAGACTGTGGGTGGGGTTATTGTTTCATTAAATGACTGTGGGTGAGGTTTCAGTAAATAAACGACTCTGTGAGGTTTGGTTTGCAGTTTGTGAGGGAATAACTGACAGATATTCTGTTCTGTGATTGACTGAGAACAGAAACTTGTCGTATACTAATTAATATATTTTTATACTACCCATCTTTATCTATAAACCCAAATGGCTATATTTTATTTATTTATTGTATTGGAATTATAAACCTTTGAGTCAGAGACTCATTTCCAAAGGCTCCTCTGTGTAGCTCGTATATATAGCATAGTATTAAAAAAAAACTGAGCACACTGTTGTGTTTTGTTTATCAGATGACATATGATCTTAGATATGGAATGTAAAGCTAACATAATAGGTACCTATTCTACTGTTAATAGTGAATGTAACTCTGCACTGATTAGGAGTAGAGGATTATCTATTTGAAAACTGGTAACTGGGAGAGGCACACTGAGCCAAGACTCATTTCCAGGTGAGATCCAGGGGAGGGGAACAGTGGAAGAAATGGCAGCACAATACATAATAGCAAAACATTTGAACAACGTGTGTTAAAAAAATGGTACAAGTCAGAATACATACTAAACAATTGTATATGCAGAGAATACAGTGCAGAACAACTCAGTGAGAATGCCTAGCAAGTGCATATTCAGAAGTGGCATCAGTACTTGGCAGACAAAAACAATACTGACAATAGATGATTGATCTGAGTGGCAAATTAATTGCCTGACTTCATAACAGAGGGGGAAACTGTAGTGGTGCGGCAGTTAAACCAAGGCAGGAGCGGGGACCTAGCTAGCTGCTCACCAGAATGATTAAGACTTGGCTGTGGTGTTATCATGAAGAAGGTACTATAGAAACATAGAACATAGATGCGCTGTATACACATAACAGTGAAGCACAGGGAGGCAATGAAAAGTATGGAAAACTAAAGTTTTCAGTTAGGAAAAAATCACTGATGATGGGAAGCCTAAATGATTATGTATGAAACACTGTCACCGTAAATAACTGTCATCCCTTTGATTAGCTCTTGCTGCTGAACACTGCCATAAACTGATACACACTGTCAAACAAGAATGCATAGCAAGCACTTCTAATGGAGTCTTGCTGTATTCTGACAATCTGCAGTTAGCTCCAGCCTTTAAACGGCCCCAGAGAACATAGGGTTAAATTTCTATGCAGAGCATAGAACATTGAGCTTGAGCTCGGTTGAGGTCTCTGTCTGCAGCCCTTTGAAATCCAACCATCAGATTCTTACGAGCAAAATCTCACTAACTATACTATGTGGAAATTGTAAAATTTTTAACTAGCCAAATGGCAACAAAAGTTTTGGATTCCCAAAGGAAGAATCAAGTCAGGAAACCCAAAACCAAAACCAAAACCAATCCAAATAAGGATAATAATACAAAACACACCCAAAATAAAAAGGAGGGTGTGCAAGAAGAACCCCTGAGGTGCAGCACTGCACCTGCCCACCCACTTCCCAAAAACCAGGTTCTGAGAGGGGAGGCAGGGAAGGAGGTCAGAATACAGCAAGACTCCATTAGAAGAAACACAATTACTAAGGTGAGTAATTTTTTCTTCAAACAGCATGAAGTCTTGCTGTGTTCTGACAATCTGCAGACTACCAAGTAGTACCTCCATGGAGGAGGGAGAGAACCTACTTTGGGAATAAACTCTGAAGTACTGCTGTGCCAAACCGAGCATCACTCCTAGCCTGGATATCCAGAGAGCAATGCTTGGTAAAGGTATGGACTGTTTTCCAGGTGGCTGCTTGACAAATTTCTAACAGAGGGATATCCCTGGCAGCAGCCAGAGAAGCAACTGTACCTCTTGTAGAGTGAGCCCTCAGGCCTGAGGGTGGAATCTTCCCCAGTTTCTTATAGCAGAATTGTATTTAAGACACAATCCACCTGGCAATAGTTCTCTTGGTGGCAGGTTTGCCCTTTCCCACTTCCCCATAAGTGAGGAACAACTGGAAGGATTCAAACCTGTGACCCTTGGTATGCTCTATGTAGTAGATGAGGGCTCTTTTAACATCTAAACTGTGTAGCCTCCTCTCTCCAGAGGAAGAATGATTAGTGAAGGAGACAGGAGGAGACATAGACTGATTCAAGTGGAAGTCTGAAACCACTTTGGGCAAGAACCTCCTATTGGTTCCAAGGACCACTTTATCTCTATGATAGGAGATAAAATCAGGTTCCACTGACAGGGCTTACAGTTCACTGATACATCTGGCAGAGGTAATGGCTACCAAAAACACAGTTTTCCAAGTCAAGTACTTAAGCTCTGCTGAGGACATAGGTTCAAATGGAGGTTGCATAAGTTGAGCAATGCACACATTTAAGTCCCAGGCAGGGGAAGGATCCCTAAAGGGAGGATTGGTATGAAGCAATCCCTTGAAAAATTTACAGAACACAGGATGAGATGATAGTGAGGAAGACTTCCCCACTGACAGAAAAGCAGAACCAGCTGATAAGTGTACCTTGAGAGTAGCTGGTCTGAGGCCTAGGCCATTAAGATGGACCATATAATCCAGAACTGTAGGCAGTTCAGCAGTGTCTGGAGAAATATGCTTCTTGGAACACCAAATGCTGAATCTTTTCCATTTGGAGTTATAAGTCTTTCTGGTGGAGGGCTTTCGAGAAGCTTTGAGGCTATCCAGAACCTCCTGAGACAGAAGCAAATTTGCATACTCTAACTCTTCAAGAGCTGTACCTTGAGATTGAGAGATCGAAAATTGGGGTACCAAATCCTCCCCTGAGAGGAGGTTAACAGGTTGTAATTCCTGGGAAGAAACAGGGGAAGATGGACTGTTAGAGACAGTAACAAGGGGCACCAAGGCTGTCTGGCCCAGTCTGGAGCAATCAGAATCACTTTGCAAGGTTGTGACCTTATCTTGACTAGAACTTTAAACAGTAGTGGAAAAGGAGGGAAGGCCTACAGAAATTTCCCTTCCCATTTCAAAATCAGAGCATCAAGAGGGACTGAGCCCAGGACTGGGGGTCTGCAACAAAACAGAGGAAGTTGATGATTGTCTGGGGCTGCAAAGAGATCCATCTCTGGAGTACCCCACCTTGAGAAAATTACTTTCAACACTAGGGGGTCCAGGGACCATTCGTGATGGCCCTGGGAGATCCTGCTCAGCGCATCTGCTAGCACTTTGTCCTTTCCTGGAAGGTGGACTGCTATCAGAGAGGTCTGCAGGGAATAAGCCAGAGACCACAGTTTCATGGCCTCTGTGCACAAGGCTATAGACTGAGTGCCTCCCTGCTTGTTGATGTACCACATGGTGGTGGTGTGTCTGTCCTGACCTGAACTACCTTGTTCTGCACAGACTGAGAGAAAGCTTGCAGGGCCAGAAAAACTGCCCTGAGTTCCAGGAGATTGACATGAAGAAGGGACTCCTGAGGGGACCACAGTCCCTGGGCTGTGAGATCCCCGAGGTGAGCTCCCCACCCCAAAAGGGAAGCATCCGTGGTAAGGACCACCGAATGAGACTAAGTGACAAATGGGACCCCTTGCCTTAAGTTGTCCTGATCCTGCCACCATTGAAGAACTTGGATCAGTGTCCGAGTCACTGGACATAGCTTGGTAAGAGGGTCCTTCTTTTGGGACCAAAAGGCCCTCAGATGGAACTGAATGTCCCTTATCTGGAATCTTGCCCCTTGGACCACTACTGTAGAAGCTGCCATGTGGCCCAAGAGCTGAAGGAAGTGCCTTGCTGGTCAGGACACCTGAAGGCTGAAGGAAGAAGCCAGTTCTATAAGAACTCTTGCCCTTTCCAGGGGAAGAAAAGCTCTTGCTTTTACAGTATCTAGCTCTGCCCCTATAAAGGTGAGAAGCTGTACTGGTTCAAGGACTGACTTGGGGAGGTTGAGAAGAAACCCCATGGAAGAGAACACTTGCTGGGTCACTTGCAGGTCTGACTTGATTTGGTCTGGAGACTGACCTACTATGAGCCAGTCATCCAGATATGGAAAAATGGAAATCCTCTGCCTTCTTGAAAAGGCCACTACTACTCCCAGGCACTTTGTAAAAACCCTTGGAGCTGATGTTAGGCCAAAGGGCATTGCTTTGAACTGGTAATGGCCTGAGGGCAACTTGAACCTGAGGTACTTTCTGTGGGAGCACCTGATAGGAATGTAAAAGTAGGCATCTGTGAGGTCCAGGGAGGCTAGCCAGTCCCCTGGCCTTAGAGAGGAAGAATGATTCCCAGAGTCACCATCTTGAACTTGGTTTTAAAAGATGTTTGTTCAGGTATCTTAGATCTAGGATGGGTCACCACTCCCCTGTCTTTTTTGGGGTAAGGAAGTACCTGGAGTAAAGACCTTTGCCACAGTGTAGGGTAGGAACTCTCTTTATGGCTCCTAAGGCCAGAAGAGATGAAACCTCTGCCTCTAGGGTAAGGATTTCGGAGAGACTTGCAGGTGGAAAAGATCTGGCTCTCATCTTCAGAAATTTTTTGAAGCTGAGAACCAGTCCCTGGCTTACTACTTCCAGGACCCACTTGTCTGAAGTGACAGACACCCAGTCCTGGACGAAGTAAGCCAGCCTGCCCCCTACAGGGATAGGAGAGTCGACCCGGGCAGACCCATCAGGGTGTCTTCTTGGCAGGGGCCTTAGGCTGAGGAGTGGATGCGGTCCTGCTCATCCCCCTTCTGCCTATCCCTCTGAAGAACCCCCTCTGTGAAAAGGGAGAAGAGGCCTGTGCTTGGTAGAAAGGCATATGAAAAGACCTGCCCCTGCCCCTAGAATACTGCCTTTGAGGAGTTGCCTGCCTCTCCTTGGCCTGTGCACTCCTATAAGTGGTCCTATATTCTTCCATCTTTTTCATGTAATTCTCTGTCTGCTCCCCAAACAGAGAATTACCTTCCACAGGGAGATCCATGGCCTTAGCCTGGGTGTCCTGTGAGAGGACAGTACATCTGAGCCCAGCCATTCTCCGAAGAGCAACAGATGTAGCCATGACTCTTGATGACACATCATTGGAGTCCACAGCAGCATGGAACTGTACCTCAGATGCCTCAATCCCATCCGCAGCCACCTCCTCCAGCTCCTTGGCCAGCTGGGGGGAGGCCTGTTTAGCCAGTGCCAGTACAGTGTCCCACCTGGACTTCTGGTACCTGGCTGTATAGGCCATATAATTAGCCTGCCTGAGTCCCAAAGAGGATACCATTTACTGCTTCTTTGCCAAGGCATCCATCCTCCTGGAGTCTTTATCTGGGGGGGTGTGAAGCCAAGGGGACATTAGCCCTGTCACAGGCTGCAGCCTGCACAACCCCAACATGGCTGCATTGTTGGTAGAAAAACTCCATGTCTGAGCCTGATAAGGTGTACCTCTTATCCATCCTTCTATCAACAGGAGGTACAGAATTAGGAGACCTTAAAATTTTTTGAGTCTGTTTCCCAAAAGATTTGTGCAAGGGAATAGACAGCCTCCTGGACTCTGGGATGTCCATCATCTCTACAAAATCAGGCTCCTCTTGATCCTCTGTAGCTTTCTCCATAGGAAGCTGAAGAGTTTCAGCCACTTTCCTGTAAAACAAATAGTGGGGAAGGGACTCAGAGAGCCTAGCAGGGGAAACACCAGAAGGTCTGTCTGGGGAGATGTCAATGGGCACATCCAGACTTTCTGCTCCATCATAATCATCATCTTGTTCAAAATCCCCCTCCTCCTCCTCCTCAAATTCCGGTTCATAAAAATCTTCAGGGGCATACTCCTGAACCAGTGGAATCGACCGAATTGAACCCCTAGCTAACGGAGCCGGATCGGACGGAACCAGGTGAAGTGATTCAACAATCCGAATCGCTTGGGCTATCTCAGCAGCGGTCGGAACATGAACCTCAGGATCCGAACCGGCTGACTTTTCTTTTCTTTTTCCTTTTGTAGGAACCGATCTCTCAGGATCGGCTCTCCTCTTGCCTGAAGAAGTATCGCCCTGGTCAGAGGGCACTCCTTCTGGTTCGGTCAGAACCAAACCGGGCTGGCCATCCAGGTCAGCAGACTTCTCGGCTTCCTTTTCCCTAAGTCTACCTAATCTCTTTTCTAAGGTAGTTTTAGGAAAATTTTTACAAATTTGGCAATCTATATCAAGGTGTTCAAACCCCAGACAATCAACACCGGTGGTGTGGGGGTTGGCCTTGGCAAAGACTTCCCCACACTCACTGCAGTATTGAAACCCAGTGGGCCCATTTTCTTTCTTGGGTTTCTCAGACATGGCCAACCTACTCAAACTTACCCTTTTTTGGCAACCGCCAGGCAAGACTCCCTTATCGGTTCCTAACCACATCACGGGTGTTGGAAAAAAACATCTAAAATACTTTTTTTTTAGAACCGATAAGGACCGGTAACCACACACTAAAGTAAAGTACAGAAAATCAATAAAAGGGATCGGTTCAGTCGAACCGATCGGACAAACTTACAATTTCCACACAATAATCAGAAACTACTATCTAGTACTCGCAATACCACAGAGCCTGAACCGAATATGTGGATTAAATTTGGACTAATTTCGGGCTTAAAACCGACACTTTAACCGACTTTTGAACCGAGCTGAAGGAGAAATCTCCAGAGCGACTGTTCAGTTAGGCAGAGTAAAGAATCTGATGGTCAGATTTCAAAGGGCTGCAGACAGAGACCTCAACCGAGCTCGAGCTCAATGTTCTATGCTCTGCATAGAAATTTAACCCTATGTTCTCCGGGGCAGTTTAAAGGCTGGAGCTAACTGCAGATTGTCAGAATACAGCAAGACTTCATGTTGTTTGAAATGAAAATACACACTAGTCAGTCAAGATGTATTTGATCAGCCGGTCTGGTGACACTGAGGGTTGAGGCACTGGACACCACACCTCATGCCACACTGGCGACCTGAGTCCGGAAATGAGCTTGGGCCACCGGGGGTTGGCAGGGGAAGGAAAGGATTGAGCATCCTAGGACAGCTCTCCTCTCCTCTCCTCTCCTCTCCTCCCCTTGGGAGGGATCCAGGGAGTCTCCAGAGCAGCAGTGGTTGCCAGTGGAGACCGGAGGTATGGGCAGCATAATGGAGCCAACTATGGGGTGGAGCGAGGCGGACGTTGATGGCTTGCCATCTTGACGTCATTGCACAGCTGAGCTCCAGGGGGATCAAAAGCAGAAAATCCTCCTGGTACCAGGGAAGGTGATGACAGGAACAGGACTGCCCAACACGCTCAATGCTGGACCCGCCAAGCCAGCCTCTGGTTCCTCCCTGCTCTCTGACCACACTCTAGATTGTAGATAGAGCACTGGTTAGGTGGTGGTGGCCCCGCTTCAAGGGGGGTTCACAGCCAGGGGGGGATTGCGAGTCAGAGAAGCAGAGGAGGGACATCTTGGTTCAGAGGCAAGGTGCAGAGGTCTTGGTGAGCAGTTGCAGGGTGAGTACCTAGGTCCTGTCAGAGAGAGAGTACTATTGGGCCTGGTGTATAAATAGAATTGAAAAAAAAATATGTATTTGGTCAAAATAAGTGACAGAGAAAAGATGTTAATAAAATAAATAAAGTTAGCAATGGCAAAATACCATAGCTTGAAGCACCAGCCATGGACTGTGAGAGCTATCAAACCACACATGCGGCAAAACAAGCTCCACTGCTACACAGCCTTTTGAGTCACTGCTACAACCATGCCCACAGCTGCCACCGAAGTAGATTGCAACTGCACTGACTATGGAGCTGTGCTGCATCCGTATGAAAGAAACAGGAACTGTGCAAGTATTTACAAAACAAGCTGCATGCAGATTATCTATAGGGACAGCTTTATCAACCATGGGCACAGTCAAAGAAATGGGCTTTGCACATGATCTCTAAGAAGATGCGCTTGAGAGTTGCGCAAAATAAGAAATTTTTTTCTTAAAGTGGAGACTGCAATATAAATTAACAGGCTGAAGTTAGAGTGCTCTGTTGAGAGGGGGCTGGAAGCAGAAAGCAAAGAAGTGGCAGCGGGGGGGACAGAGCAATGAATGGGGGGGCTATGCTACTCTACATGGTCACTGGTCAGAGGGAGCAGAGTCAGGAGACTAGGATAGCTGCTTGCTAGCAGGCTTATGCAAATGAAAGGAATGACGTGCTCTCATTGGAGCACTTCATTTCTATCAACTAGAGAACAGTTTCCAGCTGTGAAACTCTGACTAGTGTCACACCCTGGTTGTGTTCTCATTGGTCTTTCAGGGTTGAGCCCACTGTATAGTGCTCGTCATTGGACTCATCCCTGACACACCTTTAAAATGTCATTCTACCACAAGATGTTTCTTGCACAGGTGCAAGGAAACATATAAAGGGGGAAACATTAAAGAAATTTGCAATCAAGTGCTTTATTAGAGTATAGCAGTTTCTCTGCTAGGAGGGCTACTAGGTGCTTTGGCAGTTGAACATTTCTATAAGAGCTTTGTTGGCCAGGGTTTTAAATACATTTAAGGAGACCAATTTAGAGAGTTTTAGTGTGACTTGTAGTTTGTTCCAGGTGGATGGGATTACATGGCTAAACACAGCTTTGACATGAAGTGTGCGGAATTTGGGTGCTTTTAGTAGTATGAAAGCATTTTTTTCTAAGGGTGTAGGAGCTATGATAACAATGAAAGAGGGTGGAAATGTAGGAAGGGACTTCATTCTGAAATGTTTTAAGAGCCCAGATACTAATGTGTAGCATCCTTCTTGTGGCCAGGGAAGCCCAGCCTAAAGCTGCGTAAAGGGCACATTGGTGGGTTCTGTAGGGTACATTGGTTATAAAGTGGATCGTGAGGTGAGACAGAATATCAAGCTTATGAAGGTTGGTTACTGTGCTACTATTATAAATGATATCCACGTAGTCAAGTAAGGGAAGAAAGGTGGCTTGAACCAACCTTTTCCTAATATCTAGGGGAAAAAAGGATTTGTTTCTGTAGAGAAAAAAACAGTTTTATTTTGTTTCCTAGCTAGGAATTCAATGTGGTACGCGAAGGATAGCTTGCTATCTAACTATACTTCAAGGTATTTGAATTGATCAACTAACTCTAATGAGTCTCCTAATAGGTTAGTATAGGTGCCGGTATGGCCTGTCCACATAGACAAGTTGGGGAATGCGGGGGTTAAAAGTACATAATTTTAGTTTTCTTGGCATTTAATAACAGTTTTGATCTTAGCAGATTTCGCTCCAACTGACTAAAATCAGACTGTAGTTCTGTGACGATGTCTGACAATGAGGGTTTGGATATAAAAAGGATGATATCATCTGCAAAAAAAAGTGGAGCCTGGAGTTATGGATGTTGCCACTAAGGGATTTGATGTCAATTGTGAATAACAGAGGACCAAGAATGGATCCCTGGGGTACACCTCTAGTTATCGGTAGGGAAGAGGAAAGGAGTCCACTGGTTTTGATGCATTGGAGTTGACCAGTAAGATAGCTAGTGAACCAGTTTAGTGAGCAGTTATTCAGACCTAGGTCTTTGAGTGTGGCTATCAGAGTGGTATGGTCGACCATGTGGAAGGCCTTGCTTAGGTCTAGGAAGGCAGCTCCATTAGAGTTTTTATTATCCATGGAAGTGAACCAATCATTTGTCACTTTGGCTAGAGCTGACACCATACTATGGTTTTGCCAAAAGCTGGATTGAAAGGGCTTAAAGAAATCTGATTTTTTAAGGTGATCCTTCAGCTGGTTAGTGATTAACTTTTCTAGGAGCTTTGAAAGGATGGGCAAGATGGAAATCAGTCTGTATTTATTAAGGTCAAAGGGGTTCCTGATTTAAACAAAGGTAGTATAAAGGCTGTTTTGCAGTAGGATGGAACTGTTCTAGATGTCATTGATGAGTTGAAAATGTGTGCTATGGGGGCAGTTAGAAAGTGCTACCCTAGCCTTAGGAACAAAGACTTGATTCCATCTGTGCCTGTACTTGTTTTTGTATCTAATTTCATTAATAGGTCCACGACTTGCTTGAAAGTCATTGGTGAGAAACAGAAGGAGTCCTGCGTCTGAGGGTCCAAGGAGGGGGTCTTTGGTTGGTGAGCAGTCAACAAGCCCAGCAACTGTGGTGGAGTCAACACTAGGCCTGCTGTCGCGAAGTGCTCATTTAGTTTTTTTAGAATGGTGCCCTGGTTAGAGACTGTGGTGCCTTGTGTTATAATTTTGATGGGGATTGCAGGCAGGATTCTCTGTCCTTCGACAGCTTTGATGGTTTGCCAGATCTTGGCTGAGTTACCCTTGGCACCCTCAAAGGTTTCCAAATAATAGGTTAATTTGGCTGCTCTAATCAGCTTGATATAAGCATTTCTTGATATTCTAAAGGTGAGCCTGTCTGCTGGAGCTTTAGACTGCCTCGTCTTGGCCCATAGTTTATCCTTTTGGGTCAGGGCTGCTTTCAGGTCTGACGTAAACCAAGGATACGAGGCTTTTTTCACCCTACATTTAACAAATGGGCCATGCTTATCTTCTAGATTTGTCAGGTTAGTATTAAGGATATTAACAGACTCATCTAGTGAAGTAGCCAGGTAGAAGTTTTGTCAGTTTGTATCTCTGAGGTCTGCTAGGTAACGTTCGAGTTTGAATTTATGGAAACTTTGTTTTGTGATGAACGTGGAATGGGATGGTCATTTTTCTAGGTTTCTTGTACAGTGTGAGAGCAGGGCCATCATTCAACACCTAATTCATGGTAGAATTAACTATTGTTCCACATTGTCCATGGGGAATTAACACATATGGGTTTTAGGAAGCAGTATTCATCTATGATAGGGTGGGAAAGACTATTGTCACATACGTAAGCCATGAAGGAAACTGCATGACTCATCTCCTAACTACCACTGATAATACTCTGCACCCGAAGGGCACATCGGTAGAGATTTGGACATCTAGTCTGTAGTGCTTTGTGACTGTATGAAAGGAGGACCATGTTGCCACTTTGCAAAGTTCTGACACTGAGGCCTCCCCTTTTTCTGTCCAGAGGGCAGCGAGGGCCTAGGTGGAGAGTGCTCTGATTAGAGCAGAAGTTTTCTTCTTGGTCACATGCATCATTGCAATGCAGAACCTTACCCACCTAGCTAGTGTGGCTTTTGAAGCCTTTTTGCCCATTTGTTGCTGCTCTGAACAGAACAAAAAAAGTTTTGACTTTCTGGATATTTCTGTTCTCTTCAGATATGTCTTGACTGCCCTGCATAAGTCCAGCTTATGAAATTCTACCGACAAGCTTTCAGCCTGCTGCTCATTTAGCCCCCCGTGAATCAGCTCAAGTCTAGTCAGGTGACAGTAACTGGGACTAGCCTGGGGGCATGGACATTACATCACCAAAAGGGTAGGATCCACCTGGATAAGAGGAGGGCCACTCTGAGCCTCTGTCAGTACTGCAGCCAGTCACAAAACTCTCTCCATGTCTGAGGGCACCAACAAGCCTTCTGTCTGCTCCTCTTTTAGCCCCCCCCCCATAAAGCAGCTCCGGTCTGATCTGGTGACAGCCACTAGGACCAGCCTTGTGTGGGCATGACATCATCAAGGGGGCAGGGTTCACCTGCATAAGAGGAGGGCTGCACTCTGCATGAGTGGCTCCCATAGGATTGGCAGGATTCTCCTACGGGAGTCCACTGCAGAGGACAGTATGGAGGCCGGAACCCCTGGTTCAGTTTTTATTTGTGAAATGTGGACTTTTATTTGTGCCCACTGCATTTATTTTGCCTGCCAAAATAGTGGACACTGAAGCTGAGGACTTCTTTTGCTGGACAAAATGAAATGCACCACAGCTGGTTTGTTAATAATTACTGTGCTTTTAATTATTAATACTGAACATAGTATGTACTTGTCTGGAAAAAGTAAAATGTATAGCAACAAAACCATGTATAGCCAAAGCTTCTACATTAATCGAAGTGCACTCAAAAAATATAGTGCTAACATTTATGTTTGAACTTTAGCTTGAATTTATTAATCTCACACAGGACATTGCTTTATAAAAAAATTGAAACAGATGTCCCTTTCAGCCATATAGGCTACTCTACCACAGACTTATTGCAGAGTCTCTCAATTTGACACTTTAGCTCTGATGAAGACGTAACACGTCAGAAATGTCAGCTAGTAGTCTCGTGGTAGTACGACATGGGTGAGAGTCCGAGACAGAGAAGAAGCAATGGCATAAAGCAAAAAGTAGAGTACGCTCCAAAATCTCTACTTGGGTTTGTTTGGTGAACATTAAGATCCATAACCAGAAAGGGATTAGGCAATTGAGCCAAGAAAAAATGTTAAGGACTTGTGGATACATAAAGTATAAGAATGTTACTATCACCTCTTTCTAAACCAAATGAACTGTGCAAACGCACTACTGAAGTGTCAAATTGAGAAACTCCGCAATAAGTCTGTGGTCAAGTAGCCTATATGGCTGAAAGGGACATTTGTTTCAATTTTTTTATAAAGCAGTGTTCTGTGTGAGATTAATAAATTCAACATAAAGTTCAAACATAAGCGTTAGTGCCATATTTTTTTGAGTGCACTTCAATTAATGTAGAAGCTTTGGCTATACATGGTTTTGTTATTATTTTCCCCTTGAAGGAGCACCTATAACTCTGTTAGGCAAATTAAAAAAAAAATTAAGCCAAATTAACAGAAGACTGAGCCCACACAAAATTTTTTTGTCTGTAAAATGTATAGCATTCCTGGAAGAATATCTAGTCACAGATATTTTGAAACAGTTGTGAGGGGGGAAAATGTGAATAATGTATATTATATTGTATATGGTGGGGTACAGGGGAAAATGTCTGTGAAAATGATGGGGGGGGGTAAATGTGTTAACTGCAACAATGTAGGCTTCATATTTTGTTCCTGTCTGAGTCTCTGAGACATTGACAGGAGGTGTTCAAAAGCCTATTTTGGAAAGCTGTAAGGCAACTTGCAATCTGATGAGGGTTAAACTGATTAAAACATGGACACCTACTGTTTTTAACACAAATGCAAGATCTCTGGTGGGCAAGATAGATGAATTAGAGGGTGTGTTAAAATTGAATGGAGTACAAACTGCATTAATCACTGAAACCTGGTGTGGAGCTCACACTCCCACCCATGTTATTTCCATTCCTGGATAAAGAGTGGAAAGAAGAAATAGGGAAAAGATGGGGGGGGGGTAGCTTGTTATTTTCAAAATGAGGTATAGTACAACAGAATGTTCAATTTGGAAAGGGAACAGTTTGAGTCCCTATGGGTGAAACTATTAACACCTTACTTGCCCAGGAATTGCAGGCCCCTCTTTATAAGTGTTGTTTATCACCCCCAGGCAGTAATGATTATGCAGTGGTGCAAACCCTAAACTGGTGCTTAGACAGGTTCTATGAGAAGCAGCCAGCGTGTGGGATTATATTAATGGGAGATGTTTGCCCTTAGAGAATGTTGTTCAAGGGAGGAATTTGAAACAGATAGTTACAAAGGGTATACAAGGTGATATTGTTTTGGATATTGTTTTTATGAACTTAAGCAACTAGTATGAGGAGTCTGAAATATTAACCCCATTGTATCTTCTGACCATGAAGTGGTTGTTGTAAAATCAAATGTCCAGGAAGGTAGTACACAAAGGGACAGAAAAACAACTTTTTAAGTGCAGAAAGTGGACAAACAAAAAGAAGACAGGGCGTTGGATACTGTTGCAGGGAGCGAAAAGATATAATTGGCTGGGGTGGAAATCCATAGATGCTACATGGGAGGCACTTATAGGCCTTATTCATACCACAGTTTTTTTTAAAATATATCTTTATTAAGTTGTTCTTAAAATACAAAAAGAAGCAGACAATTTTGAAAATAGACAGTTGATATGTGAGTACAAAAGAAAAAAAGAACCCTCCCTCCTCTGGACAGAAAGACAGAATTTATATAAAGAGTAACATCATTGGTTGTACAAAATTCATTCAGCAAAACCCATTTAGGGCATTATCTTCAGGATGCCTTTGCTTCTTTCAATCTATTTTTTACAGAAATAGTTCTGGCTTATGGAAGTCTTCCCACATTTGTTCCCATTTATACAAATTATTAATAGATGCATAGTGTATTTTTTCATATCTTATCGTTTCTATCATCAGGTTCTTCCAAACAGTCATTTCAGGAATCTGTGTACTTTTCCATAATATTGTTATACATCTTTTTGCATTCATACATGCTAAATATATATGACTCTATGCCATCCTACCAATATCTGTTGCTGTTTTGTCGATGTATTTAATATACATAGTCCTGATTCAAATGTTATTTTAACCTGAAGTATTTGACTAGTGCCAGTACCTGGACCCGAAATGGTTTAGTTTTGGGACATAGCACCAGGACGTGTATTGCATCCGCAATCATACCACACTCTCTATTACAGCATGGAGTTATTAAGTTATTAAATGTATTTAGCAGGTACAGTGAGTAGTAAATCCTATCCAAAATGTTAAACTGTATTTGATTCACGATTATTAATAGCTTTGTTCCAATTCTTGCAGATAAGATTCCATTTAATTTCTGAAATGACTGTTTGCAGATCTCTCTCTCCCATTTCTTTCTAAGCTCTGATGTGTCCTTTTTTTGCTGTTCCAACATAATTTTATAAATATTAGACATTTACTTAGTTCTACCTCTATTTTCATTAATTGTGTCAAATTTTATGTTAAACTCAAAGTTAAACCTCTTTTCTTCATAAAGTCTTTGTAATAATGAACGGATTTGTAAAAATGACAAAACATCTTCTTAGGCACTCCATATTGATTTTGAATTTGTAAAAAAGATTTTATTTCTCTATCTACAAGAAAGTTACCTATACTATACACCATATTGGTGCACAATTACTAATATATGGTGAATCCAATAATGGATGAAAATCATTATTTTTAATAGGTGAATTTATATTTAGGTAAGCATTGATTTTTAAATGTTGTAAGGTAATTTTCCAAGTTTTAAAGGTTTCTTTAAAAAAATATTTTGTATCTTTTCTAGTGTTATCTTATTTTAATTTCTTAAAAAAGTAATGTTTTATATCCTTAGGTGCATCTTTACCTAGTTCAAAATATGTCCATGCTGGTGGATTTACATTAAAAATGTATTTTATTAGTTCTAGCATTGCAGCTCAGTGATAATCTTTAAAGTTAGGAAGTTTTAATCCAGGTTTTTATATTTCAAATATCATTTTTTTTTAATCTAGGTTTTGGATTTTTCCATATAAATGTATTTGTTATTTTGTTCAACTTATTCTAAATATCATTTGGTATATTAATAGGGAGTGCCTGGAATATGTATAAAAGTTGAGGTATAATATTTATTTTTATAACTTGAATTCAACCCAGCAATGTTAATGGTAACCCTTTTCACTTTTCTAGGTCATTCTCTAGTTCTTCTATCAATGGATTCAGATTTAGTTTTATTACCTAAACCTATTACTGTTAACTTAATGCTAAATATGTTAAGCTTTTTAGTTGTATTTTGACAAGAAAATTAGCCCATTTTTTATTGTATTGTGTGGGATTTATTAATAATGTTTCTGATTTTTGCCAGTTTACTGTATATCTAGATTGTTGACCATATTCTTGAACTATCTGTAAGATTTTTAGGAGTTCTATTTCTGGGTTTTGTAGATACACTATCACATCATCTGCGAATAAAGATAATTTAAAACATTTTTTGTCCACCATATCTGAATCCATTAATAGATTTGTCTTCCCTGATAACATTGGCCAAAAGTTCTATAATAAGGGCAAACAAGAGGGGAGACAAGAGCACCCCTGCCTCATGCCTCTTTCTAGTGGAATGGATGGTGAGACATTATTATTGGTTAATACCTTGGCCTTTGGAGTATTATAAATAGCTTTAATTCAAGATATACTTTTATTACCCATATTAGATGCCATTCAATCTTGTCACAGGCCATTTCAGCATCCAGGGATACCACCATACTCTTACTATTATGTTTTAATTGTAAAACATTCAGAGCATTACTTACATTATTATGTCCCCTCCTTCCCTTGATGAAGCCCATCTGGTCTTCCCCAATTATATATGGTAGTACCTTTTCTAGCCTTGTAGCTAGAATTTTAGTAAAAAAAATTGTAATCGGAATTTAGAAGAGATATTGGATGGTATGAGGAGCATAACTTTTTATCTTTATCTTTCTTGAGAATGATCAGTATCAGTGCTTCATCAAAGGGGGTGGGAAGACTGTCTGTAAATGAATTAACTAACTTATGGAGTTGTGGAGCTAGAATTTCTTTAAATGTTTTTTAAAACTCTATCCCATTCCCATCCAATCCAGGTGCTTTACCTGTTTTTAATGTTTTGATTGCTTCTATTATTTCATGCTGTGTCATTGGTTTCTGTATTAAGCTTTGTTGTTCCTTAGTTATTTTGGGCATAGTTAAACATTTTGGAATATTAATTATAAGGTTAAATGATGCATATAGTTTAGTGTAATAGTTCAGAAATTCCTTTTGCATATCTTTTTCATTTGTTGTTGCTATATCACATTATCTTCTGAATGTATTTCTGGAATGAATCTTTCTGCCTTCTCTTTTTGTAAATGATAAGCTAATAGTTTACCACTCCGATCTGTTTGTGAATAATATTTTGCTTTAGCATATAACATAAGTCTTTCAATTTTTTCATCAATTAGTTCTTGATATTCATTTTTCAGTTTAGTCAAAACTTTTAAGTGTATATTATTATTAGTTTTGGCATGTTGATGTTGTACGTCTAAAATATTTTTATCCAACTGTTTTAATTTTTCCATCTGTATTTTTCTTCAAGCTATTGAACTAGTTTTTGATAACCCTCTGATTACTGTTTTATATGCATCCCAGATAATATTGAGTGGAACTTCTTCTTCTGAATCTAACTCAGAGTACCTTTGTGTTTCCTTTTGGATTTTTTCCAAAAATGGTAAGTCTTTTAATAGTAAGGGATCCATTCTCCAAGAGTGATTAAAGGTGGCATCCCTGGGTGCCAAAGCCAACCACATAAGTGCGTGATCTGTTAGTAATATGGCTTCATAATTAATTTTTCCACATCCTGATATAGAGAAGATGATCCTAGTATCATGTCTATGCTACAATAAGTTTTAAATCTAGATGAGTAATATGAAAATTCTTTCTTATCAGGGTGTACACTTCGCCAAAAGTTCATAATCACCAAGTCTTCCATCCTTAAATGCAGTTTCTTTTTTATTATAGTCTCTATTTCATGCTGCCGCATCTATTTTGGGGTTAATTATCATATTAAAATCACCTGCTATTATATATGACCATGGAAATTTTGTTAATGTTAAAAAGAATTCAGGTAATGTTACCATTGCATTACTTGGTGTAACATAAATGGATGTGACCGTCCTAATTTTGTCAAGATGTTTTATTGATATCATTACAAATCTTCCTTCTTGATCTACATAAGTGTTAAGTAATTCTACATTTAATCCTCTGCATATCAATATAGTAGTACCTCTAGATTTAGAAGTGTATAATGAATGTATTACTTTACCGCCCCATATTTTATCCAATTTTGCCACCTCTTTAATTGTTAAATGTGTTTCCTGCAGACATATTATATCTGCATTTTTGTTTTATGTATCTTAAGATGTTTCCCTTTTTATAGGATTATTGAATTCATTTATGTTCCATTATATAATTTTTAGTTGTTCTTGCATTTTTAACGCTATTGATAACTAATCCTGAAACTTTCATCCCCTTTTCTATATTTACTATATCATGTTTTTCTATCTGCTCATTGTTACTCTTTCTAAAAAAGATCAATTTTCCCCATAAATCTTTCTGTCCTGTCCCAAACTCCCTTCACTTTCTTGCAATTTTGAAAAAAGTAAAACATGTTCAAGTATTTAACTTTCCCCCTCATTCTGTTTAGAATGCTCTGTTGGGGTCTCTGGAAAATATTCCAGTTAGCCCAACACCATTTCATCTCACATATAGAAGTAGGCACTACCTCCTCTTCTAGCTAAGGGAGTAGAAAGTCAGCACCCCCCATCTGAATTGTGTGACTAAATCTTTATTTACAACTCAAGTCAAACTTTCTTTTCCAACACTAACTTATATCATAATTATCATATTTCTTTTATTTACACTGCATTCAAACTTTCTAACAGAGCTAAGTCCTCCTGATTTATATTTGAAGGTCCAGCTTCTGTCTTGGTCTTTGAATAAGAACCTTGATTATGTTCTTCATTTGTGTCCTTCTGACCTTGCACATTTTTACTAGTAGATGGTCTATTGTTCATATCATCCTTCTCTCTATCAGGTTCTGGTCTTCCTGTTTTTTCTGAAGTGTCCTTATCTTTCCTTGTTTGGTTTCTGCCCATATGTAGATCCCATATTTCCTTTGCATATTTTTCTGCATCTTTTACATTATGAAATATTTTGTAGTGACCTTGATGGAAGATCTTTAAATTATTGGGCGACATGTGCTGGAAATGTTTATTGTTTTCCCATAACATTGTTTTGAGAGGGTTAAACATTTTCCTTTTCTTATAAACGTCTGGATCCAGGTTCTAAAAAAACAATATTTGTTGTTTATTAATGCATAGGCCATTCTTTCTTGCAAACACAAACCCTCTCTCTGTCTTGGAACCTTTAAAAAATGGGCATATATTATTCTTGAATATGTTTGTATAGTATTTGGGATTCTTGCTGGAGTTCTGTGTGCTCTATCAAGTTTGATTCTATCTCCTCCTCCCAGAGCTTCTCTTAGCCAGTCTTCCAAAAAACATATTATGTCTTGGCCTTCAGGAATGTTAAGCAGTTTTAAGTTGTTCCAACATGCTCTCCAGTCTAAATCTTCCACTTTATTTTTTATTTCTTGAAAATCTTAATTTTGAGCTGTAATCTTTCCTTCTAATTGTGGCATAAAATCTTCAGTATCTGACACTGTAGTTTGTAGTTCTGTAATTTTGTTATGTATTTGTTTTATTTAGTATCTAGTGTCTTTTCTTTCCTTATTGATTTGCTCCATTTTTCCTTCCATGCCCATAAAGACTATTTTAAGTTCCTCATGCACCTGTTTCAAATATTCAAGTATCTAATTTTTTGTTGTTTGTCTGTATTATCAGTTTCTGAATCTGGCAGTCTTTGTACAAAAGAGAATATAAAACTTTTGGGAATATGTAGCCTATTTTGTTCTTCCCCATTTTCAACCCCCTTGGAGCTTTTTCCTATATATTTTTTTTGTGTGGCTTTCACCTTTTTGTTGATGGTTCAGGCCTTTTTCCTGGTGTTTCATTTTGGACCCCATTTCAATTTTCTTTTGATTTGGGGGCATTTTCTTGTTGCTTCTTGTTTTGATTTTGGATTGCTCCTTCTTCCTCTAATCCTCTTTTTTAGTTTGCACTTCTTCTTCCTGATCTGATTCAATTATTTCAAGGTAAATTTTCCTATTTTTTAGCATGCATCTTGTTTTAGTTTTACTGGTTTTATGTTTATTTACTTCTGTAACTGAGTCTACTTTATTTTTACTGTTTTCATGGACTTTTCTGAAATATTCTTTAAAGTCTCTAGATTCTTTTTTATTCATAGTGTTCTCTGTTTTTATGAAAGGGTAGTGTCTAGTGGAAAATAGTTAATTTCACTAATCACTAAAAATACCACCAACAGCTTAATCTGGTTCAATTTCAGTTGTTTACCATCTGTATCCCACCTCCCCCCATCACCACTGAAAAAGGGACTTTTAGGCCCAGTGGGCTTACCAGTTCAACAAAATTCAACAAACAAACATTTCAGGTTTTTTACAAGTTTTGAGCTGTAAAATAATGTCACTTTCCTTCTAGTTTATCAAAGGTGAGATTTTTAAATTAACCAATCTAAACAACTTACAGAGCTGCTATTATGCAGGTAGCATTTTGCTCATGCATTAATAATTTCTAGTAGCCTTGATATTTTATTTTAAAATTCAGGAAGTTTGCTTTAGAGTTTTGGTCGTTAGGCCTTAATATGATGGTCTTAAATAGCGGTATTAAATCTCACTCTTGCATGTGCTTTGAGGTAGTTGTATTAATTAAATATTTTTTCCACATAGAAAATTACTTACAGAGCTGCAGTTAAACTTTCAGCATATTGCTCATGCATAGAAACGTGATTGCAGACAGCAGGATTTCATAAATGGTGGTTATTACCTTTGTTCAACATGATAAAGAGAAAAAAACTTAATCTTTCCACAATCAGCGGCAACAGCAGATCTGATCCAACCTTCAAGCTGCTCACATATTCTTACTCCTCAGTGACCCCACAACCTCTATCCCCCAAAGCACTGAACAAAGAAGCCTGTAGAATGACTTTTCTTCAAAGTTTCAGTCATCTAGGTCTCACGCCAAGTTTCAGTGTGCCGAGATTTCCCATACAGAGGCACCAAATTTCTTTCCTGCCCACGCTTTCTTTTCCTTTTTCTTAGTTAAAGATTGTTTCCAGAAAATGTCTTACAGAGCTGCTGTCAAATGTCCAGCATATTTCTCACACGTAACAGAAAAAGATAATTGCAGTCAATAAAATCTTCAAGGTGATGGTTGCTGTGCTTATTTAATAAAGGAAATTTCTAGTCTCACCAAAGTCAGAGGCACAGGCATGTCTGACACACTTTTTCATGTTCCTTTCACAGATAAAGGGTAGAAAACAGGTTCACCACATTGCTCAGCTGACCGCTTTCATCAGAAGGGCTGCATATGCCCACACACAAATGCTGACTGTCTCATCTAGCTCGCCCTTCAATTGGGAAAAGGAGAAAAGAAATAAACCACCGATGCTCTATTACTGCACTTTTTAAAATGTGTTCAAAGCTCACCATTAGTGAAATAAGCAAAAAAAAAGAAAGAAGCAACTATATGGGACACGGGGAGACCATCACGAAATGCTGACTTTCCTCCTTGCACTACTGCTCAACCTGCATGCGCCATCTTCTATTGAAACCACAGTTGATGGACTGTACTAATGAAACAGTGTGTGAAGTTAGATAGTGATAAACCATGGATCACAGAAGGGTTTATAAGTTTAATAAACCAGACACAGAGGGAATTTAAAAGAAGAAATATAATAAAATACAATAAATTATGAAACCAGGTAGATGGAGAGTGAAAAAGGCTAAGGAAAGCTTACTACCAGAGAAAAATTGGGAGTTTAAAGAATTCTGACCCTAGGAGGTTGTGGAAGAAGATTAAAGAAGTATTGGAAGGTCGATGACTCTAGTGACAAAGGGTACAAACGGGCCAAGAGGTTTAGATTTCTTGGTGAAATTAAGATCCAGACATTCACAGATGTCTTAAATGAAACCTTGTGTGATGTGAGTAGGAGCTGAACCCCTCTTGAAACTAGACCAATTGAAAAGTTAAATGTCCCAAGTGAGTATGTCTGCACAGCAGAGACTGTGGCAAAGGAAATGAAGAAGCTTAATATTAATAAGGCCACTGGACCAGATTTGATCCCAAATTAGATTTGGATGGATGGTGCTGATATATTAGCACCCTGGGTGTGTAATAATTTTAATAAATCATTGGAAACTGATTAAGTTACCTAATCAATTGGAAGCAAGTGAGAGTATTGCCTTTTCCTAATGTCTCTTCCTCTAGTGAGATTGGTAAAGATTTCAAACTGATTTCCTGAACTAATGTTATTTCAAAACTCTGTGAAGGTTTCATTACAGACTGGATCACAGAGATGAGTATGGAAATGTTGGAAGTAAATCGGTTGGTTATTTGAGGGCAAGCTCCACTACTTTGGCATCTATAAAGTTTTCACTGCCATGTGTAAAGGCATAGGATGATGTAGAATTTGTGAAGAAAGTTTTGGAAGATTATAGAAAGGCATTTGACCTAGTCAAGCATAATATTGTTTTAAAAAAACTAGAACAATTTGGCATTCTTCTATGTTTGAGGTGGTAGGTGTATGATTTTTTTCAGAGGGAAGGGTTCAGTGGGTGAAGGTAAATGTGTTTAAATCTGTATGTGACGTAGTTTGTGAAGGCATCCCTCAGAGAACCAGACTGGAGCCAGTTTTGTTCCAGATTATGATTAACGACCGTGTGACTACTTGGCCATGTATAAAATATGTGGATGGCACTAATGTTTTTGACAAATTTTTGGAAAAGAGAGACAGTAATATGCAGGCTGTTTACTGCACATTCAGGATTGGTCCAGGGAAAAAAAACATATGCAAATTAATCCAGACAGAACAAAAGAAATTAGATTTGGAAAATTAGGAAAGTGGAACCCCACACCATTGTTTTTTTGGGTGGGTTCAGATGTTGAGGTTGTAGATAAAGTAAGTTCTTAAGGCTGATCATGCAACATGATTTTAATTAGAGGGAGCAAGTGGAACAGATACTCAAGAAAGCAAACAGCAGAATTTATTTTCTTACCCTACTGTGCAGAGCAGGGGTGAGCCCAGCAGATTTAGTATACTATTAATGTACTGTCATTAGACCTGTTTTAGAATATAGATGCCCAGTTTGGAATGGGGGTCTAAATACAGGAGATGTTGTTGAAAGGCTATGCCCGTAGTTCAGTGGAGTGAACAACCAGCAATGCCCCCTTCCTGAGCTATATAAACAGTTCCTCCCAGCCTCCTTTTGAAGCACCTTTTCTTAGCAGATGGAAGCTCTGCCTGACCTCTCCCTGGGCTCTGTCTCCCTCCCCCTTTCTGCTGCATTTGTCTCCTGCTTTTTATTGTGCTTGGATTTCTGCTGACTTGTGCTGGGCTCTCTGTCTGGTTCATGCTTCTCCTGCTCTAGGTCAGTATTTGCCTCCAGCTGTGGTCTGTCTGTCTGTGCTTCCCTCTCAGTTGTTTGTTTCTGCTCCATCCAGCTCCTGTGCTGTGTTTGTCTTTGTTTGATTCTTTTTTGGGCTTTTCAGTTTTTCTAATGTCCCATTTATTTTCTGCTTAGCAATCCTCAGTTTACCTGCAATTGTTATCTATATGCTTCAACTCAAACAGTTATTTTCCCTGTCTCTGCTGTCTCCTTGCTTTTCCACCTCATGACTGTGTGAATTGTGCCAGGTTAAGGGCTTCCACTTCATAGGAAACTGGCATAGCTTCTGGGAGAGAGGATGTTTTCAATAGGATGGCCTGCAGCTCACCAAAGAAGGGGTGAGCATGCTCGGTCAAAAGTTAGATGTATACACCAGTCATTTAAACTAAAAAAAGGGGAGCTGGTAACAGCACACAGCACAGAGACCAGTGTGCAGGTCACCACTCCCCACAAAATCATTACAACTAAAAATGAATTACTAAGCACACCAGGAGAGACCAGCAAAACAGGGCAACTAAAGAAGAAAAAAACACCACAATACAAAAAGGGGGGCAGTTATGGAGGGCAAGAGATGCAAATGCAAGGAGCCTAACTAGCAAGCTTCCTGACCTCATGGTCACCATGGCAGAGGGGGGACTAGACCAGGTAGCTATGATGGAAACCTGGTTTACAGATAACAATGACTGGGACACAACAATCCTAGGGTACAACCTATGCAGAAAAGACAGGAAAGGAGAAAACGGGGGAGGGGTGGCAATATATGTACAGGAGGATATAAACACCACAGAGATACAGAGGTCTCCCAGTGAAACCGAGGCACTGTGGCTGGCAGCTGACACTGTAAACTGGGCAACCAACAGAATAGGAGTTGTATATAGGCCTCCATCAAAGGGAGAAAATGGGGACAAGAAACTACTCAAGACAATGTACAACATGGCTGACAAGGGTAAGGTGATACTGGTAAGAGATTTTAACCTACTTGACATACAGTGGAAACAAAATCAGCAGCATCAACGAGAAGCAGGGACTTTTTTAATGGCCTTGCGGGGGGCAGGTCTGAAACAGCTTGTAGATTCTCCAAGAGGTGAAGCCATACTAGACCTCATTCTCACAAATGATGAGAGGGTAAAGGAGACTGAAATAGGGTGCCATCTAGGGAATAGTGACCATTGTATGGTCAGTTTCAACATTATCAGAGCAGAAGACACCAGTCACTCCAACATTAGGATCTCAGATTTTAGGAGAGCAGACTTTTGGAAAATGAGGCACGACCTAGCTGAACTCTTAAAAGAAGGGGGGGGGGGATTGAGGCAATCTGGGAAAACATTAAGAGCGCTATCAAGCAGGTCACAGACTACTACACCAGAAAAATAAGCAAAGTGAAAAAGAAAAGGAATCCACTATGGTACCCCAAAGAGGTGGCAACTACAGCAAAAGAAAAAAAGGCTGCCTACAGGAAATTCAAATCAACAGATAAAGAAGAAGACAGAGAATCAGACAAAGAGAACCTAAAGGAGGCAGATAAATTAATAAAAAAAGCTAAAGCACAAACTGAGATGAGGATAGCAGAAGGTGTAAAAAGAGGGGACAAGACCTTTTTTAAGTACATAAGGGAGAAAGGGAAGACCAAGGGGGGAATAGTAAAACTACAAGCAGAAAGATGGAAACTAGAAGAGGGGGATAGGGAGAAGGCAGAAGTCCTAAACAAGTACTTCTGCTGTGTATTTATTGAGGAGAGGAGGGAAATGGACCAGCACTAAGAAGAAACAGCACCCTGGACTAGTGGTTGATACAAGTCCCTTCACAACATATCAAGTCTTAAAGGTGCTTAACAACCTAAACATGGAGAAGGCCATGGGATCAGATGACATGCACGCCAGAATCCTAAAAGAATGGGGGAAGGAACATGCAGCACTCCTAGCGGAACTCTTTACCAAATCACTGGTAAATGGGGAGGTTCCCAAAGACTGGAAGAGGGCAACAGTGGTCTTGCTTTATAAATCTGGTAGCAGGGAGGAAGCAGGAAACTACCACCCAGTGAACCTCACTTCCATGGTGAGAAAATTAATGGAATCATTACTCAAACAGAGGATTCCTTGAAACCAGCTGGCAACAGGATCATAAGCAATATGCGTTCACAGTGGGGAGATCTTGCCAAACTAACCTAATTGAATTCTTCGACTGGGTTACCAAGACAGTGGATAATGGGGGGTGCAGTGGATGTAGTCTACCTGGACTTTAGCAAAGCCTTCGACTCTGTCCCACACAGAAGGCTGGTAAAGAAGTTGGACTACATGGGGGTGGGGCAGGAGGAGGTGGTGGTATGGGTGAAAAATTGGCTGTATGGTAGAATGCAGAGGTTGCAAGTAAATGGCACATTATCAGCAGAATGTAAGGTAACCAGCAGGGTACCCCAGGATTCAGTGTTGGAGCCTCTACTATTCAATGTATTCATAGCCGGTATTGCAAATGGGCTCGAGGGGAAGGTGTGTCTGTTTGCAGATGACACCAAGATATGCAACAGAGTGGACTCCCCAGCATGACAAATGAAAATGGAATCAGATCTAAAGAAACTGGACAAGTGGTCTAGAGCATAGCAGCTGAATTTCAACACCAAAGCATGCAAGGTCATGCACATAGACAGAAGGAACCCAAAAAGGGAGTACTACTTGGGAGTAGAAAGACTAGCAATGACCAGCCAAGAGTGTGATCTGGGGGTTGTAATATCGGATGACTTGAAAGTGAGCAGAGAGTGCAAGAAGGCAGCACTTAAGGCCAGTGGCATGCTGGGATGCATTCAGAGGAGAATCATGAGTGGGAACAGAGAGGTGGTACTGCCGCTGTATGGGGCACTTGTCTGTCCCCACCTAAAATACTGTGTCCAGTTTTGGAGACCACACCTCCAAAAGGACATTGACAGAACAGAGACAGTACAAAGGAAGGCAACAAAAATGGTATAGGGAGTACACCAAATGTCATATGAGGTCAGGCTGAAGGAATTAAACATGCACTCCCCGGAAGAGGAGGGAGAGGGGAGACATGATCGAGACCTTCAGGTACATTAAGGATATAAATAAGGTACAGGTGCTGGAAACTTTTGATTCCAAGAAGGGTAGCAGAGTGAGGGGTCATGATCTTAGACTGAAAGGGGGATAGTTCAGAACCAAGGTTAGAAAGTTCTCCTTCACTGAGAGGGTGCTGGATGCCTGAAACAACGTATTCTCAGAGGCTGTGGGGGCCCAAACAGTCAAGGGGTTCAAAAATGCTTGGGATAAGCACAAAGGAATCATTCAGAAGAGGGGATAACAGGGTGGGATAGTAATCTATACATCATAGACAGACTAGATGGACCTTGAGGTCCCCTTCTGCCATCACCGTCTATGTTTCCATGTTTCACCTTAAATGTTTGCACCTGGTCCAGGCTTCATTCTGCTCCCAGCTAGTTGCCACTCCCTGCTGTGCTAAGTTGTTGCTTAGCACTCCCTGCTGTGCTAGGTCGTTTCTCAGCTACTCTGCTCAATTCATTCAGTCAGCTTTGCTCAATTCATTCAGCATTGGTATTCAGGGTGCTCTGCTCAGTTCATTCAGTGTTTTCTCAGTCAGGCAGCTACTACTCCAACTTTCAATTCTGCGCTGTTCTAGTATATTCATAATGCTGTATTACTATATTGATACAGCTTACAGCTGCAGGCATTTTAGCAGTACATTTCTGAATTTAATTATTCTGAACCTTTCAATCATTGTTTTGTTTCAACTGTTCACATTACTCTGGCAGCTTGCGATCATATGGCTCTGTCCTTAACTAGGACCTTGCCTGTAAAAGTGCCTCTATCATACTGTAACTTCAGTCATTAAATTAGCTCTATTTTGGGGGGTCCTACCCTATCAACATTACAGTTGATGTTTGGTCTTATGGTGCTCAGCTTGCGGCTTCCCTGTTATTCCCACAGCAGGGGACTGTGATGTTACAGTGGTCATCATGGCTCCAAAAAGCAGGAGCATGCTTTTATGTAAGCTATATGATTTTTCCCTGTCCCTTTGCCTACATGACTATTCAGTTATCCATACATTAATACCTTAATACATTAACCTCATAGCCTACATGGCTTTCAAGATATTCATTGCATTCTATTTAGTTTTTTTTTTTGTTGACAGGGTAAGTGCACTAGACAAATCCTGCCTATTTTCGTCAGGCACAACCCGGGGGAAGGGGATACAGATGAATGCCAATTGACCTTGAACCAGATTAAGCTGTTTGTGGTATTTTTTGTGAATGAGATTAATTTGGCCAGGACACCTGGGGAAATTCCTCTACTCTTTTCGATAAGTGCCATGGGATCTTTAACATCCACCTGAACTACCACCAATCCAGGCAGATGGGACCTCGGTTTAACGTCTCATCCAAAAGACGGCACTTCAGAAGTGCAGCACCCCACTCATGCTGCACTACAGTGTCAGTACTGGGATATTAACCCAAGTGCCAGATGTGGGAACTGAACCCACAGCCCTCCCGGTCTCAGAGGCGAGTGTGCTACCTACTGAGCCACTGACACTGACAATTTACTGCATTGCAAAAGCTTCTTACTGGAAAAACCTAACTCCGCCTAAATGGCATTTAAGTTATTCATGCCAATCATATCAATTCTCTATTCATGCTTAAATCACAGCAAGCAACTGCTGCTAAAACCAGAGCAATCCCTAAATCTCATTGATTCATTTATGCTAAACCACATTAATTCAATTACTGGCATCATAGCCTTTCACTACTTAAACATTTACCTTCTATGTCACCATTAATTTGGCTTCCTTAATGGAATTGGTTGGCTTGCTTTTTGCTGGCTGCTACTACTATCAAACCTCTGACTGCTGGCTTGCAATGCAGCCTCTACCTCACCCAGGCCACTGGCTTCATCCAGCCTCCTCGCTGCAACCTGCTATCTAATCTACTCCTCATCATTAACCTGCTACCAAATATATGGCCGCTGGCTTCACCCAGCCTCCTCTTATCTAGCACTTCAAAGTTGAATCATGCTCATAGTCACAAATCGGAGGCATGCCAACCATAACCATGTAGCCGACGGTCTCACTATGCACCCATGAAGTCCACATCTTGAGCATGTGAAACTCAGGGCGGGGTCCTTCTTATCTGGCCCAGAGTAGGAATGTCCTTGCTCTGGGCAGAGCTTTAGTTGTCTAATCATTGGAAGCTCCTCTTGATGTAGATTTTAAGGCTTCAGCTGTGAAGGGTGGGGCCCTCAACAGTCAGGACCCCTTTAGCTAGCTGAGTGGGTTCAGAGGCACCTTCTAAGCTTTTCTCCCTACGACCACCGCTGGTTCACCCAGTTTGTTCTTAGATCGGTATGCCAGCTAAGTGCCTCAGTGGTCATCACGTTCCTCTTCCCGCCTTGGAGGTGATGCCACATCAATGTATCCTGTGTTGCAGAGTTAGCTCACAACCCTTCAAGGTGTTCCCATTAGAGGGATAGAGTGAGAGTTGTCCCCAAAATTGGAATATTTTTCACCCCCTGAATTGGCCTTCTAAATTGCAGTAGCAGAGCTATCACTAAATAAAATACTCTAAAGCCTAGAGGGAAGGTGACCAAGGCCTTGGAGCCTCACAGGTTTCCTCCTATCAAAAGTTTTTTTTTTCCTCTCCTCCGTGCCAAAGGTCATTGTAAAAAGGGTCTGAGAAATGGAGCTTTCTGATTGGCTGCAAACATTCTAACAGCCTTATGTTAATCTTTTATTAACATACATGTAGAGCTTAATCATGTGATGAACAAGGTTTAAAACTGTTTAAAAACATGTTTTATTATAATAGCAATAAGGCACTCCCAGGAATTATGTTAATGGTCAGTTAATCACCCTCTAGGGGCATGTGGCACTCGGCTACACCTCATGCCACAGTACACCCCATAGAAGGTGATTAACAGACCATTAACATAACCCTTGGTCATGCCTTATTGCTTAATAATATTTAGTTAGTTGTTAATAAGATATTCCCTAGTTTCCTTAGGTAGGTTCGGCTGTTGGACAGAGATGGATGGTGATCCTACTCACTTTTTCCTTTTTTCTTAGGAAGCCCCCTGATGTCAACAATGCAATCCATTTTCTCAGTGCCATCCTGACAACCTGTGCATCTCATTTTCGTTTCTTCAAGCTGTCAATCTGCTTCTCTATCTCGTAGTCAATGTTTACTGCTCAATGCTCTTTTTGGGGCTCCTTCCTAAAGTACCTTTAGCCAAGGGAATCTTTTCCATGGCACCTCTAGGGGTGAAACCCTCTTTGAGGGTTCCTTGCCTTTGGTACCCCTACAGGTGGGTAATTCCCCATGGAACAGAGAGTGCGAATGGCCAGTTATCATGGTTGTATAAGCATAACACTACTCTGGTTGCATAGGCCCACTGAATTGAAAGGCTATGCCTGTAGTTCAATGGAGTGAGTAACCAGCTACATCCTCTTCCTGAGCTATATAAGCAGTTCCTCCCTGCCTCCTTCTGAAGCTTTTTTCTTTGTCCCACCATCCTCTCCTCCTCCTCCTCCTCCAGGGGCATGTCTCTCTCCTCAGGAAGTTCCTTCCTAAGGTACCTTTAGCCAAGGGAATCTTTCCCGTGGCATCTCTTGGGTTGGAATGCTCTTCGAGGGTTCCTTGTCTTTGGTGCCCCTACAGGGTGGTAATTCCCCATAGAATAGAGAGTGCTAATGGCCAAACAGTCATTACAGTTGCACAAGCATAAAACTGCTCTGGTTGTGTAGGCTGATTCAAGGGATATTGAAAGACTACAGAAAGGAGCCATTAGAACAATGTTGGGATGTGGGATTGGTTATGAGGAGGCTTTCATGATCTGCATGCTTGAAGAATTGTTTAACTGTAGCGAGAACATGGAGATAAAACAGTTTCATGAAATTTGTAATTCCAAAAACTTTTTCCCCCTATTACCAACCAAGGAGAATGTTGGGTATTTTTTGAGAACACATGGGAAGTGGCAAATTCCAAAGGTCAAAACTGAGACATACAAGAAATCTTTCCTGATAAGGATTTAATGATGGGTTATGAGCTAGCGATAGCAAGGGGTTTCTGTACATTTTTTATTTCTCTGCCGTTTGCGTTTTGGAAATCCTTGAATTATTGAATGAACCTAACTGCCTAGTCCCCCCCTCCCCGAGCAGGATATAGTTATGTACTGTACTAGATTGCTGATTGAATGCTATAAAATAGGCCTTTTGCAATATATGGTTAGAAACAGGACAAACAAAAGAGTGCTTTTCCAAGTTTATGCTACATTATGTGTGTTTTACTGTGTGTGTAGTAATGTGTTTATGGGCACTATGTGTCCTATATAATTGTGTTAGTAGGTAGGCATTTAAATATTTATGTATTAGGTTAGATATTTTGTAATGATTATTATCTTGTATATATATCTGATGTATGTTTTACTAACCTGTGGCTCTATACATGAAACCTATGCACAGCGGATGTGCAGTGCATAGGCTTGCTGAAGCCAGAATGCCATGCAGTGCTGGCCCAGTGGCACTGAGTGTTGAGGTGCTGGATGCCACACCTCGCACCACACTGGCGACCTGGTTTCGGAAACAGCTGGGTTATTGGGGGTCAGCTGGGGGGAGGAGGATTGAGCATCCCAGGAAGTGTTCTCCTCCTCTGGGGAGGGTGGGATGGGATACCCACAGCTGTGCTGGTTCCTGGTGGTGACTGGGGGCCGATGCAATTGGCAGTTAACTGTGGGGATGGCACAGGTGGTGTCGGATATGAGGTGCACAGAAGCACGCATAGCAGCATCACTGATGCCATTGCACACCTGGGGAACTAACAGAGAAAATCCTGCAGTGCGCTACATGAAGTACGGTCCATCGGTGCTGCACCACTCCTACTCGAGAGGCTCCCCTCAGATCCTGACCTCCGGCTTCTGCAGTGGTGGGGTAAGTACCCATCATGAAGCAGCCAGTGAGAGGAATGGAGAAGGGGGTCAAGCATGGGTACTTGGAGTGGCACGGGGGCATGGGACCAGATGGATTAGGGGAAATCATAGGTAACACCCCCCCCCAGCCAAGAAGGGAATAAAAAAAAAATAAAGAATGTCATGCAGTGGGGTCCAGTGGACCCCCAGCGGCATTCATGACAAGAGCATAAGCCCCTTGCACACTCAATTCCCCTGCCACCTGTGCAGAAATGTGCCACAGGTGGTCCAGGGGGAGTTTTGTGGACATGCCCACGCTCCATACCATTCATTAAGGTGCAGACTGCCAGGCATGGGGGGTGCAAGATATGGCAGGGAGGTCTCTGCCATACAGGCTACATGCCCCCACCCCCGCAATGGACAGCTGACAGCTGTGGTAGGCCAGGAACACCCTCAACCCTGCTACCCCAGCCCACAGGACTGATAAGGGAGGGCTGGGGAAGCTAGCTGAGCATTCACCTGTAGTTAAAAAAACCTGGTCCCATGCCTTCCCAGGATTCTCTGCTCGTGCACAGCAGGAGATCCATTTCAGTATCCAGAATGGGCATCCGACTGGATGCCTGCCTGTGTCCTGCAATCTGCCACTGCACAGCTGTGTGTGTGGGGGGGCAGGCCCACAGAAAGGCAGTTGGTGATAGTGAATGCCAGTGGGTACACACCTGTCCATGGGTGCAGAGCTGCGTACACCAGGTACATGCCTCTCCTACATACCTGACACACATTAGTGCATAGTGGCCCTAGTTTGTAATGAACTTCAACTGTTTTTTTTTTTACCAAACTAATTGTAATTTTGTAGAGAAATAAATTATTTCAATTCAAATTCCTTCTCATTTGGATTCACTGGCCTTAGACAGAATGATGGCAAACAAACTTCCTAGTTCATGTGAAAGGCTGTGGGAACCTTGGTAACAAAAAGCAGAACTTTTCTCATTACTACCCTGCCCTTATGAATTATTAGGTTTGACTCCATTTATGAAAGGGCTTATAGTTCATCAGTCTTCCTAGCTGAGCAAATAGCAATCAGGAAACACACTTTATAGATCAGTATGTGCATAGGTACCAATGAGAGGGGCGCAAAGGGTGACTGCACAAGGCATGTAAAACTATGTTTAGGTCCCACAGACAGACTAGAGACCTAACAGACAGATGGTTTCTACTGACTGCTCTGGGAAAATGAATTGATTCCCAAGGAAGGCCTCCCGCAATGATCCCTACACTGCTTCAGTAGCGGACACCTGACCCCACAGGGTACTCAGTGCTAGGCCTTTGTCCACTCCAGCCTGCAAAAAATCTTAAATCTGCAGGACCATGACTGTGGTTGGTCTATGCTCTGACCTCTGTCCTAAGCTAAAAAAACATGTCATACTCTGTTGTAGGCTACTGATCTGGAAACTCTCCTAGAGGCCATGAAAGTGTCAAACACCTTGTTGGAGAACCACTGCTCCAGAAGTCTCCTCCTCTTAGAAGCCAAGCTGCCAACTGCATCACTTCCAGATTTGGATGTAGTACTGAACCCTGGCATAGAAGGTCCCTGCAGAGTTGAAGCTGAAATGGTGCCTAGGATGACAGATTCACCAGATCTGAGAACCATAGCCTGCTTGGCACTCTGGGTCTATAAGAAAAAAATTTCTCTTGACTGCTGGATCATTTGCACAATCCTGGGCAGAAGTAAAAGTGATAGAAATAGGTATGCTCTATTGAAGTCCCACTGCTGTGACAGAGCATTCACTGCCACCACCCATGGGCACAGACACTGACTGAAGAACCTTGGCACCAGGGCATTTGCCCATGACACAAATAGATCAATCTGAAGATGACCAAACCTTCAGCACAGCAGGCTGAACACTTCCAGATTCAGGGACCACTCTCCTGGGTGTACTCTCTCTCGGCTTAGCCAATCAGTCTACTCATGCAGTTCAAAAACCAGTTGAACTACCATGAAGGACAGTAGATTGTCCTTTTCTCTCTGAAGAACTCTGGTCACTTCTGTCAGTATGCTTGCACTTCTTGTACCCCCTCACAACTATTTATGTATGCCATGGTGATGGTGTTGTCTAACCTCACCTTCACCACTTGTGATCAAACCCAGTCCTGAAAGTGTAGCAGGTCTACATAGACTGCCCTCATCTCCAATACATTTATCTGAAGACTCCAATCCAGAGGGCTCCACACTCCCTGTATCAGAATCTGGTCCAGGATCGCTCCCCAGCCCAACAGGCTGGCATTGATGGTCAGAATCAATTCTGAAAGGGCTGTAAGGAGAGTCCCCTTTGAATGGTTAGTGATACAAGCATCTGTAATTCCATATGTAATAACAGTATCATGACCTGGTATTCTTCCAATGCCCAGGACCATACAGCCAGCATCCTGTTTTAAGTGGCTGCATATGAAGTCTGGTCCATACACTAGCTCTATAATTGCCATCATCAGGCCCAAACCTTGGAGCAGTCTGTGGGCAGAGACTGCTAACTGCAATCTCAGCCACTGAAAAACTCCTAGACTAGATTATCTTTCCTTGCCACCAATAAACTCGCTGCTTGTCTGTCTGGAATACCACCCCAGGTGCTCTAATCTCTGCAAAGGTGTCAGGGAACTCTTCTTCCTGTTGATAATCTAGTCATACAACTCCAGGGCCATAAGAGTCCTTGTCACTGACCTCTTTGCCATCTGTGCTGTTGGACTCTGATGAGATTGTCCAGATTGACATGTCCCCTTGCCTTAGATGTACCACCAGCACAGTCAACACTTTCAAGAACACTATTGGTGCAGTCACCTGACTGAAAAGGAGAGCCTGGTACTGAAAGTGTTATCCCTGTATCGCAACTCTCTGAAACCTTTGAATTGATTGATGGATTGGGATGTGGACAGAGGCATCTTTCAGATCAATGGATACCAGAAAGCTCCCCCCCCCGATGGACTGCTCAAATGATGGACCACAAGGACACCATCTTAAAGGTAGTGTGCCTGACAAACTTGTTTCACTGTTTCAATTCAAGGATTGGCCAAAATCTCCCCCTTCCCTCACTTCTTGGGGGCTACAAAGTAGACTGAGTAAAACTCCATTCCCTGGGAGGAAATGGGGAGATTGCCTCCATCTGAATCAGGTGGTCCAAAGTCTGATTTGCCACCTGTGACATCACCTGGTTCACAGGGGTTAGAGACTGAAGCAAACTATTTCTCGTGGGCACCGACATGAATTTTATGGCATAACCCAGACCCAGAATTTCCAGAACTCACATGTTTGATTTTAATTGGGCCCATCACTGGTAAAATCTTTGCAGTCTTCCACTAAAGGAAGGGGAACAGTAATAGGCCCCCTTACTTTCATTGTAAAGATGCACCTCTCCATCCTGCACTTCCAAAGCATCTCAGGCAAAGCCGCCTCTGTTGCTGTTGCTCTTGAAACCCAAGTTGGTTCCTCAGTTTCTCTTGTTACCAAAATTACAAAAGAGCTGGAAACTGTCCTCAAGAAACACCTGCCCCTTGCTGCCTAGACACCAGTTACTGCCCTTTCTTATTCTGGACATCTTTTAAGATACCATCCGGCTCTGTGCTGAAAAGCAACTCCCCCATGAAAGGCAAATTGAACAGTTTCATCCTAGAAGCTTAATCTGTGGACCAGTGACAAAGCCACACACTTCACATGGCCATCACAATATGGTAGGATGAACAAGATGACATCCGCAAGCTGTCTACAGCTGCATCCCCCAAAAAGGCAAAGACCATGAAAATGAGTAGTAAACAATTTGTCCCCTCAGAACCCGATGGAGAAAAACTACACAATGCACCTAATGCAGTAATCCAGGAGTTTAACACCCTGGAAATAGTGAAGTATGCATACATTGTTTGAAGCTTGATGCCTTTGAAGTAAAAGCCTGCCTGCATGATGCATCCATCCTCTTGTCATGCGTGTCTGACAGGGCTGCTGAGCCTTCTAAAAATATGGTGGTATACTTCATGATAACACACATGGCCTTGTCAGTCACTGGAGGAATTGTTCATCTCCTGAAAAGGATAGCATTAAACCCTAGGCCTAGGTCGCTGCTTGTGTTTGTCCACTTTGGCCCATTCTTGCTCAATAATCTAGTCATAGTGACAGAAGCTGAGAAAACGCCTAAGGGCCATGTTCATTGCAGACAGAATGGGGTTCACATCTGAAGGCTCTATATATTGAACCTCTTTTAACTGCAGTATCCTACAAGCTTCAGTTATGAGGTAGGACAGGGACTTAGAATCAAACAAAGGGGGGTCAGAATACTTTAATTGGGTTCCATCCATTCCTGCTCCTCCTAAGAGGGACACTTCTTCATCTGATGGATCTGGTTCTGTCAGGTCAGGATTCTCCCGGGACCCTCCTGCAGTTTCCTCCTGATCTTCCCTGTTGTCAGAATCAGGGATCACCTACAAATCTGACTGAGCATGGACACTCTGTTCTGGCACACCTGGACGTGCCTCTATGGACCCTCCCTGACCTGAAGGTCCCTCTTTGGATTCAGGTGTCTTTGCGGAGGTGACCTGTGGACCATCAGAAAGAAGTCTCTCATTTCGGGGAAGCAATATGAACTTGTACAACTCAGCCTTACCATTTCAATTGGAACCCCAGGTGCACCTCCTACCCCAAGCCTGGTGGTTCAGCTGGAGGGAACATAAGTAGACATGTTAGATTGTGTCACACATTAAAGACAGTATGACCACAACAGAAATTGTCTAATTGTTCTGTGGCAGGTCTTGCATGATCATCTCTTAAAAACAATTGGTCTGTGATGAGCCATTGCACCACTAACATGGATCGCCCAGAAACAGAAAGAAAATCTAGGATTTGTATATGCAGACACTGTTCCTTTAAATGAGGAATGTAATACCATACCTTAATGGGCTTCCCCCAGACACCAAGTTGGTACTGCCTCTTAAAAGACAGCTTTTTTTGAGAAATAATGCTACAGACCGATGCTCCGGTCCTGGCTAGAGCAACCCCCCCCCACCTCTGCTCACTCCAGTCACCTCTTCCTGTTTACTCAGAGCCCCAGGCACTTAATAGTGCTTACAGCAGTGCATCAAGCACTTAAGAGCACTTAAGACTGCCACTGGATAAAGCCTCAGCTCATGAGTGGATGTCTGACATCATCTGCACACTAAGCATTGTGACATCAGCGTCTGTGTGTGTTTGTGTGTAACTTGGGCATGGAGCCCCCTGAACCAGGCAGTGCATGATGCATGCTACAATCTGAAAGCACAAGAAAGGCACTACACCCTATTAGCTGGCAACTAACCACTCAGGAAAAGAAACAGCACTAGAATAAAGAGTGCTGCTGTCCAGATGAGCCCCAATGGACTGGGGGTGCAACAAATCGGGGAGGGGCCCAACAGTGCTGAAAGGCTGTAAACCGAGCTGAAGAAAACAAAACTCTTTACCACTGGGGTTATTTTAGGAAATAAAAGGAATCAGCACAAATGTGGGTAGTTAGAAACTGAGGCAGGTTTAACACTTCACTAATAGCTAATCCACCCCACAAAATTCCAAACCTGTAAAAAAATACATGATAAAGAAAGAACAACTGTCTGCCTGACTACATTAGTAACCCAAACTGGAAGAGAACAAACAAAACCTTGATCTGGTGGATGCTGGGGGCTGGGGGTGGGAGGAATGACTAGATCTCATACAAAACAAAAAAGAAGAAATTCCTTACCTGGGACACCACACTAAAGCTCTGTAAGCAGACCTTAAGACACCCTACAAATGGCAAGTGGTCTCCATTCAGGCATGGTAGGCACTAGAATGGAAGTTAGCTAGCAGGTTAGTCAATTTGAAGGCACAATTTCTAAATTTAAGGGTGTCCCCTGAGACTAGAAAGCCCCAACCTGCTTAGGAGTTGCTCAAATCTAGACAAAAATGACAAACTTCAAGAGGAAAAATGAAATATTTCACAGAGCTCTGTTCTACGCATGCTACTCCTTCAGTGGTACAGCCGAAACTGAGTAATTGTTGTATATGAAACCTTCATGCACTCAGGGTTCTATGCTAGGTCACAGCTTTTGGTTGTACCACTACTCCAGTGGGGGAGCATATTTCCCATGTGTATTAATTCCCCATTCACAAAGTGGAGCGATACAGAATGCATGGTCATGGTGTCCGGCAGCTGAGGAAAAGAGGTGCCAAAGAGGGTGCACCAGGCAGCATCTGGGCATGGGACAGTTAACTAGCCAGGTGGCCAGGAGAACCACAGTCACCCAACTGTAGCACCAGCAGGTAGGGACCAGAGGGACTGCAGAACTACAGTGAAGAGAACGAAGATGATTTAGGTCGCTGAGCATTGATGCAAAAGTGCAATGGTTTCTGGGTGCCTGCCTGGTATTCAGGGGGTGTATGCCTAGTAGTCACTTTGGTATATGCCAGAGTAGGAAAGTAGGCGCTGTAAGTATGGTAGGATGGATGTGTGGGACAGAGCCCTGCATGAAAAGATAGGATCAGGGACTGTGGGATGTGGAGGTATCAACCTGCTAGGGGAGCAGGGGAGCTGTAGCTGCATGTTTGTAGTATCAGCAACCAGAGCCATGGAGGCCACAGAACCACAATGCATGAGAATGAAGCTCTAGAGTGGCATGAAGCTTAAGGGTGAAAATCAATGTTTTGGGGCATGTTCGCCCTTGGGTATATGCTGGAAGTATACTAGTAGGACTGTACAGAGCATAGGCTACAGTATGAACATATGACGCATTGTAGTAGGAACATATAAAGCATAGCTCTTAGTAGGAATAGATAAGGTATGGTAATATGAATGCATAGTGTAGAGCCCTGTATGAAAATAGTAGGCAGAAAAAAGGTTGTAATGGCACTTCAGTGGGCAACCACAGGGCACAACACAGTCAATTTGCCGAGAGGGTATAAGAACCACAGTTGCATGACTGCAGCACAAGAAACAGGGTGTAATGGTGGAGGCGCATGCCTGAAAACTGGTGGAGTGAGACGGCCTCAACATAGCAGAGTTGGAGCAGCAAGGAGAATAGCTCCCCCGCAGACTCTCAAGGGAGAATACAGCAAATGGAGGGCAGTGGGAGCAGTAGGTAACAGCCCCGCAGGTACAGTAGCAAGAGGCAACATAAGCAGGCGGAATGAAAAGAATAAGCATGTGACTCCCTAAAGAAAAATGTACAGCAGAACTCTGCAGCATGGAGTGATAGGCAGGGTATTCAGTTGGCCCATTCTGCAGCACAGAGCCCAGATGCGGGTTACTCCAATGTAGTTACATGGAAGCAGGGGCAGCTGGCAACAGCAAACATAGCAGCAGTAACAGACCCAAAGACCAGTGGGATTCTGTAGCCATAGGTAAAAGAAAACAGCATGGAGGTGGTGTGGAACTGATAGGATAAAGGATAAGGTAAAGGGCATGACTACTGCAATGCCCTTTACCTGGGGCTGTCTGGGGGTGAGCTCCTCTGCTTGCATCCAATGCAGAATGCATCAGCCAGGTTGTTGATGGTCCTGTCATATTACACCTATGCTCCGCTCTCTGCACTGGCTGCCGGTTAGGTGGCGGATTACCTTCACAGTCTGTTTGCTGACCTGTAAGGCCCTACATGGACTGGGACCCAGATACCTTCAAGAGTTTCTATGGCCCTACTGTCCCTCCCATCCCCTCTGGTGAACTGATGAGGACCGCCTTGGGATTCCCATGGTATGTTTGAAATCTTCTAGGGTCGGAACTTTTTCATTCACGGCACCTACCTGTTGAATTCACTTCCTTTATCCATCAGAGAGGCCTCATCAGTAAATACCTTCAAGAGGAAGCTAAAGACATTTCTTTTTAGAGAAGCCTTTGCTTCAGCAAATTAATCTAGTCAGTATCAATGAATATTACCTATTTAAACTATTGTTTTTTTTTTTTATATTAAGTGTCATAGATTTTAACTGTTTTATGTGTTCTCACTTGTGCAGCACCTTGAATTGCAATAAGAGAGTGTGCTATATGAATAAATAAACTAACCTAAACTAAACTAGAAGAGGAAAGTGCTTATACCAACTGTTTCGATATTGGTATTTGTTATTGCAGTGGTGTGCTTCTTCGATGCCAGTGACTTCTGAGGTGACACTGAACATCTGTCAGCTGCAGTCTAGACTGTTTAGCCCAGGGTACCACTGATGTCTTAGAAAGCAGTGTAGCCCAGAAGTCTTAAGTAAAGTCCTTGTTTAACCTGCCTGGAATGTGTGGGCATATTAAATCAGAGCTTCTGCCCTTTGCAGGAAGAGGAAGGAAAGCGTTTGCCAGTCCTGTGCTCAAACCTGCACCTATGAACTTCAGAATCTCTCTGGGTTCCAGGTGAGACATTTCTATGTTTAGGAGAAAACCTCTGTGGGGTGCTCCTCACTGAATTGAGCACACGGTTTCCCCTTTTGTTTCTCCACACACTATCCAGCTTCCTAGGTAATGAAATTCCACTAAGCCCTGCCTGTGCTGGTAAACTGCCACAACTGACAAAGCACCATATGAGCACTCTGGACACTATGATCAGACCAAAAGTCACTGCTTTTATTGAAACTAAGCATGCACTACTGTTACTCTCAAATAGTTTATGTGGCAGTGACTTACTGTGATGTGAAAATATGCATCCCTTAAGTCTAGTGACCAGTCAATCCCCTTGTTGTAGGGAGGTAATCACTATCTGTGTTGTGATCATTTAGAACATATCCTCTTTCAGGTGCCTGTTCAGAAATCTCAGGTCCATAATGGATGACCATGTTTCATCAGAGTGAGAAAGTACCTGGGGGAAGAACCCTTTCCAGTTAGGCCACGCCCACCTGTCAAATGACATGGCATGTGCTGACTGGCTAAAAATTAGATTAGCATTTGAGAAGTTATATGAACTTATACTCTTTCGAAGCTGGAAAACAGCAAACGTATCTACAGCATTTAATTCTAACAACTTTATCACCACCTATTCCAGTAGATATTTTTATTTTGGAAATGTGCTGAAAAGACTGAATTTCCTCAACATTGGACATTTTACAAATGGAAAGGTTAAACCACCTCCTATTACTTTCTGTTCAATGCAATAAGAAGGGAACCCTTCCACTGGCAATGGGTTTATGACTATAAGAACAAATTTGTCAGGGGTTGTACTTTATGGGCTGGAGGAGCCGATGCAAACTTTTGCCTGGTTCCCTATGTGCCTCTGTGTTTCTTTGTGTCCTCTGAGCTGTGTATTCAGGGTGCACATGGGGTCTGCTGTAATAAGCCCTTCCCCTGCCTTCCCTTTCATAGGACCTGGAAGGCAATGTGGACCACTCTTTTCTGTCAAATTCATAACAGTTGTTTTTTTCATACATATATACATACATCTGTTTTGTCACCAAATAAAGAGATACAGTACCAAAAAAGAGGGAATAATTAGCCTTTTTTGTATGCCTTGTGACAAACGAGTTATTGTAAGCCATGCAAATCTCAGAACAGACATAGAATTTGTAGAGCTCTAGCTGCAGTGTCATTCCCAACAGCAGTCATTTGAAACTGATATTTCACAGCTTCCAGGCCAGACCTTACTGTTTGTGCTAGGTGAAACTTCTCTTGGGAAGGTAAGTTCTCACATAACAGTAGGACTGTATTCCACAGAACCTGCTGGTAATGTGCAGAATAACTCAGGTAGCCTGCCTGCCTCAACAGCTGTGTGGAGGTAATGTACGCCCTTTTAGAAACTGGGCTTTATCAGGTGATGCTACTGAGAAAGTAATCTTTGCTTTCTCACAAGCAGTTGTCTGAATAATCCCCTCATGGTTAGGGTGAGTTTAAATGAGCTCAAACCCTTACCTGGGTACCACATATCTCTCTACATGTTCTTGTCTATAGTCATAAATGTTGAAGACATAAAAATAATCTTTTTAGTGGCATTTTTAAAAGCCTTTTGGATGGTTATGAACATTCTTTTTGTCAAGGTCAGACCCATACTACTCATGAATTTTGCCTCCTCTAAGATCACTTTAATTTAGTGCAAGTAGATTCAGCATAGCAGACATTTGTCTAAAAAAACAGCACAGGATGAAAAGTCCTACTTCACTTTGGGTGGAGAGCCTAAGTCCTCCTCAGCTGTAGTCTCTGGAGAAATCAGTTCCTCCTTCTCAAATACCTTTTGTAAGGAGACTAGGAGGCATATTTTCAAAATTCTGTGATTTTATTTTAAATTGCCACCTCTGTCTAATGTCTCCCAGGAAGAACATACTTTCCCCTGCCCTGGTTCCTCTATTTGTTTTTCAGGAAGAGGGACCATATGGTACTTTTCCTTCTGCTCTCTTTTGCCAGCTGTAGTATTTGGCTGGTGTTCAGAAAGCCTTTATGTAAGGAATAAGACATGATGAGATGTGGTTTATGGCCTGATAAGCGCATGCACAGGTGTGTTATGAGGCATGAGGCACTGGCGCCGAGTGCCTTTAGCATGGTGGAAGAGCTCTTATCAGGCCATAAACCACACCTTGGAGTGTTTTATTCCACTTATAAAATGGGCCCCCCAGTAAAAAAGTTAATTAAAAAATTGCACAAAAATCTGTAAATAAAAATAGTAAAAATGTGATCATAGCAACAGAAAAGAGACAAAAAATAGTCCTTGTCATTGTATTGCAATGGAAATGTTTCACTAGTGGGCAGTGGTGTCTGCTCCCCCTCACCACACACACACACACACACACTGAAAACCCTGCACAATGAGGTTTCTAGTTGTTATTTTTTTAATATATACTTCTGATTCTGTTTTACTGTTGGACATTTTGAGCATAAGTGAGAGTGTCCTCCACCCCCAACCCCACACCACACACACACAAAATGCTGCGCAGTATGTTTAGTTTACTGTTTTTTTTACATTTATTACTTTGCCAGCATTTTGTGTTGCAAGAGGGAGTACGTAGCCAATTTCAGTGAAACCAAACAGGAGTGAGCATGTCTCAGACTGGTTGCCATAGATATCACTTTTCTATACTAGTGTCTTTCTGAAAAGACTACAGATCACTTTTAAAAAAAAAGGGAAAGCTGGCCATTACATTTTATATTTGATACAGCACAGCTTACATGGCTTGACAGAGGAGCAGGTTTTTGCTGTGCTTTGAAAGCCACATTGTGGCGGTGCACGCAACACTCACTGGATTGGGGGCAAGTATTTTGAACACTAGCAGCAGAGGTGACATTTTTATTCTTAAATCAAGCAGAAAGAAAACAGTGAAAACATCCATACTGTGGTGCTGTTGTGGACTGCAAAGGTCAGCTGATATAATGGATGTTGTGTTGCTTGGGGGGGCAGCTCAGCCTTGCAGATCTAGGATGTTGGCAGGGTGGCATTAGGATTTGTGGTGTGGTGAGTCCTGAGTGGCTGAAGAGGTACCAGTTGGCAGAATATGCCCTGATAAGGACACGGCCAAATGTACCTCTTAGCAAATCAGGAACAAGAAAACTTCAGACCCATTTTATAATACAGCATGTGGGTGCCATCAGAGTGTTTCCTACTGGGAGCCCTGTGCCCTTTACAGGAACATGTCTTAGAACCTCTTTTTGTCTTCTTGGGTGCCGAAGATGACTACTGTTTTACAGAGGAGTGCTTTGCAGCTTTTAAAGTCTCTTTGTGTGTCAGAGACTGCTACTGAGAAGAAAAAACATCTGAAGTATACATTCAACCTTCTGTGGTACTGTACTTTCCTCCATGTTTTTATACGTAGGCTGCTTTACTGGAGAGCACTGTCATGATGTTGAAGCTAGTGCAGAAAAAGACTGATGTTTAGCTGCACTTTTTTCTCTGTTTCAGGACACAAAACTTTCCAAATCACACTCTAGATCCAGACTATCAAAGCAAAGGTTGTGGCCATCTGCTTTTGTTAACCAGTACTACAGGATATGCACTGCTTGAATCCTTTTGGCCATAGTTTCCTGTTTAGGCCTTTCTGTCCTACAAATTCAACAGGAAGTAAAATAAAAATTTGTTTTAGGAGTTGTACTAGTGAAAAAAGTACAACTGTTTAAACAAAGAAGCTCAGTCTAAACACAATTCCTTTTATTTTTGTTTGATTTGGAACTGGAAGCTTAAACCAGGAACTGGTGAAAACTGTAGTTCTCCCAGTTTCGAAAACCTCAATGGAAGCAGAAAGAAATGATACAATTATCTAAATCTATTGCAGAGTACTAAATAAACTTAAAATCTTTACAAAATAATAAAACAGTTGTCAAAACTAAGAACACCTAGCCACAGCAACTAGAACAGGACTCTTGGGTGACAGATCTCTTCAGTGAAAAAAAATTAAAGCTGCTACTGGAATGTCAGGGGGAGTGTGACCACACGGAAGAGTTTTTTTTTTGTGTAATCTTTTTATTTGCTTTTATATTTACAACAACCATACACACATACAGCAAACTAAAGAAAACAAACATAAGATTGTCAACAACCATATCACTTCATTTACATAGTCGTACTACATAAAAACATAACAATTAAAGGTGCAATCAATTGATCATGTTCCCAAATGGCTTTCTCCTTTACAGGCCACCTGGACCATCCCTTTTATTTGAATCCTCTGCCTCGCCTCTCAGAGTAATGACCTCTATTCCTTTTTTTCATACCTCCTCCCCTCCTGGGAACTTTCCCATCACTGTCCCCACATCCTCAGCTTATAATACCTTCCCTTAAAATCCAGCCCTCTTCTACCGAGAGTGAAGCTAATAGCAGGGCCCAGCTTCTGGCAAAGCAATCTTTTCTCCCCCATATTACGTACATCAACCTCTCCAGTCCCAATGTCTGTAGCACTATCCTCCACTAGACCTGCACACTTGGCGTGGCTGGTGAGACCCAAGTGTCCTGTATCCCATGATGGGCAAAAACAAACAGAACCCTAATCCACCTGGGGAGCAGGGACCTCTCCTCATTCTCTCCGGTCTCTATCCCAAAAAGGCAGCTCAAGGGGTCCACTGGCGACTCCCTACCAACAATCCTCCCCACCTTCAATACCACTGCTTTCCAATAAGTCTGCAAAACCGGGCAAGCCCAAAAGCAGTGCATATAAGTGCCCCTCTCCCTCCCACATCTCCCACACTGAGGTGACACTTCAGAGTGCGCCTTATGCACAATCACCAGTGGATGGTATAGCCTGTGGATGAATTTAAAATATACTTCTTTGTACTTATTACAGGCCATGATCCCAGAATGCATAGGGAGTAGCATTCCCCAGTTCTCCTCTGTAATCCCTCTTCCCAAGTCCCTTTCCCACAGCCTTTTTACCTTCATGGTTCTGTCAGGGAGTATGTGCTTTCCTCTTTTCACCTCCTGTCCTACAAATCCTTTCCCCTGGTCCTTAGCCTGGTATATCACTGTCTTCACTGGGTCCAGTTCGTATACCCCCTTATCCCCTTTCCCTAAACTTCTTAGGAACGCTCTTACTTGCAGGTATCTGAGTCTCTCTCTTCCACCTCCACCCACCACCTCCTGCAGTGCTTGCACAGAGCAGAGCTGCCCCCGTACCACTAATTGCCCTAAACTCCATATTCCCTTATGTTCCCAATCTCAGAAACCCCTATCCTCTAATCCTGGCAAGAAATAGGGATTCTCTGTCAAAGGCAACAGCAGCATCTCACTACCCTGCATCCACCCTCTTCTCGTCAGCACCCTCCAGGCTAACAGGTCCTGCACTACTAGAGGGTTAACTTCCTCTCTCATTCTATATGCCCTAGCCCCTACTGTGGAGATATGCCATTAGCTTGCCCTTCGCCATCTCCTGTTCCAGTTGAACTCAACTGGCTACCAAGGGTCTATGCACCCAGTCCACTACGTACCTCTGCTGGATGGCCAAAAAATAGTTTTCCAAGTCTAGAAAGTTCAAACCTCCCCTCTCTCTGTCCACTTTCAACCTTCCCAAGCTCATCCTCGGATGCTTCCCTCTCCAAATGAATGAGGAGAAAGCTTTCTCTAACCGACGTATATCCTCCTTATGTAGTCCCATATGCATCAACTGCAAGAAGTATAGGACCCTGGGTAACACATTCATTTTAATGAGACTGATTCTTCCCAACTACGATATGGGCAACTGCATCCACCTCCTCAGATCTGCCTCAATCATTTTGACCAGATTGGTGTAGTTCAAGCTATACAGGGATCCCAAGGATCTCCCCACCTGTACTCCCAGATACGTCAAGCCTACACCTGCCATTTTCAGTCCCCATTGCCTTACTGCACTCCCTGAGCCCCTGTGCCACAGTACTTCTGACTTCCCCAAGTTAGTCTTATAGCCCGAGAAGATGCCAAACTCCTCTATCAGTGACAAGAAAGGGGGCACCGATTGGCCTGGATCCTTCATAAACAGCAGCATATCATCCGCATACAATGTAAGCTTATGTTGCGTTCTGCCCCCCTCCCCTAACCCCTGTATTCTCTCACTTTCCTTATGGCAATAGCCAGGGTTCAATTCACAATGCAAACAAGAGGGAGAGAGAGGGCACCCCTGCCTTGTGCCCCTCCCTAGATTAAACCTCTCTGACCTAGTACCATTCACTATTACCTGCGCCCGAGGCCTTTGATACATCACCTGTACCCACCTCAGGAATGACTCACCCAGACCAAACTGTCCCATTACTTCAAACAGGTAATCCCACTCTAGCCTGTCATATGCTTTTTCAGCGTCCATTGAAATTATCCCTATATCTTCCTTCCCCCTATTTGCCCTCCAAACCATATTAAGCAACCGCCTCATATTATGGTAGGACTGCCTCCCCTTTATGAACTCGGTTAGGTCTGGGTGAACCAACACCCGGTAGGATCCCCTCCAGTCTACTGGCCAGAACTTTGGCCAAGATTTTAAGGTTGTAGTTTAACAGTGAAATTGGCCTATAAGATGCGCAGGCCTGTAAATCCTTCCCCACCTTTGGTGTAAGGCATATAGTGGCATCATAACACGTATCGGGCAAGTCAATCTCCCCCAACTCCCCCTTCTGCTGAAATACCTCGCTTAGTGCCTTCGCAGTCCGGGTTCCCATCATTCAATAGTATTCCACTGGGTAACCATCCGGCCCACTGGCCTTCCCTTTCTGCAACTGTTGAATGGCCTTCAGCACCTCCTCTCTGGTTTTCGGGTGCCCCAAAAAGTCCCTCTGTGTCTGAGTGGCCACCGCCATTTTAATTTTCCCCAGGAACTCCAACATCTGCACCCGCGTTCCCGTGCATTCCACCCGGTATAATTGTTGGTAAAAGGAGCAGAACACCCTCTGCATCCCCTTGACGTCTCGCTGCAGGATTCCCTGCTCATCCTTCACCCCTGTGATCTTACCCATCCTTTTTCCGCCCTTCATAAGGCCAACAAGCATTGACCCTGGCTTATTCCCCCACTCAAAAACATTTTTCTTATTAAAAAAACAGGTATTCTCTGCCTCTGTTCTTAAGTGGGCATTCAAGGCCTCTCTCACCATAGTCAAGGATTGGGCACCCTCCCCCTGTTCCCCTCTAGCTGCCCTTAGTTCAAGCTCTCTTAACTTGCATTCTAATTCTCTTCTCTGTTCCTGTCTTTTCTTCTTTATCCGGGATATGTATTCTATAATTGCACCCCTCATGAAGGGCTTACCCGTATCCCACAGAATTTCCCTAGAGACCTCCTTCAAGTCATTTATTGTCAAAAAAAAAATCCCACTGATCCTCTAAATATTTCCTAAACTCTTCGTTTTGGGCCATGTATATTGGGAATTTCCTGGGAGGGGGAATCACCTGCTTTTCTCTACCCTGGAGTGTCATCACCACCATCGCATGGTCTGATATGTGTATTGGGCTGTGTCTAATACCCCTTAATCGGGAGTACCACTCTCTGGTAACGCAGATGTAATCCAGCCATGACCACGTCCTATGGGGGTTTGAGTAGAAAGTGTACTCTCTTACTCCCGGATTTGCTGTGCGCCAGGCATCTACTAAGTCTAATTCTGCCATACCTCCTTGCCACTGTTACATGCTACCTATTGCCCTCCCTTTCCCCTCAGAATGGTCCATGTGTGAGTCCATTGTCCAGTTAAGGTCCCCCCCCAGTATTAAACCTGGAAATTGCTCCTTGATCAATAAATCTAATAAAGACATGTAAAATTGCTGGTCATAGACCGCAGGGGCATACACTGACCCCAGAGTAATCTGTTCCCCCTCCAGATGCCCCGACATGAAAATATATCTGCCTTCCTTTGGGTCACGGACCACCCTCTGCACTTCCAGGGCAGGGCCTTATGCACTAGGATAGCTACACCTCTCTTACACACCGAGGCAGAGGCCACGTAGCCCTTCCCCACCCACCCATGAGCCAATTTAGCATGCTCCACCTCCGTTAGATGTGTCTCCTGCAGCAATTCTACCTGGGTCTAGAGATGCAGTGAATTTAAAATCCGCTGGCGAAGTGCTCGCGAAGTGGGCACTTCACGTTGCCACTCCGCTACATGGAGTAGGCAATGCAAAGTGCTCACTCCGCCTTGTCATTACCACATCACGTTGGTCTGAATGACAACGTGAAGTAAGGCAAAGTCATTGATTTCAATGGACTTCACGTTCCTCATTATGATTCTAAGTGATCCACTTGGTATTTCAGACTTGGCAGCCCCCCCACACATCACATGGCTTACAGTACTGTAAGACACATGCTTTCTAGCCAGGCAGGAAGGAAGTGTGTCACACAGACAGTTTCACTTTCTCCTGTGCAGACTGAGAGAGAGGAGTGTGTACTGGAGAGAGAGGAGTGTTTTTCATTGCAGAGGATGAGAGTTAAAATTTGATAGTTAACCCAACAGCTTTTTTAAAAGCTACATTTTTTTGTCTTTTCTGTACTATTTTTTACTTAATTTGTTCTTTCTGTAAATTTTATTTTTCTTACCTCTATACTTACTTAGTTGTTTGTCTGTGTGTGTGTGTGACTGTGTGTGTGTTGTGCTTGTGTTGTGTGACAGAGTAGTGATTGCTCGGACTGAAGGAGCACAGTAGGAGAGATGGAGCAGGGTGAGGAAATGTCTGGGGCGGGGGCAGCTCTGGGTGAGCATGGTAGTACGTGTCGTACCATGCGCATGCGTGGGGAGCATGGGTGCCCATTTGTGTTGGACCGCTTTAAACTTGTGAGTGTCCAACCCCCGGAAGCAGGACCAGCACCACCTCCTGACTCTGAGGCAGTTCAACCACCAACACCACCACCATCAAGTCCAGCACAAGGTCCTTTGGAGCAGGATGTGCCTGTTCCCCCAGGCCCAGGTGTGGATCCTATCAGTGTTGAGCAGTGTGAGCAGCCTACTGCCAGTTCATCTGGCCCTCCCCTGTCTGTGCCTGGTCCTCCCCGCACCTCCGTTGTTTGGCAGTTTTTTGATTGTGTCAGGGGGGACAGCAGTGTGGTGAAGTGTCGCCTATGTGCAGTGGAGGTGTGCCGTGGCCCCCGGGGCAGTCACCTGGGTACTGGGGGCCAGCGCACCCATATGCTTAATCACCACCAGTTGGAGTGGCAGGCTGCCACAGAATGGACCATGTCTGCACCTGCTGGCCACTCTGTGGCAGAGGGTGCTGCTGTGCATAGCAGCATCCCTAAGAAGAGGAGGGCCACAGCAGCACCTGTTGCTCCACCAGCACCCCCACCACCACCACCAGCAGGTCAGCCTGTCGAATGAGTGGACACCAGAGAAGTGCGTGTAACACTGTGTGACTTGGCAGTACTCTGGAGTGCTGTTGAGGAGAACAGCAAGAGGATGAGTGCTGTGGAGCAGCGGCTGGATGACATAGAGGGACATCAGCTTCAAATGATGTCCATGCTGGAATTGCTGCTGGATCACCATGGGATCCCACATTAGTTTTGTTTCCTCACACCATGTTCCTCTCCCAACACCTTCCTTGCTGTGTCATAAAATGTATTCCTCCACCATCCCTGACCCTTGTATGTAATTATGCCCTTTTTTTGTTGTCTTCAGTATGCGTTACACTTTGTATTCTGAGGTCCCTGCCTTCTGTTAAGTGTCTGTGTGTTTTGTGTGTGTGCGCTGTTTTGGTGCCTCATTTTTCTGCATCCGCAAAAGGCATCTGTCTTGTGTCCAGAAAATTGACAAGTGTTAACACGGTGAAATGAGAGTGTCTCAGCACATACAAAGTCCCCCAGAATTAATGGCGCACTTAGTCATGCGCACAAAAGTGGCACAGAGTCCCTAGATTTTTTTCTGCAGGCCCAGAATGGATCCTCTATGTGTCCAGAAAATTGACAAGTGGTAACAGAGTGAAATGAGACTGTTTCAGCACATACAAAGTCCCCCAGAATTAATGGCGCACTCAGTCATGCGCACAAAAGTGGCACAGAGTCCCTAGATTTTTTCTGCAGGCCCAGAATGCATCCTCCATGTGTCCAGAAAATTGGCAAGTGGTAACAGAGTGAAATTAGACTGTTTCAGCACATACAAAATCCCCCAGAATTAATGGCGCACTTAGTCATGCATGCAGTGGTGGCACAGAGTCCCCAAATTTTTTCTGCAGGCCCACAATGCGTCCTCCTTGTGTGCAGAAAATTGACAAGTGGTAACAGAGTGAAATGAGACTGTTTCAGCACATAAAAAAGTCCCCCAGAATTAATGGTCCACTCAGTCATGCGCACAAAAGTGGCACAGAGTCCCTAGATTTTTTCTACAGGCCCACAATGCACCCTCCTTGTGTGCAGAAAAGTGAAAAGTGATCATCTCAACTGGATTGAAAGGTGCCCTTTGGATGTTCAGTAACAGTAGCCTTGGTGAGTAGATATATATATAGATACATGGTTGTGTATTTTGTAGGTGATGATGAGGGCGGTTGAACTTGACATGGACATGTACTCATGCTATTGTTCTGCATCACACAGGTGACTCCGTCTCCGAACTGTTGCGTGCACCTTCCAGTGCTCAATGAGAATTTTTTGCACTTAAATGGAAATGGATAACTCTCAAGCACATGAAGGTAAGTATTTTTTTTTTTTTGGGGGGGTCATATTTTCAGTTTTGTCTGTAATGGTTTCTTATTTTTTTATTTCTTCACAGATTTCATCAGCATCCTTCTGGAGTCCGGTTGTTAATGATGGTCATGGTCATCTAATGAAATGACTTCTGCGTGCTGCATGTGTGCCCAAGCTCGGGTCGGGGGAGGGGTGTGCCTGATCTTGTTGACTAACTTTTTTGGATAAGGCCACTTTGACGGAACAACAAAGTATCATGAATTTTCCTAAAAAAAGAAATGAATGACTTCTTAAAAGTTACAAATTCATTGTTATGTGTCCCCTCCCTGGTTCTCAAATCTCAATCCCTATTGTCAAGTTACATTTCAGAGACACATCTTGTCAACTACTTAGACAACCTGTTGTGTGCAATATTTGCCGCAGTCTTTACAAAGCAATGAAACGGATGAAGTAAAATCTTCATACTTACCAGAATGGATTTCACATGGATATAACATTGGTTCCTCTCTGTACGGTATAGCTGCAGCATCTTTCCCAATGAGTAATAGCGATGGAGCCTGTTTTTGTTCTACTGTAAAAGAAACAAAAGAAGTGTACTGTATGTGTTTTGCCACTGCGGCTCTGAAAAGCTACAGAAAACAAAACAGATAACTTAAGGAAGGGAGGCAGCATAACAAACATGAGTGCACATACTCACTTTATGGTTTAAAAATTAAGAAGCTGGTGGTGGTGGTGCACTGGTGGTCCATGGGGGGCAGACAGACTCATGGTGGCAGCAGATTTGGATAACATCAGTCCCGGTGGTGGTGGTGGTCCATGGGGGGTAGACAGACTCATGGTGGCAGCAGAGTTGGATAACATCAGTCCTGGTGGTGGTGGTGGTGGTCCATGGGGGGGCAGACAGACTCATGGTGGCAGTAGACTTGGATAACATCAGTCCCGGTGGTGGTGGTGGTGGTCCATGGGGGGCAGACAGACTCATGGTAGCAGTAGACTTGGATAACATCAGTCCCGGTGGTGGTGGTCTGGGGTGGGCAGACAGACTCATGGTGGCAGCAGAGTTGGATAACATCAGTCCCGGTGGTGGTGGTGGTCCATGGGGGGCAGACAGACTCATGGTAGCAGCAGACTTGGTATAACATCAGTCCCGGTGGTGGTGGTCTGGGGTGGGCAGACAGATTCATGGTGGCAACAGAGTTGGATAACATCAGTCCCGGTGCAGGTGGTGGTCCATGGGGGGCAGACAGACTCATGGTGGCAGCAGAGTTGGATAACATCAGTCCCGGTGGTGATGGTGGTCCGGGGTGGGAAGACAGACTCATGGTGGCAGCAGAGTTGGATAACATCAGTCCCGGTGGTGGTGGTGGTGGTCCATGGGGAGTAGACAGACTGTTGGTGGCAGCAGAGTTGGATAACATCAGTCCTGGTGGTGGTGGTGGTCCGGGGTGGGCAGACAGACTCATGGTGGCAGCAGAGTTGGATAACATCAGTCCTGGTGGTGGTGGTGGTGGTGGTGGTCCGGGGTGGGCAGACAGACTCATGATGGCAGCAGAGTTGGATAACATCAGTCCCGGTGGTGGTGGTGGTGGTCAATGGTGGGCAGACAGACTCATGGTGGCAGCAGACTTGGATAACATCAGTCCCGGTAGTGGTGGTGGTGGTCCATGGGGGGCAGACAGACTCATGGTGGCAGCAGACTTGGATAACATCAGTCCCGGTAGTGGTGGTGGTGGTCCATGGGGGGCAGACAGACTCATGGTGGCAGCTGACTTGGATAACATCAGTCCCAGTGGTGGTGGTCCGGGGTGGGGGGGCACACCGCCTTTTAAATACTGCAGTTAAAACCTGCCAACATTAACCACCTCATCATCCTCATAAAGAAAACTGCCCTCACAGTCATCGATGTCTGAAGTCTGACCACTGGGAAATTTTTTCTCCATTAAGTCATCATCTACATCAGTGGTGGGCCGTTTCAGGCAGTCACTGCCAGTGCCACCAGGATGCTCCATTTCCACATCAGCAAGACCACCATGACTAGGCCGGGGTATGAATATGAGGTTGCAGTCTGTTCTGGTATGTGCCTCTCGTTCATTTTAATGAATGTTAGCAAACTAACATTTGCAGGAGACAGGTTTGTCCGATGATCCCTGACTATTGCACCTGCTGAGCTGAATACCCTCTCAACACTTACACTGTAGGGTGGGCATGTGAGGTACTTCAGTGCCACTGCAGTCAGCTCTGGCCATTCACTGACCTTTCCACTCCAGTACAAAAGAGGATCTTCACTTATTGTCAGATGCCTGTTTTCAGACAAATATGACTCAACCATTCTGTATGCCGCACTATGTCCGATTGTTGATGCATCAGCCTGTTCCCCGGAATCATTGATGTCACAAATACCCACTTGGGACAAAGCCTCCCAAAGTAGGTTGACGCCAACCACTTTGGATGACAGACCAGAGGAACTACAGTCCCCTTACCCTTGCACGATATGCTTGCTGGTCCTCCAGCTACACCTTCAGCTGGATTATGCTGTTGAGGTTTGCAAACCTTGGCATGTGACTTCTGTGCCCCAAAAACCAAGCGAACCAGTTGACCACTGATATTTTTTACCTGTACAGGCCCCCCCTCCAGTACTGATGCAATTCCACGTTTGTATCATGGATCCAGCATTGTTGCCATGGCAACGTTGTCACTACGCTGAATGCTCACAGTGTGACGATTGTGTTCGTATACTGTCAGCATGTGTTGCAGCAACATATTGCTACCGCCATCTTCGGCAACATCAAGGCTATGCTGTACATTCACCAATGTCTGCCTCAGCACCTGCAGCAGTGGAATTGATTGGCTAATGGAGGCAGACTCACCACTCACTGCCTGTGTGGCATGTTCAAAAGGCCACAAAATTGTTATTACAGAGTCCATGAGGCGCCACTGTTCATTCGCCATAGACATGGAGGCCCCAGAACTGTCACGGCTAGTGTGCATAACAATATATTCTGTGATGGCTTTGGATTGTTCATACAACCTCTCTGCCATGTATAACGTGGAGCTCCATCGGGTGACAACTTCCAGCTTCAAGCGGTGCTGAGGCAGGCTGTTTTGTATCTCCAAGTGCCGCAGTTGGTCACGACCCTTTCCAGATCTTGAAAAGTGAGAGCAGATATGTCGTGCAATGGTCATTTCCTTTATGTCAGGGTGCTGCAGAAACTCCTGAACCACAAGATTTAAACAATGGGCCATGCATGGAACACGAAGAAAACCACCATTCGTGATGCATTTCACCACATTTGACCCATTGTCACTTGCTATGAACCCAGCTCTCAGGGACAGAGGGTTTAGCCATCTGTCAATTTCAGTCAGTACCATGTCCAACATGTTCTCACCAGTGTGTGAACAGGTCACACTGTGCATAGTAATTGTTGCATGCTGGCGAATTCCCGAAAGATTGCTACCGCTACAATCCACCTTCCTGTACTGATTATTCACACTACCAGCATCACAAACAACCCCCGGCACCTGCGCCCAGTGTGCAGTTATACACAAATATGAAGTCCCCACTGTTTTGCCACTTGTCCACATATCCATACTTAAATGGATGAATGGAGAGGAGGAATGTTGAAGGGCATGGCTTACTGAGTCTGAGACAGTGCGGAACAACACAGGAACAGCACGGGTAGAAAAGTATGTCCTGGATGGGACTTTCCATTTTGGAGAGGCACAGGCAGCAAACCGCTGAAACCCAGAATTCTCCACAAAGGAGAAGGGCCAAAGATTGATTGCCAGCATTTCCGCTAAAGCAGCATTAAGTTCACGTGACACTGTATGATTGGGGTACTTCAGCTATGCGTAAAAACACTTGTAACGTGGCTGGATTTAAACGCTTTACACGAGGCATGTTGTTGGTCACAAATGGTTGTGTCTGTGATGAATGGCATTGGCAGGGTGAGTGTGACATTTGATGAAGACGGTTGCACAGGTGATGATGACAAACCCAGAAATGATGTTATTTTTCCAGATTTGCCAACTGGGGTTGATGTACCACTTGCGTTAGACATACTGCATTCACCACCACCACCACCACAAAAACTGCTACTCTCACCAGAACTGGACAACATTTCATAGTCATTATGGTCCTCCACCTCATTATGCCTGTAGTAATTCTCTGCTCTTATTACCACGCTACTGCACACGTTTAATTTCCTACTGGGCTTAACAGTCATGGAAGGGGATAACATGCTGGCTGTGGTTGCCGCCGGTCATATGGGTGAAAGCCCAAGTCTGGTATTAGCTGCCAGCTTGTGCTGGGTCCACAGAGCCAAGTTCCTATTCTTAAGATGCGATGCTGTCCTCCTGTCCCAAGATGGCTCCCCTTTACCTCGACTCACACGCACATGGAAACCTGGCAGATTGCAACTGAATCATCATTTGCATCTTGAACAAAAAATCCAAACAAGGAGTGGATGCTGTACTTTTAACATGTCCATGATGATGTGGCTTATTTAAGTCTGTTATTTTAAGCACTGAAGTGGGAGTACATGATGTTTCTGGCACTGCACACCTGGACTCAACTGCACCACCACGACTACCTATCATATTGAGTACTGGGTCATCATCATCATCCACTAAAACCGGTAAATCACAAGTTTTTACCGGGGGGGATTTCTGCAAACAGATTCAGACACAGCCACTTTTAATTTCTTTTTCTCCTTTTCCCAGCTGGAGTCAATTAAATCATCATGATATTCATCAACGTCACCGTCACACACATCCACATCTTCTGCTTGGACGCTAACATGTGGACTGCATGTTGCAACAACAGCAACATCATCATCATCAGCATCATCACATTCATCATCAGCATCTACACCACCATCACCTGATATTTTTTCACCACACTGTGAATCACTGTTGCATGGAAAATGAGAGACGTTAAGTGCCACAGTGGATGGAATATCACATTGTATGCTATCGTTGACATGATCATCAGAATCAGGTTCAGTTAATGGGATGTTACTGGGAAGTATGACATCATCTACACTGTCACTCACTTGCATTGCTTCACACTCAATATATTTGGATATGGTACACTGGTCGGAATTAGAACTTGACGCAACAATACTAATACTACCTCCACCACCACTAACACCAGTAACACTAACACCACCGGCTGGGAAAACATCATCTCCTCCAACTATGTGAAGCTATTGATTGGGCTGTAAAAAGACATTGCAGGAGAAATACCTTTCCTCACATCAGCAATGCACTTCTCTGTCTGCGTACTACTACCACGCCCACAGACCCTCTTACTGCCAACATTGCCATGGCCAGAAACAGCTTTACTTGCACGTCTCTTTGCAGGCATTTTGGGGGATCAACCACAAATGTTATTACCAACTTCAGATTTTGATATGTTCACTTTCTGACTGGAGGGTCGCTACTCGCTACTATCGCTAGCTGGATGTGAAGCAAAATAAACAACTGTGGCTTCAGCAACAGATAAGGGACTACTGTGTTGTGACACTGTCATGGAATTAAAACAACTTCAGTAACCAGTGGTGCTGATGTGGTCACAAAAACAATTCAGTCTGGTAAAAAATACCTTTTCAACGTGGGGGGGGGCACTGAATACAGACAGTGCTGATTTTTGCGGCACTACAAGCAGCAAAACTAAGAACAGAGAACACGATCGCAGTACAAAATCAGGCAGCTGCAGTGGATAGCAGGTTCACACTGCTGCGCTTAGTTGCACTTACACTGATCTGTGTCACAAATTTTAAAAGGTGTATTATATTTGATGCATGCAGCACTGCACACACAACACAGAACACTTTGTGTACAATGCTGAACGAGGAATGCGATGCAAATGCAAAAGTTCAGTGTACTCAGTGCCACATAATGTAAATTTGTAATTTAAACAACCTGACCTTATGAAATGCTGCACCACATTCACACAACAAGCAGCAAGAAAATGTGTACTATCACTGACAATTTACCATGTGTACAGTAACAGTTATATAACAAAAATAATACCAAAACACAAAGAAATCACTATTTCTCCAACTTAAATCTACCTACACACAGATACGCCCCTCCCCCACACAGCACACTTCACTGTCTTTCCCCACGAACACACTCAATGTTGTAAATTTACATTCAAAATCCACACACAAACAAAAACGCTCCATGATGTGAGCACAGGAGGGTTTCCTACAATCGATGAACTGTAGTTGGATCCCCCCCAAAAAAAGCAAAAATTCTTTTTGAACAGCTTTTAAAAGATTCCTACAGAAAGCTATCAGAGCACACTGTCTCCTACTCCTTCCTACTCATACTACCTCGAACTGAGGCTGTGCAGATCAATATAGAGCCCATGTGACCTGAACTCCCATGAATCACTGCAAAATCCGCCTTTGGAGTTCAAAACAAGCATAAGGTGAAGTGAACTGCCACCAATGTACTTCACCTTAAAATTGAAAGAGAAGTGACTAGTGAGTATAGAGCACTAAGCAGTTGTTTCAATGCACTTCGCGTTCCTCACATTGTGCACTTTACTGCGAGCACCTCGATTCACCTTTGCTCCATTAATCACTTCGTGGAGCGGATTGAGCCCACTTTGCCCACCACTACCTGGGTCCCCACTCGTTTAAGCGCTGTTAACAACATAGTCCTTTTTACTGGATTTATGATACCCTTTACATTCCAAGTGACCACATTAAGACTTTTCATCGCAGACATTTGAAAAACATTTTACTGTTCCCTTCCAGCCCCATATTCTTAAATGAGAACAAGATTCTTGCACTAATATGATTCATTTTGATGCACCTTATTAAAATAATACACTTAGCCAAACAAACTTCAACAACAATTTCAACAGTAAACTTTATACATCCCCCACTCTGCCCCTCCTCCTCCCCAACCCCAAATCTCTTCCCCCAGACGTGCTTCTCCCCTTCCCCATCCCCAATCCCCCCATTCACTTCCTTCTATCCCTTTTCGATTCCAGTTCTCAATCCAATGTCCTTTTCCAGCACCCTGCCCTCACTGTCCTCCATCTGCTATCTCCCCCATCCCTCTTCATGTCTTTCTCCTCATGCAACCATCTCTCCCTCCCCACCCTCTTGATCTTCCATTATTCCTCTGGACACTAATAGTCTCCCCGACTCAAGTGTCTGTCTCATTCCCAGTTACTGACAGAGACGCTCCCCCGCCCTCCCTCCACAGCCATTCGCATCATTCCTCCCTCATCCTGGTAACTTACTCTAGCTCTTTCTCCCCTATCAGTTAGCTGTACCCCTTCAGTTTCCTACCCCCACAGCTTTTGTTGCTCTTTGCTTTTAGCCCACCACCTCCCCAGTCCTATCATGTAGAAGACCCTCCTCAGTCCCCTTCCTTTCTCCTGCTTCAATTTCCCCCATTTCATTGAAGAAAAGGGCCCTTCAGGATGTATGATCAGGGTGACAAGCTAAGGCCAGCAGGGAGTCCAGGCCGTGCCAAAAAGAAACCACACGCTGAGCTCTGCTCCCCACCCACCCTCCTACCTTCACCCGGCCACATTTGTAGCTGCGTCTGCCATCTCTCCGTCCTCTGTCTGGCTCTGATTATTCTTGTTGCATGATACCTGGCCATCCACAAAACGACTCCTTCCTCGAGCACCATCCCTTCAGTTCATTCCCACTGTAATGGAAAATGCCCTGGGGCGGGCCAGTCACCATAAAGAAACCCCAGCCAGACAAGCCTCTCGGGGAAAGACTCCTTCTCTCTCCAGCACAGTACTTTAGTTCTTAAGAGCCAAGGCAGAAAAAACAAACACAACAGTCTCCCTTGCTCCAACCTCAAAAGTCAAATAACACACAGTTCCTTTACTTCTGCTCATTGCAGCTTCTGCTTCAGATTCCAGATTAACTCTTCGGCCTTCTCTACCTCCCAAAATGAGTACGTCGCTTCCTCATGTTTCATTTTCAGGGTCGCTGGATACACGAGGAAATTCTCCACCTTATGCTCCCGCAGTTGCTGCATGACACAACTGAATATTTTTCTCCATTTCAACAAGGGGGCCGAGTAATCTTGTGACATAAACAGTTGGTGTCCCTCGTATTCCACTACACCCTTTTCACGGAAAGCTTTCAACACCACTTCCCTGTTTTGATAGTGATGGAATCGGAAGATTATCTGTCTCGGAGGTTGATCTCTTGGCAGTTTTGGCATCACCGCTCTATGCGCCCTTTCAAGCTTGAGCTTTCCCTTCCAGAGTTGAAGGCCCAGTACGCCAGGCAGCACCCATGCACAGAAATCCATAGCACTCTCTCCCTCCATACCCTCCAGTAGACCTCTCAACCACAAGTTGAGACTCCGGTGATAGTTCTCTTGGTAGTTAAACACTTCCTTAAATTCGGCTAATTCTTTTTGTAGAGCCGCTACCTGTCCTGGAGTTGCCAACAGCTCATCCTCGACATGCGAGACCCTTTTCTCTACCTCCGCTATTCATCCTGCCTGTACTGTTTGCTGCTCCTGTATTTCTTGGAGCTTCAGGTCCAACTTTCCCTCCAGTTTAATTAACCTCGGCTCCAGGGCTGCAATGACCTGCCCGTAACTTCTCTGCCCAAGGCGACAACCTCGGCTGCCAACAATGAGACCAGGCCTCCACCTTCTCCACATTTCTTGGCATTTTTGGATAAAATCCTTTGGCTTTTTGAGGAACCTGGGGTCAGAAACTCGTCCATCCTGCCTTCTGACACCACAAGGGATACAATTTACGGACCTAGGCACTTTTTTATATTTAAAAAACTTGCATTTTAGGCTGTTTGGAAGGAGCAGCATGGGATTACGTGTCCGTTCAGCTAGCTGCTCATCAGCGCCCCCACGGAAGAGTTTGAACGTGAACATTCTGACATTATATCTTTGTGGAAACACCATGGAGCTGAGATGTTGCTATTAGTGTGGCATCATAAATTTAATAACTTTGTTAGAGGTATGCTGAATTCTGTCTAAATACTATATTATGTTTTGCAAAGTTTTCCAGAGGAGTCAATAGTTCCTCAGGTAGTGTATTCAGCTGTATAGCTTTTCTTAAAGGTACTTTTTATTCTTTTTAAGTGCATCTACGTTACATCCCTATTCTTTTTGATAGATCTCTCAGATTCTTTAACTTCCATCTGGTCAATAACCACAGAAGAGGGAGAGGCGGGTGTGGTTGCAAGCAACATGGCTGCACAGTGATTCTGTTCTCAAATCTGCTAATATTTCAGGCTAACTTTTATGCTATCTGAGTAGCTTGTGTTTCATTTTTCTTGTGGATTAACAGATATATGTCAGAGGGAAAAAGCTTAAAAAGCTTAAGATGTTAGAAAAGAAAGCAGAAATGTTGGATATGTTCTTTCTGCCTGCTGTATCAGGGCAAAGTGGCTCTGGCACCCATGATGTCTCAGAGAAGAGAACTTATGAGTCTGGTTCAGATTCCCTACTCTTAGCACGCAGCACATACATGGCTGCCAAGTACAAAGTTATGGAGGAACAGCTAACTTCTGACATGCTGAAAGCCATCTACAGACTATTGAATGATTCCACTAAAATGTTGGAAACCAAATTAAATAAACTGACTTAACTGAGTTTAAAATTTTATGCGATAACATCCACACTCACAATGATCAGCAATCAAATGGAGAAAGATGCATGACAAATATAACATTGTGCTGCTGTTTAAAACCAAAATCAGTCTCAAATTCAAACTTTAATTACCAAAAAGATATGCTTGGGAAGGACAATGTTTTAGTATGTTGCAAACTTGAAAGGTTATAAAACAACTCCACAGAATGCCATGTCTAACATTTGGGGATACCAGTTTCATTTGGCACAGACAATCTTTTGAATTCCTTGAATTCTGTGGTTACAACTCTGTGTGAGTTTAATTTATTGTTTATCAAACCATTTTGGTTGCCTTTTAAAAGACAGGAACTTGCTTCAAATGGAAATATGGCATCAGTGTCACCTAGCACTTTATTCTCTAACATTCTGACAATTACAGCTATGCTGGCATCAGCTGAACAAAAAATGAACTTTATTATGAAGGCAAGGATTTCAAAAACCTTTGAAGTTGCAGGCTGAAAAATAAAATTTTTATAGGCTTTGCAAGGAAGATGCAAATGAGGAGGAAACATCTCCTGAATTTCAGATCAAGCCTGTTGGAGATACAGGCACAGCTTGTGTTACAGGACCTGGCTCATCTAAAAGTAATACTTGCAGGGTATACTTGCTTTTTTTGCTGACGAAATGGCACTCCAATCCTTTATTGTGGCAAAGATTGCTTCTGTAGTGAGTCAAGCTATGGAAGACTCTTAAGATTTAGATGTATCCAATGTCATGGCTCAAACAGACTATTTACCTGTGTCCCCAGCAAGGGAGGCAACTGATAACTAATATAAATGGCTGAATTGAGATTTTCCCTTTATGAACTGTGACTATGGTTCTAATTGAGTTATTTTTGGTATTAAGATTGTTTTACTGCTTTTTCTGTTTTTTTCTTACGTTCATTGTGGAAAGTAGTGATCTGGCAATTTGTAATATTTCCTTTTCAAAATAAAATGAAGAAATGCATTGGTCTATCACTTAATGACCTAGAACTGTGCTGATTCTCTTTTCAGCTCTCCAGTAGGAAGCTTATATTTTATAACATGTGACTGTTTATACATTGCATATAGATAATTGCATCTAGATTGATGAAATGTGTGTAAACATTGAAACAGCGATAATATTTTTCTTACTCCCTCTCAGTCTGAAGGCACTACTTTTTCATTGTTCAAAAGGTGCAGCTGTTTTAATTAAATGGATTCATTTTTTTAGCATAAATTATCATTCTTATTTGATACTTGTCATTTTGCCAATATATTCCTATTGTAAGAATTGTATGTTTGATAACTTGAATACAAAGATAATCTGAAAAAAACAACAACACAGAAGTGACAAGCTGAAGGGACTATAATTTAATGCCTCATCCCAAGGATATCACCTTCAGGTCTTGCACTACCATATTACTTAACTGCAGCGTCAAAAAGAAATATGAAGCCTTGTGAATGAGAAAGACTTTTCTGCAATGAAAGTTGCCACCAAGGCAGATCTGCCTTCAAGGCACCCCTGCCTCTAACACAGGTCTGTCTGTGAGGCAGACATTACAGATAGGGCTGCCTCCTATGCAAGTCTTTAACCTCTACATCTAAAGGGCTAAACTTCACAGTGGTGCCAGCTTAGTGGCTAGTGGAATGGACTACAGCCTGATAAACAACAGACTGTGGGTTACAATCCAGACAAGACACAGTTTTCAATTTTTAGAATTTCCCCAGAGCGCTATCCATAGTGGCATGGAGTTAGAATAGTAAATATACAGGAAAAGGAATATCAATGGGAGAAAGAGCATGTGCAACATATTTCACAAACAAGGGGGCCTTGTCTGCTCCCCCCATTGACCAATACAGGAAAATCAAACATACCCAGTGTAAAGGAGGAAAAGAAGGAGCAGGGATAAGTGTTGGCACAGGCTGTGCATCAGTGCAAGGAATCTTGGCAAAAAAAATGCCAGAACTTCAGACAATAGTCAGGAAGGGAGCATTGACTTGTTGGCTGTCACAGAGACATGAGGAGCCTCAAACCATGAATGGGACATGACCATACCAAGTAATCACTCTTTAGGAAGGACACAGAAAGTGGAAGGAGTGGATGAATAGTGCTCTATGTAAAAGAGGAAACAGAGGCAACTGAAATAGACAGCCTATGGTAGTAAAGTAAACTAGAAATCCTGGGGGTGCTAGCAGCAACAGGAATTGGGAAACAAATAAAGACTGGGTAGTCTACAGACCATCAGGTAAATATCAGGAGGCAGACAATGAGCTGGGAGAGATACTGTACAGTACTTAGGATGGCAGTCAATTTTGGGAAGGTGGTGGTAGTAAGAGACTTTAATATGCTGAATGTAGAATGGAAAGTGTCAAAGTGCCAATTGCAGAAAGTGCAAGGAATCAGGGCCTGGTGGATGTATGCCAAGAGGTGTTCCTAACTCAGCTAGTCCAGGCAAGGCCCAACAAAGGAATGGGCTCTGCCAAATCTGGTACTCATCAACAATGAGAGGATCCAAAATGTAGAAGTTCTGGAACCACTCAGTTCCAGAGATCACAGAACAGAGGTGCCAGTGGTCCAGATAGGGATTGGCAACAACGAAAACTCAGTAATTACATGGTACTGGAAAAAGGCAGAAGGAGTATAGAGCAGGTGGAGGGGATAGAAGAAAAATGGGAAGAACTTATAAAAGCAATGGAAAAAGCAGCAGAAATCTTAATTGCAAATGTATCAAATAGAAAATGTGCAAGGGGTCCTATGTGGTTCACGACCAAAGTAAAGATGGTAGTAAGAGCAAAAAAGGAGAGCATTCTTAAAGTATAAGGAAAGCCAATGGAAGGAAAATAGGGAGACGATAACAAAGGTAGACACCATGAAGATGAGGGAGGCCAAAGTGGAGATGAAACTCCAGCTGGCAACGCGAGAGAGAAGCAACGGAAAAGGCATTCTGTAAGTACATCTGTGAGAAGTGTAAGGTCAAAGGCGATATTGTGAAACTGAGGAGAGAGGAAAGGTGTGAGGAGGGGGACAAAGGGAAGCAGAGATACTGAACAAATATTTTTGTTTCGTGTTTACTAGGAAGAAGTATGGGCCACTGCCAGAATGTGGTGTTAAGAGGGGAAGGGAGGAGGGTGAGAGCTCATGTGGCATGGTCAAAATAACATAGAAAAGGGTGTTGGAAAATCTAAAAGGGCTGAAAGTAGATAAATCCATGGGATCTGATGTCTTATAACTGAGGATGCTGAGGGAGGTAGCAGAAGTGATAGCAGGACCTCTTACAGACATATTCAACAGCTTGCTGACCACAGGAGTGGTCCCTAGGGACTGGAGGACAGTGGACATGGTCCCTCTACATAAGAGTTGAAGAAAGGATGAGCCAGAGAACTACAGACCAGTCAGCTTGACATCCACAGTGGGAAAAATTATGGAGTCTTTACAAAGGGAAGCACTGGTGGACTCCCTGGAGGGAAATGAGCTACAGGATCCCAGACAACATGGGTTCACGAGGGGAAGGTCTTACCAGACAAATCAGGTTGACTTTTTTGACTGGGTGACCAGGGCTGCAAAAAGGGGACAGCCAGTAGATGAGATATACTTCAATTTCAGCAAGACCTTTGACTCCGTCTCAAGCAGGTTGGTCAAGAAGATAAGGGACTCAGGAGTGGGGAAAAACTGTCAATATGAATGGAAAACTGAGTGACAGAAAGAACACAAAGGATAGTAGTTAATGGGGATTTTTCAGAAGTAACATAAGTAACAAGTGGAGTACCTTAGGGGTAAATACTGTGCCCAGTCCTTTTCTGTGCATTAATTTGTGACATAGGGGAAGGCATCAAAGGCAAGACATGCCTCTTCACAGGTGACACAAAGATTAGTACAAAGGTGGATTTGGAGGAAGGGATAAGGGAACTCAGGGGATCTGAGCATGTTGGTGAGCTGGTCTAAAATCTGGCAGCTGGGCTTCACTGCAAAAAAATGTAAAGTCATTCACATTAGGAAGAGAAACCCAAGAAATGTGGGAGTGATTCTGGGAAGCACCACGGAGGAAAGGCTGTAGGGGTCATGATATTTGAGAAGCTAGAAACAACAGTACATTATAATAGAGCTGTGGGCAAGGTAGGCAGGATGCTGGGTTGTAGGGAGGGTGAATAAGCAGTAGAAGTTGGGAGGTGATCCTCCTTTGTACAGGTCACTGGTGCAACCACACCTGGAATACTGTGTGAGGTATTATAGCCCATACCTGAAGAGAGACTGCAACAAGGTGGAAGCAGTACAGCACAGGACAAGCAAGATAGTTCATGGAATAGGGGGCAAGACATATATGAACATATGAAACCCGCCAGCAGAAAAAGGCCATTTGGTCTATCGAGTCTGCTCGATTTTGCAGCTATCACCCCTACTCTGCAGCTGCCCCTCCCACCCTACCTCCTCCCATGACCCTCCCTTTTGCCCTATCCCTGCCCCTCTTGAAGCATCCCGCTGTTTTACAGGCCACTACCTCTGCCGGTAGTGCATTCCACTCTGCTACCACCCTTTCAGTAAAGAAATGCCTCCTCATCTCCCTTCTAAACCTTCCACCCTCCAATCTCATGTCATGACCCTGCGTGTCTGTCCCCACTCTCCCCTTGAACAGCCCCTCCATGCCTGTCCTGCTTATTCCTCTCATGTACTTAATGGTCTCAGTCATATCCCCCTGCCCTTCCTCTCCTCCAGAGAGTACATGTTCAACTCCCTCAGTCTAACCTCATATGGTAACTCCCCCAGACCCATAATCATCTTTGTTGCTCTGCATTGCATCCCTTCCAGCAATCTGATGTCCCTATTTAGGTAAGGGTGCCAAAACTGAATGCAATACTCCAGGTGGGGTATGACCAGCGATCTGTATAATGGCAGAATCACCTCCCTTCTCCTAGAGGTTATACCCCTTGCAATACAATCCAGCATCTTGTCCTGTTGGCCTTTGCTGCAGCTTTCCTACACTGTACTGAGTTGTTCATTGCTCCTGTAACGAGAACCTCCAGATCTTTCTCCTCCTCAGTCACAGCTAGCTGCACCCCCACCAGATGGTAGCTCCTCTTTGGATTCTTTACCCCAAACTGCAGTACCTTGCATTTTTTGGCATTGAAACCAAGTTGCCAGGTATCAGACCATGTCTTCAGCTTTGTTAGATCTTCCTGCAATCCCTGTCCCCCTCTTGGTCATCCACCACTGCTCCCATCTTGGTGTTGCCCACAAATAGACTGATCTTGCTATTTACACCTATCTAGATGTCTACAATAAACACCCCAAATAACACTGTCTCCAGCACTAACTGCTATGGCACCCCACTTGTCACTGCCTTGGGGATGATAATTCACCTCCCACCACCACCCTCTACTGCCGTCCTTGCAACCAGTTCTCTACCCATCCCACCAACTTTGTCCCCACCCCATGCCCTTTAGCTTACATGCTAGACTCTCATGCGGCACCGAGTCGAATGCCTTACTGAAGTCCAGGTACAGGACATCCACTGCATGCCCTTTGTCCATTTCCCTAGTCACCCAGTCATAGTAGTCTACTAGATTGGTCTGTCAGGATCTGCCCTTGACAAAGCCATGCTGCTGACTGTCCTGCATCCCACTGACCTCCAGCAGGGTCACCAGCCTCTTCTTCAGGATTGTTTCCATCAGTTTCCCCACTATGGACATGAGACTCACTGGTCTGTAGCTCCCCAGTTCATCTTTGGGATCACTCTTATGGAGTCGAACCACATGAGCCATCCTCCAGTCCTAAGGTACACATCCTGAGTCCAGAGAGGCATTAAATAGGTCTGCCAGTGGGTCTGCCAGGTCCTCTGCCAATTCCTTCAGTACCCTGGGGTGTATGCCATCCGGTCCCAGTGTATTATCCACCCTCAGTGCCCTTAACCCCTCTAGCACTCTACCTTCTGTGATTTCCCTGTCTCTCACCCCCTCCCCCTCTGATCCTATCCTCCCCCCAACCATAGGTATTCCCTCCTTCTCTCTTTAGTAAAAACTGAGCAGAAGTAGTTGTTAAGTGCTTTGCTTTTTTGTCCCCTTTTTCCACCCATTCCCCCTCCTTCTTAATCCTTACTATTTGGTCCTTACAACCCCTTTTCTCCTTGATGTACCTGAAGAAGTCTTTTTCCCCCTCTTTAATTCCCTTCGCCAGCCTGAGCTCCCTTGACGCCTTTGCTGTCCTTACTTCCCTGGTCACCTCCTTTGCTTCCTTCATGTACTCCTCCCTGTCCTCCCCCCCTCCATAGGAGGAAAGGCTGCAGGACTTGAACATGTATACTCCTGAGAAAGAAGGTTAACGGGTGACATGATTGAGATATACAAGTACCTGCATGTGATAAGGTGGATGCCAAGAAACTCTTTTTCTTGTGTTCGACTAAAGGGACAAGAGGGAAATCACTTAAACTCCCAAGGAGAGATTTCAAAATGGATGTCCATAAGCACCTTTTCACAGAAGGAGTGGTGGACAAGTGGAACAAAGTGCCAGAGGAAGTGGTACAGGCCAAATCAGTGAACAACTTCAAGCAGGGATGGGAGAGGTTCAAGCGGGGAAGAGACAAGCATATGGGGTCAGCTAGAAAAGGGGGAAGAAGAAACAATGGGGATGGTGATGGCCACCAGGGCCACTGCAGAGTAGTTGGGTAGGGTGGGCAGATCGAATCCTTTTTCTGTCATCATTGTCTATGTATTTATGTAGCAGTAAAGTGGTGTCTTCTAGGCAGGCCTGCCTCAGAGGAAACTTTCATTGCAAAAATGTTACCCTTGCATATGAGCCTATGTCCCCAGTGCCTAACTAGAACCCACAACCTTCATTGCCAGAAGTGACAGTGCTGTAATTTGAACTTCACTGATACTGGTGTACCTGTATACTGTAGCTAGCTGACTAACTGTGGCATGAGGTACAATATGCTTAAGAAAATTAAATGACATTTTGCTAATATTATCTGAAAGACATTCAATAATACCAAAGATTTTCACATATGCATGAAAACATTATAAGAAAATACATGTATATCAGCCACCCTCCATTCTTAATTTACCTTTTTCTTCATCTTCATCTGCAGTGCTGCTGTCACTGTTTTCTTCATCATTGTCGACATCAATGCTAACTGTTAAAAAGATGACATCATATCTCAGCAAAGCAGAGTAAAGTTGAATAAGGCAGTCAACACATTGCAAAACGTGTCCAATATGACTCATTGAGTTGTTCCATAGTAAAAGTTCAAATAGGGTTTTGTGACTACATGTACATTTAAACTGCAATAATCTTCAAAGGACAGTGTATATTAATAGAAACAGTTAACCTGATGTCTTAATTTCTCCTACTGATTGGCCAGAGCAAGAGTAGTGCAGATGACATATGACTAAGGAGTATAAAATATGCAATAGTGAAAACAGAAAGTAGCCTAAATGTATATACTGTATCTGTTTAGGGATTACATTACTAAGATGGCTAATAATTCATTATTCAGCATTAGATGACAGGATTTCAATGGTCATGTAAAGGTTGACATTTAATATCACAGAACAGCCCATTAAGCCCAATCTCTTTATCACTTCCTTATTTATTATAGTATTTAATAAAGATGTGTATTTATCCCACAAATGCTGTGTACTAAACTGTGACAGAATTGCTCCTTTGAACAGCCTAGGAAAATACGTGCTGTCATAGGGAGTAACTAGATCTGCATTTTTAAGAGATCATTACATGGTTAATGAGAGTTCACCGTGACTACAAAGCCAAGCACTTTTGGCAAGATACTTTACCTGTAACAATAGGAAATTGTCTCTTATGCAGAACAACCTTAGTTGGCACTTTCAGCTATGCAGATCCCCATGTCATTCTAATGAATACTGAGAAAGTACTGGATGTAACCATATACCCTGGTCACTGTTTAGCATATTACTGACTACAGAATTTGGGAAAGAGGTGGCCAACAGAAGTTGCAGCAAGTCAGTTGGCTTCATTGTTCAGCTGATAAAGCTTCAGGAGGGTATTCCAGGGCCCTGGGTATTATTCTTTGTTTTGTCACTTAATTTCTATTGCACATTAGTTTTTGTGTAGAATGCCTACTGGTGGCTAATACCATTCTGCTAATGTCCTTCCATTAGCAATCTCTTGCGTTAACTTTAATTGCAACACTCATGCCACCAGACCTCTATGGATATGAACAGAGCTAGGTACATCATTTCAGATAAAACTGCCCCATACACATTTTGAAAAGTTAACCTCTTTCCTGGAATTCATGTGCAGAAAAGTTATACTGCTCAAGCATTGTAGCACTTAGGTAAAATGTAGGTTTGTAGTAGGAATGTATTTACCCTGGTCTTGTTTCCACCATTTGACAGCTAGGGGGACTGAAGCTCAGGGCAGTCAAGTGACTTGCTCAAGATCACACTAGCCATTGCCTGTGAGGGGATTTGAACCTAAATCTCCTGCTTTAAATGCCTGTGCTTTAACCATTATGCTATGTTGCCTCCAAAGTCATTGTTGGATGCGGGATCAGATTGTAAATTTAGAGTTGCTGGTCACAAAAGGGTTCAACCATGCTCTCATAGATCAGAATTAGGTTCCAAAGATAAAGTTAGATTGGTTCAGCATCCATGCCAATAATGAGGTTTAGATGCTGTGTTTGAAAGAAATATAACTATTTAAAACAAGTATGGGTATGATGAAACAATATTAAAACTTAAACACACAGCTATGACAAAGCTGTTCTAAAGTTTTACAAGCAGTGTCTAGAACAATGCTTTCTGTGTTATAAGGAGCTGTAAATTGTCTCCTGAAAATCCATGAACAGTATGGATTAAGTCCCTCAGTAGTCCAAGTTAATAGACAATGTCAATTATATGTGAATCAAGACAGACAGGGAGGTAAAATGAGGATCTATGAAGATTATAAAGTAAATCAGCAACACACGGCGTTGTGCAGCTGATGTAACATTAATATTGTACAACCAACACAGGGCATGAAATGTACAGCCAGGACAGTGCTGAAGATGCACAACTAATGTAGTGGGAAAACTGCACAACTTAAAAGGCATGCAAATTTAGCAAAAAACATAATTAGGGAAGGGTAAACATAAAAATCAACAGGGTTAGCTATGTGGTCATCCAATTTTTACAATTGTGAAAAATATGAATTAAAAAAATAATTTCAACAGTTCATCCTTGTTGTATTGTGTGGAAATGTGGATTTTTTTCTTTCAAGTTGTGGACTTGCAGAATTTTTTCCACACAAATCTTGGACCTTGTGTTTATTTTTTCCAAGTTGGGGACTTGAGGAATGTTTCTTCAGCAAATTGTGGACTTAGTATTTTTTTTCTAATCAAGTCTGCAATTTTCCAAATTATGTGAGCACTGCAGAGTTTTCCCCTAATTTTGTTACATATACAGATGTGAGCATCTCAGACTTGGCCAGCTCTACACAACACAAAAAAACTGCTCAGACAATGTTGGGTAAAATATCGTGCAACTGACATGGTGTGAAAGGTATGAAAGTGATGCTGTGTAAAAAATCAGTAACAATGCACAAGAATTTTGTGCAATCCACAAGGAGAAAAATGCCCACAATTTATGCTATATGGAAACAAGACAAAAAATGCTGCATGAAAGTTACACAACTGACATGGCATGAAAATCATGCAACTGATCTGTTACAATTACACATCAGGGGCCAGATATTCAAAAGTTAGCCCTGGGGCAAAATAAGCACTGCATGGTGTGTTGAAATAGTCCAGACCAATTTGCACGCCCTATTCAAAGGACTAGCCCTGGGGCTAAATGAGATGAATATAGCATGCAAATGAAGGCATGCAAACAGGGCTGAGAGTGCAGTGCAATAATAGCCCTGCAAATAAGACAGCACTGAATATAGCGTCTGAGAGCAGTGCAAACTGCAACAGCGGCCCAGTGCACACAGAGGTGGAGTGAGTTAAGGTTGAGCTATGTGGGCAAAGAGTGTGCTAACAAAGCAGTGGAGCACAACAACAGTAAACAACAGTGCATGCCAAATACTGCAGAACCATGTAATGGAACATTACAGTGTTGCACGGTGCAAACACATTTGCGCAGTGCTGACACATATTCCCAGTGCAATTCCATTTGCCTGGTGCTAAAGTTTGCTATATTCAAAACTGCTATGCAAATTAGCCCACTCAGGCAATCTGTGGGCAAACAGCCACATTAGCATCTCATTGCAACCTGCTTTGAATGCATCATTATGTGGATTGCCCGTCGTTACAACATGGTGCACACAGCTCCACCTGTAGGTCCAACTGGAATCACAGGTCAGCAGCCACATTCTTTGTGTGCTCACAGCTCACAGAACATTAGCTGCAGTCTTGGTTTGGACACATGAAAAGACTACAGTAATTTGGCCCAGGGGAGTAGCACTACAGGAACGGGTGGTCATGTTGCATGCCAGAGGCAAATCGTTGTTCTGCCACAGTGTTTATTGGATGATACAGTACCATAGTGGGTAATACTGTGAGGTACACAGCAATGCCGATGGTGTGTCAGGCAACAGTGACTGGTGCAATCCACACAGTGACATGCACAGCTGGATGGTGTGGTCTGACAGTGGACACCACAGTCATACTGTCCCGCGACCATCATGTGCTACACCAGTGGCATGGGATCCCCACACTACCATACACATGGCTGTCTGTGTGTGCAGAGATCCTGGACAGGTGTAGGGTATGTGCCTCGGGGAGGCACACATACCATCATACTGGCACACTGCTGTCAGGGGCATTCCTGTCAGTAGAACATGTGCACTGTGTGGATGGCCCCAGTCATGTGGCAGTACCTACTATGTAGTGCAGCCTGGCCACCTGTACACCCTCCCAATACCCTCCCTTTCCCCGGAGCAGCAAGTGTCTGCTGGATTGTGTTGGTGTACCCCAGTGGGGGAACCGGAAGTGTGTGTGCTGCATGGATGCACTACCAGGATGTTCACTGGACACTGGGGCACCCACTAATGCCTGGAAAGGTTAGAACTGGTGCCAGATGATGGCAACATGGGTGGTGCCATCTGTGTGCAGCATTTCTCTGCCATGTATGTCTTGTGTTTATTGTTCTGTATCACTTCGTTGACCAGGTAAGCACACTGGGCCAAAGCCCAGTGTCAGGAATGACCTGGAGACACTATCTGTGTGGCTGAGATGCAACGGTGTACAATACAGACATACAATACACAACAACACACAATACACAAATATCACATTAGGTACACATTACAGTACATTACAAATAGTTTGTTGTTGCGAGTGGTGTTCTAGCTCAGTTGTATCATTTACATGAGTGTTCACTTAGCAGCAATGTTGGGGCATTACATTCCACAGTTTGTGTGCCTGTGCATATGGAGTGGCTCCGCGTGGCCGTTCGCCCACACTGCCTCCTCATTGGATAAATACAGCCTTGTTCCCTGTTGCTGCTGTGTCCATGTCCCCCATTCTGGGTTTGCCAGAAATTAAGACTACCTTTTCATAGGTGGTACTCTGCATTACACTACATATTGCAATAATGCACGTTCTGCTGCACTACACTTTTGAATATACTGTTGCACCTGTATGCATGTCCCTGACCCTCACTGTGCACCACATATACATTATCTCATATTGTTGGTGCTATCACATTGCACTTGTGCCATTTGGCCTTTTGAATATAGCAATCTGGTGCAAATGCGGCACAATCATGGCACAACTGATTTGTGCCAGGTGCAACATTTTGAATATCTGGCCCCTGGAGAGACTCAAAGTTGACAACTAATGGGGTGCAGAAATTGTGCATGCAATGCAGATTGAAAATTGTGTAGAAGACTGATGTGAAAATTAGGCAACTGACATGATACAAAAATTGTGTAGCCAGTGTGGGGTGAAAACTGTTCAGACAACGTGGTACAAAAAATTTGTAACTGATAATTAAACAAGCATGGAGCAAATGTCTTGCAACTGACATGGAGTAAAAATGGTGTAACCAGTGGCATTCAAACATTGCAAAACTGACACCACACAATAATTGTGCAACTGGTCCTGCATGAGAATTGCACAACCAATACAGTAGAAAAATTGTGCAACAGATGCATTGTGCAACCAACACCACACAAAAACAGATGTCATGTGAAAGGTGTAGAACAAAGATGGTGAGACAATGGTACAGCTTCTGTGATGTGAACATTGCACAACCACCACCACTGAGTGAAAATGGCAAAAATGAATGCCACATGAAAAATGCACCCCTACTTGTGTACACATACTATCTACTTCAAGTCATCCTGCAAATGTTGATCTCCCCAGAATTAAAGTTTTTACACCATTCAGTGTGTTTTCATGGCCCCCCTACATATCATGAGGCTCTGACATCATAAAAACACTTTGAAAACCGTACTAGTCACACAGAATTCAACTTATAATTCAGCTGTTTCTTGTATTTACTTCACCCTATTCTGTACTACTAAGGGCAAATGTATAAAAACAGGACCTCTTTCACTTGGTATTTATCTGACTGTGATATTTATTTATTTATTTTTAAATTAAGTTTATTTTATGTTTCCAAAAACAAAACATACAAACAATACAAAACAAGTACGTTAAATATGCCCCAATCACCCCTTCCCCAAAACACCCACAATAACTATGTACAACATGTGAGTGCAAATACTAAAGATATTCAAGCTATCAGTAAGCAAAAAAAGTGAAAAAGCAGGGCATAGTAAAGTAAAACAACACAGCAAACCACATAACACACCTGAATAATCCATAGTCTAAAGACACACAGTATACAAATAAAGAAGTAAGAGGGGCTATAACAGGACTGCTATCAAAAGGCTGCAGTATAAAGAGTATGTCATTTAGAAAACATCCTCTCACATGCCAACAGTCCATTGTGGGTACTGGCAATAAGTCTCTCCAGATGAAGATTACTTAGTAACTCATTAAACCATTCCCTATAAGTGATATGCTATTGATCCCTCCAATGAAGCAAAATTAATCTTTTCATAGTCATAGATATCATAGCAATGTGATATTTACATTCTATGAAAGGGACTAATCTAAGATCTCCCACAATACAAATTTTGGAGGTGACACAATCTCGAAGACCCAGAAGGGGATCCATCTTCTCTTTGATTTCCAACCACAAATTTTTAATAGGGGCACATTCCCAAAAAATGTGTAATAGAGTTCCTACCCCTGCCCCACATCTTATACAGAGTGAAGATTTGGCTTCACCCATTTTAAACAATTTCTGGGGCATATAATAAAGGTTATGCAGTATGAAAAATTGAGTGAGTCATAATCGGTCTTGCGTGATGAATTTAAAGAGGTATTTCCAAATCTGAGACCGTTTAAAGGGGATGTCAGGAAAAGCCTCTTGCCAGTATCCACAGTGGACATCAATGTGCCCATACATTTCTGTCAGAAAGACCTTATATAATTTTGATATACTATGGGATTGAATTGCAGTCAGATTCAAGAGCAAAATAAAGGTATTGTAATTATTTAATCAAGGGGGTGGACCCATATGTTGTGCAACAGCATGCTTAAGTTGATAGAATTTAAAAGTCATATGCTCAGGAAATGCTAGTTTACCCCAGGCTTGAGCAAAGGAAAAAAAAAAACTTCCTTCATACAGCAAATCAGCTAATGAAAGAGTGTCGATGTTAGGCAACCATCCTTGCAGAATGGGTTTACCTCCTATTCTAAAATCTGGGTCTCTAACCAATGGTTGGAGTGCCATTTTGGGGGGGGCAGGGGCAGTCACCCCCCCCCGCATTGCAGGCCCTTGTTGTTGTTTTTTTTTTTTTTCAGCCCCTGGTTCCACCCCCACAGCCCCTCTGACCAGTTGTTGCTCCCCCATTGAAAGCTGAAATGGCCCCTCTGCCAATGGTTGCATTGTTTCTTGACAAAGATTGTATGACAACTTCTGGAACATCTGTCTATGTATCAATAATGAGATACCTACAGTCAACTGGTGCATCTCTGCTGGCAGAGAAGTGAGTTTGGCAATATAACATGGTGAAGGAGAAATACAATAGGATTTTATTTGCTCAGTTTCTATGGTTAACCACAGAGGGGTGTAAGAAGTAGATGATGCTTGATCTTGAGGATGCAGCCATTGAAGGTATTTACTTAAATGTGTAGCCCAATAACAAATTCTGAAATCTGGCAGTTGTAAGCCGCCATCTTCTTTAGGAAGTATTAATTTAGCATATGCATGGCTTGGCGGCTTACCTGCCCAAATAAATTTAGAAATAAGTGAATGCAGCATTGTGAATCATTTTAAAGGAAGGTAAACATTCAACATCTGTTAGGGGTTAAAAATCCTAGGCAAAACATTCATTTTTATTACATTAATTCTACCCCCGACAGTGAAGGGCAAGTGGCTCCAATGGTCAACATCTGCCATAATAACAGAAAGTAATGCATCCAGATTATGTTTTTTTAAGGTGGTTTGGGTCAAGTGCGAGATCTATTCCCAAGTATTGCAGGGTCTCAGATGCCCAGAGGAGCCCAAAGTGTACCATATCTCCCTTTACTAAATATTTGTTTAGGAGCACAACTACTAATTTGTTTATATTTAATTTGTAATTAGAGAGGGAACCATATATAGTAATAGCATCCAAGATGGCTGGGAGAGCAGTGACCAGATGGGTCACATGAAGCAAAATATCATCTGTGTATACTGATAGTTGAGAAGAGGAAGACCCAATAAGTATCCCAGTGATAAGAGGGTGTTGTTTAAGTTTTAACAATAAAAGTTCCAAGTAAAGATTAAATAAGAGAGGGGAAGGGGACAACCTTGTATGGTGCCACTATACAAAATGAAAGAGGCTGATAATACTCTGTTACAATATATTCGGGCACTAGGCTGATTATAAAGAATAAGAAGCCAAATTACGAAGTCTGGAGGAAAGCCAAATTGAGCTAATGTTGCAAATAGGAAAGGCCATGCCACCCTATCAAAAGCTTTCTTAGCATCCAGGGATATCAAAACTGCAGTGTATTGCAAATCCCTGGATGCCAAGAAAATGTGAGTATGTTTACATAAGTGATCAGATGTGGAACGACTCCATAGACTATTAATACGTGTGGCTAAGATTTTACTAAGCAGTTTCAGGTCCTGATTCATCAGGGATATTGGACAATAATTAAGAACTTGCTCAGGGTCTTTACCTGGTTTGAGCAGGAGTATAATAAAGGCCTCTTCTAATGTTGGATAAGATATTCCTTTATCTAAAATACCATTGTAGACCTGCACTAGAAGGGGGGCAAATTCTTTAGTGTAAATCTTGTAAAAGTTGGCTGTGAAACCATCCAGGCCTGGGGCTTTATCTTGGGTTAAGGAAGATATGGCTGTGGAAATGTCTTCTAGAGAAACAGGTTGGGTTAGCAAAGCTTGTTGATTTACAAATAATGTAGGGGGGGAATGAAGTCTGAAAATCATTAATGTCATCTGAGGATGGATTGAAGGATAGTGGTCCATTTAATGTCTTAAAATATATATAAAATTTGTTGGCAGTAGCTCTAGAATGGTATTGAATGGATTGGTCCACTTGAGAACACATGCTTGGTATAATTCTAGAGTATTCCTGTTTACAGAGCCGCAGCCCCATCAGCTTACCCACTTTTTCACCCTGGTCAACATAAAGGGATTTAGTTTTATAAACTGCATATTCTGCATGCTCACTACGTATTTCTGTGTACTGATCCCTCAATACTTCCAAATCCATATTCTGTTTGTTAAAAGGGAATTTGGTCTCTTCCTAAGATTATTCCGTCTGCTCTTTGACTCTTGGTCATCCAGCCTTTCTTCTAGGTGACCTAGTTTCCATCTGAGTTCCATTACCTCTGGTTCAACTTTAGCTGTCTGATCTTCCAGTGAAGATATGTATACTTTGGAGTCTGCCATTCTTCAGCTGAGACTTTCTAAAGCAGGCTTAACAGTCCTAAATTCTGCCATTAACTCAAATAAGAACTCTTTAAGTGTGCTCGTGTAGGGAGACAGCTTTGGTGAATTGGACTCCACTGGCGAACATGGAAGTCCCAGTAGTAGCGTATCATCTTTTGAATGCTTAGGTGGAGGAGATCGGGCCACTATATCTTCTTGCAGCATCATGGTGTCCATTGTGAAGGATTCAGCAGCCATAAGGTAAGAACTTTATGTACCACTGCTAGGAAAACACTATAGTAGTCCTCCAGTTGTTGAATAGTGTAAATAGCAAGCTGAAATGCCAAAGAAAAATATTAAAATATTCCAGTTGCCAGGAGAGCTAGCTCAGGAGCACCCACACTCTATCCTGCCATCACGTTACCACATTGTGATATCATTTACAGGGCAACCATAATGGAGTTTCAGCAGAGGATTATGATGTCACTCATAAGAAAAAAGAGTAAATGACGAGCAAATGACAGAGATCCTGTTTCAATAAAAATCTCATTAGTAATAACTTATAAGAGAAAGGTAAGTATGAAATATAATGTAAATTGTGTGTACATAGTGTATATTTTGTAGTTAACCTTTTTTTAAAAAATTAAAAAAATACAAATCACAACTTGTGACACAACCATTCCAAACTTTATGGTGTACAATTATGTGTAAAACAAAACAGACGTACAACCATAACTATACAACAGGTATGCAGCATTCTCATTTACAATATATACAGTTTGGGACAAGATCTACACAGAAACTATGGTATAGCAACTCCTCATCTGCCTTGAGGCTATGAGAGGGAAAGGAAGGCCTGGCCACACAGAGGGAGTTGACCGTGGGGGAGAGAAAGGGTGGGGAAGGAGTTGTCTCTGGTACCCAGATGCTTGAAATATGGTGACTCAAAGATCAGGACATGGCTTGTCTCAAAGTCTGCCACCACACAATTCCACATGAAGGTGGAAAGTAGGGTAGGTAAACCTAACCCTGTGGTCTAAGGACAAGAGATGAAAATACCCCCACATTCCTCCTGTCAGTGACCCAATCCTCACTGTGGCACTCCCTTCAGTAAGGCAGCTAGCCCTCCTCTCAAGGGGCACCCCTTATTAGAGACGATATGTGGACCAAAGAAGGAATTGATCGGGGGGGGGGAGGTTTTCACTCTCCAATAACAGGTACATAGGGTCCAGGAAGCAGAGAGGCAAACTAATATAACCCTCCCAAATGTGGTAGTTGGTAGTTAATGTATGCTTTGCCAGGTGTGGCATATGGGGGAGAACAGCCAAATGATTCACAGCCTTCAAGCATTCTTGCAATGAGGAAATTTCTGTACAGTGGCATTTTCAGAGGATCAGCATCTTTGCTTCTACCCTCACTACCATAAGCCAATGTAATGCTGATGTTAAATGAGATTGCCCTTGGAGTGTCAGTCCCAACAGTAAGAGTTGGGAAGAGATCAGGAAAGAGTGGCCCACAACCTTGGCACATTCTGATTGAACTACCTGCCAGAAATTCTGGAGTGCAGGGCAGGATCACAAAACATACAAGCATTTGTCAATACTGAATGGTTGCTTGCTGGCATTAGCAGTGGAAGTGCAGGAGTTAGACAGATGCAGTATAGGAATGGCAGTGAAGTATTGAACTGACGCCAACTCCACCCCCACCCTGTAGAGATGGACAGGCATTGGGGTGTGCCTTTGGGTCATCGCCCATAATGGTCATGCCATTTCACCTCACCCTACCCTGCAGACACTGACAAGTGTTGAGGTGTGCTTTGGGGTGTTCGGTCTTTATGCTCACCTCATTCCATAAGGAAATACATTGAAATGGGTGCAGTATAGGAGAATAGGGTGAACTCTGGGGTCAAAGAGTCCAAGGTGCACCTCAATGCCTGCCACTGGCTGCAGGATGGGGGTGGGATGGAATGGCATGAGCATTACTATCGACAATCCCAAGTCACATCCCTGATGCCTGTCAGTCCCTACAGGGTAGGGCATTATGGAAACCCTAATACCCTGGGCAATTCTTGGTAGTTTTACTTCAAGTTTTCAACATGGGCTTTTTGTGACCCCACCGCATGAACAGTGACACTATCAGTTTGTTAGCCGAAAGCTGATTTTGCACAGTGACTGCGCAATTTGGCACTACAGGTGTGAAAACACATTTTGAACAGGATGTGAAAAATGACAGCTGTACTGTTCATAAGGAGGTGTAAAAAATGGTAATGTTGAAAATCTGGAGTAAAAATATAAAAAATATAAAAAAACTGGTGAAGTCAAGAGCGTGCATTGAAATTACGCATTGCACACCTGTAATGTAATTATTTGGGGTATTTTTTACACCAGACTTTCAACATAGCCATTTTGGGACCTCCGCTCTTGAACAGTGTCACTGTGATTTTCTTAATCTGCCCCGAACACTGATTTCACACAGCGACCGCACTATTCTGTACCGGAAGTGGGAAAACACATTTCGGCCAGGATGTAAAAAATGACAGCTGTACTGTTCATAAGGAGGTGTAGAAAAATGCCAATGTGGGAAATCTGGAGTGAAAATATTACAAATTCATGAAGTTATGAGGGTGCATGTAAACTGTGCAATGCACGCTCGTAACACAGTCATTTTATGGACTTTTGTCACCAAATTTTCAACATAGGCATTTTAAGACCACTGCTCATGAACAGTGTCACTGTGATTTTCTTAATCTGTCCCAAACATTGATTTTGCACACCAACCGCGCCATTGTGTGCTACGTATGATGAAACACATTTTGGGTGAGATGTGAAAATGAAAGCTGTACTGTTCATAAGGTGTGGTAAAATGGCAATGTTGAAAATCTGGAGTGAAAATATTAAAATTGTCAGTTACGATGACGTAGGAATTGGCGCAACATACGCCAGAAATAGTCATTTTTGGGAATTTTTTCACCAAATTTTCAACATAGGGTTTTTGGGGGCCTACCTCATGAACTGTGACACTGTTGTTTCATTAATCAGCCCTGAAAGGTGGTTCCACGCAGTGACTGAGAAAATCACCTTTCGGGACTGAATAACAAAATGACAGTGACTGAGTTCCTAAGGTGGGGTCTCAAGAACCCCAGGCTGAAAATTTGGTGAAAAAATTCCCAAAAATGGCCGAGATATCCATCTAAGTTAAAAAAAAAACTATTTATGCCATTATACAGTTTACCGGCATTTCTTCAGTTCGCGGTCGGCTTTGAAGAGTGCAGACGTGTTCCTGGTATGCCAAAGATTGTCACACTAGGCTCCGGAGGTAAGTATGGGGTGAGGGGGTGTGGGGAGGTAGGGTCGCGGAGAGGGTGGGTGCAGGTTGGGGAGAAACACGAGACCCACGAGGACCATTTTCTGTTTTACAGGTTTAAAAAATAAAGAACAGCAACGTGGGGCGGCTTTTGCATGCTGTGGGTGGGCTCCCAGCATGCCTGCACCTGGATGTTTCTTTTGGGGGGCTGGCAGCTAGCGGGTTGGGTACCTTGTCAGCGATGCAGTGTCTGGAGGGTGTGCATTAGTCGAGGGGAACTGGGCACCCCCCTCAGCACAGAACAAATGGGGAGGGGGCGCATCATGCAGATGGGGATTGGGCTACCCCATTGGCTTTAAAAACTGGGAGAGGTGGGCGGCAGCTTTCTGTCAGCTTCGAGGGGACTGTGAGAGGCCGACTGAGAAGCCATCGCCATGTTTATTGAAAGGGGACATTACACAATGCAGCTGTAATTGGCTGCTGCAGTCAGGGACTGCCCCACAGCAAAAAAAAAGCTAATTGTGTAGTGACAGGGTGCTCCCTGATTGCAGCGGTCAAATTCTTTGAGCATAGTTGCATGCTTATTAAAGGCCATCATGGACAGCATGCTCCTCTAATTCACTGCGGCAGAGACGAGACCCAGAATGGACTACTGCCATTCGGCACAATACTGCCTCGCCTCCACAACCCGCTTGTAAAGGAAACTGACGCAATGTGTTTCTTGCACATGCATGCAAGCAACCACAAAAATAGTGTTCCTCCCTGAGCACTGTATCTCCAGGAACAATCATTAGACATTAAACCTAAGGAACAGAGTTGAGAGGGAGTAAGAAAAAATAACTCATCATAGTAATGATGTTTGTTCTAATGTGTCCAATAGTGAGCTAATATAAAAATGCATCATTTCCACTCTGAGATGTTGCCTCAGAGTTTAGACTGGTACTGTGGAGTGAGAGCCCCATTCAAATGCTGCTGTGTAGTGATGTTCCCTCTGTTGTTCTGACATCGGATTTGTGCTGAAGAGCAGATTGGAACAGTACTAACTAGTTAAACTGCAATGATCATTGTAAGCTAAATAGCAAAAAAAAAAAGACAACATTTTTAAGTAAGTAAACCACATGTATTTTAACGTATTTGTTCCCATAGACACCATATGGCTTGTAAGATCTTGCACAGGAGAACAGGATCTGCACTCTTGCCTATGGCAAGAATGCTTTCCCCTAAGTAGTATCCAACTCTACGCCTATGAAAACCAGCACTTGGCTGGGTTTCAGCTGGGACTCTTGTGTTTGGTAGAAAGCCTAGACTTTACAGGGGTTGGGCTTCAAGCGAAGGGCCTCCACCCCCCGGCTCCAGTGATTGAGCCCCTCAGGCCCCTAGAACCTCCCAATCTGCGCTTCCCCTCTCTGGCACCTCAACCTGACTCACTGCCCGACCCCCTTTCACTGACAGACGCCTTAGGGGAGGTGGTGGGGGGTTGGTTTTCCTTGCATACCGAGGGGTGGCATCAAGTAACCACTGATCAGTGGGTTCTGCAGCTTGTTGAAAGAAGGCACACTCTCGAATTCACTGAAGTTCCTCCAGACAACCCTTCGATTCAATCCCATTACTCCAGGGCCCACAGCATTCTCATCGAGGAAGAAATTCAGGCTCTTCTGCAAAAGCTAGCCATACAGCCAGTTCCACCAGCACAACAGTGGAAGGAGTTTTACTTCCACTTCTTCCTGGTGCCAAAGAAAACTGGGGATCCAGTCTTAGACCTCAGCCACCTAAACCAGTATATCAAATACAAGAAGTTGAGGATGGTCACCCTGATTTTGCCTTCTTCTTTTGCTCCATCAAGAAGATTGGCTATGCGCCATGGACATGCAGGATACATACCTCCATATTCTGATTTTTCAACCACACAGGAGGTCCCTTCTCTTCTGGTTTCAGGAGCGTCACTGTCAATTCAGGGCTCTGCCTTTCAGCCTGTCTTTGGTACCCAGAGTGTTTACCAAATGCCTCACAGTGGCTGTGGAACCTCTGGTTTCCCTGCCCATCCATTCAGGCTTGCTCACCCAGAAACAGGGAACCCTGGTCCATCCAGATCTTAGATCTCTGCATCTTCATGCTTGGCTCCTGCAGACCTAGCCATTTCCAGAATCAGGGTATCACCTAGAGTAGCGGATGTCCTAGTGGCAGCCAGGAAACCCTCCACTAGGGCAACTTATGCTTTGAAATGGAAGTAGTTCTGCATTTGGGCCACTGCTCAACATTTAGACCTCTTCTCCTGTCTGGTGAACTCGGTATTAGAGTACCTCCTCTCTTGATCTGATGCAGGACTCAGTTACTGTTTGCTCAAGGTGCACTTGTCTGCCATTTCAGCCTACCAGGTACCAATTGATAGCAAGACTATTGCCCAGCTGGACCTTCCCTGTACCTTCCTATGGGGCTTTTTGCATTTGAAGCTTCCCATCAGGGATCCTGTCCCGCCATGGGATCTTTTATTTGTTCTTGAGAAGCTCACATTGCCTCCCTTTGAACCTGCCACAAGTTGCAAGCTGTGACATCTGTCATGGAAGATGTTATTTTTAGTTGCCATTACTTCTGCTTGAAGGATTTCTGAGCTTCAGGCCCTGATATCTAAGGAGCCTTATTTGGTTTTTCACAAGGAAGGGTGTCCTTGCAAACTAATCCTAAGTTTTTCCCAAATGTAGTGTCAGAGTTGACTTTGAATCAGGACATCCACCTTCCGGTGTATTACCCAGAGTACTCGAACCGGGGGGAGGCATTACTGTATACTCTGGATGTCCACAGGGTATGTCGTTATTATTTGGAGCACACAAGTCCAACTCAAAAAACTGATCAGTTGTTTGTTTCTTTCACCCCCCACGTGGTAGGGGCTCCTGTTTCTAAGCAATGTTTGTCCAAATGGTAGGTTAATTGCATTGTTTTTTGCTACAAACAGCACATCAAACCCTTATCGGGCTCGGTTAAGGGTCATTCTACTAGGGGCACGGCTGCTTCCTTTGACTCACTGAAGAATGTGTCTGCAGCTGACATTTTTTTTGCAGCCACTTGGAGTTCTGTCCACTCCTTTGTGAAGCACTACAGTTTAGACAATGATTCTCGACGCAGGGGAGACTTTGGACTTGCAGTCCTTCAGGGCCTCCTGCCTAATTTCTTTGGGAGATTTCTGCCTCCACCCTTCTGCCTGGAGTTTCTCAGTTACTGCTTGGGACTCTTTCACAAAGGTGTTACCTGCTGCAAGAGTGAATCTTGAAGTAAGATAGTAGAGTTAAGTAAGAACTTACCGTAACAGTAGATCTTCAAGAGGAGCTCTTGCAGCAGGCATTCTATTTCCCTCCCACCTTCCCCCTGGTAGCTGCTTCTAAATCTCAGATACCTTTATTTCCTCTGCTAGAGGAAACTCCTCGGTTCTCCAGTTTTACCAACTTGCCAGGGTCTCCGACAAAAGAACTGGGGATGGGTTGGGGGACTGCCCCTTTATACTGTACATGGTGTAGCCTGGGACTGTTAAGTTCCAATCATTAGTCTCTGTGGCCCAAGTTTCTGTGATGGTTAATAGGTTTATCAGAGTGTCTGTCATCATTGCCAGGAGCTCACTAATTTTATTTCACAGACTCCTGGCATTAAGGCAGACCCCTTTCCATCTTTCTCCTGATCCCCTCTTGCATTTTCCTATTCCTTCTCCCTTATTCTTTCCTAGTCTCCTTAATTTTTTTTCCCCATGCTGAATGTAGGCTTTGTCAGCTCTCCCTCATTGGCCTTTTCCCTTAGCCTAATTTCACATGTTTTATTTATTTATTTATCTGTTTGTTTACTTATTTATTTATTTGAAGTATTTATTAACTAGGTCAACTCCTTGGGAATGAAATGCCCTTTAAAAGGAGTCTCCCAGATAAATATTTTCTGTAGGCTACCATTCCTCCTGTATATTTTTTTAAATTGCAAATATTATTGAATAGTTTCAGATTACACCATTTGAGCAAGTACAGACAGTTTTATTTATTTATTAAAATGTTTCTCCAGGAAGGCACGCTGAGCAACATGTTGCTCGTCTCCCGGTGGGACCTGGGGGGTAGGGAACAATGGGATAGAATACAGAGAAATGTTACAATGTTGGAATACAATTTGCTTACTTGCATACAGTGAGAGCAGGAGGGATTACAGGTGGTAACAGTCATTAGAAGATAATACAATACATCATATATAGCAATTGATAGCCTCATTCTCTTACTGCTATTCTTGTTTTACAGAGTATACCTGTTGCCTCCCTTCTTCTCCCCCTCCTGGCTCCTCTACTTCTCCTCCTGCTCCCCACCCCATCCCTCAGTAGGTTTCCACTTCCCCCATCACTTGGTTACTTGGTTTTTCAGACAAAAGAAGGCTGTAGCCCATCTAGATTGTCCTCCACACATAGTGGATCATTAACCCTATTTTACTGAAGTAGCCATTTGTCTGTTTTGTTTTTGAAGGTTTCTATTTGGCTGGAGTCTACAATGTCTTGTGGCAAGGTGTTCCATAGTCTGGGGGCCCTGATAGTGAAAATGTTTGCCTTTTATTGTTATTTGTTCTGTTGACTTCAAGTTGTTTATTGTGTAACCTGGCTACAATCTTCCTATTAGAGAAGTATATACCGCACTGTTGCATTAAGATTGGTGATTGCAGGATTTTGAACAACTGGAGGAGATCACCCCTTGTTCTTCTAAGTTTAAGTGAGTATAGACCTGTTTGCTGGAGTCTAGTATCATAGTCCAGGTGGGCAAGATGGGAAATAAGTTTAGTAGCCCTACGCTGGATCTGTTCTATTCTTTTGAGAATAAGTAAGGACTCCAAAACGGTGATCCATAGTCTGTATATGGCCTGACGTGGGACCTATATAGGGTCATAATACATTGTTCTGTTTTTGAAATAAAGGAATGATTAATCCTACGAAGAAGTGTATTCGCTTGGCTAGCTATTTTATTACAGTGAGCTGAAGAAGACAATTTGTTGTTTACCAATATCCCTAAATCTTTTTCCATGTTTGACTCTCTGATACTAGTACTGTTTAGAAAATAGGATTTCTTGGGGTTATTTTTTCCCATATGTAATACTGCACATTTTGAAACATTGAAGTGCATTTTATTATTATGTGCCCAGTGTTCTATGAAAGCAAGGTCTGACATTAGGCTATTTTTGTTGGTCTCATTATTCACTTTACCCCCTAGTTTGGTATCATCCACAAATTTTGTTAAGATGTTATTTGATGAGATGTTCATATCACTGATAAAGATATTAAAAAGGGTAGGTCCCAAAATGGAACCCTGAGGAACACTACTAGACACCCCCCCCCAATATCTGATAATGCACCATTCACCCTAACCCTTTGTGTTCTGTTTTTTAACCAACTATGTATCCAGGAGACAATGGAAGGTGAAAAACCTTGGCACAGAAGTTCATAACCAGAATGGTGTGTGATACTTCATTGAACGCTTTACTGTAGTCAAGAAGGATAACGTCGATGGGAATATTAGAGTCAAGGTTTATACTAATATAATTGTAGAAGGAGAGCAGTTTGTTAGTGCAAGAAAAACCTGGTTTAAACCCATGTTGTGATGTATCTGTAATATTTAGGGACTGCATTTCTACTTCTAGAAGGGATTTGATTGTTTTTTCCATTAGTTTACAGGGGATTGAAGTGAAGCTAATTGGTCAATAATGTTCTGATTTGGAATGTGAACCTTGTTTAAAAATGGGGGTAACAGTAGCAGTCAACCAATCTGATGGAACTCTAGATTCTTAAAGGGATTTGTTAAAAATGATGGTTAGTGGTAGGGTAATGGCGTCTTTAGTTCCTATAAGGAATTTGGGATTTATATTGTCTGGGCTGGTGCTTGTTGTTTGTTTTAATGTACATAGTAGTGTTTTGGTGTCATGTAGTGAGACCTTATAGACAGTAGGACTGGGAAAATAAATTTTAGGTGTTGTCAGTAAGTCATCGTTCTTGAATACTGAACAAAAATATTTGTTAAGCACAGTGGCAGTTTCAATGTCAGAGGTAATAGTTGTATTATTTATGATCAATGGTCCCACCAATCGATTATTCCCCTTTATGTTATTTAAGTAGGAGTTTAGGGCAGGAAACCATGCTTGCCCTTTTCTCCCTTATCCCATCAAAGTTCAGACCTGACTGTCTGCACCCCAACTCCTCCACCTCTCAGTTCTTGCTTTTGCAGCTCCCCTTTCTCATCTACTCATTCTTTCCTTCTCCCTCAGTGCTATTCCTCAATTCTGGAAGCTGGCCAAAGTTATTCCACTTCACAAACTGGGTGACCTCTCCTCCCCGGCAACTTCCATCCCATCTCTCTCTTTCCATCCCTCTCTGAGCTGCAATTGAAACTGGTCCACTCTAGGCTCCTCGACTTCCTTTCATCCTCCAACTTCCTGTCACATTTCTACTCAGGTTTCCAGAAGCACCATCCCACTGTCTCCTCCCTGCAGTGTCACTGATTCTGGGATGCATAAGGCCATTTTTAGGAAATGTTTCACCAAATTTTCAACTTGGCATTTTTGGGACCCTACCTCATGAACACTGGTGGTGAAATTGTGTTATTTGGTCCTGAAAGATGATTGCATGCATTAACCACAAAATCACTATCCGGACCTAATTAAAAAAATGACACTGCCAGTGTTCATGAGGTGGGGTCCCAAAAATGTTATGTTGAAAATTTGGTGAAAAAATTCATAAAAATATCAAAGTTATGAACTTAAGTTCAAAATGCTATTTAAATACATTATATGGCACTTATCTTTATTCCTCAGTTCATGGTTCAGTTTTGAAGTGTCTCAGTCTGCAGAGGATGACAGCATACAACCTCAGCGGGGTAAGTATAATGTAAGAGGGAGTGGGTGCTCAGTGGGAAAGTCGAGATGGGAGGATGTGAATAGCAGTGATGATGGGGGACCATTTTCTTTATTTCAGATAAAAAAAGACATTGATGGACTGTTTTTTTAATCAGGAACCCAGGAAAATAAACTTTTTTGGGACACTGGTGGTGGGCTGTCCAGTGCCTCACACTGCTGGTGGGGGCTTGTAAATGCTGACATGGGGATTGGGCCCTCCCCATGTCGGCAAGTATTATGAAAACAACAGGCTGTGGGGGGCATACAACACCAGGGGTGGGCATCCCAGTGTTGGATTATACAACTATATAAATTAGTTAATTAATAAATATATTGCCACTGGGGGATTGGGGCTCCTGGTGTGCGGATACAGTCTAAGGCACAGCACAGTCCCTACCATGCCTGTATAATTCATGAACACAGACGTTGCCAATGTAGTTTGCCTTTATGAGTGGTGCTGACACAAAATGCGTTTAAATATTAGTTTGTTTTTTTTTTCACATAGAATGGGGATGCCTTAACCAAGCCACCAAATGAAACAGAGATGACCAGTTACTTGCAGGAATTAAGTATCCTCACGTGCTTGATATTGTCTATAAATCTTAAATTATCTGGGCTGTTTTGTCCCTGACATACAAGTCACAACACAATCAGTTGCACTATATGACACAGCTGTCATTTGTTAGTAAACAACAGATGTGTCATTTAGTGCAACCGGCTGTTGTTGCAAAAAATCAGCTATCCATACAATGTTTATGTTTTTTTAACTGCACATGCTCACAAATGGAGCTTTATTGTTAAATAATTTAAAAACTACTGAACTGTGAGAGGTAAAAAGCACAAAAGCAAGTACCTTGGGCCAAACTCTGTCAAACTTGAAAGTTTCAGGTTTCAAATCTTTATATTTTTTCAGTTATTGGAGAGCAAAAACAGCCTTAAAAACTGAGACTTTTACATTTTTTACACCTCTGTAACTTTGCCTCCACTGAACCAATCTACATGACATTTTCAGGATCAAGAGATCCTTGCACAAATGACTATTTTCTAAATTTCATGTAAATCATTTGAACAGGGGCAAAGTTATTAAGGTGCAAACATTGAGGTTTAATATTAAAGTGCCTCCTCAACCCTAATATACAGGCACTACCGTGTCAGTATAATATAGTCTCTGCAAAAAGTCTTTTTTTAATGCACCAGCTGCTCCAGTGACAATAGGAATGTGGTCTAGTGTTCCAACACTAAGACCCCACCCCACCCTCAGTTTCCAACCCTGACACCCCATCCCCACCTGTATGCAGGAACAAGCTTGGGGTGTTCCTTGGGGATGTGAACCTAATTCTCACCCCATTCCATGAGTAAGTAAGCTGGAAGTGGGTACAGTATAGGAGAATATGGTGAGCATTAGGGTTCACAACCACAAGGAACACCTCCCACGCCTGTTCCTGCATACGGGGTGGGGGGTAGATTGGGCAAGAGTGGGGGTGTGGTCTCAGGGTTGGGAACCTTAATAACACATTTCCCTACTTTTGTTGCTTGAACCCTAATGGTGCATTAACAAAGTTTTTTGTAAAGAATTTCCTTACTTTTTGAGAAAGTATAATCGTGGGCTTAGTGGCTTTTGGGAACACAGGGCCCTCTGGGCCCTGTGCTCCAAACCATACATTATTTTGGAGAGATTCTAATTATATCCTTATTTCACCATGGGAGTGCAGAGCCCTTTGGGTCCTGTGCTCCCATCACTCTATAATCCTGTCCGTATTTGCATGTGGGAGCACAGGGCCCAGCGGGCCCTGCACTGCCATCAGTCCCTAATGGTATTCATATTTGCATGTAGATATGCACAGTGCCACCCATCCAGCCATAATTTTTGAGATATTGTGATCATATCACTATTTCCCTGTGGGAGCGCAGGGCCCTCTGGGCTCTGCACTCCCATCAGTCCTTAATGGTATCTATATTTGCATGTGGGAGTGCAGGGCCTGGAGGGCCCTGCACTCCCATCCATGAATAATTGCTGAGATAGTGTAGTGCTACCCTTCCTTGCCTGTGGGAGGGCCCTATGCTCCCACGCCGTAGTGTGCAGTCCAAAAAAAACACACCTGAGATTGCAATGTGATCCTATAGAAAACACAGGAAGGTTTGAAACTGGTGTAGCTCGACACCAAATTAATATATTTTCATTAAATCAGCACAAGGCACATCGGTAGGGAAAGCCCTTTGTATTCTGAAAATTTCAGAACAAAATTGCAAACCATTTCTTTACAGCGGGGTGACAAAGAATCAACTTGGTAAACCTCCCATTACAATGTTATCCTATGGGAAATGAAGCAAAATTTAACCCCGCAGCACTCCAGAACCAAGTAATATATTTTCACCAAACCAGCAAAGGGCATATCTCATGTGCAAGGCCTTTGTACCCTGAAAATTTCAGACCAAAATAACAAGCATTTTGTAACTGTGCCAGAACAAAGAAACAGCTGTCTTAAAAATCCTTTTCCACGAAAAAGAATCCTTTTCTGCAGTTGCACTTTTTTCAATCTGTGGTAAAAGAAAATAATTTTTTGCAGATTGTGAAAAATAATAATTTCTATAAATTCTTTTTTTGAGGGGGGAATTTGAGACAAAAGAAAATCCTTTTTTCCCAATTTGCGGAAAAAGGTCCTGTTTCACAGCATAAGTTTTCCGTAGTTTGCGAAAAAGGATTTTTGCGGCTAAAAAAAACCCAACATATTTCTAACTAAGTAATCAAAAAACTAATCACAGGCCAGCCTGGTGGTGCTGAGGGTTGAGGCACTGGATGCCACACCTCACACCATGCTGGCGACCAGGGTTCGGGAACGGACTCGGGCCTCTGGGGGCTGGCATGCGGAGGGAAGGATTGAGCATCCTGCAACTGTTCTCCTTCCTTCGGGGTGGGTGTGGGACATGCACCATGTTGTTGTGATTCCTAGCAGAGGCTAGGCACTCCACAGACATGGGCATACTTGGGGGGAGGAGCGCGGTGGATGTTCGCATGTATGTGCATTGATGTCATGGCATGACCGACTCCTCAAGTGGGAGAAGAAAGGAGGAAAAAATGGTGGGGCAACCTCAGCTGCTGATGGGAAGCCCTGCATCCCTGGAGTTGCATGGTGTCTTCACCAGTTCCATGCTACTGGTCCTCATGGGGGGGGAGCCTGCCATTGGCAGGACGAGTGTGATGGGGCATCTAAATTTGCATGCCTGACTGACTCCAGGGGAGTGGGTGACAGTGGATGGAGGTTGGGGGGGATGCTCTGACCTAGGAGGAAAAGTATGATATGTTAAAAAAAAGAATAATCCCAGTATCCAAGTCTACAGGCCACAATTAGGTAAACACAACTGTTGGTGTTTCCTAAAGCCCTTTATTTTTTTAGTGATTTGATTTTGTTGTCACTGCTAACTGAAAACAAGTTGGCGGCAGCATGTAAAAAGATTCCGTATTTGTGGCAAAAGATCCTGCTTTTGCAAAAAAGGATTCTGCATTTCCAATAACTAATCCTTTTTTGAGGTGAACATTTAACTTTTCCCATAGGAAAAAATTGGAAACTTTGAAATTGAATAACTTTGGAACGTATTAATATTTTTTCAACAAACCTTCAAAAGGCACCACTGTGACCTAAGACCTATATACTCTAAACATTTCAGACCAAAATTCAGTGCTGTTTTTGCACAGCGTCTTGACAAAGAATTTGACAAAAAACTGTAATTTACACATTTTGTGACACACTGCATCTCCACAGCCACACATTCAACTGGAACAAAACTTGCGACATCAAGATATCTTTGGTCCCTGATGGAGCATGCACAATTTCGTGCAAATTGCTTGAATGGTTGCAAAGTTATTAAAGTCCAAAACTTTCAGTTTAACATAGAAGCACAGAATGAACCCTAATATAGGGGTGCAACTGCACCCCTATAATAATCACTCTTTTAAATTATGTGTGTGTGTGTGTGTGTGTGTGTGTGTGTATATATATACTGTATCTCTCTCTCTCTCTCAACCCATATAGATATATATATTAGAGCCAAAAAAACTCTGTTTAATGCATTAGTTAGGGTTGTTCCACAGTGACAAAAGAGAGGAAATTCAGTGTTAGGGTTGAAAGCCCCCCTTGGACCCCGCCCACACCCGACTGGCATGGAGTGCGCATTGGGTTGCTGGCCTAACTCTCACCCCATCAGATGTGTGAAGAAGCAGAGGTATAGGAGAATGGGTGAGAGTTGGGACCGACAACCAGCAGCACCCGATGCCAGTTGAGGTGTGGAAGGTCAAGTGGGGCTCAACCTAACACTGAATTTCCTTACTTTTGTCACTGTGGAACAACCCTAACTAATGCATTAAATGGAGTTTTTTGCCTCTAATTTCCCTTCTTTTTGAGAATGATAATGAGAAATAGTGAATGAAATGCGCCCGCACTCCGGCCACATGATGTCTTGTCACATAATAACACGGTGCCCACAAAGGCAAATGGTAATGTGCATGGTGACGCAAAGCAAAACAGAAAGATAAACAGTACTGTAGACACAAATGGTTAAAATAACGTAAACACAAGCGCAAATGGAAACACGAGGGGTAATGCGCATGGTGCCATAGACGGGAACAGTAAGTGAAACGGTTACGGAATCGCAAGCAGAAGCGGTAAGAGTAACAGTAATGTAAGCACACAGGCTGCTGTTCCCCAAAAACTGCATAGAGAAAGACAGTGAGTACAAAGAATGTATGCATAATAATGGCTCTCGGAACAGAAAATTAGGACTTGGAATACTAAATTGCTTATATCTCAGGAACCGTACGACATAGAAAAAAAATGTAAAAGTCATATGAATTATCACTTTCCTGGCTAGTTTTGCAGTTAGCCTCCACTATTTTTCTGATGAAAAGTCTGTATCTCGCACCATTTCCGAGATACGGGCCCTGAAAGGCGCGGTGAAAGCCGTAATGTTATCCTATGGGAAAAAAAGAGAAGTTCGGAGTGCCATAACTTTGCCACTCTGTAATATTTTTTCACCAAGCCACTTAAGGGCAATCTATGGGATGTTGGCTTACTTCCCTCCAAATTTCAGCCCAAAAGACCAAACCGTTATTTTGCAGGAGGGCGGCAAAGGATTCCTGTTATGCAGCAGATGCCGTAATGTTATCCTATGGGAAAAAGTGTCAACTTTGGAGTGCCATAACTTTGCCACTGTGTAATATTTTTTCAATGAAACAGTGAAAAGCACATTTGTGAGATGCTGGCTGCGTTCCCTCCAAATTTCAGCCCAAAACACCAAACCATTCTTTAGCAGCAGTATGACAAAGAATTGCTGTCATTTTCCCACAGCCTGAAAAAGTACTGTCGAACTTTGCGAAAGCTTTCACAAATTCATTCAACAGTGTCGCATGTTCGACACTACTTTGCGAAAGTACTTTTTCTAGAAATTTGAAAAACATATTTCTGGGGTGTTTTACCCCAAAATAAAGACATGTCTAGCGTCCTCATGGTCTGACTAGATGAATACAAAAAGAATTAGGTTGCTAGAGGGTCCCAAATTTATACACCAAGCATTTTTCTTATCGCCAACTGAAAACAAAATGGTGGATTTGCGAAAGTAAAAGGGCCATTTGCAAAAGTAAAAACTGCATTTGCGACACTTTCAAACTTTTTGTTAACTTTTCCCATTGACTTATAATGGGAACTTGTTTTTTGAATAACTTTTGAACCGTTTAATATTTTTTCACGAAATCTTCAAAAGGCACATCAGAGACCCTGGCTGCATGTTCCCTGAAGATTTTGTACCACTGGTGCAAAACGTGTGACCTGTAGGCAATGACAAAGAATTTACCAAATAGCGTAAATGCGTGCGCAGATCACGCTTAATAACTCCACAGCCATATATCCAATCAGTAAGAAACTTGGCAGATCCCAAGGTATTTGGTTCTTGACTGTGTATTCCAAATTTCAGGCAAATCCATTGAACAGTTGCAAAGTTATTAAGGTGCAAACTTTTAGGTTTAACATGTAAATGTCTCCTCAACCCTAACTATGGTAGCACTACCATGCTACTATAATATATATATATATATATATATATATATATATATATATACACACACACACATATATATTTATATATTTATATATATATATATATATATATACACACACACACACACACACACACACACACACACATGAGAGCACTGTTGTGATACTGTTGGAAGCTGGTGAAGATGATGATTAGCTGCCTTGCTTCTTTGTTTTAGGGTAGATAAACTTACCAAGATTCACTATTGTCAAAACTGTGATGTGGAACCCACACAATCAAAGCAAAGGCTGTGACCATTAGCTTTGCCAACTATTGCTGACTAAATTTATAAAGTTTAAATTAGTGTTGCTCAGATAGTATCCTACAAATCAGGATACCAACAGATACCTACCATTTGGCCAGATAGTTGCTGTGGTAGGAGAGTAGTACTATCGGACCATGATCCTACCCTCTAAGATCCAGCTCGGATCCTAACTATCTGACCTAGGATCCCTGGATCTGACCTAGGATCCATCACTATCTGACCCTGGATCATAACTATCTGACCAAGGATCCCTGGATCCTAACTAGGATCCATTGCTATCTGACCTCAAACCCTATTTCACCTAGGATCCCTGGATCCTAACTTGGATACTTGGATCTTAACTAGGATCCATCACTGTCTGACCGTGTATCCTACATCTGTCTTTGGTAGAATTTCTAGAAGGATCCAAAGCAGGATACCAGCACTATCTGACAGATGATGATAGGATCCACAAAAGCTCCATCTGAGCAATACTAGTTCAAATCCTATGGGGCTTGTCTTCTTTTAAGTCCTCTCAGTCACAGCAGCTTCACAGAAAAGGGCCCCAAAAATGTTTACAATGGTTGTATGCTTCAAAACAAAAGGACAACCATTTTTAACAGTCTAAATATCAAACCCAAACTGAAAACTGATGCAAACCACAGTGTCCTTGATTTCAAGAACCATAGTGGAACTGAGAGAAAATGCAAACTACAATAAAACTAAGCTAAACTATTGAAGAGTATCGCAACAACTTATACTTTTAACGAAATAATAAAACAGTAGTGAAAATTAAAATAACATCACTAGGAATAGAACAAGACTTCAGGTTAAATGATCTTCCGCAGAACATAAATAGAACAGCAGGGGGTGCAGGACCACACTGCAGAATTTATATATATATATATATATATATATAAACACACACACACACAAACACACACTGGATGCCAAGCTGAACAACTTGGAGGAATGCAGGAGGGCAGCGGCAAAAGCAAACAAAATTCTCAGGTGCATAGCCAGGTGGATATCCCCGAGGAAAAGGGAGGTACTTCTTCCTCCGTACAACTGCCTGGTCAGACCACACCTAGAGTACTGTGAGCAATTCTGGTGGCCGCACTTAAAAAGAGACATTGCACTCCTGGAGAGGGTCCAGAGGACAGCTACCAGGATGGTACATGGCCTGGGGGGGGGGAGAACCTATGAGGAGAGGCTTGTGGAGCTAAATCTGTACTCCCTGAAGGAGAGGAGGGATAGAGGGGATATGACTGATGTCTTTAAATATCTGAAAAGGTTAAACAGGGCCAACCCAACCAGAATCTTCCAGCTGAGGGTGAAGGGGGCCACCAAGGGCCATTCCATGAGACTGGTTGGTGGGAGGCTTAGGGGAGAGACTAGGAGACACTACTTTACTGGGAGGGTGGTGGATCCATGGAATGCTCTGCCCATGGAGTTGGTGGCTGTGGACACAGTTGGGGGATTCAAGAGGGGCTGGGACAGATATAAGGAGAGGATAAATCTAGAGAACACTGGATCAGGAGGTGGGAATGGGGGGGCTGTGGGGGAGGTGGGGAGGTCAGCAGCGGTGTCCTGACCAGCTGCTGAATTTTGAGCAGATTCGATAGACCTTTTAGCCTACTCTGCTTTCATTGTTGTATGTTAGTATGTCGTATATAATTTGAACTTTACTACCATAATGTTCTATCACTGGGGAAATGACTGAAGGCTAAGATGCATATGTATGACATCACTAATACACTCTTGCTGCTAGATACAAACCAAAAAGTAAGAATGTGTGTGGTGAGGGGACACTTCTGGTTGGCTGTGCCCAAGCACTCAGGCTTACAGCATGACATACCACAAGGTGATTGGCACTTAGCCTTGTTGTGACTCTGTGTGAGTTGCACCCCGAGAATGTTAATAGATGGAAACATAGTTTGCTCCTGCTAACATCCATATCACTTGACCTCCACAAAGACAAAGAGGCAGCTCTGAAAGTCCTAGTAGTGCTCCCCATGTCAAACAGTTCAAGAGACAGCAGGCTAGTGGGGCACCTACAATACCAAAACAGGCATAGGATACAATCTTCTTCGTTAGAAAAAATAGCTTCAGTGTGTAATTTAGCAGCAGCACTCATGACCTCCCACATGTAGCCAACTTTCTGCACTAGAAATGTGCTTTCTCAATCCTTGAGAAAGCACATTCCCAGTGTAAAATGTTGGCTAGATGTTGGGAGGTCATGAGTACTGCTGATATGTCTGTTTAAGTTCCACATTAAAGCTATTTGTTTTAACAAAGGAGATCATATCCTATGCTTTTTTCGGTATTGTAAGTGCCCCACTTGTCTGCTGTCTCTTGAACTGTTTGAACTCTCCTGTGTTTAGCGCTAATGGGTGGCTGTGCAACAGGGTGATTATATATGCCTTCTGTTTTGTGCCTCCATCTACTGCAATTGAGAATAGGCCCCCTACTTTCTGGAATGGTCCTGCAGCTTTGTAAGCTCTGTTTTTTTACAGTCACACCATCCTTTTTGTGTGCTGCTCACTCATTCTGCTGCTTTTCTTTTACAGATCTACTGTACTATTTTAAGTAGCTAGGCTAATAGGTACAGTACTCTACCTACTGTGTATCTGTCAGCATACCTAAAGGAAATGAAACTTACTTACCATAACTCCAGATCTTCAAGAATAAATTCTCCTTAGAGTACCAGTCTTTGGTCTTAGAGTTTGAGGGGCTAGGACTCTGTGAGAACCAGAACTTTTGGGCCTGCGGTTACTGCATAGCACTGATGCATGTCATCATCCATGCACTTGCCATGTATACAGCAACACTGGCCCTGACCACCTCAATACCATTATTTAACAGAGGAAGAGCTAACTATGTGACAACTAGGAAAGCCCATTGGTCTATAAGTTACCACAGCAGTCCCAAATGTCTTCACAGCCCATACCTATTCAAAGATGAAGAAGGAAGACAATACAAACGAAACTGAAGTGAGTCTATGGGTTGGAGGGTTGGCAAAGGGGCTCTGTGGAGAAGATATGCATAAAGCTCTGGAGTTATGGAAAGTAACTTTCCTATCTTGACCATGGCCAACTAGGGCTTCTCGTTGATCACGCCAAGGTTATGGAATTCCCTCCCTTCCAAGGTATACACCTCTCCCACCCTATCTTCCTTCAAAGTTGAAGTGAATTGTCTGTGAGTAATGGTCTTCTTGTAATGTTTTGTGCTTCCTTCAGGACGTACCGGAATATGGCAAAAATTAAAGAAGAGGGGGTTGCTATAAAGTCTTCTCAAGAACTGCATAAAATTCTCTCTTCAAATTTTATTAACCCTACCCCAATGTTTTGCCCCTAATATGGAGCTTCTTCTAAAGCTATATTAAAATAAATAATAAAATACATTTAAATATAATGTCCATATTGTTGTTTTCTAGCATACATTTTTATAACAACTTCTTTAAAGCCAAGATCTTTACCGTATGTACTGTATGTGTAGTAGCTTCAAAACCCATCTTGATAAGACTTTGCAGCAACCCCCTCTTCTTTAGTTTTTAACATATTCCTTCAAAGTTGCCCTGAAAGCACATCTTTAATCCATGGCTTGACTGCTTCTAACCTCCCCACTTCCTACTCTGCATATTCCAATGCACTTTCATGTAGCATTGTCAGCTTGACCAAGACTGCATTAATTTATGTCTGCACTTATACATTGTTAATATCTTATGCTTAAATTGTTGAACCACTGTTTTTTTATGTTTCTCACACAGAATCGTTCTTTGCACTTTGTTTCTGTCCTATATATGGAATCAGTATGTTTTGTTTGTGTACACTCCTAGGTTGTACCTGTAACTAGGCATTCAATTGTCTAGTGTACTAACCCAGTTAATAAAAAACAAACAACAATTGTCTAGTGTACTAACCCAGTTAATAAAAAACAAACAAATCAATAAATACACTTGCAAGAATCAATCTTCTCGATAGAGTCCTATTGTTTGGTCTTAACTAGCAAGCTGTCAGAAACAAGTGCCCCCAACAAGGGAGAATGGAGACCCAGGACTCACAAGGAGAGGAGGCCTTGAAGTACAGCCAGTCTTAAACCCACATGTTGCCTAGAGTCAATATCCAAAGCATTGTGTACCTCATAGACCTAGAGTATGTCTTTAGATTTTTTTGTGCTCTCTATTCAAAGATGAGGTAGAAAAAGTCGAATGATCCCTGGAACCCAATGCCAAGTGAGTGGAGTTTCATCCATTTATTTTTGCAACTAAGAGAGGACTGCCTTCCCTCTCTGTCTCAAGACTGCCCAGTACCACAACACTCACCAAGAGAGGAGTAGTAGTCAGACACAGTCTCGCTGCAGGAACAGCTAGCCTTTTCAGGGGCCCTACCTGCCTTAACGTTTTTTGAGAGTGTGGGGTACGGCTGTGAAAGAAACTTGATGATTAAAATACTAATAAAAAGTTAAAACACTCTTTTCAAATGAAAACGTAATTTTAAACTGTTGATTGAGAACACAAAGAACAGGACTAGAATGCTACTTGTACACAGAACATGTGTTCTGGTCCCACAGTGAGGAAAGTGAGAGGGCTGCATTTCAACAACGGGAAACAAGGAACTGAGACAGTAGGTGCTGGTGCTGCTATGTATGCAACAGGCACATGAATAATGCAGTGCATCAGTGCTACAAACTGATGCCATTAGCCCAAAATGTTTTGGTTCTATTGGGTCCTAGAGCCTCCTGCTCTGGCAACAAAGAGTGGGACTCTATGGAGAAGATTAATTCTCAACTGATCACTGAAGTATTTCAAAACAGACCCCCTTCCCCAGCTTTCCCTGACTTAGAGCACTATGAAATGGAGGTAGAGAGTGTAACTGCCCCCTTTCATGATATGCTGAGGGAGCTGGGAAGTTCTCTATTTTATGTAAAGGCACTGGGGCCTAATAATAGGGTCTGTAACTTTTTCTTCTAAAAGCAATGAAGATAAAAAAATTAGGGAAGGACCGTTCTCTCCAAAGTACATGTGCTTTTTAGCCTCATGGGTTATGGAAAATAAAGCTACAGACCCTGTTCAGGCAACTGTGCCTTTGCACAGAACAGAGCATGTCCTAGTTTCCCCGACACAGCTGCAGAAAGGGCAGTGCTGGTGTCTCCACCTCCCATTTATAGTTTTCTGAGTCTGGGGAAGCAGGGGGAGGGTAAGTTTTTGTTACACAAACCTGAATGTTTTAACCCTTAAGCTGCCAACAGAATTTGAACGTATAGGAATTTTGGACTGATATATCAGTCTGCAGCCATGCAAGGGTTAAGACCCTCCGTTGCAAATAAAATTGGGAACTTCCCTTTGTTAGTCTAGTAGGTGCACAGTACTGTAGCCACTATTCAGCCAAACAAATTCAAACTGTATACTAGCGTTTATTTTATTCAGTTTTATCCTCTCCCTACCCTTGCCTGCTCTTCTTGCCTGGCAATCTTCCAGTCTCATGCACCACTAATCTCCAGCCATCATTGCAGTAGTGCTGGCAACCATGCATGGCTACAGGCACGCTATTCCCTTTTTTCCCCTGATGCCCCTTTCACCTCCCCAATGACACCACACAGCTGAGGCCTCATACACATACTGTGCTTGTAGGTATGCCTACCTGCCCCTTGCAAAGAAGACAGTTCTTTAGCTGTGAGGTAGCGATGCAACATTGGATTGCATTGTCTCCACCTCCTGGGCTGGGATGTGCTTTCATGGGCATTGAGCTTTCAAGCTGGGCAGGCTGGCTGCAGGGACCCTACTCTGCTCCTGAACTCAGGTTGCTTGCATTGAAGCACAGCATGCTTCTCCTGGGCCTTCGGGCAGTTCTGTACATTAGCTGTTGTACACTTCTATCTCTTATACACACATATACACATGCACACCTACAATGGAGCTAACAAGGATGCATTGCAGTAACTTACAGTAAATGTCATGTCACAAAATACTGAAAAAGGGCTTAATTACCTTTGAATTACAATGTTCCCTGCAGCATACTGCAGCACCTTGCAACAGGTACTGCGTTGCATCAAGGCTGGCACCTCTGTACACAAACACATGCATACACACAGGCACACAAACACACAAACACACACACAGACACACACGCACTCACACTCGCACACACACACACCTGAAAAATAAACTATAATTTGACTAGTTTTCCATTCAGACACCTGAAAAAGAAACTATATTTTCATTCAGACAGTATAACAGATTCCTCACTGCTGAGTGGTGACATCTTTCTTCTTCTTCTACTGAAACAGTGTTTTACTCCTGTATTGCTAACACTTCGCTGACCACACACTTTCCTTTGTTTTTCCAGCTACTAATCTATGTAGCTATAAAATGAAACACAGCCAGAGTCAATGACATCATTTGGGTGGATGGCCTGAGTATTGTCCTCTGAATGGAGTATTTTCCATTATTCTGCAACTTCTAACAAATTGAAGAGAATGTCAGATTTAGAATTTGTGTTCATTTGCCATGAAGATGAAAATTTGAGCCAGCCCAGTGGTGCTGAGGGTTGAGGTGCTGGATGCCACACCTCACGCCATGCCGGTGACTCGAGTCTGGGAACAAGCCTGGGTCATCAGGGGTCGGAAGGGGTGGGAGAGGATCAAGCACCCGGAAGGCTGCTCTCCTCTCCTGGGGAGGGTGCCTGGGGCACCCTACGCAATTGCGGTCTCTGGTGGAGACTGGGGGCACAGTGAAGACATCAGGCCACAGAAACATGGGGGCAGGATGATGGCAGACTCCAGCAGAGGTGGTGCTGTGCAGGATGCCACTGCACGCCACACCCTGTGGGGAGAAAATCAAGAAAAATACCCCTTCTGGGGAGATCACATGATGTGCTCGACCTGCTAGCTGCTCTACCTAGAAGCTCCTGCTCACCTCCCTAGCAATCCACCTTAATCTATGTCTATTTAGAATTTTTCTGCCGGCCACAGCATTATCTACTTTCTACACTGCCTACCTGAGAAGATCCTGAACTTTTTGCATCACAATCGGCTTTCTCAATGCCACGATGGAGGCAGAAATGCACCCTGCTTTGCCCACACATACACCCCCGGTCTCACCTGAAAAGCAGCCCAAGAAGCCGAAACAGCATCAACAAACCATGGCTAAGGCACCGAATCCTCCTCCAACTCTGGTACCACTAACAGAGGAGCGAGTTCTCTTAGAACTACTGCCATTTAAAGAAACCTTACAAGATATCGCCTCTGATCTGAAGGCCGTGAAAAGTGAGCTGGGGGGTCTAAAAACCAGAATTTCAGATGCGGAGGCCTGCACTTGCTCTCTGGAGGCTTGGAGGGACAGATATGAACCTGAGATTGTCAAACTCAAACAACAAATTGCTAAGCTGCAATTAAAAATGGAGGACCGCGAGGGGAGAAGCAGGAGGAACAATATTTTAATTTTCGTCCTGCCTGAAGGTGATGAGGGCCCCTCTATGATCCCCCTTATTCATAAATTACTCATCAAGATCGCTGGCCCATCTCCACATATTCCCACCTATCTGATTGAGCGGACACACCGGTTCCTACAACCAAGACCCCCAGATTCCTTTCCCCCTAGACCTGTGATTGTCTGTCTACTCAATTATCTTGAACGGCAGCATGTCCTGTATAAGTCCAGAGAGCTGCAAACAATTCTTTGGGAAAATAAGAAGCTGCGCATTACTCAAGACCTATACCCCTTGAAACCAGGCAGAAGACAGCCACTTTCCACACTATTATGTGCAAGCTAATTGCCGCGAGTATTAAATTCTGCATGGCATATCCCGCTCTCTTGCAAGTTCTGGTGGACAGGGCCTGGTTATCCTTTGACTCATCTTCCCAAGCTCAGACAGAGCTCAGCATAAAAATGCCATCCTTATTTAAAGTTTCCTGAACTTGCTCTAGAGCGCCGGTTCTGAACTTTTGCTTCGTCTATGATAATATTAAGTGCTTACCTGTGTTTGATGTTCTGTGGCCTGTTGCCATTTGAATCCTGCTGATCTGCAGGCAATGAAGTGGAGAAGAATGCCCTCAGAAGCCCTGGATCCCTTAACCGATGCCTAGGCCTTGTTACCTAATTCGAGAAAGATCTGGCCACTGTGCCTTACCAATGAGTGGACCTAATCATCCTGACTTTGGTTTCCAAGGGAATGTTTTTATATACTGTACCTATATATACCTATACTGTCTGCTTTTGGACTCCCCAGGGGACTAATACATTTGTAGCCTAGTATAAGGGGGGTCTCATACCATCGTATCATGTTTATTGTTATTCATCATCACTTTTACCCTGACCCGCTGCCGTTGTTTCCACCACATTATTGCTCCCTCAGTTCTCTTCCTAAGTTTTGCCCACCCGGGGGGTATTGTGCTCAGGTCCCACCTTTCTTATTATTTCCTATTCCCTATTTACTTTCATGGACACCCATCTGGCTTCCCCTATCTCCCTGCCTTCTGAACTTTATTTTTCTCTCCTGATGGTCTTAAACTGCTCAGATTTAAATACCAGCAATTTGGCACAGTTCTCCGTATACCTTCCCTTCTTTTTCTAATGGGACCTGGTCGGACAACTTTCCGTGCCTGTTTTTCCCAGGCACAGGTAGGGAGATGACTCCTTTATTGTTTTATTATCATGGTACACGATATTTGAGATCTTCGGGTAATCTACAGATCCCAGATTGCGGGGGGTGTGGAGGGTAGGTATGCAGCGGCTATAGCTCGTCAGCCACATGTACTGGCTTGTTGGGGGGGTTGACCCTGACAGTCTGAAGGCTCTCGAAATGTCATTACTTACTTTGAACTTTGATATGTGCTATAACTCAGGCCTTCTATCATTTCTCAACCTGTTATGAGGAGTGGGTCATAGGGAATTCGCTCCTCAGGGTCATAGGGAATTCGCTCCCCATCGTTTCTGTCACTCCAGCTTACAGAGTATCATTACTGAATATGGGGATGCTTGTATATAGTTTTGTTGGGATGTGGGGGAGGTGAGGAATTTGTATATTGTTGAAATTAAGTGTTTTGTTCAGTATTCATTGTATTCCTCAGCAGCCTTTTACCTACGCTTGTCTAATTATGTTTAGGCTCCATGTTATATATTTTATTACATGGCTATCTATAATTGCATAACTTGTTGGGAATGAGCTGCTTTTGTGGTCTGAGGGGAGAGGTCAGGGGTTGGGGGCACCGTGTACCCCATAGACTTGACTCACTGTTTTTTTCTTTATATACAATATGTTGTGCGCTGGGGGAGGGCGGGGTGGGATGCGAGGTGTATACTGAAAGATTTATTTACTTGGTTCTTCCTTTTGTTATACTTTTCTCTTCTGCGAATATGGCTGGCACATTAACAAAGTTTCTTACATGGAATGTTAGGGGTGCCCGGGATTGTCCCAAAAGATATCAAATTTTTAAACACATTTTGCTTCTGCATGCCAACATCTCATTTATACAAGAGACCCATCTCCTCCCTTCTGAAGCCACTAATCTCCGAAGGCAGGATATTGGCCATGTTTTTGCCTCCAGGATATCAACTGCCAGTAGGGGAGCTTCCATTTTAGTAAATCGCTCGGTACCCTTTCAGGTGGATCAGTCTACTGTGGATCCACAGAGGAGATACATCTTGGTAAAAGGAATGATTGGCCATAAGGAACTGGTGTTAGGTAGTATTTATGGCCCAGTGGGCAGTGACTCTGTTTTCTTTATGGACCTAATTGATAAGCTGTCCCCCTACTTGACACTTCCAATGATTTTGGGTGGGGACTGGAATCTCCCTCCTACCCAGGACATAGATCGGTCCAACTGCCTTCTCAGACCTCCATCAGCAGCCCAAAGAGCCCTGCAAGAATTCTTAGACTCATTAGGGTTATGTGACCCTTGGAGGATACTGAACCCACTGTCCCATACATTCTCTTTTTATTCTACAGTCCATCACTCCTCATCCCGATTAGACTATGTCTTGATCAGTTGTTCTCTGCTCCACGGTCTCTGTGACGCAGGGGTAGAACCTATTGTATTATCTGATCATGCAACAGCATGGGTGTCCTTGGCACTGGACACTAGTTTTCAGTGGGATACGTCTTGGAGGCTGAACACCCAGCTTCTCAAGGACGACTACGCAATATCCAGGATTCCTGCCCTCATACAGATTTTTGTAGATAACAATCGTAACTCTGTCCAGAGAGTAGACCATGAATGGTGTGTTCTGAAGTGCTTTCTCAGAGGGGAATTCATACGACTTGCCTCTACACGTAAACGATGCAGAGAAGCTGAGGCTGTCTCTCTACTAGCCCAGATCTAAACAATAGAGCAGTCCCTCTCTTCACCCTCTCCCTCTGACTTCCTGCAGTCCCTTCTCTCTCTGCGAAACAAATACTCTTCCCTTCTGTAGGAAAAAGCAGAGTTTGCTATACTCAGAATAAAGACAAAGTATATAGAGTATAGGGAAAAGGCCGGCCATTTACTTGCACTATGCCTTAGGAAATTAGAAACCTCAGGAATATTCCTGCGATTTACACCGCGACGGCATTGGTAAAACCCATCCTAGGGAGATAGTTACTGTTTTTAAGCAATTTTATTCTTCTCTATGTGGCCACTGCACATTTCTTCCAACAAAGGAGGACCTGACAACATTTATAGACTCCTCAACGTTACCATCTGCCATCCCAACACCAAGATTTCCTATCCTCTCCACTCTCCCAATAAGAAGTAGAACGTGCCATCAACACCTTGGTATTGGACAAGGCTCCAGGCCCTGATGGTCTTCCAGCAAACTTTTACAAACTCTTTGCTAAAGACCTGGTCCCCATTCTTCTTCAACTCTATCAATACATGCACTCTGGCACAGCCCTGGATCCCACTCTATTGGAAGCCATCATCCTCCTCCTCAAATCAGATAAACCCCCCTCCTGCCCAGCTAGTTACTGGCCCATATCACTATTAAACTGTGATATTAAAATTCTTGCAAAAATTCTGACCACTAGAATTGAGAAGGTCTGCAGCCGGTTGCACAAAACCTGGCTTATAATTAGCCTAAAAATATGGTCTTAGGACTTACAAGTGGTCTTGTCTAAGTCTGGCAGTTAAGACTGTTGCAGGATTAAAAAACTGTCTTGACTTAAACAAGCCAGGTCTTAGCCTGATGTTGCCTAGCAACATAGACTGGACTTTAAATTAGACTTGCTGTACACTGCTGAAGAAAAAAAACAAGACGGCTACCAATTGCAAGACAGAAGTTATGTTGACAACAGTGGTGAGTCTGTACTAAACAATGCTATAAAAGCAACTGGTATTGTTCAGCACACTACTGGTGAGAAACATTTTTTAAGCATACTGCCTATTTTGATATTTGAACTCATGGTCTTTGTTTCCTTTGTTCGATGTTGTTTGGAAAATAGGAATCACAGATGTTGCCAAGATGCAGCTGCCCACCATGCAGCTTTTTTATATGGGTCCAAACAGCCCCTTTGTAGCACTATCCCACTATTCTTTCATAAGCACCCCCCCCCAATCATCATACTTAGGCACCCTCATACTCACCATTCCTGCAAATACTCATTCCCCACTCCTTCATATTCAGCCCCCTCCATGCCCCCATGCACAGTCCACCTCAGTCACCTTCTCCAGCTCAGCCTCTATCCCGCCGCTCACACTGAGCTCCTTAGGGCTGGGAGCAACATCCCTGTCCTTGCCTATGCCTGCTGGAGGTATTATTAAGTCGGGCACTGTAAACATGCCCCCCCCCCACCACCACCAATCTGCATCAAATCTGCCATGGTGCTTTGACTGTGTTATTTAACAGCTGTGAGTGTGGCTTGCTATTATGGTGATCTCCCTGTGGCCACGTCTCCTGCTCTCAAGCCCTTCAGGGCAGTAATCTTTGCTGGGTTCTCTTATGCTGCCCCTTCTACCGCCGCATGGATCAGGCTGCGGCCTGAGCTCAGCACGGATTCAGAGTAGAAAGTGCTGCCTAGCGTTTTCACTTTTGGCGCAGTGGTGCGCACTACCAGCAGCAGCCTCAGGACAAATTTTATAGATTAAACAGCAGGATGGCCTCATGTTTAGAGCTCTGAAAACTCAGATCACAGCATCCTTTTGGTCAGTGCATAAATCTTGAGCAAGTTACTGAGTGACACGTTTCCAGTATTCATATGATGGGACACACCATATTCAGATAACTTTTGAATCCGAAGACGCAATATTCAGGTTAGTTTCACATTTCATGTGACTAAGCTTAATGAAAAGGGGCATTCTGTCTAGGTAAATGTAGAGGAGCAGAAACTTACATAGCCAAGCACAAGTCCCGGTTTGCAAGCACAGTAATTGTGTTGTTGGATTGTTGCACATATTTGCACCAGGGAAGTAGTAACTGAACACAAAGCACTGAAATGTAAATAATCTGTTCTCCAGTGGGACATGCTACTTTCCCCAAGTGTGCTGCCAATAGGGATGGGGCTATGCTAGTGACCTCTGCAGTGATTTTTTTTATTATTAGTGCCGCTTTCTTCTCTGGTAAATTTTATAGGAAGGGAGCACTCCCGACCAACCAGAGTGCTCCTGTCCTCAGTGTGTGTGTGACACTCTTTCTGTGCAATGAGTGTCTCAGGTGCAGCTGCCCTGGATGTGGCATGTTCAGGTAAGGTTTAAAAAAAAAAACACTCACAGACACTCTTGTGGCTGTAAGAGTGATCTCACTTATATTTTTAGGGTATCAGAATTGCTCACATTTGGTTCATGATTCTTGTGCTCTAAGAATGCTCGAGACCACTCTTACAACTGTATGAGTGGTCTTGGTGGTATTACCATACAGTATGGTACATTTAATAAGAAGAAACCATGTAGATTATGCAGTTGTATCTGACCCAGATAGGGGTCCTTAGAATTTGTCCTAGCAGAGTACAACCAATTATAGCTGCTGGGTCCTTTGCACTGATTTACCAGAGCAAGTAAAGTAAAATGGAACTCCCAGTTGTAATGGCAACAACCTAGAAACATAGAAGTTGACGGCAGATAAAGACCGCAAGGCCCATCCAGTCTGCCCATTTTCTTTTCTACCTTATAAATGTGCCATCGGCCTTTGCTCTGTCAGTGGCCTATCTATTCATACTCATCTGTATTGCTCCCTTATGCCTATCCCATGCTTGTTTGAAGCCCTGCACTGTATTCATAGCCACCATTTCCTGAGGTAGACCGTGCATCCACCACCCTTTCTGTGAAAAATAATTTCCTCACATTCCCCCTTCATCGGCCTCCCTCTAATCTCATGCCGTGTCCTCTTGTCCTGCTATTTTTCTTATATTTAAATATGTTAGACTCTTTCACCTTGTTAATGCCCTTAAGCATTAGACTTTAAGGTGTCTGAATGTTTCGATCATATCACCTCTCTCCCTCCTTTGCTCAAGGGCATACATATTGAGCTCTGTTAATCTGTCCTCATATGTCTTCTGATGCAGTCACTGCACCATTTTGGTTGCCCTTCTCTGGCTCTTATACCCGCTGCAGAAATCCTTCAGTGGTCCTACCCCCCCGCCAACCTTTGCTCGACAACCTTCCCTGGATACCCTGACCATAACCCATGGCTTATCCCCATGGGTGGGACCCCCTGCTTCCCCCAAGCCATGAACAGATACTTCACTCAACAGTCAGGGCCCATGAGGAGGCACCAACGAGGCATGAGAGAAGTCAAAATTTCTCTGCTGTGGCATGGGGGGGCAAGGGGCTTTATCTGCTTGGTGCTACTGGTGGTATTTTATCTCCTGTTAAGTCCTCTCCGTATCCCACCTCAGGTCATGATCCTGAGAGGTGACCCTGCAGCCGCCTATTAGGACCATTGGAAGGATTGGTAAGCCACTCGCTACCTTTGGAACACCACTGCTGGCCACACCCTGGGCAGGCAACACCTCCATGGGGACTGCCAGGTGAGTGGGTGCTTGCTGACGTAAGATCACCCCAGAGGGATCACTTATACCTTCCTGCATGACATCCCCCTTCCCCTGGGTCACCAGGGGGTGGTCGAGCAACAGAAGGAGGTTCCCTCCTTCCCCAAGGCATCAGGCATCAAAAGGACACCTGACCCTGCCTTGCCAATTGGCACTAGATGTCCTGGGCTCATGTCATGATCCCAGGTTGTCTTGAATGCAAGCAGTAACTCTACCACTGCGCTGGCCAGTCGATCTGCCTTTTTCATTTAACAAAACTTTTTTTGCTGTCTTATTTCTCATACATATCTCTCCATGTCCTGTCTGTGCTCTCGCTACTGTATTTTCTCCATAGTAACCTATTGTCTTCTTTACTTTAACAGATCTGACAGAATACTGGCTCCTTCCACATCAGATAAGTATTACTCTACATTTAACCTGTCCTGTCCTTCCTATTTACTGCCTAAGAACTACGAATCTTTGTGAACCTTTTCCTATACTTTATTTTTCAGGTCTGACGGACGCCGTCCCTTCAAGAATTCCTACCTCTGGTTCCATATTACTCAGGTAAGAGGCCCCCTACATATTACCTATACTTGGTGGGTTTACTGTGAATGTGCACGTCATCCCACTCACTGATTGCCCTCTGGTGGTGACTGGAGGGCAATATGCATTGGGACACTTGTTCTAACGTGGTTACATCAGTAGGGAGGGGGGACAGGATGTAAACAGGAGGAAAAAGGAGCCTGGCAGGGCCTCATGATGGACTGCCAAGGGCCGACCCCGACTTCTGCCACTGGGGAATTTCTGGGGTCAGCTAAGTGCAGTGCGGTGGGACCTGAGAGACAGTTTCTCCCTTGGAGGGCCAAAGCAGCCACCAGGACTCCGGGGGGGATAAAAACTTGTATTAAAAAAAAAATATGGCAACAGGAAGGAGTCAAGCAATTATTCACTAGTCACTGTCAGATCAGTGGTGGGTAAATTAATGGATGCAGTACTGAAGGAGAGGCTGATGGAGTACCTGGAGGCAAATGGCTGCATGACCATCAGCAGCACTGTTTCACATGGGGGAGGTCATGTCAAACAAATGTTATAGATTTTTTTGACTGGGTGACTAGGAAGGTAGATAAAGGGAAGGTAGTGGATGTTGTCTGTCTGGACTTTAGCAATACATTTGACAGTGTGCCGCGTAGGATACATACATAAATGTTAACGGCAGATGAGGGCCTATTGCCCACCTAGTCTTCTCATTTGTGCATGTAACTGTGCTTCTTTATGCTTTCCTTGGACTAGGTTGTACCCTTCCCCTGACTACCAGGAGCCCCTGATGCCTATCCCATGCATTCTTAAATCCTGTAATCGTTTCTGCTCCCACCACCTATTCCGGCAGGGCGCTCCATTTGTCCATCACCCTTTCTGTGAAGAAGTACTTCCTCACTTTCCCCCTGAACCTCCCTCCCTTCAATTTCATCCCATGTCCCCAAGTCCTAGAGCATCTCTTTCTGTGAAAAATTGTGTTTTACTGCATATTGTTTCTCATATGTCTGGATCATATTCCCCCCAACCCTTCCGCTCCTCCAGGGAGTACATATTCAAGTCTTACAGCATGTCCTCATAAGTTTCATGATGTAATCCTTGTACCATCTTGGCTGCCCTCCTCTGAACCACTTCCACTCTGTCTATGTCTTTACACAGGTAAGGTCTCCAGAACTGGACACTGTACTTGAGGTGTGGTCTCACTAGTGTCTTGCTGAATATTGGAATTATGACCTCCCCTTTTCTGCTGCTGATACTCCTGCTTATGCATCCCAGCATCCTGTTAGCCAGTGCAGTTCGCGCAGCACCAGAGTAATATGACAGGATCTTCTAGAACCCATCAAAAGCTGGGCTGCAGCATTCTGCACTAGCTGCAGGTGATGGATTTCAACCCTAGAAAGCCCTAGATAAAGGGAGTTGCAATAATACAGGCATGAGGACACGAAGGCATGAACTAAAATAGGCAGGTCAGCAGACGGAATAAGATGCCGAACCCTGGCAATGTTCCTAAGATGATAAAAGGAAGTCTTGACAACTGCTGACATCTGTGAATGTAATGTCAACCCATCGTCAAGAACTACCCCCAGGTTCCACACCCATTCAGATGTCGTGAGAGAAACACCACCAAGAGAAATTCCGGAAGATGCAACACCGCCTAACCCCCCTGTTGGCCCGGGTCCACAACCAGTACCTCAGTCTTATCCGAGTTCAACCTCAGCCAGCTGGAATTCATCCACTCCTGGATTTCTCTTAGACAGCTATTAAAGACCGAGAGAGCTCCCTCCTGGTCAGGGGCAAAAGAAAGATAGAGCTGGGTATCATCTGCATAACAGTGAAACCTCAGCCCATAATTCCTTACAATGTCTCTGATGGGTAGCATATACACCGCAAATAACATGAGTGACAATACTGAACCCTGAGGCACCCCACACGACAAAGCTGTTGAATCCAAGGAAAAAACCCTGGACACAACCCTTTGTGATCTCCCAGTGAGGAATGAAGTGAACCATCTTAAGACAGTTCCAGATATTCCACAAAGCAGCCTCAGGCGTTCTATCAACACCATGTGATCTACAGTGTCAAACACTGAAGAAAGGTTGAAGAGAACCAAGATGGAAAGGCTCTTCCAATCTTTAGCCATCAAGAGATCATTGAGCATCCGAACCAGCGCTGTTTCAGTACTATGTCTTTTATGAAATCCAGACTGGAGGGGTTCATAGATGTCATGGATGGTCAAATGGTCCTCCAGCTGTGCAGCCACTACTTTCTCAATCACCTTCCCAACAAAGGGAAGGTTAGAGATAGGTCTGTAGTTTTCGAGACAGGCAGGGTCCAAGGTAGCTTTCTTCAAGAGGGGTGTCACCACTGCCGCTTTCAGGGAGCTAGGAAACTCACCAGATTCCAAGGAGCACCTGACTATCTGCACAAGGACCGGACCAATGATATCAATACAACCCAAAACTAGGGAGGTCGGTCGAGGGTCCAAACTACAGCACATAGGGCGCATATGCTGGGTGATCCTCATGACATCCATGAACTCCAGCTGACTGAAGGAGCTCCAAGAAAACCGAGGCATAGTGATCTCACACTGGACCATGGCCACTCCCCTAGAGTGTGATGGCAGCAGTTCCACCCTAATGTCGGCCACCTTATTTGCAAAGAACCGAGCAAGCTCACCACACTCCAATTGCAAAAAAGCTTTCCGAACTTGCAGACAGGCTGGGTTGCACAGTCTGTCCACAATTTGAAATAGCTGAGCTGGTCAATTCCATAATTCTGCCTTCTTACGGGTTATAGCAGATTGATAGACCAAATAATGATCCATCAATCTAAGGTGGTCAGCATCAAGGGCGGACTTTCGCCAGCAGCGCTCTAACCTTTGCCCCTGTCTATACATCTCCCTCAATGTTCCATCAAACCAAGGGTACTTGGGGTGAAGGGAGAGGGGGTAAACATGAACTGGAGCAATAGAATCCAGAGCCCCCGCCATGGCTATATTATAAGCCGACACAAGGGTGTCTGGATCACTGCTTGCCAACGTGGGGGATGAGAGGTCAAGCACCGCCGCAAGGCCTTGGGAATCTATATCGTGCAAAGGGCAGTACCTAACCAACTCCACAGGGGCAGGCCTTCTAGAGGGGGTGCAAAAAATTAACCCCACGGTGTAATGGTCTGACCACCCAATGGGTTCCACCCCCACATCGGATGCCTCGACCCCTAGGAGGAAGATCAGGTCCAAAGAGTGTCCAGATTTATGTGTAGCAGAGGAAACCACCTGTGTAAGGCCCAGCGTTGTCATTAGCTGGAGGAAGTGTTGACCACATTGTGAGAGTTCATCGTCGACCCAGGCGTTAAAGTTGCCCAGAACCATCAATCTGGGTGACTCAAACATCATATCGACAACGAAGTCTGCCACTTCCTGAAGGAATCGCTTCTCATCACTGGGTGGATGGTAAATGAGAGCAATTTGAAAGCCTACACCTGCTACTACTATACTCTCAAATGACTCAACCCCCACTAGGACCTCTGTGAGGCTGAGCTCAGTCTTAAAACAGATGGCAACCCCCCCCCCCCACAATCCAGTCTTGGGCGGTGTAACACAGAGTACCCGACTGGAATCACAGCCTCCAAAATGGGGCCAGAATTATCATTTAGCCAGGTCTTGGTAATACTAGCCAGGTCCACCATACCAACAAGATCAGCAATAATTGCGGTCTTGTTTTTAATGGACCTGGTGTTGCACAACACCACCGAGTTGGACGAACCTCATGGGCCTCCCAGGCCATCTGCCCACCATAATCGGTGGTGCCCTTGGGCATAGGCACCAGACATGGAAAACCACGATCTGGATTCCATTTCGCCCCAGGGCACCTTCTGGACCCAACCACCCCAATACAATGGCCCCCTCGATCATCCTCCTGTTCGTAACCCCACGCCCTACTCCCTCTCTTGCATGCAATGCCCAGCACTCTACATCGCTGGTAGGTCTCAAACTGGAGAGGAAAAGAATAAAAAGGGCGAAGGGCATGAAGAGAGGAGGATGAGTAGCGTACAACTGTGGGGGATGAAGGCCAGCACATGCTATAAGCAGTATTGCTGAATGAAAATAAAAACAACAAGCAAACCTTAAAAAATAAAACTTACAAACTAATAATATCCCCTAATAAAAATAATTTAAAAGCCCCACCCAACACCCAAATTAGCTAACATCAAATCAGAGCCTGAAATTTAGAGACCCTGACAACCCCCTTAAACACAAAATAACCCAGAAAAACAAATAAACAGCAAAACACATAATATAACAAAATACAAAAAATAATTAGTTCCCCCTCCCCACCCAGTCGTCTCACCACTGGGGGAGAGAGGTTAAAAAGCAACATACAATACAATAAATAATTAGATCCCCCCTGCCAGTTCTCTCACCACTGGGGAGAGAGGGTAGCACTCTTACTGCCAGATAGTTAAAACAATTATAATAATACACCAACAAATAAATATAAACAAGGCAAAATTATTACAATAAAAAAAAAATAAGAGAGAAAACTATAAACTCCCCCCACAGTCCTCTCACAACCGAGGAGAGGGATGATTACAATCTTCCACACTACCAGGGAAAACAACTGTAAAATCCAACAAAACAAGAAAATAAATAAAGTACATGGACGCAGGGTCCTCTCACCATCCAATCGTCCAGGCAACAAAAAATTAATAATCCACAAAAAGTCAGGAGGGAGTCAGCAGTCTCTTCAATCCAGGTCCAGAATTAAATAAAGCCGAAACCAGGAGCCACGAAATCTGCATAGTCAAGAACAAATCCAAGGGCTGAGTCGATGACCAATTTTACTGAAGAAACTCCTTTATAAAAAAAAACTCTGACTACCGCTGAGTGCTCTCAGGAGAAATAAAGCTGCCTAACACCAAAGGACCACGAGAAAGGCCACAATTGCAGCCATTTCCAGGGTCCAAGGGAACAAAGTAACCCAACCAGCTCCTCAGCTATTAGTGGCGTGTTTAGTGAATGGAGGAAATTTGGCCAGGACACGGGGGAAATTCATCTACTGTATTTGAGAAGTGCCATGGGATCTTTAACATCCATCTGAACTACCACCAGAACAGGCAGATGGGACCTCAGTTTAACGTCTCATCTGAAAGATGACACCTCAGGAGTGCAGCATCCCCCTCATTCTGCACTAACAGTGTCAGTATTGGGATTTAACCCAGATGACGGGTACCCTTCCACAAGAGTAGTGTATGTTCTACCACCTCTTTATAAGGGAATGCATACAAAATACATTGGGTTTGTTGGCAGCAGCCAGTTTTTTAAATTTTGGCACAGACAGATTTTGACAGTCTTAACCTGAGGAGAGACGCACAGATGAGATAGAAGGACAGGCCAACACATCTGAATGACAGTGGGGTCCCCATATATATTCCCTGCTTCTAGCAGGCCATGCAGTTGTGTATGATGTGCTGATAGAGCTATATTGATGTTAAATAAAGAAATACACCAGACACCAAGACAAAATGAAATCATTTTTATTATACAAGTATGACAAACACTGTGATGAATGCTATCATTTGCTTGTAATGTTCTTGTTAAACTGTTTATTTCTTCTAATGTCCAAATACTGACATTTAAAAAGCATTATAAAATATTGTAAAACTTGAAATTTTCACAAATTTTCGCTATTTACACCGAAGAACTAATTAGCATTAAAAATAAATTTACTCTAACTATCACTTTCTCCATTATAGTGAATGTGGCACTAATGACCTAGTACTAAATTAAATTTGTATAATTATAGCCAACCCGGTGGTGTTGAGGTTTGAGGCACTGGATGCCACACCTCACGCCACGCCGGTGACCTGCGTTCAGGAACAGACTCGGGCAGTCTGGGGTCGGCAGAGGAGAGAGACGATTGAGCATCTGGAGAACTGCTCTCTCCTCCTGGGGTGGGTAGAGAGGCTTGCACCACTCCTTCCTGAAGAAGATAGGGGCCCTGCAAGAAGGGTGCTATAATAGGGGGTGCAGTGGTAGTGGACGTCAGCAGGTTGGTGTGCAAACATCATTGCACATCTGCCACTTGGTCCTTGGGATACATCTGAATTGTGTTGGGGGGGCTCCCTTCTTTGGCCCCACCATGGGGGCAAATCCACAGGGGATTCAAGCCCCAGGGATGGGGGAGGTGGTAGCTGATTGTAGGAAGCAGGAATGATGCTGAGCAGCTGTCCACCTGAGCTAAGAATAAAAACCTTCATGGGGGAAAAAAAGAATATAAAATAGTTTTTCATAGTACCATACAGATAATCTACAGGAAATAGTAGTCCCAAAGGAAATCAGTGCTCTCAAGTTGATATAATTTTTAATGTACAATATTCAGAATGGTTTCCTGCAAGTGCTGTACTTGTTCTTATAATTGACTATGGCAAGATAAGCCTATTAACACCAAATAAGCCTGGTACATAGGAGGCTTACATTAAAGTCTCTAATTAAGACCAATTGAATGTTAGACACTTTTTGTGCAGACTTAAATGTTTCAAGCCTACCTCACTTTTGTAAGACTAAGAACATGTCTTAAACATGGACTTACCTGTTTTGTGCAACTGGCCACTGGTCCTGTCTTCTTAGTCCAGAGCAAGTGGGCTTCATCTCTGGCAGATCTTCACTTGATCATATGTGCAAACTCTCATATTTTTCAGGCAGCAGAATCCTCTCCCCTGTCAATGGTGCCGATTTCTCTTGATGCAGAGAAAGCCTTTGACAGAGTGGACTGGGACTTTCTGTGGGCTACCCTACATAAAATGGGCTTCCCTTCAGAATTTATTCAATGGATCTGGACACTATACACCCTCCCATCTGTGAGAATTCACTGCAATGGAGTTTACTCTTCTCTTTTCACTCTTCATACTGGTACACGCCAAGGATGTCCATTGTCCCCTTTCCTATTTAATCTTTATCTAGAACCATTAATTAGGCATTTAAAATCTTCCCACAATGTCACCGGAGTTCCTATCGGTAACATCGCACTGCAGATCTCAGTTTATGCCGATGATATTCTCTTGCACTTTTCAAACCTCGTCCCATCTCTAATGGAAGTTTTGAGGATAATTGATACCTTCAGTAAGTACTCAAATTACAAGCTGAATTTAAATAAGACCGAAATCTACCCCCCTTAATTGTCTCACCTATAGCCACTCCTTCACTCAATTTGGCATGAAATGGTCCCCCAGAGGTATTAAATACCTGAGCATCTTTATCACCTCAGAACCCTCCCTTACGCGCAAGCTTAACTTTGATGATCTATGGAGCTCTATCCAGCAGGACCTCTCTCATTGGAGAACCCTCCCACTTTCACTTTGGGGCAGGGTTAACATTATTAAAATGAATGTCCTACCCAGACTCTTTTATCCCATTAATATGCTTAATGTTTGGCTACCCTTATCCTTTTTTAAACAAATCCATGCTGACATCACTTCCTTTATCTGGCTGGATAAAGCCGCTAAAAGATCCTTCCTAAAATTGAGCATGCCAAAAGAATCCGGGGGACTCTGCCTACCCAATTTTTTGCTCTACTATTGGACGAGTCACCTTTACAAATGCGGGAAATGGCCATCTATACCTTGACTCCAACAGCAGTTAGATTATATTCCTATCTGGTTGCAGATTGAAGCCAAATTACTATCTACCCAAAAATTAAATCCCATTGGGATCCTCTTCTCCCCTGTGAAACTCCTGCCAAAACCCTTGAATCACTCCCCAGTCGGTATCTCACTTAAAGTTTTGTCGCAACTATGTGGATGCTTTAAAATGTCTCCTATCTCAAATGTCTCCCAACCCATCCTCTCCAATTTAAATATCAAAATAGGGTGAAACCTTGTTCCTACAGCCTGGCTCCTGATATCCCAAGAACTTACAGTCTCAGACTTCTACTCTCAGTTTTCTATTTTAACTACTCTGGAAATACAAACCAAACTCAGGCTGATGTCGGTATCTATTTTCAAGATATACCAACTCCGGCATCTACTGATTAATTTGTTTGGGCCTCAACCACAGCCCCCTATTTTCGGAGACTTCCTAAAGCAGATATGTGATCTAGCCTGCAGGCCTCATGGAGTCTCTGCAATATATAAGTATTACTTATTAGCCCCCAGCCCCCCCCATCAAAAGGCTCCAAGGTATGGAATGCTGTCCTACCTGACCTAGAACTTAACTGGGCCCAACTCTGGAAAGATCTGTATACTTATATCACACAAGACAGATACAGGCTAACTCAGTACCAGATCCTAAATAATATATATTATACCCCGACTAAATTAGCAAAAATGGGGCGCCTCCCTTCAGCTATATGCTCTAGATGTGGTAAAGAGGAAGGCTCCCTCTTACACCTTTTCTGGTCCTGTGAGAAGGTATCTCCCCTGTGGACACAAATAGAACAAAAACTGGACCCACTCCTAGGTCTTCAAGGTCTATTTTCTCCAGCTATCTGCATCATTGGGGATTTCTCCCAGATTCAGGTACGAGAAAGAAGGTACCACATGGCACTCATCTCAATGGCAGTTAAGAAGCTTGTGCTTAGACACTGGATAGACCAGGCATCCATTACTTATTCGGAATGGCTGCATGAATTATCTTTTGCCCTCAGAGTGGAACAGTTAATCGCCAGCATCCACCATCGTAAATCCTCATTTACCAAAAAATTGGGGAAAGTGTGCGCTCTTTATCTGTCCTGAATTTTCTTTGTTGACAATCCCGGGCACCTCCATGATTATCTTAATGGACAGTACTCAGGTTGAATCTCTCTTATTTTTCTTGGCTACGTATACCTATGTATACCTTTATAATCAAGGCCACTGTTTTTCGTTTTTTACCGGAAAATCCAGTAAAATTCCGGAATTAGGGCTGCCCGAAAACCGGTAAAAATGAAGATTTCATGGAATCTGGCATTTTCTATCAGATCAGTAAATCTACAAAAAAGTCTGTTTTTCTCTTAATTCCTTCCTGTACTGTTTTTAGTTTGCTTTATTTAATGCTCTGTATATTAAGCCTTCTTTAATTCTGATTATTTATGTACATACTAAAAGAATGATAACAGAATCCCGGTAAAATCCGAAATTAGAGTAACAATCACCGGTGAAATTCGAATCTTAAGTCTTGAAATGGAATTTAATTGTTTTAATCACCGTAAATCAGTGGCCTTGTTTATAATATTACACCGCTCGGGAAGTGTGGGAGGGCAGAGTGGGGACAGTAGGGACTGGGGAGACTTATGTTATCCAGCTCAGCATATTGCTACACATGGTTTATGTCTTGTTGTTTATGGTGTTATTGGTTGTAAAATCAATAAAATTTCTTTGATTTAAAAAAAAAGGAAAATATCCCTTCTGCCTTGGTAGGCGATGGTGGGGTCCAGTGATGAGTCCCAATGCCCAATGCCAGGCTTACCCGGGCTGGCCTCTGGTTGCTCTCCTTCCTCCAGTCGCTCCACTAGATTATCAGATAGCATGCTGAAGGAGTTGGTGGTCCCACCTCGGGGGACTCAGAGCTGGGGGATCATGCGATCAGGGGAGGAGAGTGCGAACAGAGCCAGAGAACAAGTCTGGGAGCTTCAGGCAGGCAGCAGAGACTCATTGAGTGCCCCCACCAGACAGAGTCTGAGAGCAGTAAGGAGAATAAATAAAGATTACAAAAAAAAGATGAAAATTTAAAGTGATTAACTCTTCTGTATCTTTATTTCTTGTTCTCTCTTACTCTCTCTTTCTTTCTCTCTCTCTCTCTCTGTCTCTCTCTCTCTCTCTCTCTCTGTCTTAACCTCCAAACTGCTACTAAATGATACAGAAATTACGAGCAAACAAGAAATCCTAAATACCTTCAATGACCACTTCACCACAGCTGGCCTAGCATTTGACTCATCACCTGCAAATCTCCTGAGATCTTCCTTGAACCTTCAATCCACTGTGGGACAAAAGGCTACTTCAACTTTTTCCTTCAACCCAATATCCTTGAAAGAAGTAGAAGACCTCCTCTCTAATTTAGATACTTCTAAGAGTGCAGGTACAGACTCCCTGGATCCCTACTTCCTTAAAATTGCATCACACGTCTTATCTGCCCCCCTCACTCATCTCTTCAATCTTTCCCTAACTACTGGATCCATTCCCTCCACTTGGAAAACAGCTCAAGTAGTTCCACTACTTAAATCTGGTGATCCCATGGACCTCAACAATTACAGGCCCATTTCCACCCTATCAGTACTATCCAAGATGCTCGAAAAATTAGTAAACTCACAATTAAGGGACTATCTGGATAACAATAACCTCCTAAATTCAGCACAATCGGGGATTTAGATCAAGGCATAGCACCATTTCTGCCTTAGCCAAAGTACCTAGTGATTGGCAGATTGCCTTGGATAAGAAGAACAGTACCTGTGCTGTGTTCCTGGATTTGAGTAAAGCATTTGATACAGTGGATCATGAATCATTAATCACCTCCCTTAGCTCACTAGGACTGGATTCTCTCTCACTCAACTGGTTTAAGTGCTACCTATCAGATAGGTCACAACTGGTAAAAAATGGAAATTACCTATCCACCTTAAAACCACTGCTAAGAGGTGTACCGCAAGGCTCTATTCTTGGCCCCATCCTCTTTGCCATTTATATTAATAATATCGATGCCAACCTCACTCAATCTAACATTCATCTGTTTGCTGATGATACTGTATTATATGTCAGCAATCCCTCATTACCTAAAGCCTGCAACACAATCTACTGGAAAAAAAACTACTTCTAAATGCCAAAAAAACCAAAGCTATGTTCTTTGCCACAAAGAGTTGCTCTGCCACTACCCCATCACCCACCACCCTACAATTATCCACCCTACTTGGAGAGAAGCTGGAATTTGTTGATAACTTCAAATACCTTGGAGTCTGGATTGATAATAAGCTTTGACTATTCTATCCATATTGAAGAGCTACTAAAAACTGAGACAAAGGCTTGGTCTATTTTTAGAATAAAACACTACCTTAACAGAGACTCCAAAAAGATTAATCCAGGCATCATTCCTATCCCTCATTGATTATGCTGACTTTCTCTATGGCCATTGTTCACCCCCGTCTTAAACAAGCTGGACACCCTGTATCATAGATCCATCAGATTTATTACTGACCTTCCTCCAGCACCCATCATTGCTTCTTTATATGGCAGTCAACTGGACATCACTACAACACAGAAGAAATAGGAATGCTGCAATCTGGATATTCAAAGCTTTATCAGGCAAACTACCCACCTATATCACAGACTGTTTTACCGAATTACTTCTAGGCCATACACCTTAAGGATCAGTAAACTCATCATACTAACGGTCCCCAATGCCTGCATCCAGTTTGGGAGGGCCACATCACACTCACTAGCAGTTGCATGGAACTCACTCAAAAATCCATGAAGCTAAATAGCCTCTTACCTTTAACATCCTTCAAAAGATTATTCTCCACCCTATTTCCAGAGCTCTGCAATTGCTTTTATAAGGCCTAATCCCCTACCCTACCTACCCTCCACCCCTTTTCCGTGTTCCATTATTTAGTTCTACTTATATTTTCCAGTCACCTGATATACTCTCATAAAAGCCAATTAGGCCCTATAATTTATATATTATGCCTGCTATACCCATTGTCTCCTTTTTCTTACAGGTTAAATGGTTTTACTGTGCCTTGTATATATGTAAATTGTTGTATATTATCACTTTATGTCATTGTACTACTGTTTATGTTATTCTTGTCTATGTAAAAATACTTGTACTCTTATTTGTATGACCACTCAGGTCCATCTTGTAAATGAGCTACACTCAATGATGTTCGCCTGACTAAATAAAGATTTTGATTGATTGATTGATTGATTGACTGTCTCTCTCTCACCTTCTCTCCCCTTAACAGCTGCTACAAGATACAATTTCCTTCATCAAGGAATCACAGCAATGTGGTTTCTCATCAGGGTGACACCCATTCCCATTATCTGGATATTATATATATTCAAAATTCATACATTCGTAATTTTGTTTATTTTGCAGTTTTACTGAAGTCATACATGCTGTGCTGTATATTTGCAAATCTACGTTATGAATGGGAGCAGATTTTCATTTAGTTGTGAATCCATTACTATTATTCTGAGTATACTACTTATGATTTTCATAAAGGTAGAAGCAGTAGTTAATATACAGTCTGGGTCCTCTTGTAAAAAAGCTTCCAATGCTCTTGGGGTTACCCAGTTAATAAATTTTAAATAAAAAATAAATCATGTTATTATATATTATGGTAATTACTGAATCCCCCAGAGACAGAAGATATCAATTGAGAACAAATGATTGGAACTTGCCTTACATACGTGTACATAATGAATATGGGGAAATGACATTACTGATGTGTGTTGCAAAATCTTGGAATTTATTGCCCCATGATATAAAGGCCAGGAATTCTCTTAATGAATTCCAGCCTGCTCTGTGGAAAAGTTCAGACAAAACAAAACTTGTGATTGCTACACATGATGCCTTTATATTATTATTAGGCACTGTGGCCCAGATATTCAAAAGGGATGCGCCATGCGCAACAGAGATGCGCCAGTGCAACTACGAAAATGGACCATTGTGCGATATTCAGCAGGAGGCAGCTGCGCTGCACAAGTTGCAATGCACAAGAGTGCAATGGTAATGAATGCATGCGCAACTGTAGGGGAGGAACCATGAATAAATGGCGCAGTGTGATATTCAACAGCATGCGCCAGCATGCACGATAGCAGAAATGATCCAAAATAAAAAGGAACAAGAGAGAGGTGCAAGAACGCTACAGGGAAGCCAGAGGTGGGAGCGAGGTGACAGCAACCACAAACAGGGTAGCAGTGAGTGGGACTGTGAAGGAGCAGGACAGGGCACACCTGTAAACACACAGGAACAGGACAGGAGTGGGGAGCCTGTGTTACTTGTGCAGGACAGACAGGGTAGTGCCACAGTGTAGTGAGAGCAGTGGCAGTAGGCAGGACAGCCAAAGGCCGGAGGTGCACCCAGTGCAGGGGGAGCATCACAGAGGACAGCGGGGGGAACGGGATAACAGCTGCCGGGGGGGGGGACACCAGCCAGGGACATGGCCAGTGCCACCTTCCAGATGGAGGCAGTAATGAGGGGTGTGAGAAGGCAGGCAGCAGGGGGGCATGGCCGTGGAAGATGCTGTCGGTGGTACACCCCCAACAGGCAGTACTGAGCCCGCACCACCTTTGGGCACTTCACGACACAGAGATTGTGGGCCGGTATCGCCTGAACTGGGTGATCCTGAGGCGGCTCTGTGAGCTGTGCAGTGATGAGATGCAGACACCCACACGACGGAGCCATGCTCTGTCAGTGGAGACAAAGGTGACAGCTGTCATGTGCCTGCTCACCACGGGCACCTTCCAGAGACCAACAGGGGACACAACAGGCATAACTCAGTCGGCCGCATCACGCCTACTCACACAATTCCTCAGCGCACTGCTGCCACATGCTGCAGAGTACATCCATTTCCCCAGCACACAGGTGGAGTGCACAGCACACATACAAGAGTTCCACAGGGTAGTATGTATGCCTGGCGTGCTCGGGGCAATTGACTGCACCCATGTTGCCATCCACACGCCACCTGGCCCGGATGGTGTTGCATACATCAACCGGAAGGGTTTTGCCAGCATCAACTGCCAGGTGGTGTGCGATGCCAGGGGGCGCATAACCAATGTCTGTGCCATGCACCCTGGGGGAGCACATGTTGCCTTCATTTGGCACCAGTCTGCACTGTTCCACAGGTTCGAGAGTGGGGACATTCCCACTGGCCACCTAGTGGGTGAGTATGCACATCACACATGATGACATTGGCAGCTGTGGGGGGGGCATAGTCAGAGGTGCCATGGGTACCGGCCTTGATGGCCCATGGCAGAGCGATGCAGACCACCATACTAATGTCCACCCTCTACACACAGGTGATAGTGGCTACTCACTCCATCCCTGGCTTCTCACACCATACCAGCGCCCTGCGACCCATCACAGCAATGGTACAGTGAGGCACATGCCACCACACATAATGTCATCGAGCGGGTGTTTGGGATGCTGAAGTCACATTTCCGGTGCCTAGACACGTCTGATGGTGCCCTACAGTACAGCCCCTCGAAGGTCTGCAGGCTATTCCTGGCCTGTTGCATCCTGCACAACATGGCCAACGACTGTGGGATAGCCGTAGAGGTTGAAGAGGGGGACAGCGATGGGGACGATGAGGACGCCGGTCCAGAAGGTGATGGGCAGCCACCCCCTGGGCGAAGGGACCTCCACCTGATCCGGATGGCGCAACTGCACCGGGACACCATCACAGAGGAGCACTTCGGCCAACACAGGTAGGTCATGGGGCCATGTGCAACCACCAATGGCAAGGGCACACCCCACAGACAGGCATGGACGAACCCCAGGGGTGGATGGTGGCAAGTGAATGGGTCTGAGCGTGGAACCGCACACGCCATCAGGGATGGGCAAGACCAAATATGACACGTGCTCACACACACACACACACACACACACACACACACACACACACACACACACACAAGACATGCACAAGGGGTAGAAGGCACACCAACCCCGACTGCAACCCCTAGCCACACACAGGTCCACACATGACCATGCCCAGTGGCCATCACTGTGCGTGTCTCAGATGCTGGGCACCATTGCACACTGGTGGACAGCGCAACACAGGCATCATCTTGCACACACCACAGTGGCCAGCAACCAGGAGGGTGTGCACATGGACCATGTGTGTGCAGGGCCAGGTACCCCACCCGTGCATCGCACGGTGCACAACACACTGCACACAGGACAGCGGCAGACAGTGGCCATGGATGGAGACAGGTCAGTCACGTGGCACAGTGCCACGGCCACCACGGATGCGTGGGTGGCCCTGCCGAGACCTGCCAGCCATGCAAGGCTGACCATTGGCCTCATGGGGTAGCAGCGATGGTCCCCAGGGGTAACGCTGCGGGAATGCGACCGTGTTCATGCAGGGGTCTTCAGCTCACCGAACATGCCCACGCCAGGCGTACTCGGTATGCCCACAGCCGAACCCAGTGTCGACATGGAAGGTGTCGCACAACGCCAGAACGAGGGGTGGACGTGACACTGCGCAGTGTCTGTGGTGCATGGGCAACAAATTGGGTGCCCAAAGTGGCCATGACAGCAGTGATTGCACATGTCTGCCTATCAATGGCAGCAGTCACATCCTCCTGCTGCCAGGCCATCTCTGCCAGGAGCAGACCATGGTCCCTGCTGTGTCACTCCTCTGCCTGGCACAGAACCGCACTGAGTGCATCCACCGCCATCACAAGCCACAACTGCTGATCCACTGAAGCCTGGAGTAGGTGGCTGTGCTCATCAAGGATGTCATCCACCTGATCGGCATGCTGTCCCTCATGGTGTTCCTGGCCGTACCGGGTAGCACCCCTTGAAGATGGGTGCTGCACACCAGAGCCATGTCGGGGCACGTCCACACACAGTGCACTGATGCCGCCACCCGACACTGTCCCCCCGTCACCATTGGCTGACTGCTTGCACTGCCCCTCCAGCTGCCGGTCACTAGGGCCCACTGTTGCTGCCACAGCGGCCGCAACAGCCCCACCAGCCTGGACGCACATCAATGCTGCCCCACTGGGGCATACAGGCACAGGCTGGGACTGTGATGTCACGCAGGCCTCCATGGCAGCACTACACATGGCTAAGCCCATGCCGTTCCCGGCTGTGGGACCATCCTGCATCCCACACGTATCACTGTTAGGGATGTATGATGCATCATCATCAGTGCCTGATGTGGCACAAGTCCATGTCCCAGCATGCTGAAGTCTGTGGCCGCTGTCACGCTGGAACACAGGCAGGGCCTCTTCCGCACCGGCACCACCATCTTCAGTCCAGACAGACAGGCAGGTATGCAGTGGTCCTGACCCTTGGACACCTGCGGAGGTGGATGGATGCTCCTCCATGTCCAGGGCCTCACCCACGGTGGACACACCCACCTCCGCTGACCCTCGTAGATGCTCAGGAGCTGTAAGGGAACACAGTAGCATTAATGTCTCTGCCCTACCCTGTGGCATTCTCCCCACCTCCCACACAGTGACAGCACAGGACCTACCATGCAGTGACGGGCTACCACCCATCTGGAAGCCACCACCTGGAATGCCCTCTATGGCACAATGCCACATACTGCTGGACATCCGCTCCTCCTGTGGTGTCAGGCGTGGCACATCCTTCTGTCCACCACCGGTTGCAGCACGTGCTCCCCTGATGGCAGCCACCTTGTCCTTAATTCTCCTCTTGTCCATGCTGACCTTCTTTTTACATTCCTGTACAGACCGCTGGTGGCTGCCATGCTGGTTCATGGCATGCGCAACCTCACCCGATGCCGCAGCATGGGCCTGTGGTGTTCCATGCTGTCCATTGAGCAGCAGTTCCCTGTCAAGGTAGGCCTCGAACTGGGCATCTGATTCTGCCCGGGTGAAGTTGAGCCTCCTCTTTTTCCAACATCCCTGTTCCTCCTGTTCCTCACGTTCGGTCATTATAGAGCCTGTGGGAATGACAGGTGTTACCTTTCATTGTGCAGTCCCATGCATCTCCCACACACCACAGTCCACACTTCCAAACAGCATGCAACCCACCACAATAGACTGCAATAGCAAACTATGGCATCTGCAGCCCCATATCTCATTTATATAGCGCAAGGCATGCAAATGAGATGAGGCGCAACTTTAAGTGGATGCTAATGCAGTAGCTGCGCCATGGAATTGCTGATGAGTTGATTTGCATATGCTGGCTGAATATCGTGCTGTTGCTTCTTGCACAATTGTGTTGAGTGTGCTCAGGCAAAGGTGCAGCTCTGTGATGTGCACAGTAGGCACCGCACGGCACATGTCTGGGGTGCTGACTCCGACGCCTGCCACGCTGCTGTGCCACTGTCTTCGTACCGCATAGCCATGTCACTGTACAGCCACGGTGGTGCTGTGCGGGACTTGGGCGGTGGGTGTGTGCAGTGGTCCATATGGCTTTGTGCACCTGGGTAGGCAGGTCTTGTGGACACGATCACTGTGGGTGGTCACACACCATCACAGGGGCGTGGCCCACAGCTGTATGCCATGCACAATGGGTGGGCTGCAGGGGGATGGACATTCACACATATTGGCTCTGCTCCCTTGTCCTAGGTGGATGGTGAATGATGGCCATCGAAAGGGCCATGCAGGAGCTCTTGCAGCTGGCCAGGGTGTCATTGGAGATCCTCCAGCACATGGAGCAGCATGGGGTCAGGAGGTGGAGGATGAGTAGACACCACAGAAGTGGAGAGCGGGGTGGATGATAGGCCCTCCATGCCCCCAGAATCACCCTACCCCCCTGGACCCACCCTCACACCCCTTCTTCCCTCTCCCATTTGTTCACCCCTGCCCCTTACCCACCCTCACCTGGTATGTGGCCCTTCCCCCCCATTGTACATAATTGTATATAGTTTTTTTCTCACCTATGTTCAATACATTTGTTTTGTTATGACAACTGTGGAGGTCTATGATTTGCAGTGGGCTACAGGTGCTCAGCTGCAGTGGTGTGCATGGCATCAGGGGTGGTGCAGGCATGGGCATGTGTGTGTGTCCGGAGGGAACCGCCTATGGTGTGGGTGGGGGAATCAGTCACTGTCTGTGGTTTGTGTATTGTTCCCTGTGCACTGGATGCCTGTGTGCAGTGGTCCACAGTGCATGCACTGTGTCCATGGTGCCCCTGTCAGCCCGTCCATGGCCTGTGCAGCTGACACCCTTGCATGTCTGTGATATGCATGGTCTGTTGGCATGTCAGTGGTGGCTGTCCATGCTGGACAATCATTGTACCCGGCACAATGCCAGGTTGCCTCCTGTCACTGGTATGGTGCACATCTGCCTCAGGTGGCACTGTGGCCTCTGCTGTTTTCTCCCCTCCATGCTGTCGCTTGTATCTGTTGCAGGGGTTGTGCTCCACTGTCTGTCACTTGTGCTCTGGCCGCATGCTGACGGCATACGGCTTCATGGTGCATGAGTAGGGTGGCTGGTACACCTGTGCCATTGAGGGGAGCTAGCCGTGGATGCACGGCTGCCATGACCACACACCAGCGGGTTTGTTGACCTGCTATTGTTTCCCTGTATTGGTGTGCCCTTGGGTATGGGTGGGTGTTTGTCCATGCACTGTGTTGCATCCTGTGTGGTGCATGCTTCCATGCACCACTGTGGGAATCTGTGCTGGCTGTTGTGGCCAGTGCTGGGATGGTGTGTGTCCTTTGGAGGGTGTGCAGGGTGCTGTACCACTGGTGCTGGGGTCTGGGGCAGGCCCTGTCACATGTGGGATACCTCATGTGCCGACGCATGGTTGGTTTCTCAGCTGTACCTGGGGGGGACATGCAGGGCGGCACTGTGTCTGCAGTTGTTGCATCAGTGTCTGCCGCCCATTGCAGGGTGCTCGCGGTGGGGCTGCCTTGCATGGCTCCATGGTGCACAGGGTTGCATTGTCACAGTGGGGGTGGTGGCATGCATGGGGTGTCCTGCACTGTTGGGTGCTGCTCCTGGGCATGGTGTCTGGGGATCGCTGTGCAGCGTGTGCTCTGCATTGGTGGGATGGTGCAGCATGGGGTGGCTGGACCTCCTTGTGTGCCGGTCACAGCTTGCCAGGGGGTGTGCTGGGGCACCATGCCCCGGCTGTGGGATTGTTGCTGGTATCCATGGGCCAGTGGTTCTTCCAGCTCTCCTCAGGTTGTGCAGTTCATGGGGTGTGGGGGGTGATGTCTGTTCTGCTGTGTGCTCCTCTGCCCATATCTTCCATGGGTGGTGTACCCCTGCATCCTGTCCCTGCGCATCCCTGGTTGTGCTGATGTGCTGCTATGCTGCTCCACTGAACATCCCCAGTTGTGCTATTGCGCATCAGACCTGCACCACTGTGCATCCCTGGTTGTGCCATGGTGCAGTTGGCATGATATTCAGTTGTGTGGTGCAAGCGCATCTTGGCCTGCGCAGTGTTTGAATATCACGCGTGTTGCGCATAGGCACACTGGACGTGCGCCTACTCCTGCTATTGTGCTACTTTGTGGCGCAGTTTGAATATCTGCGCCTGTGTATTTTTACTGAACAACTTACGTTTGTTTTGCGATTTCTGTGTTTGTACTTGTATGAATTAGTTCAATGTTAAATATTTATAACTGTGCAGCACACTTGTTGAAAATAGGATTTGTTCCCTAATGATTTGTTCCAGTATAAAAATAAATGTTTATCTGTCTATAGATCTTTCTATCTATCTATCTATCTATCTATCTATCTATCTATCTATCTATCTATCTATCTATCTATCTATCTATCTATCTATCTATCTATCTATCTATCTATCTATCTCTCTCTCTCTCTCTCTCTGTCTCTCTCTCTCTCTCTCTCTCTCTCTCTATCTATTTGCTCATTGTAGGTTTACTTAGTATAAGATATTGGAGGACATTCATAACTCATTTTTTGTTTAAGGCTTCATTACTTACGATTTGTGATTCCAACACATAGAAGGTAGAAGGAAGGTAGGTGACCAGTCTCAAACACCCAGTTTTTGAGTTAGTTACATGATCTTAGAGATCATTTGCTAATAATTCATACTAGTCCCTCCTAACTTCCATTATTGTTCCTAGCATTGTGTGTACAGTAGTCTTGTTTTCATTATGCATTAATTGGAAAATGATTTCAAAGTTGGTTGTGTATCATGTAATTCACTTTTATTGGCTTCTTATCTGATCAAATTCGCAAGATGCCTAATGTTCTACATTCTTGTTAGAACTGTTATTTAATACAATGGAATACTTAGGGTCACCTTGCAGCTTTTGTTCATGTTAAATATTCTATGGAAATACTGAATAAGTACCATAAATTCCAGAAAAAGAGCTGATTATTGTCAGCATTTTATTGCAAATATACACATGAATGAATTTAAATACTGTAATGATTTTATAAATCAATGAAAAAGGAACTGAACTGATTTACATTACATAAAAGTAAACTTTTTTGAGTGATATTTTTTTAAAATAGGTGTTGTTTATGAATTTGCCAAATGGCACTGCTGACATCTGCATAAATTACATTATATACCGATATGTATATATCTAAAAAATGTGAAGCTGAAAAGATCTGAATTTGCAACACATCTGCATATACTGATAGTTAAATCTGCAACAGTACTGCAATTCATGAAGCAGAACAAGGTTCATAGACAGTGACAAAGTAATACCCATGTCATTTACAGTAACATCCTTTAGCATGTTTCTTCCTCTGGATTCCTTTAGAGCCATCTTGCTCCATCACACACAGTACACAAGAACATCAACAGTTAGTTAATGGATTATATCAGCTAAGCGTTTTGGTTCCTAGCAACATGAGAGTACTGATACTTTATACAATGGAATAAGATCAAGGCCAGCACTACTAAAGTTTTTCTGAATCATTCATGAAATGAAGAGAGATTGCTTTTGTTGTGTTATCCTTCAGCAATGCTTTGGTTTTGTTGTGCATTAAAGTGACAGTGGTATATTTTTAAACCACTGCTATAGTTGATGGATCATACTGTACATTGTGTCATACAGCATCCTCTTAGTAAACTTTATCTTTAACATGACTGTGTCATAATTTAATCTAAAATATACTTTTGTTATTATCTTTGCGTATTTGAGAAGTCAGAATGTAAACTCATTTTATATTTTCTTAAAGCAGATTATTTTTGTGGCATTATTTCTGAAACATTTGATGAAAAAAATATTTTTTTCATTTGCCTTTGGAATACAAAATGAACTGCATCAATGCAAAGCATAGTATTGCAGTAGATGTATGAACTACCCACAAAACCAGCCTGGGTCTGCGGTTCAGCATGTTTCTTTCCAAATGATAATGTTATTTTACTGCTTTACTAGATAATCCTCAATTAACTTTAACATTTATGTCCAACAGTTATTTATCTTTGTAGACCTTTTTTAACACTAAAGGCATGATCCATAAAACATTTCTTTGGCAATATACCATGCTTTATAACTTTATTTTTTATTGTATAGCAAGAGTTTGACGAGATTTTAGTTACTTTACCAATCAATAAAAAATATATATAAATAATGTTGGGAAAAGGTATGCATGACATCAAAGCCGTTCTTTTCCACGGCTAGCAAAATATAAAGTGTTGTGTGGTGTTGCGTGTCTCCCCCTTTACAGGACTTAACACAGAAACAACTACACCAGAATATTGTTTCCTTTCTTTCTTTTTTTTTAACCCGCTAAACAATTATTTAAGGGATTAGGGACCCATGCAGGACTACACAACACTTACAACACTTTACATAGACAGTAAACAACAATACCACCAGAAATATAGTTTCCTTTTTTGGGGTGAGGGGTTAGCAAAACAATACACAAAAGGGATCTAAGAGACTGGGGCACCGACGCAAGGCGACTCTACATTTTACAATACTTTACGCAGAAATAAGTACTCCAAAATTTTTCTCTTTTTAACATTTTTTTGTTTTTTTAATTTTTGCTAAACAATGTGCAACAGGGATTATTTAAGGGACTAGGAGGACCCTTTCAAGACTACACAACATTTTACACAGACAGTATGTAAACAAAATACAACAACACCAGAAATATATATTTTCTTTGTTGTTGTTTTTAAGAAAAACAGTAAACAACAGGGATTTCGGACTAAGGGTTGGACTCAGGGACACATGCAAGACACTATAGGTACAAAAACTAAAGCTAACTTCTATCAAGCAACAGAAATGAAATCAATATAGTTAAACTATAGTGACAAAAATAATTCAGTAAAACAAACCTCACTGTTCTAAAGCAATAAAGTAACAAGCCACAGAAAACAGGGAAAAAAAAACAATAAGTAGAACAGCCCTATTCACTGCCTAGGCTATAAGGCAAGCCTACCTTTTTGTTGCTGGAGCTACAGATAAACTCCCCTCCTCCAAAGCACACTACACTGTCTGCAGTAGAGAAACTCAAACTACTACTTATCACAAACAAATTCTGGTCAGAGCCCATATGGATGCACAGAGCATTTAGGTGCTCTGGGGAGATGGAGCTCATGGGTATTGGAGCAGCGGTGGCATATGGTGGCAGATTGGAGTGCTACCAGAGGATGCTGGTGAAACATTTAAATGTAATAAGTAAATAAATATGCTGGCACATCCCATTGATGCTTTGCATCAAGTGCCCACCCTCCCACCCTCAATTTATTGTACCTTCCTATGACATCACTTCCTGCTACCATTTTTCTAAGTCCCCACTTCTTCATTAGCAGGTTATACTCACCAGCCACTAGAGGGTATTTTCCTACTTGCTCCCTTTTTACTTTGAATTCCCACTTCCTCTCCTAACACTTGAGCCCTTCCATCTATCTATCCCTGCTATTCCAGTCCTTCACTCTCATCCCTGCTTAGTTCCTATCACTGCTCCATACCCCTATCCTTAACCTGGGCTACTACTATACACCTTGCCCCCTGCTATCCACCTCCCAGCCCAATTTTCCATTCCCCCCTGTGACCACTAGGAGTCACTATTTCACCCCTCCACCCAGCTTCAGACCTTGCTTACTCTAGCTCCCCAAACACCTGGATTTCCATTTTATCCTGGCCCAAGGACACTCACCCCCCAAGGGGTTTTGAACCTGGTAACCTGTGCACCAAAGTCCGTAGTCCTACCACTACTCCAAAGTGGAAGTCACTCTCTTAGAAGCATAGCCGAGACCCTTAAACAATCCACCACTATTATAAATATAGGCATCATGCATACACATCCTTTTCTACAGTGCCTCACTATTTTAGCCATCCTGGTGCTTGCCTTTCTCCAGCCAGATCACAATCCCAGTCCTCAGAGGGCAGCACCCCTAGACCACCCTATCTTATCTTAACCCCCCAACTCTTGCCTCATGCCTTAGGCCCCAACACCCACCTCCTGGCAGCCCTCCCAACCCCTCTGCCTACCGGGGCCCTCCCTGGACCCACCTCCTCACCACCATTCCTACCCTCCATGCCCTACCCATTCCCTATACCCCTGCAGCTTCACCCTTATCTTGACATCCAGCTAAGGATGCCTACAGCCACTGCCCCCTGCTTAGAATTATTACACTGCTACTGCTACTGTCTGGAAATGTCCACTCCAACCCAGGCCCTACTCCCACCAGCCCACCCAAGACATTGACCTGAGGACTCCGCATTGCCTCCCTGAATATCTGCAGCTTGCAGAAAAAACCTGCTGCACTCCAGTGTTGGGTCATTCTACACCAGCCTGACATCATTGCCCTTGTGGAGACCTGGCTTTCCAAATCCACCCCTGACTCCTTTGTCTCACTCCGTGGGTACACCTTCTACTGGGAGGATCAAGTAGGCAAATTCAAACCCTCGATTCCTGACTCTGCCTGCTTCCTAACAGGATATGAGTTCATTCGTCTAGACAGGACTGGGGGTAGGAAGGGGGGTGGCACCCTCATCTACTACAGATCCCATTTGAAAATCTCCCTGGTGGCACAGAGTAAACCTGATCATCCACCTTGTGAGTTTCTTCATGTTCTCCTGCTGCTGGGCGTGCTGAAGCTGCACTTGGTGTCACCTATAACCCTCCCAGAGGGTCTGACAGGACTCACTTACCTCTTAGATGCAGTTAGGCCCAGTATAGGTGACAATGAACTCATTATTATGGGTGATATCAACATGAACTGGGAGTGTGGCAATATTAGAAATGCGAATCACAACTTGCCTGCCTATCCTTAACCAACTAATCCATGACTCGACGAGACAGGCAGCCAATGGTTCCTCAAGTTCCCTGCTGGACTGGATCCTGACCAACGGCCGGAGAGGATTGCATCATCAGGCACGCTATCAGACTCCATATCTGACCACTCCCCGGTATACTGTGTCTGGAAAATCCCCTTCCCTAGAATTCCACACAAAATCATTCAAGTCAGAAAATACTCCAGTTTTGACCCTGAGGCTTTCCTGGATGATCTAGGATGTACTGACTGGACCAGGGTTCTTGAAGCCTCTGACCCCTCAGTGGCAGCCTCCTACTTCATACATTCCTTTGGTGTTCTCCAAGATAGACACGCCCCCAGAGTCACCCAGAGGGTGAGGGAAACAGCCACCTTCTGGCTGAATGGTGACTTACTTGCCCAGATGCGGGAGAGACAAATGCTGGGCAAGTACTAAGGTTCCAGAGATCCTGCTAATCTCCTGAGATATCGGCAACTCAGGAATCGGTGTAAAAAAGCCATTAGGGCTGCCAAAAGTAACTTCTGTAAATCAGCATTACTTAGCTCTGTCAGTGATCCTAGGAGGTTCTGGAGGAACATTAAATCCCTTGTCAGTGGGCCCTCTCACTCGGGTGTCGTGGACATGATTATTGATGGAGTCTCGTGCAATAATCCCCACACTATAGCCGACCACCTCAATCTCCACTTCTCCGACCTTTCGGCCCTCACCTCTCGTTTCACGACCGATGGGGGTCGCTCGCTTAATATCCCTCCGATGCAGAGTGAACATCCTCCTCGGAGTATTTAATCTTAAGGCTGTGTCTGTCCTTGATGTTCGGAACCACTTGGCTGCCCTCTCCCAGCACTCCAGTGCAGGGCCTGACAACCTTGAGCCCAGGCTTCTCAAGCTGGGAGCAGCTTACATTGCCCCTCTGATTGCCCATATCATTAACCTATCCCTAGCTCGGGATAATCCCTGACATCTGGAAGAAGGCAGGATGGTCCTGTTCTGGAAACAGGAAATCCCAACTCCTGACAACTATAGCCCTATTGCTATTCTCCCATCCCTTGGTAAACTCCTGGAAAAGGTTGTGGCGGAGTAACTCTCAGAGTACGTGGATACCCATGATCTGCTTTCTGGGGCCCAACATGGTTTCCGGAAGGGTCATAGTACCACTACTGCCCTGATTACTGTAACCTTTAGTATTAGATCTGCCATGGATCAGGGCAAACTGTCAGGTGCTATATTTATTGACTTGTCAAAAGCTTTTGACCTTGTCAACCATGACCTACTGGGGGAGCAGCTCAGGGCTTTCAGGTTCTCTCCGCATGCCATGAGTTGGATGATGGGCTACCTAACGGGTAGAAAGCAGCGCATCTGCTTTAACAAGGTCCTCTCAGAGCCTAGGGCTGTGACCATGGGAGTTCTCCAGGGATCGGTACTTGGACCTCTCCTATTCTCACTTTTTATTAATCAACTCCCACAGGTGACCTCTCGTTGCCAAGTCACGCTTTATGCAGATGACCTTGTGCTAGTGGCCCATGCTCGTAATGCTGCTGACCTTAACCAGTGCCTATCTGAAGACTTCAGCGGAGTCTCGGCCTAGATTACCAACCATAGACTGGTATTGAATCTAACAAAACTCAGACCATGCTCTTTGGTTCCACAGCCAAGTTAAAGCCCCATCAGCTATACTTAAAATAGCTTGTGATGAAGTCCCTGTTTCCAACAGCGAGTTCAATTAAATATCTTGGGGTCACCCTCGACCCACAACTTGACATGGGAAGCCATATCCAAAACATCTGCAGAGCCACCAGGTGTAAGCTTGGCCTTGCCTACAGGGCCAAATACAACCTGACTCCGGGAGCGAGGCTGGCACTTGCGAGGGGAGTGCTTCTCTCCTCTCTTAGTTATGGATGCCACCTATTTTCCAGGTCACCTCAAATCCATCTTAATCGGTGGAACACGGCATATAATGATATCTGTCGGTTTGCACTTGCTGCTCCCAAACTCACCCACCGATGTGAGCTCTATGACAAACTCAACTGGCTCCCCCCTGTGGAATTCCTGATCCTTGGTGTAGGAAACTTCCCTAGGAAAGTGCTTGCCATGGTCATACCATCGGACTGGCGATCTCCTCCCAAAACTGGACGCCATCCCCTACCAGCTCAGGTCACAGACCCGAGTTGTAAAGTTCCCCTACTGGATCCTTATGGGGATCGTGACTTTGCCGCTTTTGTGCCTAGGCTCTGGAACCCATTCGGACTCTGTTCACTCTGCCCCTTCCCATGGGACCTTCGCTCCTCCCTGTGGTCCCACCTAAAACAAACGACAAGATGTGACTGCTCCTAGTCTCTGTAATGTAATACTCAGCAGTCCACTATTGTCCACTCTGAGTCCATGATGGTCTATGAAATATGTATTCAGTGATTCTAATGTTTATCTATGTCCTGTAACAATTTGTACTATGTGTGGCAGTATCTCTGCCCTTATACAAGCGTTGTTATAGCTGTTTTTTACTGTATCATGCTGTTTCTCCAATGTTGCCATGTATGTATACTGTATGTTTTGTGCTCTCCCGGGTCGTTCCTGAAAATAGGCATACTACTTGTCTAGTGTACTTACCCGGTAAACAAAAGCTAAATAAATAAATAAATAAATGTGGGGTGGCTGTGCTGTTTTCATATGGATGCTATTTTTGGTCATGCACTCCCTGCCCCCCAAGCTCAATAATGGTGCCCAGGCCCTCACCCTCAAACTCAAACTCATTCCTGATCCCTGTAGGGGACCGCTCTACCTGACAGTCTCCTATGTTCCCTCAAGGAACCATAACCTGGCAATCTCTTCTCTTACAGATTATCTCACCACCCTCGCCCACAAAGCAGAACAAGTCCTCGATGGGGACTGCAATGTCAATTTGCTTAGTACCTCCACCTCCCAAGCAAGAGACACCTTCATTGCCCTTGACCTGACCCAGCTAGTTTCCAAGCCCACTAGACTCAATCCCTCTAGTGGAACCAGCACCCTCCTGGATGTCATAGTCACCAACCACCCCTGCAAAATCCAGGACATACAAATCCTCCCTGACTCTTTAAGTGACCACTCCCCTATCCTATTCCTCTGGTCCACCTTTATCCCCGAAACCAATAGCCCAAACCACCCTCTGCAGACACCTCCACCCAGGTGGCCTGAATAAACTCAAGCAATTCTTTGCCCAGATCAACTGGTCCCCCATCAACCAGGCACCCAGCATTGACTCTGCCCTCGACCTTTTGACACAGGCTTTTAACAAGGCCTGTGATCTTTATGCACCGCTTACCAGACTCCGCACCAAAAAGCAAAATGCACCATGGGTCACCCCTGCCCTACTCCAAAATCTTAGGGAAAGGGATAACTTCTGGCACCTAGCCACTGAGACTGGCAGGACAGCAGACAGACAAGCCTACAATGCTGCATGGAATAGGTGCACGTGGGCCATCCATAAGGCCAAGGCTGCTCACTACCAGGCCACCCTCACCTCCTCATGGGGGTCTGCCCGGACCTTTTGGGACAATATTAAAGAACTGAATGGGAAATCTCACTCCCCTCCCCGTCCCAGCTTACTAATGATGGTTCTATTACCACTGACCCCCTTAACATAGCTATCTGCCTTAACACCTACTTCACGGACCTTAGCTCTGTCCTTCCCAGTAATTTCTTTGACCCAGCTCCTGATTCACAGCCCCCTGTCCTTCAACATCCCTGGTTCTACTTGTGCAAAATATCTACCCATGAAGCCAGACCATTCCTTCTAAAAGCATTAGGCAGCAACAGCCCAAGCAATGACTCCTTGGATCCAAAAATACTATGACTGGTCCTGGATGACATCCTAGTCCCACTTATGAGCTTATTAAACCGATCCCTTTACCTGGGTCAATTTTCCAGTGTTTGGAAAATGACTGCTGTCACACCTATTCATAAAGGTGGGGACAGGTCCACCCCCAGCAACTATCAGTCAATTTCCATCCTTCCCCCACTCTCCAAAGCCATAGAAAAAGTGGTGGCTACACAGCTCACAGAGTATCTGACTAAATATGCTGTTCTGTGTCCAGAGCAGCATAGTTTCCATGCAGACCATAGCACTGGTACAGCCTTACTGGAATTTCCCAACTTTCTGCACTCCTCTCTTGACTCTGGCAACCTTGCTGGAGCAGTGTTCACTGACCTCTCAAAGGCCTTTGACACTGTCTGCCATCCCCTCCTACTTGCCGTCCTCTACCATATCAGCTTCTCTACTAGTCCTCTTGCCTGGTGCTCTAGCTACCTATCAGCCCATTCCCAGTGCATCAAAATCAATAGGACACTCTCAGAGACCCACGCTGTCTGCTCCAGGGTCCCCCAGGGCTCCATCCTGGGCCCTTTACTTTTTAGTCTCTACCTAAACACCCTGCCCAGTGCCTGCTCCGGCAAAATCCTTCTGTACGCAGATGATGCTGTTCTTTATGCCTCTCACTGAAATTCTGCCTCCCTCCAGGACTCTGTCCAACACACCTTCAACCAAGAAAGCTGGTTCAAGGAGCACAGACTTGTCATTAATCTCAAAAAGACTAAGTCGATGCTCTTCTCCCACCATCAAAACAGAGCAAGAAATAACCCCCTCCTTATCCTCCCGAGCACTTAACACCTGCTCGAGCAAGTGCACACCTACAAATATCTTGGGATTACTTTTGACAGTGCCCTCACTTTTCACACCCACATTAATGCCCTCACATCTGCCACCAACACCTGGCTTGGCCTCCTATACCGCCATAGGGACTGCCTTCCACCTGATGCTCTCCGACCGGCCATAACATCTTCAGTACTGTCCCTAGTGGATTATGGCCAACCAGTATATGGAGCTGCTGAGTACACAACACTCAATAAGATCCGACTCACTCTGAACAAGGCCTATAGACTACTGACCAGTGCCCCCAGGCTCACCCACACCTGTCATCTCTATTCCACTGCTAATCTCCTCAACCTGGAGGAACGTCTCCACTACCAAACCTGCCTCGTAGCCAAGAAAATTCTGCTCGGGTTCCACCCGGGGTATCTGCCTCCCTCCAACATACCTCTCCCACAGTCTCCACCAGCAGCTCAGACAAGGCCACTCAACTGGTACCCAGAACTAGGACCTCCCTTGCTCAGAGATCCTTTTGATACAGGGCCCCTTCCTGGTTTAACACTCTCCCTGTATCCATCACTAACACTCCCAAAATTGCCTCCTTCAAAACTGCTCTTTGGAACCACCTGTTCAATGCCCACTGCTGTTCCTGTTACTAACAGGCTGCTCGCATATCACTAGGTGCACTTCGACAAAGTCATCCAGACTGCCTCCTCCACCCCCTCCTCCCACCTGGTTTCCTTCATTCCCCCCTGCCAGATATCTGTATTTATGTAACTACTGTTTTATGAAATGTACAAAATATATGCAGCAATGTCTGTATACTACTGTGTAAAATCTGTGTAAATCTGTATGTCAACCTACTGTAATATTGTAACACTGTTGTCCTCTCTGTGACGAGATACCTTTGTAAACAAGCCCCTGGCTCAAAGGTTGCAAATCCAATTGTACAAATAAATAAAATAAATAAATAGATTCTGGAGCTGTATAGGACTGGGACACAGACAGTAAGACATGGCCTACAGAATTCCACATCACCATACATCCACCAAAGTATGGATATGTGGATCAGTGGCCAAACAGCTGGTAGCTTTTATCTAAGTATTACAGCCCACTGGGTACAGGTACCTGGCATAGTATTTGGTGCTGGGATGGGAACAAATGGTATGAAGCCCAACTATGGTTGTAGCAACATTCCGGGTATTCGCCAGCATGCCACACTTGCAATGAGGAGTGTACCAGGTTCACCCACTGGTCAAAACATTTTAGAACTGCTTCTGACTGAAATTGATGAGTGGCTTTACCCACTGTTCCTGAAAGCAGGTTTCATAACAGGTGATGATGACTCCAGTGTGGTGAAATGCTTCAGCGACAGTGGGTTTCTCAGGGTTCCCTGCATGGCACATTGTCTTAATCTTGTAGTGCAGGAGTTTCTGGCATACCACGAAATCAAAGAAATACTGACCGTGGTCCACCGCATCTGTGCCTACTTTGCTCATTCTGGAAAGGTCCGTAACCAGCTTAGGCAGCTGCAGATTCGAAACAAGCTGCCTCAGCACCATCTCAAGCTGGAAGTTGCCTCGAGATGGAATTTGACTCTGTACATGATTGAGCATTTGTACGAGCAGTACAAAACCATCTTAGAATACCTGCTGCTGCATACATGCCAGTTCAGGAGCACTCATTTCTCTGACAACCAAGCAATGGTGACTCATGGATGGCCTGATCATGATTCTGAGGTCATTTGAGCATGTCACACGGGTAGTGAGTGGAGACACTGCCTCTATCAGTCAGGCCATCCCACTGCTAAGGGTGCTGAGGCAGACTTTGTTAAATGTACAGCAGGTACTGGTGGCAGGCAGATCTAGGTCAAGCATTGTTTTAATAGAACATGTGCTGGCCGCAAATATTAAACATCAGCACCCATATTTCAACCATGCTGTATTCTGCTGAATTTGGAATTGCCACAATGCTGGACCCATGATATAAAAGGGGCCTGTCATCCATACTTGAAAGTGGGCATGATCAGGTGCAACACCTAACTGATCAGCTCGTAAGATGGGTTCATGGGGCACAGATGGGCACAGTTCTGCAATCCACAGCATGGTAATGATGACAGATCGGGTGTGGCTACTACTTCACTTAAGTGGGCTAGAAAAACAGGGCTGTTCATAGGAGGACAATCAACTATAAATCTACTTTAGGGTGCTTTGTCACAGGTGGGAATTATGGATGTGAAAGAACATGAGCTGGCTGATGAGTCAGTAGGATTGCATGAAGTACAGCACATGGTGGAGGCATATTTGGCAGACACCAGGCACCTGAACATATTGGAAGAGCCGCTGCTTCACTGGAGTAGCAAGGTGACTGAGTGGCCAGCACTGACCTCCATAGCAGTGAAATATCTGCATTATCCACCTCCTAGTGTGAGCGTGGAGAGGGTACTTAGTTTGACAAGGGCCATTGTGCGGGACAGGCATACAAATCTATCACCTAGATACGTTGGCATGCTAATATTTATTAAAATGAATGAAGGGCACATCCCACCTAGGACAAGTACATCTGTGTTTGCACCACACGGTGATGGTGGTGGTGGTGGTGAGGAGGAAGCAGATCAGCATGGTGGTAGTGGCGAACTGCATTCCATTGAGATGGATGAGGTACTCATGGAACAAGAATTCCCAAGTGGGGACAACTGCAGCCTGGAAGACTGCAAGGGCTGCTTCTTTGATGAGGATGATGATGGTGGTAGCAGTGCATAAAGAAAAAAAATGTTTTTAGATCCCTCTTCCTCCTTATAACTTTAATACTTTCCTTTATTATTGAATTTGTTTTCCCTGTTAACTATTTTCTCAAGTGTGCCATGCTGCAGTACATTCATATAAATACATCTGAGCAGTCAGCTAGCCTGCTTTTAGCCATCCTGCCAGTGCCACCACTGCCAGTAAGCCCACCAGCCAGCCAGCCTGCATTGAGACATCCTACCAGTACCAGTAAGCCCACCAGTTAGCCAGTCTGCATTTAGACATGCTGCCAGTGTCAGCAAGCCCACCAGCCAGTCAGTCTGCTTCTAGGCACACTGCCAGTGTCAACAGTAACCCCACCAGCCACCTGAAGTACAGCAAAGGCCAACAGTGTGTGCTGTGATGATATGTTCACTTCATTTAAAGCATCGGTGGTTGTTAGTCAGCCAAAAATGCTGTCCTATACTTTAAGAAAATGTCGCAACTGGCCATGGAGATGAGAGGTGGGCTGTGCCAGTCGCTGGCTGGGGACAGGTGAGGGGGTGCTGGGTAGAGTAGCACAGCTGGGTGGGGGGCCACTAGACTACCATGGTTGGTGTGCGGTATTACTGATCATGGCAGTGTCTTGGGGCCTGGGCATGGGTGAGGGGGTTGACAGCTCTGCCCTGCAGGGCCTTTAACAGTAGATGGTTCAGGGACACAGGGTGTACGACAGCCAGCCCTGCTGGGATTTTATTGTTCAGGGGTTCAGGGGGCAGGGGTTGTGTGCTGCCCTGCGGGGCATAAACTGTAGTGGGGATTGGGGGGGCCATGATGTGAGATGCCCTACGGAACACCTACAGGGTATTCTGGGCATGGGGAAGACACATGGTTGCGTGCTGGGCTGCTGGTGGGTCTACAAGGCCACAGAGGGCGCCAGCACAGTTACACCAGCTAAATGCTGGGTGTAACTTATAATGAACCGTTCTCCTCAGGGTTCTTGTAGGAATCCCTGACATTGGGGACTGTTTGCTGCCCTACTGGAATAGGTCACACTGCTGCGTAAACCCCCCTAGTGCCATGCGCAGGGGGTTTAGAGCGTAACTGTGGGCATATCTACACTTTGGCGCAAGTGGTCTGTGACATGTCGCAGGCCACTTTGTAGAATACCGCATGTTGCAACTGCTGCCATAACTTGCTACTTGCGCCATTCTTTTTGGCGCAAGTGCAGTTACACCAGGCATAACTATTCTAGAATCAGGCCCTATGAATACAGTGACAAAGACCTTTGGCTCCAGGCAGAAGCTGGTTAGACTCCAGACCCGCACAAAGTTCTCCACTCCAGATGGTTCTCCCCTTAAAGAGGTCCCCACCTTCAAATGTCTGGGGGTCTGGCTGGACAGCCATCTTGATTTTTCCATATACGAAGATGCCATCTGCTTCAAACTCCACCCCAAACTTACAAAGATAGCCTCCCTCTCCCTAGCCATTGGAAGTTAGTCACAAAAATGATACTCCTAGTTATCAACTACGGTGTATGGCACTGCTCCAGCAACATCACTTTCAAGACCTGACACTCTCCTAAACTCTTTCTGTCACTTTGCTACCTTTTCCCCACCCGTACCCACTGCTGAGTGTTTGTGGCTCATATTAAGGTATGAATTTATGTGATAACGGCGATCGCGTATAAGAGGGATCCATCAGTTTATTTGTTAAACCAGTATTGTTGTATTAGGAATAAAGTTTCTGAACTTCTGCGTAAAACAAAAAAGGATTTTTTTAAAAATAAAATACAGCTTAATTGGGCTGATTCGAAAAAAATTTGGGAGACTATAAATGCTCTGTGTTCCCCTAAATCTGAATCAACAATTGGTAGTTTATTAGTTGATAATGTAAAAGTTACAAATCCAGTAGATATAGCCAACTTACTTAATCAGAAATGTTCCCTATTTATTTAAATTTAGAAGGATGGGTATCACATGGGTTGTGGGAAATCTCAGAGGGATCCTAAATTGACTGGTAAGCCTCTTTTTTTAATTTTAAGAAGATAACTGAGGAAGATATGTTGCAGTTATTAAATGGTCTTTCAGATAAATATAGTAACTGTGGAGGAGGTTTGGATGGTAGATTTTTGCATTTGGCAGTCCCATTTTTAGTTAAACTGCTTTGTTTTCTTTTTAATTTTTCTTTACAGTATTGTCAATTTCCATCAGATTGGAAGCTGGCAAGAATGGTGCCCATTCCTAAAAAACTCAAGCATCCTCTCTAGATGATTTTAGGCCCATCTCAATTTTGAACCCTTTGAGTAAGATGTTGAAGAGAGTTGTGGTTAGTCGGATTAATAACTATCTTACTTTAAATGGGTTGCTTTCAGCATATCAGCATGGCTTTCAAAAAAATTATGGGATTGGTACTGCCTTGGTCGGGTTCACAAATGCCGCTCTATGGGGCTTTGATAAAGGCCATATGACTGGGGCAGTGTTTGTGGACCTGACCAAGGCTTTTGCTTTATTAGAACATGATTTAATTTGTCAAAGGTTAGTGATTTTTGGTTTTTCTGGATCCGCAGTGGCTTGGTTAAGGGATTATTTGACAAATCATGTACAATTTGTTAATGTTGGTTCTCATTCTTCAAAGTTGTCTTTGATTGATTGTGGTGTCCCTCAGGGGGTCTATATTGGGCCCCTTGCTGTTTTCATTGTTTGTAAATGAACTCCCTACTATTAGTTTGAAATCTCAATCTATTTTGTTTGCTGATGCTTGATAATTTATTGTCAGGGGAATTCAACTGAAGAAATATGTACTGTCTTAAGTTCTGATTTTGGGAGGGTTTGTTCATGGTTTTTGGAGACTAAGGGAATGTTAAGTTCAAATCCAGCTTTAAATTTATTTGATCAAAATGGACAGGTCATTTAACAGGTTTTTTTTTTAAATATCTTGGTGTTTTGTTAGATCCCAGTTTGACATTTTCTATTCAAGTTAGATCTGTTACCCATACAATAAATCAAAGGTTAGGTTTGCTTTATAAATCCAATAATTTTTTTTTTCTTTTGAAGTTTGGAAGTCTATAGCGGTTGGCTCTTTGTTACCACTTTATGATTATGTTTCTCATATTTATTTGGGGTTGGGTAGTAAGGAATTGCAACTTCTGAAGGTGTCTTATAATAATACTTGTCGTTTTCTTTTGTTAGAATCCCCTCAGTTACATCATTGTTTATTGTATTCTAAATTAGGTTGGTTGTCCCCATTAGCAAGAATAGAATACTTTTTTTGTTATATGATTTTTAAAAGTGTGTTTCTAGGGTCCAAATTTCCATTAAATGGCTTAATTAATGTTAGAAATGTTCCCTCCAGTTTGTGTTCATCTGCTGGTATTATATTAGTTACTAAATTGTCTAAATTGAAAATAGCTTCTTGTGCATTTTCTGTTTCTGCCCCAATCTATTGGAATGCCCTTCCCTTGACTATTCGACAGGCTGCATCAATTGTTGGTTTTAAGAAAAAATTAATGGAATTTCTTTTGGTGAAGTATCAATGTGTTTGTAATATTTAATGTATGTATTGTGTGTTTATTTTTTCTTTTGTTTGCTTTGTATTTTTGTATTGCTGCTCCAGGTCAGACCTGAAAAGGGGCCTTTGGCCCAGTGTCATTTAACCGGTTAACAAATGAATAAATAAAAAAAAAGTACCCCTCAGCACACAGCAAAATGGTGCCAGGGACTGTGCATTTTCCGCTTTATGCATGGGGGGATGCACCCCCCCACAACCCCCTACTTAAGGATTCTCAGCTCCATGGGGGTGCATGTTGAGGGGGTGCAAAAGCGGAAAAAAAAAATATTCAGGCTGGGCACAACAAGGAGCACCTGCACCTGGACCCGAACCCAGCACCATTCCCACCCCAGCCCTGAACCCACCCACCATGCCATGAGAGCAGCTCGGCGGCTCACTGCGGTGCCCCCCCCTACATTCTCTTCATCCCTTCATCCCCTCCCACCTCACACTCAGCGTGTTCACTTCCCCCCGAACATGTAGGCATGTAGTGATAGGATGTTGCTATTTTGGGCACTCCCCATCCAGTCACCCATGTTCCCCAGTCACCCCGATGACAGGCACTGCAACTGAGTCACCCTTTCGGTAGGTACCCAATCACAGTCATCAAAGTCACGGGATACCCTAAGGGACTAAGGTTGGTAAGATGTTAGGAGGCTTGTGGGCCCATAATCGCACCTATAGTGTTAGTCATAGTAACAAAAGTTCAACCCAGTAAGGATGAAGTTGTCCAGATGATGTATGAACTCAGATTTAGCTTTACTCACAATAACCTCAATGGGGAGTTTATTCCAGGGGTTTAGTATTCTTTGGGTGAAAAAAAATTTGCAACCTACGTGATTGAACCTTTTCCTAGGAAGCTGTAGGGGTTGACCTCTGGTGTTATGTTAATTATTTTTGACATCAAATCCTAACTCAGCAAATAGGTAAGGATCTTGGATACTCACCATGCCTTCTTTACACCTCACTCTCCCTCATACCTCTACCCCACATGAGGTTGGTCCATTGCCTTTCCCTCATTGCCATATACTGGTTTTGGACTCTCCCTTCTTACCTCTCCTCCCGTCTACCACCAGCAAACCCCTCAGCCTACTCTTTGCACTCCAGGGACTCCCGCTCCTTCTCCATTCCCCATCCCTAATCAACAGCAGGGCAGTCTGCTTTCTCTTACTGCCTCCCTTTTCTTTCAAATCAGTGCTCCTTAGACTTTGACTAATCTCCCTCGCTCTCTATCATCAAACACCTCCTCTAGCTGGCCCAGTGGTGCAGAGGGCTGAGGCGCTGGATACCTTACCTCTTGCCATGCCGGCAACCTGTGTTCAGGAATGAGCATGGGATGCTGGAGGCCTGCTGGGCAGGGGAGGTCCAAGCGAGGATTGAGCAGTCGCTGGCAGCTCTTCTCTCCTGGGTAGGGGAGGTTGTCTTTCCCGACCTTTGATTGCCACCACATGGACGCATGATGGTGGTGCAAGCAGGGCTCAGAGACAGGTACTAGGCCAGAGGTGGGTGGAGTGGAGCTGGTCCAAGCCAAGGCATGTGTGCGTGCCTCCATGTGCATGCTGCTCTTGACTGGGGGCTCTGGGGAATTGGGGAGAAAAAGTGGATAATTGGGGGCCACGTCAGGATGAAGCCCCTCATAACAGCTCCAGTGGTTCTGCCGGGTAGTGGAGGAGGTGCCCAAATAACCGCGGAAGTCCAGTGTTGGATGGCTGACACAAGTCACCGCCTACCATGGAGGATAAACACTGGATGGAAAAACACCTCCTCTGACTCCTTCCTGTTACCCAGTGGTCATGCCCCTCCTTGTCTTCCTCTACAAATAGCATTAAAAGGTTAAGGGCATTTGGCCTGATGCAGGCTGCTTCATAAAATGGATGCTGTGTCTGTGTCACACCTTCTGAAAATCTTGCCTTTCATCTTGCTGACTGAGGCTTAACATGACAGATGGGCTCAAGTTGGTTTTGAGTCCAGCTGTGGTAATGGGATTCTGTTCAGAAAATCATAGCCAAGCCAGGAGGCTGTTGTGAATTGTATGCCATGTTTTAGCTCCTGATGTGTGTCCATGCTACATACAAAAATAATTTGCAAAACAATTACTAATAATGGCCTCAATTCAAAAAGGGGTTGTATATATGTGTTCTTGAAATAAGAATTACGAAAGGTGCTAGCCCAGCATAGGCACAACAATGGTATTCAATGCAAATACTGTAGCAAAAAAAGCTACAGCATTGACTGAACACTTGTAGTAAACAGGACCAACATACAGCTGTAACTGACAAAAGCATTTTATTATAACCTAGTGTTTTTGCCATAAAAGTTATTAAAATAATAAGAGATAAAACTCCCATTAATTAAGTATCACATTGACAAGACAAATCATGGCTGAGCTAGCAAACTTTCATTTACCCTAAGTTCTATTTAGCAACAGCATAACGCCATATGAACTAGTTGCCATCTATACTTACAACTCTATTTACTTGGTCCCCATGGCACTCTTTTTGCTAATTTTAAATGTACTGCCAAACTAGTTGGGCAAGATGTCAAAATGGTTTCATGGGTCAAATGCAGCTTGGTAAGTTCCTAGCAGTTGATCAAGTTGCTAAAGCCTGTGCTAATTGATCAGTCACTAAATACTGTACAGCATTAGTCACACTTGTGAAAGTCATGTGGGAAAGCAGTTTATCTAAGGTATACTGTTACTCTTCTTGGATCATTGTGGTTTTTGTTGTAGTAAGGCTAGCTTACACAGTGATATTGACACCTTGGAGAGAAACAAGTACACTATGTCAGTAGCATGTATGAATCCATGACATAAAAACATACAAACAAAGAATTTGATGGCAGAAGGAGACCAACAGTCTGTTGAGGCTGCTCGTCATACATTAGCTCACCCCCACTGACCTGCTGTGCTGGTGGGCTGTTACCCCCCGGTCCCCCACCCCGCAAATCCATGAGGCGCTCTTGGGGTTTATAAGTCCACTTACCCTGTCCTGTGTTTAAACTTGTTTAGGGTTGCCACCTCATCACTTCTGCTGGCAGTCTATTTCATGGTTCCACCACCCTCTCAGTAAAATAGAATCTCCCCACATTTCTCTTGAACTTACACACACTAACCTCCAGTCATGCCCCCTAGTTACTATATCTCTGTTCCTTACAAATAGGTCCTCACTATTCACCTTATTTGTACCCCTAAGCAATTTAGATGTTTCAATCATGTCCCCTCACTTCTTCCTAGCCTCCAGTGAGTACCTATTTAGGGCCTCCAGCCAATCCTCAAAGGATCTACCCTGCTGGCATTGGATTATCTTGGTGACCCTTCACTGTACCTTCTCTAGTCTGTCAATGTCTTTCCTCAGGTAAGGACTTCAGAACTGGGTGCAGTTCTCCAGATGAAGTCTCACCAGGGATCTGTATAGTGACAGAATCACCTACCTTCTCCCACAGTTAAAACCCCTCCCTATACACAACCAGCATCCTCAATATCTTGTTGCACTGACTCATTTTGTTTGAGAGAGTCATTGATGATGACCCCAAGATCCCTCTCCTCTGCTGAAGTGGCCAGTCTAACCCCTCCCATCCAGTATTCATTGCATGAATTCCATAGGTGCCAGAACCAATGGGTGAGAGAGTGCAGCAGCCCTCCCACTTTTTGCCCCTGAACATTCAAAGTGCCCCTTTAATGCATACAAGGTCAGAAGGGAATCTGTCTTGGTCTCTTTTGCAATTACTACAGCCCCCAACTTTTTCCCATGTTCCAACACCCATAGTGGATTCCATCTCCCTAAGTGCGTTACTTTGTACTTCTTGAATCTTAACTGCCAGACCTAAGACCATCTCTCTAGCTCCTGTAGGTCCTTGTGCAGATCCTGCACTCTTTGCTTGTAAACTACACTACCGCAAAGCCTTGTATCATCAGCAAAGAGGCACAGTTTCCCCAGATGCCTTCCCCTTTGTCACTTATAAACATATTAAATAGGACTGGTCCCAGGACCAATTCCTGCTGCACTCCTCTCAGGACCTATTTGTCCCCTGATTTAGCCCTGTTCAATACTACAGTGCAAGTCACATTAAACAGTTCCACCGATGAGCAGCTTTTGCATTTCTCAATGAGTTGTATACTGTACTGTAAGTGTTGCTGGAGCTAGAACACATCCTTTTGAAACCTGTTGCCTAAGTGTTGCAACTCAATTTTACATTGCACTGTGACAGAACTGCTGATGTATTTCAGATGAGTTGCAAAAACATTTCATAAAAGTTGCTCTTGAGCTGGTTAAGAGTTGAAACACAACACAATGTGAGTTGCCAATGCATTGCAAACTTTAGAAAAATGCTTAACCAACTCATTAGCAGAACAGTTTAATGTGAATGTACTGTACCCTCTGTTGACTTTCCCAAGCCAACTTCCAATCCACCTGACTAAAATCCACTTTACCCTTAAGTCCTCCAATGCCTTCAGCAGTCTCCTGTGTGTTACAGAATCGAAGGCCTTGTTGAAGTTGAAGTAGAGCAAATTTAGCACCTGTCCTCGGTCAGTCACAATGGTGACCCAACTGATAAACAGTGTCAGGTTGGTCAGGCATGCTGACATAAACCCGTGTTGCTTACTGTCCTGCAGACCATTGCCTTTTAAGAAGGCCACTAAGATTTCTTTGACTATGGTCTCCATCAGCTTACTTACAATGAAGGTAAGGCTGACAGGCCTGTTGTTGCCTGGATCCTCCCTGTCCTCTCCCCTTGTGGAGTGATACTACATCAGCAGATCTCTAATCCACTGGCACCACTGTGGACTTCAGTGAGTCATCAGACAGGTTAAGGGTGCTGCTAATTCTGCAACCTGTTCCCTGAGTATCCATGGGTGCAGGCCACCTGGGTCAAATGTCTTGACTACCTTGACAGCTTCTAGATCCATTTTTATCCTGCCAACTAGCATCTGCACTCCTTCCATTTCCTGAACCCACTGTGTGATGGTGTTTATGCACTCTGTGTCACGAGACCATTGTCCTCCACCATGTATACTGAGCAGAAGTAATTGTTTAGTACATTTGTATTCTGCTTGTCATCTTCCACTACCCTCCCCACCCTCAGCTAACCTAACCCCCCCCAATTTTACTTTTTCCCTTATGTGCCTAAAAAATTATTTTTACCACCTTTTACTTCCTCAGCAATCTACAGCTCTGTGTCTGCCTTTGCCCCTGACCTCCATCCTTGCCTATTTTGAGTTTAGCCTGATGCCCCACAAGGATCTGCCCCATTGTTCCTCATACACTAAATGAAGGCCCTTATTTTCACCCTCACAGTCTCACTCACCCCCTTCAAGAACCAGCTCAGCCTTTTGTGTTTGGGAAACCTTCCTTGCATAAGAATCGGTTGCCTCCAGCAGTGTTCCCTTAATCCTGCCCCACTGTTCTTCCACCCCCTTAATGTAGTCTATCACTGCCATTCTTTCCCTGACTAGTTCCTGCACCTTCCCAAAATTCACACACCAGATGTCCAGAATCCCTGTCTTCAATGGGGATCCATTGCTGCCTCCTGCCAGTTCAAACTAAACAGTGTTGTTATTACTGGACCCTAATGGTTCCCGATCCCCCCAGTCTCTGAACTGGTGAGCACCAAGTCAAGTATGGCATCCTGTCATGTGGGATCCTTGACCAGCTGAACCCATAAGCAGTCCTGCAGTGTATTAAGCAGTGTCTGACTTCTGGTACTCTCTGCTGCTGGGACATCCCAATCTATATCTGACAGGTTCAAGTCCCCCACCAACACCAGATCCCCTTTTGTGATTCTTCTTCTGACTTCATCCCTCAGCACTCTATCTTCTTTCTTCTTCCTTCTTCTGCCCCAGTGGTCCGTAGACCACCCCTAATCTAACTCTCTTACCAGCAGCTGTTGTCAGCTGTGCCCAGATTGGTTCCATTTCTCCAAGTCCCTCCTTCTTTACAGTCCCATCCTCTGATGTCACTCTCAATGCCTTCCCTTATATATAGTGTTGCCCCACCACCTCTAACCTTGACTGTGTTTCTCCTAAGTAAGGTATACACCAGAAAAGCTAGATCCCAGTCATAGTTACCACTGGCCTAAGTCCTTGTGATGGCCATTAAGTCTATCTTAGCCTCTGCCACAAATACCTGCAGTTCACAGATCTTGTTGTTTAGACGTCTGCCGTTTTTGCAAACCAACCTCCATGCAACAATCATCCTCCCTCCCTCTTGTCTGCTCTCCTCCTCATGTCATCCACTCCCCACTTCCCATCCCCCAACCCCTCTGATATGTGTACATTTGATACCCTGTCTCTCTTACACTACCATTTATTTATTTATAGCTTTGATAACCGGGTAAGTACACTGATCCTAGGGACCATTTTTAGGCACGACCTGGGCTATGACAATGGCACAGGAGGCAACATTAAACAAAATACAAAATACAAATTACAATACAGCATAGAAGACAAGTCAAACACAATGGTGCCGGAGCAATGCAAGAGAATACAAACAATGGACCTTGGCAACATTAGGTACAGCGTATTAAATTCCAAAGCAGATGTCAGGTAAGAGTGAGACAGCTAAGAATACACAGTGTCTGGTAATCATTGCAGACTGTCAGGGGAGGAGAGGGGAGTGTGAAGCTTGCCAGAGAAAGACAGACAGCTAGACTCAGCTAAGAGCCAGTCTTTGAGGTGGGATTTGAACAGACGGTGGATATCCAGGAAGCGAAGCCCGGCTGGCAATTTATTCCATAGTGAGGTGGCAGCAGCAGATAGGGCTCACCTACCCATGTTGGTAGATACCTTGAGAATGTGGAGGGGGGTAGAATTTGAGCGTAGGCAGTGGTGTGAGGTTCTGACCTGGAATAGGGCTGCAAGAGGGAATTCTTGGCTGGTGCAGACAGCATTATCGACCAAGCAGCAAGGAGCAAGGTCAAAGCAGTTTTGGAGTGGGAGCCACCCCAGTGATTGATAAAGGACAAAGTGGTGGGTGGAAAAAGGGGCCAGTAGGTGAAGTGACATGCACTATTATAGGCTGTGGAGAGTTTGGTAGTGAGGGAAGAGGAAACCCTAGCATAGATGGAGGAACAGTAATCGATTATGGGGAGTAGGTTTCCCTGCACAATGGCAATCCGGGCCTCTGGGGTGAGGTAGTGTCTGAGTCTGTAGGCTATACCCAGCTTTTGGTGAATCCTGCAAACTACTGAGTTAATGTGCTCAGAGAGGGAGATCTGTCCCTACATGTGGCACTGCTGGCTTCCCCTCCCCATTTCTGTTTTTGTGTGAACAAATTGAAAATTAAAAAATCATTACAGGACTGCTTGAGAAAACACATCTCAGAGAAGCGATGTTTAGTGCACAATCAATTTTGACCCACATCAAGTGAAGAGTGCAGCTATACTAACCTTGAAAAAAATGGTCTTGAAAGAAATGAAAGCAATGTTTTCCTTTCCTCTAAGCAGGTTTAGTAAAAATGTAACCCCAGAAAAGAATTGACCCTACTTAATGAGAGTTGTATCTGGGATGACCCAGCCATTAAAAAATCTGACAAAGGTGGAAATGTAGTGATCTGGCCTATTGAAATGAATCATGCAGAAGCATTAAAACAACTTGCCAATGTTAGCTATTACAGACATTTAAGTATAAATCCAACAGACATTTTTCTATTGACCTAGATATTTTTTTTTTTATTTTTCACTCGTATGGCTGTATCAATAAAAATGAATTTGAATATTTAAAAGCATCTACTTCAACAACTCCAACATTTTATCTTTTACCAACAATTCATAACAAGCATTTGTCAATGCCAAACGTTCGTTTGCAGGTACTTGCAGTGGTGTTTGGCATGTATGGTGCTTTACCCTAATGCCCTGTGCGATTGCTGGTATTTGGACAATAAATTGTCAGCATGACCTTTTTGTTAGCCCCATTGTGCGCTGCATAGGCGGAAACACGTTTTGGGCAGGATGTGAAAAATGACAGCTGTGCTGCTCATAAGGAAGTGTGGTAAAATGGCAATGTTGAAAATCTGGAGTGGAAATATTGAAAATTCGCAAACCTAGGAGCGTGCGTGGGAACTGTGCAATGCACGCTTGTAAAACTGTCATTGTTAGGGAATTTTTCACCAAATTGTCATTTTAAAACCTCTGCTAATGAACAGTGTCACTGTGATTGTCTTACTGTGTGCCATACATTGATTTTGCACCGACTGTCATTATTGCACTACATGGGCGGATACACATTTTGGGCAGGATGTGAAAAATGACAGCTATACTGCTCATAAGGAGGTGTGTAAAATGGCAAAGTTGAAAATCTGGAGTGAAATACTGAAATTAGCAAACTTACGAGCCGCATGAGGAACTGCACATACGCACGCCAGAAACAGTTATTTTAGGAATTTGTTCACCAAATTTTCAACATAGCCATTTAAGATCTCTGCTCATGAACAGTGACACTGTGATTTTCTTAATGTGTCCCATACACTACGAGTTCACACAGCGACTGTGCCATTATGCGCTACATGAAGTGAGCTGCGTTTGGGCAAGATGCGAAAAATGGCAGCTGCAGTGCTCATAAGGAGGTGTGGTAAAATGGCAATGTTGAAAATGTGGAGTGAAAATATTGAAAATTTGCAAACTTACGAGTGTGCATAGGAACTGCGCAATGAACACTCGTAAAACAGTCATTTCTAGGAATTTTGTCACCAAATTTTCAACACAGCCATTTTAAGACCTCTGCTCATGAACAGTGTCACTGTGATTTTCTTAATGTGTCCCATACACTGAGTTCGCACACGGACTGCGCCATTGTGAGCTACATGGGCAGAAACATGTTTTGGGCAGGATATGAAAAATGACAGCTGTACTGCTCATGAGGAGGTGTGGTAAAATAGCAATGTTGAAAATCTGGAGTGAAAATATTGAAAATTTGCAAACTTACGAGCATGCGTAGGAACTGTGCAACGCACACTCGTAAAAGTCATTTTTAGGAATTTTTTCACCAAATTTTCAACACAGCCATTTTAAGACCTCTGCTCATGATCAGTGTCACTGTGATTTTCTTAATGTGTCCCATACATTAATTTCGCACACCGACTGCGCCATTGTGTGCTACATGGGCGGAAACACGTTTTGGGCAGGATGTGAAAAATGGCAGCTGTACTGCTCATGAGGAGGTGTGGTAAAATGCCAATGTTGAAAATCTGGAGTGGAAATATTGAAAATTCGGAAGCCTACGAGCGTGCGTGGGCACTGTGCAACGCACGCTCGTAAGACAGTTATTTTTAGGAATTTTTTCACCAAATTTTCAACATTGCCATTTTAAAACCTCTGCTAATGAACAGTGTCACTGTGATTTTCTTACTGTGTCCCATACATTGATTTCGCACACCGACTGCGCCATTGTGCACTACATGGGCGGAAAGACATTTTGGGCAGGATGTGAAAAATGACAGCTATACTGCTCATAAGGAGATGTGGTAAAATGGCAATGTTGAAAATCTGGAGTGAAAATATTGGAAATTCGCAAACTTACGAGCGTGCGTAGGAACTGCATAACGCATGCTGGTAAAACAGTTATTTGTAGGAATTTGTTCACCAAATTTTCAGCACAGCCATTTTAAGACCTCTGCTCATGATCAGTGTCACTGTGATTTTCTTAATGTGCCATACATTGAGTTCGCACACCGACTGCGCCATTGTGCACTACATGGGCAGAAACACATTTTGGGCAGGATGTGAAAAATGACAGCTGTACTGCTCATGAGGAGGTGTGGTAAAATGGCAATGTTGAAAATCTGGAGTGCAAATATTGAAAATTCACGATATGCAGGTGCGTGGGAACTGCGCAATGCACGCCATAAAACAGTCATTTTTAGGAATTTTTTCACCAAATTTTCAACATAGCCATTTTAAGACCTCTGCTCATGAACAGTATCACTGTGATTTTCTTAATGTGTCCCATACATTGATTTTGCACACCGACTGCGCCATTGTGCGCTACATGGGCAGAAACACGTTTTGGGTGAGATGTGAAAAATGACAGCTGCACAGCTCATAAGAAAGTGTGATAAAATGGCAATGTTGAAAATCTGGGATGAAAATATTGAAAATTCGCAAACTTACGAGCCTGCGTAGGAACTGCGCAACGCATGCTCGTAAAACAGTCATTTTTTGGAATTTTTGCACCAAATTTTCAACATGGGGTTCTTGGGACCCCTTCTCATGAATGATGTTACTGTCATGGCATTATTTGAGCCTGAAGGGTGATTTCGCGCAGTGACTGCACAGTGCCTGCGAAATCACCCTTCCGCCAGAAATAACACCATGACAGTGACATCATGAAAAGAGTCAAAATCTCATGTTGAAAATTTGGTGGAAAATCAAAAATGACTGAATATCTATCAAAGTTGAAACCCCTATCTAGCCCATTATACAGCTTACGGCATTTCCTCCGTTCGCGATGTCGCTTGAAGAGTGCAGACACGTGTTCCCGGTCCACCGAAGATTGTCGTGCCAGAATCTGGAGGTAAGTATGGAGTGAGGGTGTGGGGAGGCTGGGTGCACAGTGGGTGGGTGCGGGTTGTGGGAGGGGCTGGGAGACGCGCCACGGGACAGTTTTATTTTACAGGTTAAAAAAAAAAAGCGATGACATGGGACGTTTGCCACGCTGGGGTGGGCTCCCAGTGTGGCAGAAGATGGCTGGGGGCACCGAGAAGCCAACAGGAGTTGGGCACCCCGCCACGGCAAACTTCTGAAGGCCGAAGAGCCGACGGGGATTGGGCACCCGGTCGGTAATAAGCAGCGAGCGTTTGCCGGGGTGGGCTCAAGTGTGGCAGCAGGATGGCTTGGGGGCCGTGGAGCCGATGGGGGATTGGGCACCTGTCGGCAAACAACATTTGCCACGCTGGGGTGGGCTCTCAGCGGGCCCAAAGCTTGGGCGCGTGGACGAGGGGAGCGCTGCGACACAAGGGGACGGTGGTGGTGTTTCAGTATGGCAGCGGCGGTTTTCCTTTGAAGCAGAGGAACACCACTGTTACATAGAGCTCCTGCACCCATTGGTGCAGGATCGCCACGCCTGCTCAAGGGAGCAGTGTATTGGATGGAAGAGGCACACCTCGAAGTGCTACTCTCTCCAAAGCGTTCATGCGCATGCAAAGGACGAAAAAATAGAAAGTCCACCAGACCCTCGATTGTGTCTGGGATTAATTCAATACCAGAAAAACTGTCTGGATTTATTGACTTCTTACTAAAAGGAATATTAGTACATTTTCTATCGGTCTGAAAATATACCATGGACATTTGGGGAAGACTAGAGCCATTAGTATGGCAGGATGAGTATCTATGGATTACAGTAGATACAGAAGCACAGTATACTTCAACTGGTAATGATTTTCATCTCACAGCAATTAGCAATATTCTGTTGGAGATCAATTTGATCAAAGTTATTAATGAGGAATTTCTGTTGATGGGTTAAAAATGATACTGAAGAGTAACTTTTTCATGTTTGGTGAAAAATATTATAATCAATGCCAGGGAACATTGATGGGTATGGTGCTTGCACCATCATACACAAATTTAGTGCTGGAGTACAGGAAACCTTCATTAAATCTGAAATGAACCCCATTGTGAATCAGTCAGTGAAATGTCTATGCTTTATCGATGATATGTTAATTATATGGCAAGGGGGCATATCAGAAGCAAAGGGCTTTATCTAATGGCTAAATAAAAATAATTGGGGGCTCCACTTCACATCTAACACTAACAAGGAAAAAACTAATTTCTTGATTTAGCTTCAACAGCAGTGAATAACAGACTAGAAATAGAGAGCTTTAGAAAAAAGACTGTAGGAAATACTCTTTTGTTGGTATCTCCAGACAATGTCATCACTTGGCCTGTCACAAGAAGTTTCTTCTGTGACCCATCAGGTGGACACATATTGGACCTGGTTTTCTCACTGGGGCTTGAGATAAATGATCTCAAGACTGATCGGGTCACTTGGTCCGATCATTGCCCGGTGGAATTCTCGTTCAGGGTCCCTCTCGAGAGCCCTCCCCCTGCTGAGATGGTTAGCTACCACCCTTTGAGGGATTTGACCCCGAAGGTTTTTCTGGCAGTAGCTGAACCATCTATTGTGGGCAATGCATGCTTTGGAGGGGGGTGTCCACGGCAGTTGCCACCTATAATAAGGCGACGTCTGCAGTGCTTGACTCCCTCACACCAGTCCATGCATGACCCAAGTCTTCTCACTTGAGGTCCCCTTGGTTTGATGGGGAGCTGAAAGCGATGAAGATTGTGGGTCGGAGGTTAGAGTGCTGCTGGCAGAATATCGGGCTGGAGGTGGACAAACTGGCCATGCATGCTCACTATTGCGAGTACCAGGCTGCAATCAACCATAAGAAGGCAGAATTCCTGTCCAGGGAGATTGCTACCGGGAGGAACTGACCACTGTGCTTTTTCAGACTGTAGACAGGCTGTTAAATCTGGCCTGTCTGCAGCTGAAAAATACTTTTTCAAATGAGTTATGTTTAGAGTTTGCTCAGTTCTTTCCAGACAGAGTGTCCAGCAAGAAATTCCACCAGTGAGCCATGCCATCACTGACAGTGATCGCCTTGGGTTTCCAGAGAACACTCCATCTGGCTGGGGTGAGTTTAGACCAGTTGAGGTGGCCAAGGTCATTGAGGTTGCTTCCAAGCTGAGGCACACATATTGTGAGCTAGACCCGGTGCTGATGCATTTCTTGATGGGATGTACCGACTCCATTGGCCCGGTGTTTGCCTTGATTGCCCAGTGCTCCTTGTTGGTGGGGGTTTTCCCTGATGCCTTGGAGGAAACATTGGTGAGATCCCTTCTAAAAAAAACATCATTGGACCCTGATGTTAAGGCAAATTACCATCCTATCTCCAACTTTCCTTTCTTGGGTAAGATTGTAGAGAAGATTGTGATGCTTCAGCTTGAGGAGCACCTCTTGGCCTATGATCTATATAAGTCTTTCCAGTTTGGGTTTTGCGTGAAGCATAGCACTAAAACTGCATTAGTTCAGGTGCACAATGACCTTCTCAGTGTGAGAGATTGAGGGGAGGGGACAATTCTCATTCTTCTCAATCTCTCCTCAGCATTTGACATGGTGGATCATTGTGTGTTACTTGACCACCTGAGGGAATTTTGTGGACTCACTGGCACAGTCATCTGCTGGGTTGAGTCCTATCTCACAAACAGGAGGCAAAGGGTAGTGATGGGGAATTTCTCCTCCTCTCCCCTAGCCTTCTGTCTTGCTGAGTTCCTCAAGGATCGGTCCTGTCACCAATGTTGTTCGCCATGTACATGCTACCCATGGGAAGGCTCATAGGAAGTATGGCTTGGGTTTTCATTGCTATGCTGATGATACCCAGCTATACCTTTCCTTTGCTGCTGGATCATTCAACGCAGTGGACGTGCTAAATAACTGTCTCACTTAAATGAATGACTGGATGTCCTCTAGCTGGTTGTGACTGAAGCATGATAAGACAGAGATACTGGTTGTGGAGTTGAACAGAGGGCATGATAGGTTGGCCTCAGGTGCAGTAACAGGATTGTTTCTGGGATCTGTACCACTGAAGGCCTCCTCTAGGGTGTGGATCATGGGCATTGGTCTGGATAGCGGACTGACGCTTGAGGCTCAGGCATCGGCCACTGTCCATGTTAGTTTCTACCATCTGAGGAATATGGCTAGGATTAGGCCCCTAGTTCCACCCTTGGACCTCCCAACTTTGGTAAATGCCTTCGTGATGACGAGGCTTGATTACTGTAATGCGCTGTACCTTGGGGTCTCTGGGGGTACCCTTTGCCAGCTTCAGCTGGTGCAAAACACAGCTGCCAGGCTGCTGATGGGGCAGTCTAAGTACTGTCACATCACCCCGGTGCTGCAGAAATTACACTGGCTGCCAGTCTGGTGGAGGGTCCTCTTTAAGGTGGGTTTGCTCACCTTTAAGGCCCTACATGGACTGGGCCTCAGCTACCTGGCAGACATTCTCACACCATCTGCTTCAGTCCACTCCCTACGTTCCTCCTCTAGAGGCCTCCTTGCAATTTCCAGGACAAGGTTAAAAATGGCCAATGACAGAGCCTTTAGTGTCACTGGCCCCATCCTGTGAAATTCGTTTCCACCATCTGTAAGGGAGGTCCCTTCAGTTGAAGTATTTAAGACCCATCTCAGGGCCTTCCTGTTCACTCAGGTGTTCCCTGATTTTGCTATATGATATCTTTTGCCTGACTGCCATGATAGTTTGTTCCTGACTTTTTGTTTTTAGTTAGTTGCATTTCTAATTTATTTATTATTTTTGATATTTATTGTTTATTACTGTATTATTGTTGATGCTCTGTTCTTTGTATGGCACCCAGAGCATCTGGGATTGGGCATCTTTTAAATAAAATTTGCCTTGCCTAGTGCCCATTCAAAAAGCAAGTTGATGTGTTCCCATTTGGACAGTTCCAACGATTCACCTCGAATGTTGTAAGAGCAGTCTGGAGAATTAATAGATAGGTTTCAGCAGAAAAATTATTCTATGAATCTTCTAACTGAATCTTTAAAAAGAGAAGTAAAAGACTGGCCTCATTGAAGTCAAAAAATTGAGAAGACAGTAAGGAAAAAATTGTTTTTGTAACTAAGTACAATCCCATTTTATGTTCAATGATTGCTAAAACTGTGTGCAATAATTTGAAAATATTGGGAGCAGACTCGATTTTGAAATGCAATGTTTGTGAAGCTTGATTAGTTGCATGTTCAAGTGAGAAAAACCTTGGAAATACTGGGGCCTATGCATGTACAGGTGGAAGGCAGGTACCTCACCTGCGTAGCTCCATGACCGCAGACAAGTGCAAACATGCCGGTATGCACTAACACTGGCCACTTATCCGTGGCTCTGCCCTCCCAGGAACGCAGGTGCATGGAGGGCAGTTGGGGATGGAGTAGTGGACCCAGGTGGGCAGCCAATCGGTTGCCCATCCTTTGTCCCAGAGAGGATTCATTGCATGGGTAGGCATGGGTCCAGGTGCATGAATATCTAATGCAGGCACCCAGGCTTGCGCAGCTATGCCCCAATGTCCAGTGGTTCCCCCTGCCTGAAACCATCCCATGGCACATCCCAGATTCCCGGTGCACAGGACTAACCCCCACCAACCAGCAGAGCACTGGTCCCATCCCATATGCCAGCCTACCACCAACACACAGCTGAGACCTGGCCCCTGTTGGTTTAATGAGTACCACCACCCCTATACACACACACATATGTGCCCCATCCCTGTTTGAGCTGAACCCCCCTGCACACATATGTGCCCTGTCCCCATCTGTATGTATAAACCACCCTGCTACACATCAGATCCCCATCCCCATCTCTGTGCATAAATCCCCCCACTACACATCATAGCCCCATCCCTGTAGTTGTTGTAACCCCCCCAACTGGAGCCCCATCATGAAGGACCCATCCATGTACAACAAACCCCAACCACCTCCTGACCCCCAATCCTGACTCCTCAGCCTGATCATTGGTGGACAGTGACACCCCACCCCCTGCAGCACTGACAACACCACCCCCCATCCCCTGTACCTGTGTGTCAGTTCCACAGCTATGGATGGCCACTGGCACATCCCACTGCACACTTCCTTGGATGCCAGCCATCCAACTAATGCTGGGAGCGTGCTTCTATAATAGGCAGCATGCTCCCAGAATCAGCTGGATGGCCAGTGGCAGAGGAGGTGTGTGGTGGGATGTGCCACTAGCTGTCCATAGCCACAGTACTGACATGCAGGTTTACAGGATGGGGTGTGTCGATACCATGGGGGGGTTGGATGCTACTGTCCACCAATGACTGGGCTGGGGAGCTGGGATTGGGGGTCAGGGGTGGTCAGGGTTTGTTGTTCATAGATGGGTCCTTCATAATGGGGCTCTGGTTGGTGGTGGGGTTACAATTATGAGGTTTGAGCTCTGATGTGTGGTGGGGGTTTATGCACACATAAGGGATGGGGCACATATGTGTGCAGGGGGATCTGAGCTTGAATGGGGATGGGCATATGTGTGTGCATGTGTGTGTGGGGGGTTCTCACTAAACTAACTGGGGCCAGGTCTTGGCTATGTGTTGGGGGGTGGACTGGCATATGGGATGGGGCAGGGATTCTGTTGGGGGATTGTACACGGCTGCCTTGTCTGGGTGGGAGTCCTGTGTGCACACAGCACATAATGCAATTATGGCAGGGTATCCAGCACCCACCTACACCTCAGTGTGTGCAGCACTATGTACCTCTGTGAATGGTGTGTAGTGTGGGCATGCCCCCATGACACCCACTGGACCGCCCTGCCATGTAGCTGCCCATGCGGCCAGGGTATTGGATGCACACCTGGCCAGTGCACCTTTGGTGAATGGTACCAGGGATCCACAGGACCCCCACAATGCAGCATTCCTGTGTATCTATGCCTACACACCTGTTATCCGATGCACATTGGCATAGTGCATAGGGCCCATTATTTGCAGCAGCCACATTAAAATACCTAAGCTGTAACCTATACTTGCACAATCCATTAACAAATTGTTACCAATAGGTTTTTACTGCTGGGGAAATTGTTCTGTATGCAAGTATGTCTGTGCAAGAAAATTTATTTAAGAGAAAAGTGGAGGTAGAAGGCATGAAATTCGATATTTGCTTACTTGCTCCAGTAGCTTTGTTATATATGTGGCATGGTGTGGTTGCAGGCTATAATATGTGAGAAAGACAATATATGCTTCAAAATCCAAGGTGAATGAACATATTAGATCTGTCATTCATGAGCGATGTAACAGTGCTGTGGGGAATCATTTAAAAACAGTACATAATAGTGACACTTGCTCATTTAGATTTGTGGTGGTAGATCATATACCAAAACATCCAAAAGGACATAACAGGAAATTAATATTGAAGCAATGGGAATGTGAATGGATTTTTAGGATGAAATTCCTAAATCCAACAGGTTTGAATGAAATCGTATGTCTCTTTTCCTTTAAGGAAAGCAAGATTGTTTGCTTGATTCGAAATGAGTATTAAATATATTCTGTTCATATTTTCTGAATGGAACAGGTGACTGCAACATGACTCACTCGCAAAGGATGGGGAAGTGGTTTTGACACTAAAAGACTGAGATCTTTTCCAGATTGAAAATTTAGTGGTACAGATACAGAAGAACAGCTGTCTAATTAGAAGGATATCATTGTTAACTTCTCCCCATATTTATGTACTGTAGGAAAGTATAGCATTGATGCATATTTTTACTGTCTGCTTTCTTAGTGTTAATACTTCTGTATTTATGTATTATAACTATTATTATCTGTAATAATAAATCTCTTTTGTGGAAATAGCAATTAGATGTTTTTTACTTGTGCAGTCCGTGTTTTACTGTTAAGCTTGTAGAAATCTTAATAGAAGTAAACATTACTTTGTTGCAACTTTCTGGTGACTGCAACTAGTACTAGTAATGGTTTACTGTGTATTAAATTAATTTGCCGAGAAGATCATTATATGATATCTTTGTAAATAAGTACTGCATTCTATAATATCTATTGAAGTTAAACAAAATGAGATCGATAGTACTATAGGAAACGCAATTTAAGTTTTGTCATGGCAATGAGTTATTGAGGAATTAAATATATTATATATGAAACATAATTTAAAAAGTATTTGCAATTAAGTTTTGTTTATGCATAATGTTGTATAGAATTACATTTGTTTTTATTTCACTTAATTCTGCACCTTCACCCTGATCACATTTGATGCCAGGAAAACATAATACTTACTAGAGTTTATCTTATAGTAGCAGTAAGTATTGAAATCTGGTGTTGGTAAAGCATATGGAATATTTCTAACCTTTAATGAAACTGACTTAGTTCATTAAATATTTACAAAATCAAAGGATGGGCATTTATGTCTCCCAAGCAATACGAATTATCTTATTGAATTTTATGATTGAATTGATTAATCCCTATCAAGATGAATTTGAACAAGAGATTACAAATGGTTATTTTCATTCACCAGTAATTTATAGATTTTTTTACTGTGGTTACAATTAGCATGAGTTACTTGTGCCTTTAGCTGGTAAAAAAAAGTATTTAAATTGAGGCAGCAGGCTGGAACGGCACTCCATGATGAAGCTGTTTTTGTAAGGTGAAGCATTTGGCTGTTCAGTGTTCTACTGACTGCTTCAGTACAGATTATAGCCACCCTGCTGTTATCTTGTACAATTTGCACCTGAATTTGTGCACATTTTTGATGTATTGCTGTTTATTGTGCAATCAAAATTATGAACAACAGAACAAATCTGCTTTTTGACTTTCTGAAGTTTTTTTAAACTTTCTTTTTATAAAAAGTTTCCATATACAGTAGCTATGGAAGCATTCATATAGTGAACAGTCCAAAATAAAAGAATATAGTCCTACGGAGGATCAAAAAAAAAAATCCTCTTAATTTAAGGAATAAGTACATCCACTATATATGGGTACCACATCGGGGGTACAGTCATATACCTCAATATAATAACTAAATGTTTTGCTGCATAAAGAGTTCAAGAGCAACATGGCAAAAATCGCAAGAAGATGATTGATCGGCAATGTTCCTTGTAAAATAACATGGTCCACTAGGGACCTGCAGTGCCATGTTCATACCTTAATAAAAGAAATAATAATAATAATAAACTTTATTTCTAGAGGGCAATTCCAAAAAACAAAGTGTTGTACAGAATTATAGATAAAAACACATTAAAACAAAAAAGTAGAACAGTCCAGTTTCATATTACATAAAAATTAAAAAGATTTAATCACTAAAATCCCCATGGACCAAGTAAAACAGATGGGTATTTAAGGTATTCTTAAAGCTCTCTACAGTCCAGCACTCTCGAATCTGAAAGTCCCCAAAGAAAAAAATTGGAAGCAAAACATAAGTATGTTTCTTTTTTTGTATAATATTTTTATTAGTTTTTCTCATAAAAATAGAGAAAGAAGGAATATACAGGTTACATACTTTCTCATCCTGCTTTTCAAGTTAATAACACACAATTAATTACATGAGTTTTTTTCTAAAAAAAAAGTAGTAAGAGGCAGCAGATAATGTTCAATCCTTCCTACTACAACAGAGCTTTAGTCCATTATTCCTTTAAGTGTTCCATGAAATTCCATGCTTGCATTCTGCAGGATTTATACTGTACCAAGCTATATCTTAGACAGGATATGTAATGCGACCTGAGGTTGATACATAGTCACAACAGTAAAATGGAAAAAAACGAAAGATTAAAAAGTACAAAATGAAAAGAAAATTCATTCTGCCAATTAATAACTTTTAGAACTTTTTTATTATGCATATGATTCTCATGCCATGTGATATGCATATATGGTGTTTTCACAGGTAACATTCCGTAGTAACCATAGGTATATGGGTAACTTTTCCTCTATTGGTACTGCCCTTAGCCCTTGTTCTCTCACGCCTTCCTATAATATCTGGGATTCTACAGGAGAGAGAGAGAGAGAGAGAGAGATGCGATGAACCCCCACTCTGTTAGGAATTTTTCCACCTTCCCTTTCAGGGCATATGTGAGCCTATCCATAGCTAAGGTTGCTATCAGCAGGGATCTCCACATTTGAGTCACGGGTGAGATGCCGGAGACCCAAATGTTAAGGATTATTTATCTAGCCACCACTAAGGCTACCCTCACCCATCTGGGGTTCATATCTCATTCTCCCTCCCTTCCCTCCTCCTCTCCAAACAGAAGAGAAAGAGTTGAAAAATTCACCCCCCACCCCGTTTCAAGCTTGAGAGATCTCAAATGTGATATCTCTCCAATATGATTTAACTTTGGACATGTCCAGAAACAATGAAAATATGTACCTCTGGCCATTTTGCACCTCCCACACATGTCTGAGATCCCTGGGTAAAACCTATGTACCACACTTGGTGGATAGAATAGCCTGTGAATAAACGTATATTGTGTTTCTTTGAATCTGCTGCAGAGCAGCAAACCAACATGGGATATCACTATTGAAAGCCAATTTTCCTCTGTTATGGGGGTCCCCAGGTCTACTTCCCATTGAGATCTGGTTTTATTAGAATGGTCAGGAAAATAAAACCGGTCCAGCCTGGCAGCTCTCCTCATTAAGTCTTTTTCCTGGATTCTTGCCTTGTATATTTCTTCTTCTGATACTGCTATGTGAGAATTCTCAGCAGGTGTTCTATTTCGCCCACCACAATATTTTCTTATTTGCAAGTATCTATAAAAATGAGCAGCTGGGAGCCCCAAGGCTTCTTTTACCACCTCAAAGGAGTACATGTCGTCCTTGTTAAACAAATTCCCTAGGCACCTAATACCCCTTTCTTCCCATGTAGTGAAGCCCTGGTCCTCCAGGCCCAGCAAAAATTCTGGGTTTCTTGCTATCAGTGTCAATAGGGTATTTTCTTCCTCCGCCCCCCTCCTCCTCCTCTTAATAGTTTCTCAGGTGTCCAGCACCAACATCACCAGAGGATTTGGATTGGGCAGCTGCTTATAGGCTTTGTGTCCATTCCTAGACAAATACACAGTAAGCCTGCCTGGGCACCCATCTTCCTCTAATTCTAATCAAGATGCTGCCTCCCCTCTATTAACCCAGCTATGTAAATAGCAATACTGGACAGTCAAATAGTAACCCCTGATATCTGGGAAGTCTAATCACCCCCTCTCCTTGGTGGCTTTCAGTCTTTCCAGCTTCATTCTAGATTATCCCCCAGATAAAATTTGCAAATCCCTTTTCCAGCCTATGAATATCCCAGGCTGTAGGGATTACTGGGACCATCTGCATGGTGTAAAGGATCCTTGGCAGAACATTCATTTTAAGTAAGTTAATGCAGCCTAGCCACGATATTGGAAGAGCCCTCCACCTGGCCAGGTCTGCTAAAATTGTGTCAAATAATGGGGTGTAATTCCAACCATACAATTTATTCAATGCTCCTCCCGCCTTAATCCCTAAATAGGTAAAGTATTCCGTCACATTCCTCAGGCCCCAAGCATGGTTGGAGGTCTCTCCCCCCTTCCAAAATAGTATCTCTGACTTTTGGAGAGTAAGCTTATATCCAGAGAATGCTGCAAATTTGTTGATAATGTGGAGCAGGGCTGGTCTGGGCGGGTAACAAAAAATAATAAATCATCAGTGTACAGAGTAAGTCAGTGCTGCCCACCCCTATGTCCTGGAATTCCCTGTATTTCCTGACTCTCCCATATCCTGATAGCCAGCAGATCTATGGCAATAGCAAAAAGGAGGGGGGAGAAGGGGGACCCCTGCCTACTACCCCTGAGCAATTCAAATTCCTCTGAGGGTCGGCCATTTGCCAGTACCCTTGCCCTTGGTCCTTCATACAACATTTTGGCCAGGGCCACAAACCCATCTCCCATCCCAAACCTGCACACGATGCTAAAGAGGTAGTCCCACTCAATTCTATTGAACGCTTTCTCAGAATCCATAGTCAGTACACAAGCCTGCCCCGGGTGCCGAGTGTCCCACCACATGACATTTAGTAGTCTTTGCATGTTATGATATGAGAGCCTACCTTTCACAAACACCATCTGGTCTGGGTGCACCATATCTGGGAGCACCCATTCCAGGTGGAGAGCCAGTACTTTAGCCATAATTGTGCAATTGGAATTAAGTAGGGAGATGGGTCTGTATGAGGAACATTCTGTGCCATCCCTACCAGGTTTCGGTAGTACACATGTGTTTGCCTCCAAGCTTGTCTTGGGAAGCCCCCTCTCCCCCTTAGCCTCTTCCATCAACATCCTTAATTGCTCCACCAAGGATCCTTTCAATGCTTTGTAGTATTCCTCCCAAAATCCATCTGGGCCCCCCCTGCCTTGCCTGATTTGAGACCGTCTATTACCTTCATAACTTCTAGCGTAGTTATTTCTGCCCAGAGCATATCTTTCTACTTCTCTTTTAACCTAGGAATATTTATTTTATTCAGGAAATTTTGTGCAAGATTGTCAGTGCCCTTGCACTCTGCTTTATATAGGGCACTATAGAAGTTCTTGAAACACTCCCAGATATTTTGATTGCCATGCACCATTTCCCCCTGCTGGTTCTTGATTACTACCACCCTACATGGGACCTTCCCCCCTTTCATAAGTTTTACTAGTAGCTGGCCCAGTGTGTTGCCCCATTCATATATTTTTTTGTTTGACAAAGAAGAGTCTCACCTGTGCTTCACCTGTGTAACATTCATTTAGGGATTCTCTAGCTACCTTCAGCTGTCTCTTATCTTCCTCGCAACCTCCTTCGATTACTTTTCTCTCTAACTCTTTAACCACTCAATCCAGGTCCTTGATTCTACTTCTTCTTTTCTTTTTGACTTTGGCTGTATAGCTGATGATAGCTCCTCTCATATAAGCTTTACCAGCTTCCCAGAGGGTCCTCTATGACTCCACTGTCTCCCTATTTACTGTAATGAAGCTTTCGCATTGGTCCCTCAGGTAATTCTGAAATTCTTCCCTGGCCAGTAAATATTTAGGGAATCACCAGCTCCCTCTGCTGGGCTCCCTGATGCCTATTTTTAGTTCCAGCTGTACCATGGAATGATCCGAGATACATATTGAGCCATGAGACACATTCACCACTCTTTCATATAATATGCTAGAAAGGTAGAGGTAATCCAATCTAGACCACAAGTCATGGGGCAATGAGTGAAAAGCATACTCTCTAATTCCTGGATTAGTTGCCCTCCAGGTGTCTATCTACTAAGTCCGACTCTAGTAGTCCACTCGCCCATGCTTTCATGGTCCTATTGGTCCACTTCTGCCCGAGTAATCTAGGGTCTCATCTATTATACATTTAAAGTCTCCCCCAATTATCAAGCATGGGAATTGTTCCCTATGGATGACATCTAGGATCTGTTGGTAAAAACCAGGTTCGAATACATATGGGGCAGATATGCTTCTGAATGTGATTTGTTGGTCCCAAAATGAATATATATCTCCCCTCTGAGGTGTCCTTCACCACTCAGACCACTTCCATGGGGAAATTTGTATGGATTAATACTGCCACTCCTCATTTGTGTGGTGCGAATGATGCAGCATAACAAGCTCCTACCCACCCTCCCACTAGTTTGGCATGTTTTCTTGGGGTCAAGTGTGTTTCTTGCAGTAGAGCTATTTGGGTGGATTTTCTCTTTAGGGCAGCAAGAATCTTGACCCTCTTTATTGGCGAGGTGAACCCCTTAATATTCCATGAGATTATTGTATCTCCTCTTATATTAGCCATTTATTATCAAATCAGGAACCACAGGCCCTTCCCACCACTGCAGGTGCCCCCAAACACCTAGCTTACTGGTAAACCATATGCATTTTGAATTATCGACAGATTGAATGTGAGAAAAATTACACAACTGTAACATTTAAGCAATAAGGCATGATAGGATGTGTGTTATTGTGTAATAACATCACTCCTGGGGTGGGTTGAAGCACGAGGCGAAGCCAAGTGCTTCCACCACCCCAGGACTGACATTATTACACATTAGAAAATGGGCTTTTTGTTTCCTGGCATCTGATTGGCTGGTACCCTTGCCTAGGGGGGTACATTAACTTTCAATAGATGCCCAGGAAATAAAAAGTACTGTCCACATAGCCCCCTCACCCACTCATGTATCCCTGTGCCAATCCTGCTTCCTGATTGGCTGAAAACAAACAATTTCATTTTAAATCACCGCCATTTTGTTCTCTCACGTAGTGAGAGATACTGGCCCCCAATGCCATGCAATTCATATACCAGCTGCCACACTATTCACTCACACAACATCAGCTGGGGTCCTTAGTACTTACATTTTTGTAATTTAATTACTGTGCCCTCTTGAGCAATTCTCCATACCTGAGGTCTCCCTTCAATTTACCGCTTGCTCACTCCTAAAAATTGTACCAGACACTGAGCAAGCCGCCCCCCCACAAGAGAAGTGGTCTCCCAGTCTTCAATAATTTTGCAAGACACTAGCCACACATTAAAAAAAAAACAGTAAAAGAAAGCTTTCGGACCAATGCACTTAACCGAACTGCCTGTCATCCATGCGGTTTTGAAATGCACAGCGCGTGACTTTTCAAAGCGAGAACATATTTCCTCACTGCTGCTCTTCAGTTACGCTCCTTTCCACAGAAACATAGCCAGCAAGCTCAAGCCCCCTGTAACCTACACAAAAGTGTCAGAAACTGTGACACAGTCACATTGGCTCTCCTCCTTCGCCCTATAGACAAAAATAATTTTTTTACACTTACTTTTTTTGATGCCATCTCATTTGATCTGTGGCTGGCTCCTGCTCGCTTCAGTACATCTAAGGACCGCAACTTCATCTCCACATGCACCATCGTGCTAAAGAAAAAAAAATCATACTGGCATGCACGGGGTGGGGAGAGATAGATTCCTACGAAGTAAGCTAAGGAGGCAGCCCCACTGCCCCAGTACTTCCGGATCAGTGGTCCCCTGGCAACTTTATAAAATTGTTTGCACACACCTATTACTGGTGTCACTTTGAAGCTACAGGAAAACAACAGTTTCTGCCTCTCTTCCTACAACAGTTAAAAAGAAACACGATGTCTTGTTTTGGATGGGGGGGTTATGAAAACAGAAAGGCTCTGTCACCTGAGTGTGAGTGTGTGTGTGTGTGTGTGTGTGTGTGGGAGGGGTGGACAGTGGATGGAACAGCACAGAAAATGAGGTACTACTTTGTCAAAAAAAGTGTTTTTTCTGATATTTCTTTCCATGTTCAAAGTTATTTCATTTTTCATTTTGTAACATAACTAAGATTTACGCATGTGCCCATTTTCTAAGCACAATAATACCCTCCAGGGTGGGTGGTATGGACAATACTGGACCTTCCAGGGGCTATAAAGCCCTCTGCCTGCAGTGTCGGGCCTCATTATGCCCCTAGGTTGTCTGGTATTGCCTATTACCACCCACCCTGTTGGGTATTATCGTTTGCATAACACACACCCTGGAGTGCCTTATTGCTATTATACAATGACTCCTTGTATATTATTTTTTGGATGGTGTTCTAATATAAGACACAGTGAGAGGTGGTTTTGTTTTGAGTATATTTTACTTATTTTAAGCTGGTAACTTATAAATTTGACAAAAAACAGTCCCTTTAAGGCACTGCTTACTGTAGGCTGTCTGTAGGTCTTTAGTTGTCTGTGCCCACCCCCCTGTCAGCCCTTTTAGTTTTTTTCTGTGTGCCTGTGTGTCTCCTAGTGCCATTATACAAGGTGGCATTTGGCTGTCCCTTTATTGTTTTTTTTAATTTGTGTGAGAAATTCAGCGTTTTTCCTTCAGTGACCTTAGGAGCGTGGTCACCAAGCCAATCACAAGAATCACCGTGGTGACTGAGTTGGGGAACATACAGTAACTACCACAGCTGTGTTCTGCAGAAGTAAACTGATTATAGGTATGGATTTGCTTTTTTTTTTTTTGTAAATTGCTTAGACTTCAGAAATGAGCGCAGCATCTGAAGTCCACACATGTGCGCATGATAGCGCTACCAACGGGGAGCCAAGAAGTGGTGGAGGTAGGGAATAACTTGATGTGACACAGCTTCTGCCTTAAACGGGGAGTATAGGAGCACAGCAGGGTTTGTTGCCAAGTCTAGAAAGTGATGTTAATTTTTCTCAAGATCAGGTTCAGTGCAGCGTACGACCGGTAGTTGTGGTCTGCGCGGTTCAGGCAAGCCTCTCGGTTCGGGAGAAAAACTGTTATGAATTTCAGAGCTGAACCATGTCATTTCTCATCACTAGAATCAGGATTCAAGTTTACATGATGCGATTTGGAATTACTCTGAAGCAAGAGACAGAACTGCTGTTTAGGGGGGTTAAGCAGTGAGGCATCTTTATAGTGTGCACTGAGCAGTTCGTGGGTGAAGACGTTCACAGCCATGGTAACTTGTGGAGTGGTGGTATGATTTTGTATGTTGTAATTCAGTCATGTGTGTGCCTGGTACTTCATACAGTGATGTTATTGTGTAATAGCATCACTGTTCCAGGCACCCACTGACCAATCAGAGGTCAGAAAATGTTCATGCCATTGTATAATTTGCAATAACAGTGCCATAACAAATATAACTTTTGTAACTGTAACCACAACCAACAGTTCCCATTTCCCTCCTATCTCCATCTTCCTCAATGCATAATTATGTGAATCTTTCATCCACAGTTGTACAGAAACTATAACTGCTCTCCCACTTCCCTCAATAAAGCCTTTGTGTGAACTCTCTCATGTCGAGTCCAGATCAATCCCCTCTCACGCCCCCTTCCTCTGCTCCACTATTCTCATAATTTTCCAACCCTCTTATGACATCCCTTTAAAAACTCAAGGGCCTTTCGGGTTCCCTATATATATCTCACTTCGTGGTGTGCCTGGGCACATTCCACCACTGCTCCCTTTGTTCTCGGGCACTGAAGACCAACATGCTTTGAGAAACTTTAGGATCTGTCCTTCCATCCATCCACCCCCACCTCAGCTACCCTATCTCCTGGCAGCCTAATTTCCAATGTACCATCTCCCTCTCACTTTCCCATTGTTTCTGTATGACTCCCCTCCCAGAGTTTTACCCCCACCATTTTTCCATCCCGCCATAAACTCTGCCATCCATCTGACTTCCCTAGAGTCTTGGATGGTTTTATTTACTTTCCCTCTCTCTCTCTCCGTCGGTCCAAGGCCAGAAGGAGGGGAGAGGCCCACACACCAAACACATGTGTTAGCCTCCCCCCACCAACCCCACTGACCTGGTGTTATGTGGCCTTGCACACAGCTGTTCCAGCACTGTTATTGCATTTCAGCCCACTTCTGACTCCTCTCTCAAACAATATATTATTCGTCCTCTGCCGGGCTATCTAGAGAGAAGGAGACAAAAACAGAGCAGCTGTCCTTGTGCCAGATTCACTTTCAACCTCCAGTTGCTGGGGAAATAAGGTGGCCCTGTGTGTCAGGGCCCTTCAAGAGTTTTTATGAACTTTGCACTTTAGCCCTTGCAACAGAAAACACTGTCTTATGATCAAAAAGCAAACATTTCTTTCTAGCCCAAGTGTCCTCTTCTCATTCCTGGGGATTACTGCAGATTTTGTGAGGTTTCCGACACGTACCTGCCAGCGCTGAAATGCTGAGGTGGTACTTCACAAAAAAACAGATCCTTGTGGTAAGCAATCAGTGATATGTGAGAAAACTTGATGTTGTGAGAAGCATAACTTCTGCCCCCTCACTTGTTTGAATTCTTCTTATCCCAATCCTCGATGAATCTCTTCAACTTTTCTGGCTCCCAAAAAGAGTAGCTGGCACCTTCTATCTTGATCTGGACAACCGCAGAATAGGCCATAAAGAATTCATTCCTCACTCCCAAAGCATGTCCATACATTGATTGAAATGCTGTCATTTCTTTTGAACTCTGGAAGAAAGGTCCTGGTGTATTGTAAGCTTGGCCCCATTATATGACAGTTCTTTTTTGATTCAATAAGCTGCCATGATGGCCTGTTGATCCCCAAAGTGATGCAACCTGAAGATTATCTGTCTCAGAAGTTGATCTGCGGGAGGCCTGGGTGTGAGGGCCTGATGTGCTCTTTCAATTTTAAGCCTCCCTCTCTTAACCTCCATGTAGAGGTGGGCAAGCTAGAGCAGGCTCGAGCCTGGCTCAGGCTTAGTGCCTGGCTCGGCTCGGCGTGACCTTTATAAGCAATTGAGAGCCAAGGTCAAGATGAGCCAGTTATGCTCAAAGTAAGCAATATTGCCAGCCTGAGCAATCTGCGTAGTGACTGAAATGTTCAACTCCCATGTAGAGAACAGCCTGCAGTAGTTGTGGCTCGGCTCATGTTTTTTTTTGACTGATAGAGTCAAGCCAGACCCCTGACTTGGCTCTGGCTTGGCTTTAGGTGAAAAATTCCTGGCTTGCCCACCTCTACCTACATGTTTAGCAGTTTTGGTAGCACCTCCGAGCAGAAATCCAAAGTGCTTTTTCCTTCCGTATCCTCCAGTAAACCTCGTAACCGGAGGTTGCTCCTCCGGTTATAATTTTCCTGATAGTCGAGGGAATCCTTCAGGGCCTCCAGTTCTCACTCAAGCTGCGCCATCTTCTCCACAGCTGGGAGCATGGTGTCTTCCAAATTTGACACCCTCTGTTGTATTTCTGAGATTTGCTTAAACTGCTGTCCAAGTTCTGAGGTAAGGGTACCTACTTTATCTTCAAATTGATCAAGCCGTGGGCTCAGTCCCTTCAGGCCCTGCTCCGTTAGTGTTCGTCTGAGTAGGGCAAACCCAGTCACCAATAAAGAGATCGGGCCCATGTTGTTGTTCACCATATTCTCCTGCGGCTGGCTTTTCTTCAAAGTTTTAGCAGATTGTCATGAGGGTTTAAACTGATATCAGGTACTTGTCCATGTTTGCGATGTTGACTATTACTTTTTCACTTCAAATAGTATTTTTAAATCTGTTAGAAATGCAATTTTAAACTTTGTGGTGCAGAGCTCTGGAGGAATGCATCCTTTCTTCTAGCTGCTCATTAGTGCCTCCCATAAGTATGTTTCAATATAAATAAGACAATCTCCTTAGAAAGTTAACAGCAAATTTAACTTGAAACATCTGCATTCAACTATTAAGGTACCAAACTTAATGAATAACATCTGAAATTGAAAATGGAAGGACCCCAGTTTATACAAATAAGCAGGACTGGGTCATAATTCTATTAAAGAGGACCAAATAAGCAACAGTTCTCAGCAATAAAACATAGGCACAAGTCCAGAAAGAAAAGTCAATCAAGGAAAAAACCTTTTCAGGTTTCACCTCTGCCCTCTGCTGAGTCCTCTTCTTCGGAATGGGCTCTCATTGTTGCAATATGAGTGGCCCATTTTTCTGCTTCCAGAGGGTCCAAAAAGAAATATACCTTGCCCTCATAAACAATTCTCAGGCAGGCTGGATAAATCATTGTATGTGGGACCTCAACATCTCTTAAAGTCCGCCGAAGGCCATCAGATTTCTTGCAACGTTGGTGTGTTGCAAAGCTAATATTAGGAAAAATATAAATCTGTTTATCTTCATGCATAATGGGGCCCACACATCACGCAAGTTGTAGAATTCAGTCCTGGACTCCGACCCCCAATGTGACCACTATTAGGGTACGAGGCACTTCCCTTCCCCCTGCTGCCGTATTCTCAGGGTGATTTGCTTGGCCTTTTTGTGTCTCCACAATAGGATCTGAACCTTCCAATATCAATTTCTCCGTCAACCATACCTTCATAAAGAGTACAGGATGATCCCCCTCACTCCACTCTGGTAGTCCGAGCACTTTTAGGTTGGCAGAGTGGACCTGTTTTCGAGAGTCTCCAGGCGAGTCTGTAAATGCTGGGATTCAGTTACCATTAGAGAAGTGGCTCCCGTAGAAGCATTCACTTGCTTATGGACTTCCTGCACTTTGCCTTTCAGGGCATTCACAGCCGTCTCTAGCACAAGCACCTTGCCATTAATGCCATCAATCTTCTGGGACAAATCAATGACTGAAGGATCAATTTCTGTAATTTCAGGCCCAACAAGCTCAAGGTTTCCTCTGAGGCCGAATCGGCTACAGGCAAGGCCTCTGCTGCTGAGCGCATGGCTAATGCCCCACCAGACCCTTTACTTTTGTCGGAGTCTCCAGACATTTTATCTCTTTTTGGATTACCCATTCTGAGCAATGTGAAGGTCCTCTTTCGGCTGATAACCTCAAAAATACAAATATCTCAAAACAAACTGCAGATTCCAGTAGATTTAAATAGGAGTTAACAGAGCTATGCAAAATTGCCTCTATTCAGCTTGGGCTCCACAGCACCTCCTGACTTTCTGAAGTTTTGTGCCCTGTATTTGTGAGGGAGTAATGTCTGTTTCTGGGTGAACCTCAGCTGGGTTCAACCTCCACCTACCACCCACAAGGGATTTCCTAGCATCAGTAACCCTCTGTTAAGTTTAAAAGACTGTCCACATAGACATCTAGTATGTACCCCAGTGCAATAACCTCCCCTCCCTCATATGACGAATGCTGTCCCCCTTGAAAAACCTTCTGTCAAAGAATCCTCCCCAATTCCTCACAGATCCATATCCTTCCTCCTTGTACCATTCCTTCAGCCAGGCATTAAATTCATCGGTTTCCTCTTACATATCCTACCCTCTTCCTAACATATACAGGCAGCTTTGCTGAAAGGGCCAGTGTGGCTGCCTTCCCACTAAGTTCCTTCCCCAGCCTTTGGAAGTTGGCCTTAGTAACCTCCAGACCATGATTTGCCAAGTCATTCATGCCCAACTGATCTAGGACTTGTGGCACCTCCCTCACCCTTCTAACATCCTCATTCTGGCATCGTTCCTCTGGGCTGATGCACCAGGAAGGCATCTAACCTCACCTCTTGCAGGCTCATCCCTTCACACTACCCTCTCCACACCCCTTACCACTGAATCACCATCTATGAAGACCTTGCTTACCCCTTCCCTTGCTCCCATCACCCAGCTAATTACCATCCTAAAACCTTGATCCATGATAGCAGTCCCTCTCCTTACCTGATCCTTGGTAGTGACTGGCTCATGGCCTTCCCCGACTGAGTCAGGTAACTGTGCCTCATTCAGGAGTGAAAAACAGTTTGCAGTCACCACTGGTGGGCCCTGCATGCCACCCACAATCCACATCCCTACCCTTCTCCTTCCCTTCCTACTGTGTCTCACCACCCTCCATCTCCCTTGGTCAGTAAGCTTCTGTGGAAGGGGTGAATGGATAGTGGTTCAGGACCCCAGCTCAGTTGTCTGCACAGCACAAATATTTCTCCTTGTGCTGCCCACAACTGCACGTGAAGCTCCTTGAACCTCCTGCACATGGGGAGTGACCAATCCTCCGAAGCACAGCCCAGGGATGATTGCCTCACAGTCCCTATAGCTACGTAGCAAACCATCCTCTGTACATATTCTCCATCTTTCATACTGGCTGCACCCCTTCCTTAGCTGGCTGCCTGATTTTTTTAGTATATCTTTTGGGGAACAAACCTAGTCAAACTGAACTTTAAAACCTTTTAGGGTTCAACTGTCAAACTTTGTAAAGGTCTCAGAACTCAAGTCTTTAAGGGTTTCAGACTATCAACCAGTGTCAGCCATGCATACTTAATTTTGCACGAGTTCAGGCATGTGACCAAATGTTATATTATTTACCATAATATAAGAAACACTTTTGCAATGGTCACCAAGCTTGATTTACACATTGGGCCAGATTTTCAATGCGATTTGATTGCAGCAAGCCCTGCATGCACCACAGATATGGCTCCCCGGGCGTGCAGCAATCTAGCAGGATTTTGCAACTTGTGTGGAAACTGCCACAAGTTAGACCAACTTTTTGTGGTCTAGCTTGCGGCAGTCCCAAGGGTCTTTTTTACAGTGCTTGCACCGGATATTTGGTGCAAGCTGCTGTAAATCACGGAAACTGTCACAGCTGTGCCCGAGATCATAAAATTGGGTGCAGCCGCAGTGAAGAGGTGTGGTGCACCATCAGCACCTAAGTGTCAGTGTACAGGCCTTGATACAAGCCCTGTGCCACACTTTGAAAATCCGGCACCATTCTGTATAACAAATTTAGTTGTCAAAAGACCAACACAGCTACTAGCAGTCTGTCTTCCTAAATACATATATTATCAATAAACTTACTAACCTTTTGAAGTGATTTTCTGATTTCCAGAAAACAAATTCTACCAAATATGAATTTTGAGACATTCCATTCTTTACACTGAAGCCACTTTGCATATAAACAGGGTCTTATCCTTTTAAAATGTATCTATTTCTTCTGCCTGTTCTGCCTTAAAGTCACAATCATCTGCTGGGGATATCAGAATAATTTCCATAGCAACAGGCTGTGATGTCACAGGAGATGAATATGATTTCAAGGCAGAAACTGCAACAGGACTGGATGAAGCGCAAGAGGTAAAGAGAATGATGTGATGCACATGCTTTCGGTAATATACAGTAGTGTCTTGAAGTTCACACGTTTTGGGAATAGAATAACATTTGAGTTGTGCTGATGCTAGCTTTCATCAATGTTTTGCAGAAAACTGGAAAATCACATTAAAATGCATATTATTTGACCCTCCCTTCCCTCTTTGTGGAAGTCAAGCAAGTACACTGCTGACTGAGGCAATTAGGAGATTGTAAACATGAGGAATAAGTAGATCCTATATTAGAAGTGTAGGCCTGCAGGTTAAATTGGAACCTACAGTCAGGGCATACAGGTACGGTGAGCAGTGTGCGGCCTGAGTTCAGGGAAGGCCATTGAAACGTGTCCCTGCAGTTAACTGTTAGCATGTATTTCTAGGTAACCAAGCAATCCCATAGCGTATGATACCACCCACAGAGCAGGAGGACAGCATCTGCAGGGGTGTCTGCAGAAAGATCACAACTACCACTGCACATCATTGGTGCACCGGCTATTGTGCGCCCATCATTAGGCGCCAAACCCGCCCCTCAACCCACTCACCCCAAGACTCACACTACCTTTATAGGTATTGTTCATTTACAACTTCCTGTGTCAATCAACCAGCACAGGTAGCAGTCTCCAAGATGAATGAGAGGGAAGGAGAAGGAGAAGGAGAAGGAGAAAATACTCAAGGGGGGAGCAGGAAGTAAACGGCAAGGGCAGGTGAACTCAGAGAATATTTGAGGGTACAGTGCACCAAAATAGGATGATACACTGAGTGGTGCAGTGCAGTGGGTGTGGCACAGCAGTCTTCAGAAGTACATTCTGGAAGCTTCAGTTCTGCCCTATTTGTAGGCACCTCTCTGGGCCATGGGTGGAGGTGACCAGGCTCCAGGCCGAGCTGACAGGAGTACTGAAAACCTTTGCACCCACCCAGAGGCTACCATGTCCCTAGGCAAGGCCACAGCAGATAATGAGGCAGCGATCTGGATGGACTACAGTAGGCTCAGGGAGGGTTAGGGAGGTAGGACAGACCCACATCCACCATCCGGTCAAACTAAAGAACAAATATGCTGTTCTTGAGGAGCAGTAGTGCCCCACAGGGGTGCCCAAGGTTGAGGCCAGTGAGGATGATCAGACCACCAGGAAGAAGGGCACATGGGCCAAACCCAGAGAACCCCAGAGGAGGAAGAAACTTATCCTGGTGGGGGACTCAATTGTTCGGTACATGGATCTAGGCACAGATAGTGGAATAGAGAGGGAGGTTAAGTGTCTCCTGGGAGGCACAGCTTGGAGGGAGGGGGAGAAAATCCACAGGAATGCTAGGGCAGTGGCAAAGAGGGGAGGGATAGATGTCATTGTCCACCTGGGGACTAATTACCTAGTAAGGAAAGGAGCTAGCATGCAGACAGTACAGGAGGAGTTCAGGGAACTGGGTAGGCAACTTGGGGAGGAGGCAAACTGTGAAATGTTTTTAGAGGTCCTGCCTGTCCATGGAAGGGGGAGGTGAGAAATCAATGCATCAAGAGCTTCAACAATTGATTGGAGGGCTAGTGCAGGGAGAAGGGCTTTGGCTACATTGGATACTGGGGAACCACCTGGAGTGATGCGTGCCTGTGCAAGCATGATGGTCTGCATCCTTCCAGTGTGGGAACTACAGTCCTCAATGAATGGTTTAAATGCTTCCTTAGTGAACATTTAAACTAGTCAGGGTTGGGGGAGACACCATGTACAGGGAGGCTCAGACAGCCCACTCCCACAGGTTTCAGAAAACAGTGCAGAGGACCAGGAAGGAAGGTGTTTGGCAGACACACCTAGTATAATGATAAATGGACATGGTAGGAATGGGAAATCAGGATTTCAATGACACCAGAGCTGATGGAAAGAGACTAGAGCACAAACACACAAACAGGAGGATGGGTGGCAGCAATACATGGAAAATCCTGCACGTAAATGCCCGCAGTCTGGGAAACAAAGTCCCAGACCTAGTGGCTGTAATGAAGGAGGAGGATCTGGACATGGTAGCCATAACTGAGACATGGCTTGCCAGTAACCACAACTGGGAGATGAACATATAAGATTATGCACTATTCAGAAGGGACAGAATAGGCAGGAAGGGAGGAGGAGTGGCCCTATATGTCAAGAAGGACATCAAAGCAACAGGAATACAGAACAAACATGAGAAGGTAAAGGAATTATGGGTCACCTTCAAGACAGGAAAGGGAACAGCAATTCAGGCAGGGGTGGTCTACAGACCCCCAGCTCGGGGGAGGATGTAGACAAGATATTGCTTGATAGTATACATGAAATGACAGCAAAGGGAAGTTCTACTGATGGAGGACTTTAACATGCCAGACATGGACTGGTCCACCTCAACAGGGGCCTCGCCAGGACCCAAGACATTGTGGACTCACTACAGGGGGCAGGCCTCAGACAACGGGTGTGAGAGCCAACCAGGGACAGAGCAATCCTGGATCTGGTGCTGACCAATTGGGACAGAACAGAGGATCTCCAAGTGGAGGGGCACCTGTGGACCAGTGATCACTACATGGTACAGTTCAAATTCAACACAGGGATACAGTCAAGCCATATAAAGACAAAGATCTTAGATTTCAGGGGAGCTGACTTCTGCAAGATGGGAAGAAGTGTTAAATCCTGGAACACAGAAAAGTGGAGGGGTGGAGGAGCAATAGGCATACATTAAAGAAACCATTATTGGAATCACAGAACAATGTGTTAAGATGAGAAGCAAACGGAGAAGGAGGAGGAAACCACTTTACTTCTCCAAGGCTGTGGTACAAAAGACAAGAGCCAAGAAGGTGGCCTTCAGAAAATACAAGGAGACACAAAGGGATGAAGATAGGGAGGAGTACCAGAAGTGTCTGAGAGAGGCAGGAAAAGCTGTAAGGAGTGCGAAGGTGCAAACTGAAGAAAGGTTAGCTCAATCAGTGAAGGCAGGGGATAAGAGATTCTACAGGTACATTAGTGAGAGAAGAAAATCCGGGGGGGGGGGTCGCAAAGATCAGAGTGGACAAGGGAAAGAGCATAGAGGGTGATCAGTATAAGGTGTCAATCCTAAACAAATATTTCTGCTCAGTCTTCACAGTGGAAAGGAAGAGGCAGGACCACAGTTAGACATCTTAGGCACTGAGGGGAGGGAGGTGAATACCAGTCCTTTTACAGAGGAGAGAGTGTTGAAGGAGCTTACAAAGCTAAAAGTGGACAAAGCTAGAGGTCCAGATGGCATACACCCCAGAATCCTGAAGGAACTAAGTAGGGAGCAGCAGCCCCACTGACAGTCCTCTTCACTGACTCCCTAAATAAGGTGAGGTCCCAGAGGACTGGAGAAGGGCACATGTAGCCCCTCTGCACAAGAGTGGCAGCAAGGAGGAAGCAGGGAACTACAAGCCAGTAAGTCTCACGTCAGTAGTGAGCAAGATCATGGAGACACTCCTTAAGGAACGGATTGTGAAACACCTGGAAACCATAGGGGCACAGGATCCAAGGCAACATGATTTCATACAAGAAAGGTTCTTTCAAATGAACCTGATCAGGTTCTTTGACTAAGTGACAAAGGTGATAGATCAAGGAGGAGCAGTAGATGTTGCCTACCTAGATTTCAGCAAAGCCTTCAATATTGTTCCACATAGAAGCTAGTCAACAAGATGGGTAGTCTGGGGATGGGCTGCAAAGTGGTGAACTGGGTTAGTAACTGGCTGAGAGAAAGGAGGCAAAGGGTAGTAGTAAATGGAGCCCAGAGGACATGGTTTTAAATTTTTTTGTAATTTATTAATTATAGGTGCGATAAACAAATTAACACCAATGCAACACAGTAACACAACAAGCAATAACGCATAGCAACCAACCTTCCATATCCTCCCCATTCTTCACCACCCAGCTTGTAGAGGAGTACAGACTAAAAATTTAAGGCCACAGCTGGTAAAGAAAGAAAAGTATAGCTATGACAACAAAAATAACTCTGGATACGAGAATAATACCATTCATGAAAACCATATTACTTTTACTGCAATGTCCAACAGAGTCTAGGACTTAAGGACTTAAGAGGGGGATTTGCTCCAAGAATATCAGATGGAGAAAAGGGCAAACAGCCTGCTCCATTTTGCAACATAGAACATAGACATAGACTTTGATGGCAGATAAGGACCACTTGGCCCACCCAGTCTGCCCATTTCCCTACCTACTGGATAAGCTGCAGATTCTACTTAACCAAAAGCCTACTTCCTGCCACCCCCACTACAATTGCCTTATGTCTGTCCTATGCATGTTTGAATTCCCTGCAACATAGGAATCAAAATTATTATGTACACTAGGACATGATTCCTCATTAGAAATATAGCACAATGGATAGAGAGCTTAGCAGGTAGTAGGGCATGGGATAACAGGCAACATCAGACTTAAAGAAGTCACCAGTACTGTTCCTCAGGGTCAGTATTCGGAAACAGCACTGGTGTCCTCTTTCTGTGCTGATCCCTAAGGTCAGTATTGGAGAACAGCACTGGTGTCCTCTTTCTGTGCTGTTCCCTAGGGTCAGTATTGGGATTCCCACTTGTCAATATATTTTTTATTGATGAGATGGACTTAGGGATCTCAGGTAAGGTAATTAAATTTGCTGTTGGCACAAAGTTAAAAAAAATGGTAGATTCCAGTCAAGACAAAGACTTTTAAGAAAGGGACTTCAGTATGCTGGGGGTGTGCTCCAACATATGGCAAATAAAATTAATTGTGGATTAGTTTATGATCTTTTAGTTGGGTCTAAACGGTTTTGGTCAGGGGTACAATTTTTATTTATTCACACTTTATTATCTCACTAGTGATTATCTTATGTCCTGGCTTGATCTGCTGTTCAGAAAATCCAGCGCTGCCCACTGTGATATCGAAAATAGCTGGTACAAAAAAGGCAATTTTCAATGCAAAAGTGCACACATAGGCCCAGATATTCAAAAGGGTTGTGCCATGTGCAATAGGGTTGCTCCAGCGCAATTCCAAAAATGCGCCATTCTGCGATATTCAGCAGGAGGCAGATGCGCCCCCCAAATCATGCTGAGCAAGAGCACAATGATAATGAATGCATGCGCAACTGAACAGGGAGGAACCATGCATAAATGGCGCGGTATGATATTCAACAACATGCGCCATGCGCAATAGGGGAGCAAGCGGAAGTTGTGCGATAGCAGAAATGAGCCAAAATAAAAAGGAACAAGGGAGAGGCGCAAGAACGTTACAGGGAAGCCACATGCGGCTGACTGCTAGGCAGACACACAGGGCAGGACAGACACACAGGGCAGGACAGGGAAAGGGCACCCTGAACCCACAGGCACTGGGAAGGTGTGGGGAGCCACAGCCAAAGACAGTGCAGAAGGGGGAAGTGCCACACAGCACTGAGGCCACCACAGGAAGGTGTTCTCTGTGCAGGGGAAGTTGCAGCTAGGACAGCAGGGGGAACACAGAAACAGCTGCCGGGGGGTGACACAAGCCAGGAACATGGCCAGTGCCACTATCCAGATGGAGGCAGTAATGAGGTGGGTGAGAAGGCAGGCAGCAGGGGGGTGTAGCCGTGGAAGGGCCTGTTGGCAGTATGCCCCCAACAGGCAGTACCGAGCCCACATCAGCTTCGAGCTGTACAGCGATACCAAGATCGTGGGCTGGTACCGCCTGAATCAGGCAATTCTGAGGTGGCTCTGTGAGCTGTGCAGTGATGTGATGCAGACACCCACACGACGGAGCCATGCTCTGTCAGTGGAGACTAAAGTGACAGCTTGCATGTGCCTGCTCACCACAGGTACCTTCCAGAGACCAACAGGGGACACCACAGGCATAACCCAGTTGGCCGCATCATGCCACCTCACCCAATTCCTCAGTGCACTGCTGCCACATGCTGCGGAGTACATCCATTTTCCCAGCACACCGGTGGAGCACACAGCAAACATACAGGAGTTCCACAGGGTAGCATGTATGCCTGGCATGCTAGGGGAAATAGACTGCACCCATGTGGCCATCCACACACCACCTGGCCCCGAGGGGGCCGCATATATCAATCGGAACAGCTATGCAAGCATCAACTGCCAGGTGGTATGCGATGCCAGGGGGCGCATAATCAATGTCTGTGCCATGCACCCTTGGGGAGCACATGATGACTTCATCTGGCACCAGTCAGCACTGTGCCACAGATTCGAGAGTGGGGACATCCCCACTGGCCACTTAGTTGGTAAGTATGCAAACCACAAGGAAAAACATAGAGCTTAGGAGGGGCATGGTAAGAGGTGACATGGGTAGTGGCCTACATGGCCCAAGACAGGGCGACGCTGATCACCAAACTAACCTCCACCCTCTACACACAGGTGACAGTGGATACCCACTCCGTCCCTGGCTGCTCACACCTTACCAGCAGCCTTCGACCCCATCGCAGCAACGCTACAATGAGGCATATGCCACCACATGCAATGTCATTGAGTGGGTGCTAGGGATGCTGAAGGCACATTTCCGTTGCCTGGACACCTCCAGCGGTGCCCTACAGTACAGCCCCTCAAAGGCCTGTGGGCTATTCCTGGCCTGTTGCATCCTGCACAACATGGCCAATGACTGTGGGATAGCCATACAGGTTGAAGAGGGGGACAGTGATGGGGATGATAAGGACGCTGGTGAAGATGGTGATGGCCAGCCCCCCCTTGGGTGACAGGACCCCCGACTGCTCCAGCTGGCACAGCTGCACCGGGACACCATCACAGAGGAGCACTTCAGCCAACCCAGGTAAGTCATGGGGCCATGTGCAACCACCAGTGGCAAAGGCACAACCCACAAACATGCATGGACACACACCAGGGGTGCATGCTGTCAAGGGAAGTGGCCGAGCATGGAACCGCACACACCGCCAGGGATGGGCGAGGTCTAACATGGCACACGGTCATACACACATACACCCCTCACAAGACATGCACAAAGGGTAGGAGGCACGCCGACCCAGACTGCCACCCCTAGCCACACACACGTCCACAGACCACCACGCCCACTGCCTGTCATTGTGCGTGTGTCAGACACTGGGCACCATTGCACAGTGGCATACAGCGCAACGCAGGCATCATCATGCACATGCCACAGCGGACAGCAGCCGGGAGGGTGTGCAGATGGAATGTGTGTGTGCGTGCAGGGCCGGGTACCCCACCCGTACATTGCCCACTGAATGACACAATGCACACAGAGCAGCATCAGACAGTAGCTGTGCTGGGAGACAGGTCAGTCACGTGCCACAGTGCCACAGCTGCGTCGGTGGCCCCGCTGAGACCCGCCAGCAGTGACAGGCTGACCACTGGCCTCATGGGGTGGCACCGATGGTCCCCCAGGGGTTCCACTGCGTGATCGTGACCGTGCTCACGCAGTGGTCTGCAGCACACTGAACATGCCTGCGCCAGGATGCCCACAGCTGAACCCGGTGTTGACAAGGATGGTGTCACACAATGTCGGGAACGGCGGGTGGACATTGCACTGCATGGTGTCTGTGACGCATGGGCAAATAACTGTGTGCCCATTGGGGCCATGACAGCTGTGAATGCCTGTGTCTGCCTGTCAATGGCAGCGGTCACATCCTCCAGCAACCGGTCCATCCCTGCCAGGAGCAGAGCGGTGTCTGCTGCACCGCTCCTCTGCCTGGTGCAGAGCCACACTCAGTGTATCCACCACTGTCACAAGCCGCATCTGCTGATTGAATGATGCTTGCAGTATGCGGGTGTGCTCATCTAAGAGGTAATCTGCCTGATTGGCATGCTCTCCCTCAGGGTGTTCGCGGCCCTGATGCTCATCACCCCTTGAGGGTGGGCGCTGCACACCAGGGCCAGGCCTGGGCATGTCCACAGGTGGAGCACTGATGCTGCCCCCTGACACTGTACCCCCATGGCCATTGGCCAACTGCTGATACTGCCCCTCCGGCTGCCGCTCTCCAGGGCTCAATGGTGCCGCTGCAGTGGCAGCAACAGTCCCACTGTCCTGGACACACACCAGTGCTGCCCCACTGGTGCATACAGGCACAGGCTGGGACTGTGATGACACGCAGGCCTTCACAGCGGCACCACCCACAGCCATGGCTGTGATGTCACCTGCTGTGTGGCCATCCTGTGGCCCACACATGTCACTGCCCATGACGTTAGCTCCATCATCATCAGTGATGGATCCGGCACCAGCCCGAGTCTCAGCATGCTGGCATCCATGGACGCTGGCACACTGGGACACGGGCAGGGCCTCCTCTGCACCTGCTCCACCAGCATCAGTCTGGACATCCAGGCGGGCCCACTGTCACCCTGACCCCCATATTCCTGTGGAGGTGGACAGGCCCTCCTCCATCTCCATGATACTGGCCTCAGTGGAGAAGCCCACCACCGCTGACCCATGTAGACGCTCGGGAGCTGTAAGGGAAAAAAAGTAGCATTACTGCATGTGACCTACCCTGTCCCCCCCCAATAGACAGACCATGACCTACCATGCAGTGACGGGCTACCACCTGTCTGGAATCCACCACCCGGAACACCCTCAATGGCACAATGCTGCATGCTGCCAGCAACCCGCTCTTCCTGTGGGGTTAGGCGTTGCACCTCTGGCTGTCCCCCACCGGTCGTAGACCATGCTGCCCTGATGGCAGCCACCTTCTCTTTAATTCTCCACCTGTCCGTGCCCATCTTCTTTTTGCACTCCTGCACGGAGCACTGGTGGCTGCCATGCAGGTTGACAGCACGCGCCATCTCCTCCCATGCAGCAGCACGGACCTGTGGTGTTCCCTGGTGTCTGCTGAGAAGCGGCTCCTGGTCGAGGTAGGCCTCAAACAGGGCATCTGTCTCTGCCTTTGTGAAGTTTGGCCTCCTCTTCCTCCACAACTCTTTTCCTCTTCCTCCACCACACGATCGGTCATGATTCATCCTGTGAGAATGACAGGTGTTACCTGTGACTGTGCAGTCCCATGCATGTCCCAAACACCACAGTCCACACTCCCAAACAGCATGCAACTCACTGCAATAGACTACAGTAACCGACTATGGTCTGTGCAGCCCAATGTCACATTTTTATAGCGCAACCCATGCAAATGAGGTGAGGCGCATCTTTAAGTGGATGCAAATGCAGTGATTGCGCCATTGAATGGCTGATTAGATGATTTGCATATGCCGGCTGAATATCGCGCTGTTGCGCTTTGCGCAATAGAGTTGAACATGCTGAGCCAAGGGTGCAGTTCTGTGACATGCGCAGTACACACCTAACTGCGCATGCCCGGGTTGATGACACAGGCGCCTGCCATGCTGCTGACATGCTGCACATGGGAGGCAATGCAGGGCATGGCCACCATTGTGCCAGTGGCGCTACAGCACTGTTCACATATATGGCACTGTGGCACTGGGGTGTCATAGGTGCACAGGGGAAACAGCACTGTAGGCCACTACAGGAGGTGGCACACAGGCACCCAATCATACTACACGCATTGGGTTCCAATCGCGCTGTGGCTGGCCGTGCGACAGAGACTCTTGACCCTGTGCCCGACCTTTGCCCACTAGGCGTCATGCATCAGGCATGGGTGCACCACTATCACGCTGTTCGGTGACAGCATGATAGGGAATGCAGCACTGAACCGTGTAGCATCTGCACATGGCAGGACTGTGCTGCCGAGCACCATTTTGATTCAACCACACAGCAGAGATGGTGCGGAGGCATGCAGTCATTTGGAGCGAGGTTAAGCTAGCCAACCTGGTGGCAATAGTTGAGCCCCATGCTGGGGCTTTGTACAGAGAGGCACCCCTGGACAGGGCCAGGAGTGCAGTCTGGCAGTAGGTGGCCGATGCCCTGGAGGAGGCCACTGGTATGGGGTGCATGGCAGAACAGTGCCGCCATCGTTACAGGGACCTGAGGCGCAGGGACTCGGACCTGCTTGCCCACCTGCGGGCACATGCCAGGAGGGGCACGGTGCCACGGCCAGGTAGGTGTAACATCCATACACTTTTATCATCCATACGGCTATCACGGTTGCAAGTGTCCGGCACATGGGGGGGCGTCCGGTGTTGGCTGTGGTGGTGGTATCAGGGTGTGGGGTGGATGGGTATGGCTGTGTGGGATTGCACACACATGGGGGCGGGGGGACTTTGCTACAGGATTGTACTGATGTTCCTCTCTCCATGTTTGCACCTTAGGGCCCGAAGAACGCCGGCAGAACTGGGACTGGAGGCACCGCATGGAGGAGCAGCAGGCCAGGAGGGATGATGGTGGTCAGCGGCGTGGGGACTAGCCTGATGATTGTGAGTGCCTTACATCCATGATTATTATTGCATGCTGTGTAACAGGGTGGGCAGCGGGGCATGGCCACTATCCATTGATACCACTGCCATGCACGCAACTTGTTACAGTCAGCACTATCCAGTGGCACTGCATGTCTGGGAGTGCATCTATGGTGGTCCATGCGTGCACTGGGCACATGGCTGTGGCACTGCCTTCACACCGCATAGCCAAGTCACTGTACGGCCATGGTGGTGCTGTGCAGGACATCGGCCGTGGGTGTGTGCAGTGGTCCACATGGCTGTGGCTGCCTGGGTGGGCAAGTCTTGTGGACACGGTCACTGTGGGTGGTTGCACACCATCACAGGGGCGTGGCACATGGCTGTATTCCATGCACAATGGGTGGGCAGTAGGGGGCTGGACAGTCACACTTATTTACTCTGCTCCCTAGTCCTAGGTGGAAGGCAACTCCAGGAAATCGGGAGAAGTATACGTGAGCTGCTCCAGGTGGCGAGGGAGACTTTGGAGCTTCTTCATAGAATCCACCGCCACGGGGTGAGGAGGAGGAGGAGCAGCAGACGTCGGCGCCATGATGAGGAGGACCGGGGCACACGTTGATGTCCCCATGCCTGGACTACCACCTTCTCCCCTTTGACCCACTCTCACACTCCTTCTTCCCTCTCCCATATGTTCACCCTGCCCCTCACCCGCCCCACCTGTTATGTGGCCCTTCTCCCATTGTAAATATCTGTAAATATTTTTTTTACATCTTTTAAATATATGCATTTTGTTATGACAACTGTGGTGGTCTCTGATTTGCAGTGGGCTACAGGTGCTCAGCTGCAGTGGTGTACATGGTGTCAAGGGTGGTGCACGCAGGGGCGTGTGTGTGTGTGTGTGTGTGTGTGTGTGTGTGTGTGCAGAGGTGAACCGCCTATGGTGTGGGCAGGGGGATCAGTCACTGTCTGTGGTTTGTGTGTTGTACTCTGTGCACTGGATGCCTGTGTTCAGTGATCCATGGGGCCTGCACTGTGTGCATGGCATCCCTGTCAGACCATCCATGGCCTGTGCAGCTGACACCCTTGCATGTCTGTGATATGCACGGTCTGCTGGCGTGTCAGTGTTGGCTGTCCATGCTGGATAACAACTGTACCCAGCACAATGCCAGGTTGCCTTCTATCACAAGTATGGTGCACTTCTGCCTCCGGTGGCACTGTGGCCTCCGCTGTTGTTGTCTCCCCTTCATGCTGTCACTTGTGTCTGTTGCAGGGGATGTGCTCCAGTGTCTGTCACCTGTGCTCCGGCTACATGCTGGTGGCATACAGCTTCATGGTGCCTGCGCAGGGTGGCTGGCACACCTGTGCAATGTAGGGGTGCTGGCCATGTGTACATGTCAGCTGTGGCCACGTGCCAGTGGCTTAGTTGATCTGCTACTGTGTCCTTGTGTTGGTGTGCCCTTGGGTATCGGTGGGTGTTTGTCCATGCACTGTATTGCATCCTGTGTGGTGCATGATTCCATGCTATGCTGTGAGTGTCTGTGCTGGCTGTTGTGGCCAGTGCTGGGACGGGATGTGTCCTTGGGAGGGTCTGCAGGGTGCTGTACCACTGGAGGTGGGGTCCGGGGCATGCCCTGTCACATGTGGGGTACCTCGTGTGCTGACGCATGGTCGGTCTCTCAGCTGTACCTCAGGAGGGGACGTGCAGGGCAGCACTGTGTATGCATCTGTTGCATCGCTGTCTGCTGCCGCCAGCTGCAGGGTGCTCATGGTGGGGCTGCCTTGCATGGCTCCTTTGTGCACAGGGTTGCATTGTCACAGTGGGGGTGGTGACATGCATGGGGTGTCCTGCACTGTTGGGCGCTACCCCTGGGCAGGGTGTATGGGGATCATAGTGCAGGGTGTGCTCTGCATTGGTGGGATTGTGTGGCACAGGGTGGTCGGCCCTCCTTGTGTGCCGGTCACAGCTTGCCAGGGGGTGTTCTGGGGCACCATGGCCCGGCTGTGGGTTGGTTGCCAGTATCCATGGGCCGGTGGTTATTCCAGCTCTCCCCTGGTTGTGCAGTGCTTGGGGTGTGGGGGACGATGTCTGTTCTGCTGTGTGCTCCTCTGCCCATCTGTGGCATGGGTGGTGGGCCCCTACATCCCTGGTTGTGCTGTTGCATTGCCGCCCTGCTACAGGGGGCATCCCTGGTTGCACTAAGGCACATCTGGACTGCTCCACTGAGCATCCCTTGTTGTGCTATGGCGCATCAAATATGCTCAGCTTCACATCCCTAGCTGCGCTATGGCGCAGGTGGTGTGATATTCGGTCGTCGGCCATAGGCACATCTTGGCCTGTGCAGTTTTTGAATATCACGCTTCTTGCGCATGGGCGCAGTGGACTTGTGCTTGCTTCTACTGTTGCGCACTTTTTGGGTGCAGTTTGAATATCTGGGCCATAATCTATTGCATAATATAATGCCTGAAAAAAGAGAAAATTGCCTGTTTTTGTACCTGCTATTTTGGATATTATTGTAGACGGTGCTGGATTTTCTGTCTTGTATTGTTGCTGTTACAGTATACTTTTGCATACCCAGGAGCACGGCAGCCTTGATTTGTCTTAGGTTGATCTGCTGCCCATCTGAATCTTCAGTACTAGAGCCAGTGCCTCTCGTGTTCCAGACCTCTCTGTACAAGACTACCTAGTAAGGCTGTGTGGAATGTGTAATTCCACTGGCGGAATTCATGAAAAAATTGCAATTCCACTTCCAAAATGCTTTTTATAATTTCTTATTGAGATGGAGTCCATGGTATATGAAAACCACAGATTATTAAACCACAAAAATCCACATAAAAAGTTCCAGTATCGAAATGTCAGAATTCCGCTAACAATAGAACTCCATAGGATTAGGTGGAATTTTCCAAAATTCTGTGGAATTTAATTCCATTGGAAATTAAAAATTCTGCACTGGATTACCACCTAGCTCCCTGGCTTAACCCCTAAATCAAGTCACCAGCATTTCCATATAGCCAGTGTTTACTCCAAGGAGGACAGAAATCCAGTGGGGTTTGGCTTTGAGGAAAGGGATAGCACATTCCTGCGTACAGTGGATGTGGGCAACTTCAGGTCAGGCTGTCATATAGTCAGTGGAAGTTTTTTGTTTTCCATTTTTAACCCTCCCACCTTCCTACATTGATGGGTGCTTCAACTGCTCTGGGGAGCTGCCAGAGGCTGTGTAGTCACCTGCTGGGGAGGTGCCAGATGCTGAGTACTCACCTGAAGCATCGACTGCACCATCACCAGGCATGCCTCAATTGTTTCTGAATGAGTTACACCAGGAAAGCTCTCAACCCTAGGAGGACAGCATCCACGTGGATACTCCAAGTCATCCCTGCCAGCCTTTGTGCCAGGCATCCCATGCACAAGGCACAAACCTAGATCACAACTTGTAGCTGACTCAGTCTGGAGTAGTATCGAAATAGTAAACAATTAGCTGCAGCAGGCTTTGAAAACAACCTCTCTGTTATCAATGATGGAAAGTTAAAGCTGTCACAAAAAATGTGCTGGGCTAAGGCAAATGGATCCATGGCTGCATCCAAACGAGCATGACAAGTCATGGAAGTGAAATGATTCTGTCTCTTTATTGGGCACTGGTATGGTCACACCTAAAGTAGTATGTGCAGCTTTGGGAACTGTAGCACAGAAATGAAACTGTAGTATTCAGAAGGGTGTAGCACAGGGAAACTATAATTATAAAGGAAGAGGCAAAACTATGAGGAACATCTTGAAAAGGTGCAAACAGAGGAAATAATAGCTCAGGGAGTATCAAATGGGTACAAGACATTTTTCAGGTTATGTCAGTGAGAAAAGGAAGACAAAGAGAGGGAGGGATTGTACAGTTAAAGGAGGGGAGGGTGACTTATGGAGGTGGATCAAGAAAAGGAAAACATTTCAAACAAATAATTTTGCTCAGTTTTCACAGTAGAAGGGGAGTGGAATGGACCTCAAAAAAGTGCCTGGAGCATTGATGGGAGGGAAATGGATACCAGTCTGTTTTCTGAGGAGAAAGTCTGGAAGCACTCAGTAACCTGATGGTGGACGAAGCTGTGGGACCAGATGGGGTACATCCAAGGCTGCTGAGAGAGCTCAGAGAGGTACCAGCTGCACCTCTGGCAGATCTATTTAACAGATCACTGGAGACCAGCATGATCCTGGTGGACTGGAGAAGGTCACAGGCAGTCCCACTTCACAAAAGTGGTAGCAGGGAGGAAACGTGAAACTATAGGCCTGTCAGCCTGACAGCAGTGGTGGGTAAGTTAATGGAAACACTGCTAAAGGAAAGGATTGTGGAATATCTGATATCCAACAGATTACAGGATCCAGGGCAGCATGTTTTTGCAGGGGAAAGGTCATGCCAAAAAAATATGATATATTTCTTTGACTGGGTGACCAATGAGTTGGATCAAGGAGGGGCAGTGGACGCGGCCTACCTGGACTTCTGAAAGGCTTTCGACACCATTCCTCATAGACTGGTAAAGAAATTGGAGAACTTGGGGTGGGTATTATGGTAGTAACGGAGTTTGCTCTGAGGAGGAAAGCTGACTAGCAGGGTATCTCAGATCAGTGCTGGGACCAGCCCTCTTCAATGTCTTTATAAGTGACATAGCAGAGTAACTGAAGAGAAAGGTCTGCCTCTTTGTGGGTGACACTAAGATCTGCAACAGAGTGGACACTCCAGGGGCAGTGGAAAGGATGGGCAGGGATCTGAAAAGACTGGAGGAGTGGTCAAGGGTATGGTAGCTGAGTTTTAATGCAAAACAGTGCAAAATAATGTACTTGGGCCATAGAAACCCAGGAGTGGAGTACAAAATGGGTGGAGTGATAATGATAAAGACCAAGCAGGAAAGAGACTTTGGAATAATAATGTCAGATGACCTTAATGTGGCCAGGCAGTGTGTAAAGGCAGTTGGTAGGGCTAGTGGGATGCTGGGGTGCATAGGAAGGGCATCACTAGCAGGAAGGGGGAGATGCTGCTGCCCCTATACAGGTCAACGGTAGGATCTCACCTAGAGTACTGTGTCCAGTTCTGGAGACCATATCTCAGGAAGGACATAGAGTGGAGGTGGTCCAGAAGAGGGCTACCAAAATGGTACAGGGTCTGCATCAAAAGCCCTATGAGGTGAGGCTAAAGGACCTAAATGTGTACACCCTAGAGGAGAGGAGGGGGGATATGAAAAAGACCTTTAAATACAACACAGAGGTTAATAAGGTACAGGAGGGGGGGTTATTTTCGAGAGAAAAGATGCTCTAGAACAAGGGGACATGCTGTGAAGCTGGAGGGGGGAAATTCAGCAGGGATGTGAGGAACTAGTAGTCTTCATTTATTTGTGGCACCCTTCTCCAGAGACTCAATGTGCCACTACAAAGAATTACATAAAACTAAAGTATACAGACTTTACACAATCCATACAACATCTTTAATTAACGTATACAACATTTATCAAAACTAGTTTATCTACTTCAGTCCCTAAATGCTTGCCTGAATAAAAAAGTATTCAAACCACTTTTGAAAGCCTCAGCAGAGGGGCCTCCCTCAAAGTCCTGGGCAGTGAATTTCAAAGGACCAGGGCAGCCACTTCAAATGCCTGGTCCCTAGATGATTGTAACAATTTAAGTACTTCTTCACAGAAAGGGTGGTGGATGCCTGGAACAGCCTTCCAGCAAAGGTAGTTAGGGAGAAAACAGTGATGGGATTCAAAAATGCCTGGGATAGGCACAAGGAAATCATAAGGAAAGGAAAGGAGAGGAAGAGATGGCACTGTAGATCAAGTAAAGTTCTGAAGCAAAAAATGAAGGTTAAAAAAAATATGAGCAGACTATGTGGGCCTGACGGTCCTTATCTGCTGTCCCATTCTATGTTTCTATATTCTATGACAGTCTAGGTAGCAGAAGATGACTAAGTAGGGATATTTCAGTTTTCAAAATGTTAACAGGATTAGAGAAGGTGAATAATGGATAATTATTTCAGTTTGTTCAGATTAGTAAAATTAAAGGGCCTTCCCCTCTACCCTTAGCTCAGCCCTTCTGCCTACTTTTTCCCTCTATTTTGCTGGAGCTTCTCTCTCTCTCTCTCTCTCTCTCTCTCTCTCTCTCTCTCCTCTCTCTCTCTCTCTCTCTCTCTCTCAGTGCCTTAATGGATGCAGCCCTGATGGTTTGGATACAAACTCTTCCACCTTTCAGCATCTATTGACGCTCCTTTTGGCTCCCTCTTCAACCTCTTCTCTCAACTCAGAACTTTCCCTTGGATTTAGAAACAGACTAATGTCCTCCTCCTTTCATGAAGGAGGAAACTCCTTGTCCCCTGGAAATTACCTTCCCATCTCCCTCTTCTCTGCCCTGGCTAAAGTGTAAAAATAAACTATACTCTCTCACCTCTCCTCTGCTTGACTTTCTGTCTTCCTCTCACCTTTCTAGTCTGGTTTCCACCACCATTATTCCACTGTATCCTCCTTCCTCCATATCACTGACTTGATTCTGAAAGGTATGTACTATGTTCAAATCACAGCAACCATTTTCATCAATTTGTCCGAGACCTTCAATACAGTGGCCCATCCCCCTTCTGCTGGATAAGATAAAGAGGGCAAGACTGTCTTGCCTTGTTGTCAGGTGGGTTCAGTGCTGCCTTGCTAACCAACACTAGTTGGTACAAGTCAGTGATGCTATATCTCTTCCTTCCCATCAGGTCCAATTTGTCTCTCTGTCTCCACACTCTTCCACATTTAAAAAAAAAAAACTCCCCTCTGTCTTTGTCTCCTCTCACATCCACATGTACACAGATGACACAGTATTCTTTCCTTCCAAGGCCTCAGTCCCTAAGCTGGGATCATCACTTCAGCAGGACTTTGACGATGTCGAGAGCTGGTTTCTTTCAAACCTGCACTCACTTAGTGCTAAAAAGACTCTCTCTCTCTCTCTGTCCTTTGGTACAAAGCAGAGGACAGCTAGGCTGAAAGACACAGCAGCTTTCAGAATTCTAAATGGCACCCCGCTTAAAGTTTTACCTCACTTTAGTTCAGAATATGGCTGGAAGAGCACTTCGGCTTCTCGACCCACATTGATGCCATGCATATGAAACTCTGTCCCAAACTGGGCATGCTCTACTGCATAGTATCCTGCCTACTACTCCAGATCTGCTGCAAGGGTATTCTCTAGATGATGCTGGTGTTTGACTATGCTGATGTGGCTTATAGTGCAGCCCCAAATCTACCCCGGCTAGACTACACTACCTTTTCCATTCCATATCTTCTGTCATTTATCCTAAATGCCCCACACTCTACCCATTACTATCTTAATCTCTCTCTCTCTCTCTCTCTCTCTCTCTCTCCCCTCCTATATAGCCCAATGTCTCCCCCACTGCTCCTCTTCGCTTCCTAAATACTGGCTCCTCACCACTCCTATCTACCTCTTTCCTCTCTTCTCCGCCTTCAGTCCACACCATACTCCCTTTGCTAATCTGATGATGACTCTTTCCATATCCCTTACTACAAGACCTCCAGTGCCAAGTGTTTCTTTTCTGCCCTCATTCCTACTCTGTGGAATAATCATCCTCTCTCTATTTGTGTCTCATCTTCACATACCATAGCTCTCTTAAGCCACTACCATCTGTTCATTTCTCCCTATCCTGCTCATGCAGCTCACCACTCACACCAGTTTGGGCTGGTGCATTATCTTCCCATGACCAGCCACTACTGCAGCCCCCACAGTATTTTTTTTTACTTAATTATCTGCTAATCTGTGTTACACTACATTACACGTGACCCTTTTAACCACTGAACATTTTTACAAGTTTGTAGACGTACCTTGCACCATCTGACATTTTGTTTTGTGCATTGCACGCGTCACATTTGATACTGTACTTTGTCATTTGCTGTGTATTATTACTTAACACTTTGTTACACCCTCTCCAATCCTGTGTCACACCTATAAATGAGTTGCCAGTGCACCTTTCCCAGTCAACACATTTTGAGTCAATAAAATGCCCTATACTTAGAGGGGATAGACCTAAGGGTAAAATAAGGATGCATGTTTTTCACCCAGAGAGTGGTCAACATATAAAATAAGCTCCCAAACTTAGCTGTGCCAGTGTGTGAGAGTTGAATATTTAAATCCATGGCAGATCAGTGCCTTGTGGGAAACAATGATACAAAGAAATTTTAATTCACTGGTGAATTTCTGGCAAAGTAGCAAAATCTGCCTTGTGAATCATTTTGCAAAGTTTCCCTGTTTGATAGGATACTTGCCACTTGTAACTTTGCCTTGCTTTTGGGTTTTTTAAAGTGCGAACTGCATAATAAAAGAACAAGGCAAGGGAAAGTTATAAATGGCAAATCTGCTGATCACCAGCCCGATTTCTCCCTGGAAAGTTGTTCTCCCCGCCGGTCGCCAGCCAATGTTAGGATTCAAAAAAAGACACTTTCCCTTCTCTCTAGTGGCCCTTGGTGGGCTTTTGGAATCCGAAATATGGGGATGTTGCAGCCTCACCATGGCACAAGCCCCCTTTTGACGTGGTGTACTTGAATGCAGGTCGTAAGGTTGGTTCAGTGTCCATTTGGCGCTGCAGCTTCCCGAGCAGACTGCATACCAGAAGAAAACATTACTCACTATAGTAATCTTGTTTCTTCTAAGGGAATCTTACTGTATTTTGACAAGTCAGTATGGTTTCAGCATAGGACTGCCCCAGAGCCGAAATGATTAATAGAACCTATGCTAATAGTGGAATGCTAAGCTCGAGCTCTGTTTTCAAACCACTGTCACTGGTTGCACTTCCTGCAACTGTCAGATTCTTACTAAGCATGCAGAAGCTAGTAATACTAAATAACTAATCTAAGCTTAACTAACCACAAATACCCCTATGTGGGGTAAAAAAAAATCTTGAATAACAGAGGGCATCTCTAAGATTCAAGTCAACAGATGCCCAAGAGACTAATAGCTACCCACAGGTTTCCAACATCAAGTGTACAGGCAGTGTGCAGTGCCCTGTAGGTCCTAGCAGGAGACGAAGGGTGGGAACTCAGAATACAGTAAGATTCCCTTAAAGGAAACAAGATTACTATGGTAAATAATGTTTTCTTCAAACCCCAAGAAATCTTACTGTATTTGTACAAGTGCAGACTACCCAAGCAGTGCCTTTGGAGGTGGGCAGAGGGCCTAGTTAGGAAACAGGCTCTGCAGAACTGCTGTGCCAAACCTGGCATCACTCCTAACCTGGGTATCCAGGCAGTAATGTTTAGTAAATGTGTGAACTGCTGTCCAGGTAGCTACTTTACAGATATCCAACAAAGGAATGTCTCTTGAAGCTGCTATTGATGCAGCTGTCCCTCTGGTGGAGTGGGCCCTGAGGGGGCTGTTTTCCCAGTTTACCATAACAGGATTGGATACATGCCACGATCCACCTTGCTATGGATCTGTTCATGGCAGGTTTACCTTTCCCCACTTCTTCATAAGTCAGAAAGAGTTGGGTCCTGTCCCCTTTGTGACTTTTTTCTATATACTCTAGGTAGTAGTTGACAGCTCTTTCAACATCCAAGTAAAGCAGTCGACGCTCACCTGAGGAGGAATGGTCAGTAAAGAAGACTGGTAGTGTGATGGACTGATTAATGTGAAAGTCAAAGACCATCTTAAGAAGGAATTTATTGTTGGTCCTAAGGACCACCTTGTCCCTATGAAAAGCCACATAGTCAGCCTCCATGGATAAGGCATGAATCTCACTGATCCTTCTAGCAGAGGTAATGACAACTAGGAACACAGTCTTTCAAGTTACATACTTGAGATCAGCTGATGACATAGGCTCAGAAGGTGGTTGCATAAGATGTGCTATGCAAATGTTCAAATCCCACACTGGATTAGGAGTTTTATGAGATGGGTGCATATGTAACAACCCCTTAAAGAACTTTCTAAACACTGATTTGGAGGCCAAAGATGATGCCTTACCCGCTGACAAGTAAGCAGAGACTGCAGCCAGATGCACCTTCAATATGGAAGGCCTTAGATCCAGAGAATGAAGATGGGCTAGGTAATCCAAGACCACAGGCAGTTCTGCTTAATTCTGATCCGAGCTCTTATTCTGACACCAAATCAAAAATATTTTCCATTTGGAAGTGTAAATCTTCCTGGTGGAGAGCTTTCTAGAAACCCTAAGGACCTCCATGATGCCCTCTGAGAGGTGCAGGCTGACATACTCTGGGTCCTCAAGACCCAGGCCTTGAGCCTGAGGGATCAAAGGTTTGGGTACAGGATGCTGCCCTGGGATGAAGTTAGCTAGTTGTGCTTCCTGGGAAGACTGACTGGCTTGGCCACCGATAGTGCAAGGACCAGGGAGTACCATGGCTGCCTGGCCCAGTCTGGGGCAATTAGGATCACTGTGGTTGGCTGTGATCTGAGTTTGATCAGAACCCTGAGCAACAGGGGAAACTTGCTTGTCCAATCTAGGATCAGTGTATTCAATGGCACTGAACCTTTCACTGGGAGTCTGCAGCAATACTTTGGGAGCTGGTGGTTGTCTGGGGAGGTGAAAAGATCTATCTCTGGGGTCCCCCACTTTTTGAATACCACCTGCAGTACCTGTTTGTTCAGGGACCATTCGTGATGGTTCTGATTTATTTTGCTCAGTGCATCTGCCAGCACATTGTCCTTCCCTCTCAGATTAACTGCTGACAGCCAAACATCCAGACAGTAGGCCAAACTCCAAATTTTCATGGCCTCTGTGCACAGGGGTGTGGACCTTGTGCCTTCCTGCTTGTTGATGTAGTTCATTGTGGTTGTGTTGTCTGTTCTTACCTGGGCCACCTTTCCTTGAAGCATGCTAGCAAATGCCTGCAGTGCTAGGAAGACTGCTCTGAGCTCCAGCAGATTAATGTGGAGCAAAGACTCCTGTTTGGACCATGCACCATGAACAGAATGGTCCCCACCCTAGAAGAGATGCATCTGTGGTGCTCTTGTAGGAAGGGAATTCCTTGCCTGAGGTTTTCCCCATCCAACCACCACTGCAGGGCCTGGAGGAGAGTTTGTGTTACTGGGACCAGCTTTGACAGTGAATCTTTTTTCTGGAGCCAGTGTTGCTTGAGGTGATATTGAACATCCCTCATCTGAAACCTTGCTCCTGACACTGTAGCTGTTGAGGCTGCCATGTGACCCAACAACTTCAGAAAATACCTGGCAGGCCTGAGGCTGTAAAGTTTGAAAGAGCTTGCCAACTGTACCAAGGTGGTTACCCTTTCCTGTGGAAGAAAGGCCTTTCCTTTCACTAAATCCAGTTGAGCCCCTGTGAACTCTAGGAACTGTACTCTTTGTAGTACCAACTTTTGTTTGGTTTATCAGAAACCCTAGGGGCAGCAGAAGTTCCTGTGTTACCACCAGGGAGTGCTTGACCTGCTGAAGAGACTGCCCTATGACTAACCAGTCATCCAGGTGGGGAAAAACCGCCACCCCCTGTCTCCTCAGGTGTGTCACAACCACAGCCAAACATTTTGTAAACACCCTTGGAGCAGAAGTAAGACTGAAAAGCATTGCTCTGAACTGATAGTGGCTTGATGGCAGTCTGAACCTGAGGAACTTTCTGTGAGACTGTCTTGTTGAGATGCGGAAGCATGCATCCTTTAAATCTAGGGATGTCAACCAGTCCCCTTGCCTTAACGCTGGCAGGATTGTAGACAATGTGACCATTTTGAATTTTGGTTTTAGTAGATGCCTGTTTAGGTGTCTGAAATCCAATATGGATCGCCACTCCCCTGTTTTCTTGGTTGTGAGAAGTATCTTGAGTAGAGGCCCTTTCCTCTCTGTGGCAGAGGGACTGGCTCTACTGCCCCTAAGGACAGGAGGTTCAGTACTTCCCTTTCTAGTAGCAGAGTTTCTGCTGAGGAGGACGGTTGAAAGACCTTTGCCCTCAGTTTTGGTCTGAGCTTGAAACTGAGTGCCAGACCTTGGCTCACTACCTCCAGGACTCACTTGTCTGTGGTGATGGATTGCCATTCCTGGTAGTAGGCCAGCATGCCTCTACTTGGACTGGGGAGGCAATCCAAGCAGGCCTCACAGGGTATCTGCTTGGGTTGGGATGCTGAGTGCTGTGGTCTGTTTGGTTACCACCTCTCCTGCCCCTGCCTCTGAAGTAGCCCCTTTGCTGCTGGTACTGTGGGTAAGCTTGGGGCTGGAAGAATGGCCTGAAAGATCTGCCCCTATGACCTCTGGCTTGCTGTTTCTGGGGTGTAGGAGTCCTATCCTTTGCAGCAGCACTCTGGCATGCTGTCTTGTATTCATCCATTTTCTTCAAGTAAGCCTCTGTCTGCTCACCAAATAGAGACAGAGGCTCACATGGGAAGTCCATGACCTTGGACTGGGTATATTGGGTCAAGTTAGTAGTCCTGAGCCAAGCAAATCTCCTTAAGGACACTGAAGAAGCCAATTGTCTGGGTGCAGTGTCACTGCTGTCCACTGCCATTCAAAACGGGACCTTAGAAACCTCCATGCCCCTTTTGCTGCCTCCTCCAGGTATGCTGCCATAAGGGCTGGAACTGACTTTGTGATCTGCATCACAGTGTTCCATAGGGTTTTCTGATATCTGGTCACATAAGCCATATAAGAGGCCTGCCTGACAGCCAGAGGAACCCACTTATTGCTTCCTAGCAATGGAATCCATTTTCCTGGAATCCTTGTCTGGACGGTGTGAGCCTAAAGAAATGCCTGCTTTATCACAGACGGCAGCCTGCACCACTCCCTTATGGCTAGGGTGCCCAAATAAAACTTCTGCTTCACCCTTAGCCATCTAATACTTTTTATCCACCTTCCTCTCCACTGGTGGTATAGAAGTAGGGTTATGCAGGACTTTCATAACCTGCTTCTTTAAGGATTTATGGATGGGCAACAAAACCCTTTTAGAGGTTGGCACATCCTTCATTTCCCTATAGTCCTGTTCCTCCTCCTTATCAGTTGATTCCTGAGTGGGGAGGTCCAGGGACTGGGCCACCTGCTTAATGAATTGGAAATGTGAGGTATAGTCCTCAGTTCCCTTATCAGGGGAGTCAGGGCAACAAGGGTCAGGGGAAATATCCGGTTCAATCGGCTCCCTGTAGTCCTCATTCTCCTCATCATCAGCATCCTCATCAAATTCTTCCTTAAAGGTCTCTATTTCAGGTTCCAAGGAACTGGGAAGTGAGGTAGAGCCTGATGTACTCAAACACGGTCGCTTTTCAACGAGAACTGGGTTAGCCGGCTGAAGCGACTGAATAATGTGAATCGCGTTCGCTATATCGTCACTGGTTGGAAACGATGCCTTCAGTTGCAGTTCAACCACTTAATGTTTCTCTTTCTTTTTTCATTTCCCTGCAGATGCTGGATCAATGGCTGGTTTTAGCAAGTCTTTTCTTTGAGGAGGAACTATCACCCTTGTCAGAGGGCTGATCCTCCGGTTCTTTATGGCCCGCAGCCATTTTGTCTGTTGCCGGTTCAGTGGCTTTTTCAGGTATCTTCTCCTGCAGTCATTTAAATCGCCACTCAAGCATCGACTGAGGGAAGTTTTTACAAATCTCACAGTCCTCCTTGAGGTGGTCAAACCCCAGGAAAAATTCACAGATAAGATAAGGATCTGCCTTTGCGAATGGTTCCCCACACACTGAGCAATGTTGGAAACCTGTGGGGCACGTTCGTTTCTTGGCCTGTGACATTTATCGGTGGTTAGAACTGAAACAAACTGACAGTTACCCCAGTAAACAAATCCAAAATTTAGGAACTTAAGTAAACCACCTTACTGGACAGTCCAAAATATAACAGAGAAGAGTGTGAAATATCGGTTCCTTGCCAGTTGAAAGAACCAAGGAGGAACCGAAGAAACTTACCAAACTAACTCTAATCTAGACTAAATCTACCGGTGACCAAGGACAGTGTTTCAAAAATAAAATAAACAGACTTTCGAATAAACTGAGAAAAAAATACTTTCTTCAGTCAAAGAGAAGGAGAACTCTCCAGAGACGTCATACTGAGGCAAGCGGAGTAAAGAATCTCATGGTTGCAGGAAGTGCAACCAGGGACAGTGATTTGAAAACCGAGCTCGAGACTAACATTCCACTATTAGCATAGGTTCTATTAACCATTTCAGCTCTGAGGCAGTCCTATGGTGAGACCATACTGCACTTGTCAGAATACAGTAAGATTTCCTGGGGTTTGAATAGGGAATGCAGCAAACAATGATGCATGGTGCAACTGTTCCACGCAAGCACCTTGCATCAGGCCTGTCCCTTTTAGAATCAGGCCCCATACGTTTTTCCAAATTCTGACTGTACTACTTTTTTAAGTGGTGCACTACAGCATTAGGGGAAATGGAAACAAAGCCTCACTGTCATAATTATCTTCTGATGCCATCTGCACATTGTATTTGTGAGCCATTTTTTGTTTCTAGGCTTTCTGTTGCCACTAGATCAGACTGTGTGTTGCCCAGCTCATAATGAGAACACAGACAGCACATCTTAGAGTGGTTTGTCATCTCCTATTGTTTTTACAGTTACAATAGCAGTTCATGGCTTGATCTCTTTCTCACTGTGTTCAGCAGAGGCATGCACAGAGTCAGTGAACAAGGAGGGACAAAATATTCTCAGTGTTAGGTGGGTCTGGGGGCATGCCCCCCAAGAAATATTTTAAAACATAAGTGTAAATGGTGCATTTTCCTGGATTTTGGAGCTAAGTAAGAGACTCTTACTTAGCTCCAAAATAAGAGATCATGCCCTGTATTTAGTACCATCTATCATGGACAAAGTTAAATTGCCTTGCAACAGTATGGAAACTGATGGGGCAGAGAACAAAAAAAGAATACCTGTGCCTTTCTTGGTCTGCTGGCATCCCCCTCTTGCTTGAAGACAGCTTCAACATCTTGGCCACAGTGCACGTCATCCATCTGGGCTATTGGACTGAGGTCCAGCCCAAAGATTTTGATCAGCACCATCACAGTTGTGTCCTATTTCCTCCTTGGTGCTTGTCCCTATTTGGCGGCAGTTGGCTGCATCATGTTGGAGTGCTACGGGCAGCAACAGTCACAGCGAGAGGTAGCAGTGTCTTTCTGACATGACTTCTTCCTGATCCCCTTCCACAGCAGCAGAAGCAGTAGTAAACCTCAATCGGAACAGTGAGTGGGCGAGAACCTGAAGATTTTTTTTAATATATATCCTGCCAAAATGGTACGTGACTGCATGTCGCCACCAAAGTAAAACTGCCTGTGATTGGACCACCCAAGATGGCGCACAGTGATTGGCTGTCTGAGGTACTGAAACCAAGCTGTATATCGCTATCTGTTGGGTGGCTGGGCAACGGTGGCTGGTAGGGGAGACTGTGGCAGAGTTAGGCTACACCCTTGGCTGCGAATGATGGACCACTTTTCTATCTCCTTATTTCTTGGCTACCAAAATGTCTGTTGTGCAACAGTTAATGCTTTTCTCTTTGCTTTACTTACCCCCCACCCTACCCTAGGTTTGCTACTTAGCGTAGCTCTTTATTAACCCTACCAAACTTCCTACTAGCTCTCTCTTTTCATTCATTTTCCATTTCCATCTATCCAGTGCCTGGAATAATGTCAAACACCCAGAGAGGTGTTGTGTAAAGTGCATAAGTGCAATTTGTGTACAAAAAACATGAAGGCTATTTTAAATAGGAATACATTCAGTTAATAAAGCCTTTTTCAATAAAAAAGGATTCAGAAGCCATATAAAACATATAAACACAGAAGCTGACGTCAGATAAGGACCACAAGGCCCATCCAGTCTGCCTATTTCTTTTTCTGCCTTATGAATGTGCCATAGGCCTTTGCCCTGTCAATGGCCTATCTATTCATACTCATCTGTATTGCTCCCTTATGCCTATCCCATGCCTGTTTGAAGCCCTGCACTGTATTTATATCCACCACTTCATGAGGTAGGCCATTCCATGCATCCACCACCCTTTCTGTGAAAAAGAACTTCCTCACATTACCCCTTAATCGGCCTCCCTCTAATCTCATGCTGTGTCCTCTTGCCCTGCTATTATATATGCTATATGATATATATAACAATAATAATTTCATCTTTGGGACCACTGTTATGGAGTGGAACCACATGAGACATCCTTCAATACTGAGAAAAACACCCTAAGTCTAGAGAGGCATTAAATAGGCCTGCCAGTGCACCTGCCAGGACCTCTGCCAACTCCTTCAGTACCCTGGGGTGTATGCCATCCAGTCCCAGTGCCTTGTCCACCCTTAATTCCCTTAACCACTTGAGCACTCTACCTTCTGTGATTTCCCCATCTATCACCCCTCCCCCTCTGATCCTATCTTCCCCCCAACCTTAGGTATCTCCCCCCCTTTCTGTTTAGTAAAAACCGAGCAGAAGTAGTCATTAAGTGCGTCTGCCTTTTCATCCCCTTTTTCCACCCATTCCCCCTTCTTCTTAATCCTTACTATTTGGTCCTTACAACTCCTTTTCTCCCTGATGTACCAGAAGAAGTCTTTTTCCCCCTCTTTAATTCCCTTCACCAGCCTGAGCTCCCTTAAGGCCTTTGCTGTCCTCACTTCCCTGGTCACCTCCTTTGCTTCCTTCAGGTACTCCTCCCTGTCCTCCCCATTTTCAGTTCTCTTTAAATTTCCCATAGGTGACTCTTTTCCTCCTCACCCTGTCTATGACACCCTTGCTCATCCAGCTAGGTTTCTTCACCCTAGCCTTTTTACTTTGGGCATTGCTGCAGGAATTTGTTGCCTCCACTATCCCTAGCTTAATGAGTTCCCACCTCTGATTCATGTCCATATTAGGATGAATTCTGTCCAGGAACCCTTGCACCACTTCACCCATCTTTTTGAAGTCAACCTTTCTAAAGTTTAGCACCTTTGTGTCAGATGATCCCTCTCCCTGCCCAGCTGCAACTGGAACCATACTGTCCAGTGGTCACTCCCTGCCAGTGGTTCCTCCACCCTCAGATCCCGCACCCACTCCTCCTTAGACAGTATGAGGTTAAGAGTATTCCCTTCCCTAATTGGTTTGCTGACCAACTGCATCAGGAAGTTATCCTGAAAGGCATCTAGCATTATCTGTTCCCTTCTACACTTGGTGGCAGGTGTCCCCCACTCCACTCCTGGCAGGTTGAAGTCACCTATTATCACCACCCCATCCTTCTCACAGTTCCTCCGGATCTGTTCTGCCAATACCTTATCTGTCTTTTCCAATTGGGAGGGCGACATGGACACCACCCCCAACCGTAGTGTCCCATTTTTTGGATCTTGGACTTGCATCCATAAAGCCTCTGTATCTTCCTCCTCCCCTTCTTCCCTAACACACTTTAGCTTCTCCCTCACATAGAGTGCTATCCCCCTCTTTTCCCCTTAACTCTATCCTTGTGGAATAATTGGTAACCTGGAACTGCCAGGTCCCAGTCATGGTTTTGGGTGGCCCATGTCTTGGTGATGGCTGCCAAGTCCACCCCTCCTTCCACCATGAGAGTCTGTAGTTCCACATTTTTATTCCCCAGGCTTCTAGCATTTAAAGATACCACCCTCCATCCCCTTTCTTTCTCTCTCTCCCCCCTCCTTCCTTCTCTCCATTTATGGCTCTTCCTGTATTGTTTGCTCCTCACCTTATGTCACTGTTTTGGGGGTAAGCCCATATGGTTTCCCATGCTGAGGCCTCTGATCACCACAATCCCATCTGCCACCCCACCTCCTAATTTAAATTCTCCTCAATATACTACCCAAGCTTTTGCTTCAGTACTTTCTTCCCCTCTTCATTTAAGTGCAGTCTATCTTTAGCGTATAGACTGCTGTCCTCCCAGGTCAGCCCCCACTCTCCTACCAGCCCATACCCTTTTTCCTAACACCATGTTGCCAACCATTCATTAAACTCCTGAATCCTCAGTTTTCTTGCCGTAATTGCACAAGGGACTGGAAGTACCTCCGAGAAGGTAAATGATTTTCCTGCCCACTCGCAAAATGGACATAAATCCTCAAACCTCCTCTTCGCCTCATCTACCATCCCATCAGCCAGATCATTCGTCCCCAGGTGCAGAATTAGATGTGGTTTTTCCCTGCCCTTTCTGGCATATGTTAGTACTGATTGTCCCATCCTTTCCACCTTCATTCCTGGCATGGCTTCCACCCAGACCCGACTATGTCTCTCTCCCTTGCTATCCCACCTGACCTCTCTCAGTATTAAGTCCCCTAACACTAAGATCCCACCCCTTTCTCACTTGTCAACCCTCCCATCCTCCCTTCCCCTCCCTGTCCTAACTTCTTCTTCCTCCTGCACACTGTTCCCCCCTTTTGCCCTGTTATACTACCCTTGTCAGTACTCCCTCCTGTGCTCATTCTATCTTGACACACATGAGGTTCTTTTCCCTTCTCACCCCCCTCTCTGCCTAATTTCTCTCTATTACACTGGACTGTTCTTCCACAGCACCTTCTCCCCCATCCATCATTCCCATCAATGGCCAGTACCTGTTTGAGCCTATTGTATGCTCATGTGCAGTAACTCTGGCCCCCGTTCCTTTTGGCCCCCTATCTCCTGTACTTGTTTCTCCCCCCTTTGTCCCCAGTGTGGATTGTTCTTTCCATCTCCAGTCTCTACCCCTGTCCCTTCTTCTGTTTACCTGGTTACAATCTATGCTTCCCATTTCCTCTTCTCTTTCTGTCCAAGACATTTCCCTCTTTAACCTTAAAATCTAATTCTCCAGCCTCCCCAGCCTTTGACAAACTGGGCACTCCCCCATCCTCCACAGGGTGCCCATGAATATGGCTGTTCCCCAGTTATTACACCCCATAATCCTTCCTCTTCCATATCCACTACTCCCCTCCTGCCACTGAGCCCCCTTCCCCTTATGCTGCCACTGTCCCTCTCCCTGGTGCATCACCCTTTCCTGACCTTTCCAATGGCTTCCACAATCATTTTCCCCTATCCATTCTCTCCTCTCTCTTTTGTGCCCCCCCTGCTCCCTACCCACAGCTATTCTACCCATGTTGACCCTCCAGATGTCTTGCTGCCCCCTGGCCCACCTACCTTTCCATTGTCCCCAGTCACCTCACAAGTTGTCATACCACCCTCTAGTATGTCCTTCCCTGTCCTGCTCCATTTTCCTTCTACAATGCTGCCCTAACCATCTTTATTATTACAATGGTATAAGAGACACAGTTATTACCCAATCAGCTTCAAATTCCCAGATTTCCCTTCTCACAATACTGATTCCCTGTACCTTGATTCTACTTACTCAGCCCCAAGCCCTCAGAGTCATAATTCCTTGATCCCGCAGTAATCTACCTCAGATTCCCAGAGTTACGGACATCGTACCCCAGTAACAGCTCTAGAATCACATTACCTTGTTTTCATTTGACCAATCCCAAAATCACAGTCACAGTACCTCAGTTTCACTCCAAAGATCCAGTATTTTCCTACACAGCACAGACCCTTTAAGATTGGTTCCTTCTTTTCTGCACACCTTCCTTGCACCCCGGCTATCAAGCAGTACCATCATTTACTTCATGACCTCACCTATTCAGTAGCTCACAGTACAGTCTCTACTCAATTTATGTCAGGGTGTGGTGTGTGGCTGTGTTGTGTACTGTGAAATTCACCTGGCTTCCTGGTCAGGCAGCTGTTCCCACTCCTTCTCAGTCAGTTCAGTCAGCCTTACTCAGTCAGTCTATCTGCTTCAGCAGTCCTCACTTTGTCTTAGTTTAATACAGCTTCCATATGTTGCTGCTTGTGGATGAATTTTACCCATGATTCTGGCATCAGTATGTGTTCATTTCTTCAGTACATTTTCAGTCATTCTTTCCATCAATCTAAGTCTTTCTTTTCAGCAGTCATCATTCAGTTAGTCACTCTCAGGTTGTATCAGTCTTTCCTTCAGCAGTCATCAGTCGGTCAAATTCTGTCCGTATGCTATCAAGCTCTATGAATGCATTCATACAGGTCATCATTATATATTCAGAATCTTGCCCTCAGGGTGTGCACTGTGGGTAGACATGCTCAATTGCTCTCCTTGAAGGCTGCATCATGAGAGTGAGTCCCTCACTGGGTGGAGATCCTTCGCTACAGGCCACTTGTCTCCTACAGCACCTCCCAGTAGTCTCACCGGGTGGTAAGGTTCCATGCTCCAAAGGAAGCTGTAGTTGTTTGGCCTGAAGTTGGCAGCACCTCATGGTGTAGTATTTGAGACTTCAGCTGCTGGAGGGTGAAGCCTGAAGCCTACATGGGTTTCTTTAGCTGAACAGACCATGTTGGGAGCCCCTCTGTAAGCGAGTCTCCTGTGTCTGCAGAAAGTCCACTAGTCTCATTCTGTATCATCTTCTTTAGTTTCCATTCACTGTCAGACCTCTTCATAGTCTAGCCTTTCAACAGTTGCATGTCTCCTCATTCCATGCTTTGAGGGGTAGGCCTCCATCCGGAGGGAACTTCTTTAGCTCTGGCACCCCAAAGCATTATCCCATTAGAGGGATACAGTGAGAGCTTATCCCTCTGAAAACTTCACCTGAATTTAACATCAAATTAGCAAGCTGAGCTGCCATAATAAGAAATAGCCATGCCAGGAGGGATGGCTGCTGATGCCATGGATCTCCACAGATCTCCTCTACCAGAGTTTTGTTTTACTCTCCTGAGTGCCAAAGACTATAATGTAGTAGATGTTAGTTATAGTCTTTACCCTATTAGGACTCTGCTGTGAACTGGGGTTGGATCGTGGCTCCTGTTTCATCACCAAATTCAGCTGTCAGTATGCCAATCAGTCTGTGTTTGTAGCAACTGCTTTCCAATTATTTTTGGGTGCCTTCCTATGGTACCCTTCACCTAAAGGAATTACATTTTCATGGCACCACAAGGGGTAGAACTCTTCTCAAGAGGGTTTCTTTTGCCTCCATGGTACCCTGATAGGGTAGCAGTCCCATGGGGGACAGGGAGTATGAATGGTCAAAGCATTAATGTATAACAGTCAACACTCAGTCATACAACTAACCTCCTGATTATTAACAATGTTACACAAGCATAACTCCTCACCTGGTTGCATAAAGGAAAAAGCTAATGGCAACAGTCCTAGGGGTGGAGCAACCAGTCACCCACCCTTCATGGAATATTAAACAAGCTTCCTCCAGCCTCATTAGTAGTGCTGTTTCTCGTTTTCTTCCATTCCCCGCTCCTCCTTGTGCAGCTCACTTCTCTTCCTGGGGCGTTTTCCTAAGGTACCTTTAATCTAAAGGAATTATGTTCCTGTGGTACCTCTAGGGGTAGAACCCTCACCAGGAGGGATTATTTGCCTTCCCGGTATCCCGACAGGGTGGTAGTGCTATAAAGAACAGAGAGTGAGAATGGTCACAACATCTATGTATAACAGTCAAACACTCAATCACACAATTAACCTACTGACCAACAACATTGTTGCATAAGCGCAACTCCTCATGTGGTTCCATACGTCCACTGAAACAAACACACAAACAGTACCCTTGCCTCACTGCTTTTGTGCTGAAGTTTCTTGTCTTTCAGAAGACAGAAAACAAAAGGGAAACATTCTTCCAGAAAGAATGTCCAAAAAAGTAAGCTTATATTTGTAAATAAGTAGTGCTATGTGGAATTTCTCAAATACGACATGATGTAATTCAGCAGAATTTTGGCAAATTCCAACTAATTCTAGAGAATTCTGTCAAAAGCAGAATATGATATTTCAAAAGCAAAATGTAAACCATGTAAGCAATAAGACACAAGTGTACATTAGACACTATGCTCCTGGCTGTGCATTAAAAGTGTCTAATGCACACCCCTTGAGCATCTTATTGCACTTATAAAATGCTCTTTCTATATGTCTGCAAAAATTAAAAATAGTATATTTACATTTAAAAACAGTTTAGGTTTATTTGTGATAAAATAATCTTTTTGCCTGTGTTAAATTGCTGTAATTTCTTCTTTTGCCTAGTTTTATTGTATTGTATTTATGGTAGTTTTTATTACATACTGTAGGCTTGTGCTAGACCCCCCACACACACACACATCCTTTCCTTAGATTCCCATCTTTATTTATTTATTTGTTTTATTTAATTATTATTTAATTTTTGGCAGTTAGTGACTGGTGCTAAGGAGTGAGCGAGTGAGTGTGGCATCTGTTAGAACCAGGAAGTAGAGGAGGTGTGGGTACTTTCTTTTTTTTTTTAAATGTCTGAATTCATATGAGAACAAACAGGGACTGAGCTCAGAGCTCAGTTTTTGTCTGGCAGCCAAGGAGTGAGTGAACGTTTTAGACCATGATGGAGAGAGCGGGCAGGTGGCAAGAAAGCTACAGTGGTGAAATGGAGACATGAACTGAAAGCAGTAACTTGAGAGTGACTGACTTGACTGCATGGCAGGTGTGGTAAGTGAATAAAAAATAAAATGAAGGGGCTGCAAATCTACAATGTGTGTTCTCTTGCTGGCAATAGATTTGAGAAAAGGGTGGGTGCTTGGTACACAGGAGTAGAGACGCAGGCTGTCTTATTGTTGTCATGGTTACCTCCCCCCCCACACACACACATACACATGGACAATTACTTTAGAGAAAAGTTTCTTTATTTCTTTCTTTCTCTTTCTTTTTCTTTCTTTCCCTAAATACTCATTTAACTAAGTCCAGTTTCAGGGAGGTGCAAGTGGGGAGTAAGTCGGGCTGAGCAGCAGCAACTTAAATTAGATGGCTGCATGGGGATTATAGGGAAACAGGGCTTCCATGTATTTTAATGAGCAACCAAGCAGCCATGAATGATGCTGAAAGATAGGGGAACTATAGTTGAAATAAAAAAAAAGGCACTACTTGTGTGTGAAAAAATTAAAAGGTTTTTATGTTGAAGCTCTTTTTTTTTTTTTTTAAGAGTAACGGTTTAGATTCACTTTCTCACTGTCAGTGGCTACTGTGGTGGGAAAATGTCATCTGTTTCATTTCTGAAAGTTTTGATGGCACAAGGATTTTGAGCATGTACTGTGTCCAGGTTGGCAGGACTAATTTTTAGCTATGCATTAGGCACTTCTAAAGCATGGCTAACAACCAATCAAATTGCTTGTCATCAAGGCAAAGGTCAGGAAGAACAGGATGACCAGGAGCAGTTGTAAAATTCACAATGAGTGTTTATTATTAACAGCAAAATACAAAAATAAAAACTAATTCAGTATAACTATTTACAAAGGCAATACAAACGGAGAAAACAAAGTCCTTCTTTTGAGTGTTTCTTCTCCATTTCAGATCTTAGCCTCTCAGTCTGCCCTCTCTCTCTCTCTCTCTCTAGCAAAATATTGCTGTTCTTTTGATAAGTCTTTGTCTGGGAACTTGTTAAGAAGACATCCTGTTTTCAGAAAATGCTCTTGTCAGTTTTCTTCCTTGCAGGTGCAGCAAAACAGTACATGGTGTCTAAGAATTGATCTTCTTTTTACAGCTCTGCAAAGAGTTTGCAAACCAACATCTCAGGTTAACCCCTTGAGCTCCAAATAGCTTTTTACAATCATTTCAACAATATAACCATATACATTTTTAAACCAAGGAATACCAGTTTCACATAAAGATTCACACATATTTTGTAACTTCAGATATGCAAGGGGGAAGAAAAGATAGAAACAGCAAGTGAAGGCATAGAGATAGCGGAATATACATTTTCAAACCAAGGAATCCCAGTTTCACATAAAGATTCAGACATATTTTATAACTTCAGATATGCAAGGGGGAAGAAAAGATACGAGTGGCAAGTGAAGTTAAAGAAACAGTGGAATATACATTTTCAAACAAAGGGATTCCAGTTTCACATAAAGATTCACATATATTTTATAACTTTAGATATGCAAGGGGAAAGAAAAGATAGAAACAGCAAGTGAAGACAGAGAGCTAGCAGAAGGGGAGAATAGTGAGACTGTCGGAGTGGCCAGTTTCTAGGTCTCACAGGAAAATGTGACTGCACAGCAGACAGACAAGAGGCAGAACAGAAGAGAATAAAACAGATCCTTGTGTTTAACTCTTTCTACATAACAAATGGGACAGTGTCTTATTCAACCCTGTCACAAACCCCCTCCCCCTTAAAAGGGAACTTGTTTAAAAAGACAGATTTCTAAAACTTTCTTTAAATTCTCCTTTAACATTATCTTATAATCTTTATAGTTGTCAGCATATGCAGTATCCCTTTTCTCCAAAACAACCAGTACAGCAAACAGTGAAGTTTAAACTCACACATTTTTTCAACCTTTAGAATTCTCCATTCCTGAGCCATATCTGGTACAGAAAATCAGCATTGGCATTTTCTTTTCCAGATGTGTGTATCACCTTGAATTTAAATGGCTGTAGTGCCAGGTACCACCTTGTGATGATTTTTAATCCTTTATTTGGTAATGCCAACAGAGAGGATTATGATTAGTTAGAAGTACAATGTCAGCTCCTGGCAAATAAACTTAAGGGGCTCCATGGCCCACTTTGATGCAAGGCATTCCTTTTCAATGGTGGAGTACCTTTTTCCTCTGCTGTGCAACTTTCTACTGATACACAGAATGGTATGTTCCTTCCCATCTACATTCTGACTCAGATCTGCACCTAAGCCTACCTCTGATGCATCTGTCTGTAACAAAAATGGGTTATCAAAGTCTAGGTTTCTTAAAACAGGAGCTGAACATAATGCAGCCTTGATGGCTTAAAAAGCTTCATCACACTCTAGGGCCATTTCACATTATTTGGGAACCATTTCTTTGTGAGTTCAGAGAGGGAAGTAGCTAACTGGGCAAAGTTGGGAACACATTTCTGATAGTAACCAGCCAGCCCTAAAAATAACCTGACTTGTTTCTTTGTTTTAGGGATAGGACTGCTAGCTACAGCTTCTATCTTAGAAATTTCTGGCTTTACGTCTACATTTCCACAAACATATCCCAAATTTCTGGTTTTCTGCATGTCCAATGCACATTTGGTAGGATTAATGGTTAGACCTTCATTTCTGATGGCTTGGATAACTGCTTGTAGGTGTTCCAAGTGGCTTTTCCAGTCTGGACTGTATACCACAACATTATCCAGGTAAGCAGTACAATAATCAGTGTGAATAGCTAAAATTACATTCATGTACCACTGTAATATAGCGGGTGCACCATGTAAACCAACCAGCATGGTGGTGAACTTATAGAATCTAGCAGGAGTGGCAAATGCAGTGTTTCCTCTTGATTCTTTATCTAGGGGAATCTGCCAGTAACCCTTGGTGAGATCAAGAGTACTGATGTACTCGGGACTTCCCTATTTGTCCACCAACTCATCTGTCCGGGGCATAGGATAACTATCAAATCTGGACACTTGATTAAGTTTCCTAAAATCAAGGTAGATTCTTACATGCCCTTCTTTTCTATTTACAATCACCAATGGTGATGACCAAGCACTTCTCGACTCTTCTATGATACCCAACTATTTCATGTTTTGTATTTCCTTAACCATGACTGTTCTTAACCACTCTGGTAATCTATATGTCTTTTGTCTAATTAAATGAGCATTCCCTGTTACTATTACATGTTTGACCCCCTTTGTTCGTCCTGGCACTGTGGCAAAAGTACTGTTAAATGCCTTTAGTATGTTACTGTACAAATTTATGCAGTTTGTTCCGAGGTTAAGGAAACATTCACCTTTACAGCATCAGCAGTTACAGTTTGTTCCAGTCTGTCACAAGTTGCATCAATAGCTTCTTTATCAGTTTCTGGTAAAACTACGTAAAGCAGCCTTTGGTGTTTTCTCAACCAATTTCTCCAGAAGGTTAGCATGGCATATCTTGGCAGGATGTTTCCTATCAGGGGTCTCAATCCCATAGTTAACTGTGCCAGTACACCTAATCACTTTATAAGGCCCTTGCCACTTCATTAACAGTTTATTTTCTGTAATAGGTAACAGTAGCAAGATCTTTTCACCTGGCTCAAAAACATTTTCTTTTACCCCATGTTCATAATACACCTTCTGCTGGTTTTGGGCCTCTTACTGAGTACTATGAGTAATTTCAACATATTTATAGGTTAATAGGTATAATACGTGATCAAAGGACAAGCCCAGTTTGATCACGCCACCTAAACTGGGTGGACTACATATTTTAAACCATTCATGTGAGAATCAAGCTTAGATTTTAATAGAGCTAAATTATCACAATGCACTACATCATTTGGAAGTGAATTCCATATAGGAATTATCCTCTGTGTAAAGAATTTATTTCTCTTTGAAGTTTTATTTAAGGATGCATTCAGTTTCAAATTATGTGATCGAGTATGTACAGATGTTGGATTCTAAGTCAAATATATTGTTTCGAACAGGAGTTCATCCTTTGTTGCCCTATAGAGCAAACAAAGGTCACCTCTCAAGGACTAGTATTCCAAACTATAAAGATGTAATTTTTTTAATCTTTCTTCATAAGTCAATGAATGCATGCCAGTAATATGTTTGGTGAACCTCCTTTGAATTCTCTCTCTAGATAATCTATCTTTAATTAATGTTGGAGCACTAAATGAGGAACAGTAGTCAAAATTAGATCTCACAATACTAGTAAACAGTGGGAGTAATATGGCAGGTTCTCTGCTTTTTATATTTTTGAAAATACAATTAGACTGTCAAGTACATTTTTTAACTGTAATATTTAAATGTTCTGTAAATTTTAAATTATTTGTAATAGTGATGCCCAAATCCTTTTCTGAAGTAGTTTCACTTAACACTTGGTTATTAATATAATAATTAACACACATGTTATTTAACCCAAAGTGCATAAGTTTACATTTATTATAATTAAAGTTCAATTTATGTGTAGTAGCCCAATCTGAGATTAAATTAAAATTATCCTGTAAATTTGAAATAGATTTTATACTGTTAACAATCCCACCTAGTTTAGCATCATCTGCGTACTTTGTTAGGCATATTCCATCTTTAGTGTTCATACTAGCTATTAGAATATTAAACAATATTGGACCCAGGACTGAGCCCTGCAGAACCCCGCTAGTAACCTCAGTCCATGTAGGTGTATACCCTCGTAATGACACTCGTTGTCTTATATCAGTCAACCAATGTAAAATCCAGGCAATAATGTGTCTATTAAGCTTCATTTGTATTAAACATTCATATAATACTCTATGTGAAACAGAGTCAAAAGCCTTTTCAAAGTCCAAATAAATGACATCCACTGGAAGATCCTTGTCCAAGGCGTCACTAACTGGCTCAAAAAAGTTTATTAAATTAGTATGACATGACCTACCAGGTTGGAAATCATATTGTAATATATCAGATTGTCCTTTTTCTGTAATATGTACATTAATCTTATTGGATATAAGTTTTTCCATAATTATACATACAGAGGATGTTAGGTTTATAGGCCTATAGTGTTTTAGCTCTTGTTTTGAACCATTCTTGTGTATTGGAATGACTAAAGCATCTCTCCATTCCATTATAACAGTGCCCTTTGCTATTGATTCATTAAAAAGAAATGCTAATATACCAGTTAACTCATATGAGACCTTTTTTAAGAATATCGAAGGGATGTTATCAGGTCCAACAGATGTAGAAGATGTACATGAATTAATGATGGAATAAGTTTCGGCAACAGTAAACTTAACTACAGGTTCCAACACGGTGGAATTCTCATTTAATAATATGTCCTTTTTTTAAAATATACTAGCAAAATATTGATTGAATTTATTTGCCATTATTTGTTCATTGTTTATAATCTCATCATTAATTTTTAAAGGTCTAACTATATTGGGTGTAGATTTTAAAGAGACAATGTAATTAAATAACTTTTTTTATTATCACCCTGATTACTAACTAGATTATATTCCAAGTCCTTTTTAGCCTTTTTTATTGCATATTTAACTTTTCTAGCTTTTGAACAAATTAGACCAATTAATTTTAGATTTATTTTATTATATTTATTGAATGCCTTTTTTGACCAATACCAATCTTTTGATCTTTTAATCTTTGTAGAATACCATGGTGGAAGCCTTTTCTTCTGAATGTATTTCACTCTAGTTGGTACCCACTCAAAAATACAGAAATCTATTTTTTCTTTTATTCTATGCCATATTTCTTCCACAGTTAACCCAATTAATTCTTTTTTCCAATTCCACATCATTAAATACTCTTTAATAGCTGCATAATTAGCTGTATTATAATTTCTAAATTTGGTTATGCCATTGGGATTTTTCTTATAATAATTAATTGACCATTTAACCATTAAATGGTCACTATTACCTAATGGAGCCATAATAACTGGAGTATCAATGCCTTCCTTTATATTAGTAAATACTAAATCTAATATGTTATTAAATCTTGTTGGAATAGTGACATTTTGGTCTAATCCTAGGTGTGCAACTGTGCCAATAAATTTATTTTCTTGTGTATTTGAACCTTCACTGTTTAACCAGTTTATACCAGGATAATTAAAACCACCCATCAAAATAGCATTAATTTTCTGATTAATGTTTTCCAAGTAATTACAGAAGTTGTTATTAACAGAATCCATTGACGGTCGTCTGTAACATAACCCAAGTGTAATTAGAAAATATTTATTATTGAGTTACCTGATGTATGGAATATTATGCATCTGTTTCTCGGCAACATTGCCTACTGTACCTAATGTAATTTAACACTTTTATGCTATGTAACCCCAGGTCACATCTGGAAACGAGTGGACTTCCTGCTCAGTATGCTTATCTGGTAAATCTCGTTAATAAATAAATAGTATTTTGATACCTTGTGGTGAATTGGTGTTCATACTAATTTCTGTACACTCAATATCTTCTTTTGCATAATAAGCAACACCTCCTCCCCTTGTATTTATACGATTATTCTTAAAGAGAGTGTACCCACAAATATTTTGTCCCCATTGCTCATCATTAAACCAAGTTTCTGTGACTCCACAAATATCAATATTTTCACTAAGTAAAATGATTTGGAGTTCATGGATTTTGTAGCACAGACTCCTAGCATTTAAGAGAAGTAAATTTAGTTTTGGTACCTGATTATTATTCAAAATGGATTCAGTGAGTTTAACAAGATTCAAGGTTAAGTTCTGTTCATCTGAAGATCTATCAGTAATTATCCCACCCCATAAGCATTGCATAAAAAAGCATCTATCACTAAGTTAAACTCATTTCCTAGAACTTCTTTACCTCTTTTACTTAAATGTAAACCATCCTTTGCATAGTAATTACCATTTTGCCAGTTTTATTCTCAGGGCACACATATAAGATATAATAGATTGTTTGTGAGTGGGGTTATCTTCCCATGTTTCTTTTATTACATCTAGTGGCCCTCTTGGTTGTCTACCATATAGCATTTCAAATGGTGAAAAACCTGTTGAGTCTTGTCACACTTCTCTGTAAGCAAAAAGCAGGTATGGTAAATATTGGTCCCAGTCTTTCCCTTCCCCTTTTACAAACCTTTTTAACATGCATTTTAGGGTTTGGATAAAACACTCAACAAGACTGTCTGTCAGAGGGAGATAACTGGAGGTTCTTATGGCAGTGATACCTAATAGTCAGTACAGCTCCTTCTGTAATGAAACACCAAAATTACTACCCTGATCAGTAATAATCTTGTTAGGTATGCCCAACCTGCTGAAAATTTTGGCAAGCTCTGCTGTCACTTTTGGGGCTGTGACAGTACGCATTGGAACTACTTCTGGGTATTGAGTAGCATAGTCATAGTGCCAAATGAATCAATTACCATTTTTAAGTTGGCTCGCGCATGTGCAGCCAACATATTGTGGTAGTAGCAGATTTGGAGGTATGGTCACTGTTGGGCAAATGCAGGGCACACATCAGTAGGTGTATCCCTCATTCCCCAATCAGTCTGCATGCTGGTGCCACACCATGCATACTTAATGTGGCAATCACATCAAACAAAAGGTCTGCTACAATATGAGCAAAGCTTATCATATGCAGCGGACCTCCCAATGTGCTTTCCCTGGTGGTGAAAAAAGATTAACATGGCGGCACACTGCCTGCCATACTGCAGACTTCGAGGGTGCCCAATCCCCCTGTCGGCATGCCCTGCCCCAATATATGTGCTGATGGGGAGCCCACTCCCTGTCAGCTTAATGCACCCCACCATTTGTTATGTGCCGAGGGGGTACCCAATCCCCATCAGCTCTTGCCCCCCAGCTTTTGTTGTTTGCTGACAGGGTGTCCAATCCTCTGTCGGCTACAGTATCACCCCAAAAAAACACTTAGGTGGCATGCTGGTAGCCCATCCCAGCATGCCAAATCACCCTGAAAAATAAAAACCATCCAACAAGGTTTTTTTTTATTTTTAAACCCTGTGAAAAAAGAAAATGGTCCCTCACCATCTCCCTGCCCCCCTGCAACCTGCGCCCACCCACTGTGCACCCTGCCTTCCCACACCCCCTCACCCCATACTTACTTCTGGAGTCTGGCGGGATGATCTTTGGTTGACCAAGAACACATCTGCACTCTTCAAAGCCAACCGCGAACTGAGGAAATGCCGGTAAGCTGTATAATGGAATAAATAGGGTTTTTCAACTTTAATGCATATCTCAGGCATTTTTTGGCACCAAATTTTCAACATGGGGTTTTTGGGACCCCTCCTCATGAATTCTGGCACAGTCATGGCGTTAATCGGCCCTGAAAGGTGATTTCTCGGTCACGGCATGAAATCACGTTTTGGGACCTATTAACGAAACAACAGTGCCAGTGCTCATGAAGTGGGCTCTCAAAAAGCCTATGTTGCAAATTTGGTGGAAAATCCCAAAATGACTGTTTTATGAGCATGCATTGTGCAGTTTCCATGCACGCTCGTAACTTCGTGAATTTGTAATATTTTCACTCAAGATTTTCAAAATTGGCATTTTCCACACCTCCTTATGAACAGTACAGCTGTCATTTTACATATCCTGACTGAAATGTGTTTTCACATATCCGGTGCAGAATAACGCAGTCACTGTGTGAAATCAGTTTTCAAGACAGTTTCAGGAAATGACAGTGACACTGTTCATGAGCAGAAGTCCTAAAATGCCTATGTTGAAAATTTGGTGACAAAATTCCATAAAATGACTATGGTACAAGCGTGCATTGCACAGTTTCCATGCACCCTTGTAACATCACAAATGTGCACTATTTTCATGCCACATTTTCAACACTGGCATTTTTTTTTTTTACACCTCCTTATGAACAGTACAGCTGTCATTTTTCACATCCTGCCATAAATGTGTTTTCGCACCTGTGGCACACAATGGCATGGTCACTGTGTGAAATCACCGTTTCGGGCACATTAACAGAATCGCACTGCCACTGTTCATGAGGGGAGGTCGAAAAATGCCTTTGTTAAAGATGTGGTTAAAAAAATCCCCAAAATAATTGGGTTACTGAAGTGTGTTGCACAGTTTCTATACATGTCATACCTTCACCAATTTTCCATATTTTGATTCCAGATTTTCAGCGTTGCCATTTTTTTACATCTCTTCATGTGCAATACAGTTGTCATTTTCCACATCCTGCCCAAATGTGTTTTCGTCCCTGTGTTGCCAAATGACATAGCTGCTGTGCAAAACCACCTTTCAGCTAACAAACTGATAGTGCTGCTTTTCATGAGGTGGGCTCACAAAAAGCCCATGTTGAAAATTTGGAGTGAAAATACCAACACACGCCTATGGTGTTAGGGTTTCCAACTGTAGCACCCCACCCTGTAGAAACTGACAGGCATCAGGGGTGTGACTTGAGATCATCAGCTGTAATGCTCATGCCATTCCACCCCACCCCCACCCTGCAGCCAGTGACAGGCATCATGGTGTGCCTTGCACTTTTTGGCCACAAAGTTCACCTCATTCTCCTAGACTGCACCCACCTCAGCGTATTTCCTTATGGAATGGGGTAAGTGTAATGCCCAAAGACCCCAAAGCACAACACAGCATTTGTCAGTGTCTACATGGTAGGATGAGGACAATGCCATGAGTGTTATCGCTGATGACCCAAAGGCACACCCCAATGCCTGTTGGTCTCTACAGGGTGGGGGTGGGGTTGGCATCACTTCAATTCTTCACTGCCATTATGCATCTCTAACTCCGGCACTACCAATGCCAATGCCAGTGAGACAACATTCAGCATTGACAAATGCTTGTTACTTTTGTCAAAGGGGCCAACCACATCCATTGCAATTCTATCAAAAGGCACATCTATCAAGGGTAGAGGCACCAGGAGTACCTTATCTTTTTTAGTCACTGGGGCTACTTTCTGACACTCAGCACAAGGACTGCAATATGTAGCAATAGCTTCAGGAGTTCTAGGCCAATAAAAACTGTACAGCAATCTAGCAAAGGGTTCGATCCCTCCATCAGTGACCAGCCATAGGACTATCATGTCTTATCAGTTAATACTTTTGTGGTATAACCAGTTGTTCTATCTGTTCCTGTGTCTGAGGTTTAACCCAAACTCTGTACATTAACCTATTGCATTCTTTAAACATTGGTTCACCCTATTTTAGTTTCACCCCCAGCTGCTTAAAATAAACCTGGAAAGAAACATTGTTAGCTTGCTCTAAAACAAAATCACAATCTCTTATCAGTTTAGTTTCAGCATTTTCATACTTTAACTCCTTATGTCCATCAGTCTTTTGTTGCCCATGTTGTGTCAGGCATCTTTCTTTTCTGGACTTCCAGATCTTGGAGCTGGGATCAAACAAGCTTGCATCACAGTCACCGAAAGGAAAAGTGTCTTCACCATCTGAGATTTTCTTTGCTTGTGCTCTTGTTACCACTACTGCTGAAAAGTACAGTTATGTAAGAACTTACCATAACAGTAGATCTTCGAGCGATACTCCTACAGTAGGTGATCATCTTAAGGACTGCACCCCCTGACATCAGGACCACACAGAAACTTTAGCTAGCAATGTCTGATGGGGGACCACCCACCCAACATCATGTGACAGATGTCAGCATGACTCTGTATACTGGGCGGTCCTCATGCCCTCCTTGCAGTTCTCCCACCAGAGACCTCCATGAAGGAGTGACAGGAGAACTGAAAATGAGGATCCTGGAGCCCAAAATGAGCTCATAGAGAAATAGCAGCAAAGAAACTCAGGAGATGGAGGGAGGAAAAAAGGCTACCTACTGCAAGAGTCTCCCTCAAAGATCTACTGTTACAGTGAGTTCTTACATAACTGTACTATTACTTTGAGAGGGCTCTTGCAGTAGGTAATCGCCTTGAGGACTGAGTCCCAAGCAGTGTGAATCAGAAGGAACTGAAACATGGGAGGCAGGAAAGGATCTGCAAGAAGGCAGAAAGTTTAGGACTGGAGTCCGTGGAGGACAGCTAGGTCAAAGCTAGCCCCGCACCTAAAGGCAATGTCCAGACTGTAATGCTTTGTGAAAGTGTGGACAGAACTCCAAGTAGCCATGGCACAGATGTCTGCGGCAGACACATTCCTGAAACAAGCAGTAGAGGCAGCCATGCTTCTGGTAGAATGCCCCTTAACCTCCCCTAGGAGAGTTTTACCATACTTCTGGTAACAGAAAACAATATAGCTTGCCAACTATTTGGATAAACACTGTTTGGAAACTGTGGCACCTTCTCTCTTGGGTGTGAAAGAAATGAAAAGTTGGTCTGATTTCCTGACAGTCTTGGTTCTGTTAGTGTAGCAACGTAAGATTCTATGAACATCTAAGGCATGCAGAATCACCTCCCCTGATTGGAATGCTCAGGGTAGTACACTGGTAGTTGAATTGACTGGTTCAATGCAAATTCAGAAACCACTTTCAGTAAAAACTGAAGGTTGGTATCCAGAGCCACCCGACCTCTGTGAAAAATTAAATAAGGCTCCTTACACATCAGGGCCTGCAGCTCAGAAATCCTCCAAGCAGAAGTGACTGCAACTAAAAGGTGTGCTTTCCAAGACAAAAAGCTAATATCACAAGAACCAGCCCGCTCTAATCGAGGCAAGGTCAGTTTTCCAAAATAAAATTACAGTCCCAAGGAGGCGTGGGACTGTGCACTGGGGGTTTCAAGTGGAGGATTCCTTTCAGGAAGGTTTTGGAAACTTCCAGCTGAGCCACCATTTTGCTTCCCACCAAGGTGTGGTAGGCAGAAACAGCCAACAGGTGAACTTTCAGGGAAGAGTAACTCAGGCCTGAGTCATAGAGATGAAGGAGATACTCCAAGACTTGAGGAACCGGGCATGAAAAAGGGTCTCAGCCCTTTGAGGTGGCACAAATGGAGAAACGTTTCCACTTCATGGCATATGTTATCCTTTTAGAAGGTTTTCTAGCCTCTACCTGGACCTGCACCACTCTGGAGGAAACTCCAAATTGTGAAGCAGCTATGTTCTGAGGTGCCATGTGTGAAGATGAAGGGACTTCACCCCTGGATGGACCAGCGTGCCCCTTTTCTGAGTCAGGGAATCATGGCAGGGGAACTGGAGACTCCACTGCAAGCTGCTGAAGAAATGTAAACCAAACTTGGCAGGGCCAATACAGGGCAATCAAAACCATGTGAGCCCCCTTCATCTGAAGCTTGAGCAGCACCCCTGCAGAACTGGAAAGGGAGGGAAGGCATACAAAAACCTCCCTGTCGAGCAGAGAGCTAGCGTGTCTTGCCATAAAGCACCATGCCTGGGAGTGAGTGAGCAAAACCTGGGTAGTTTTGTGTTGTATGGTGAGGTGAATAGATCTAGGTCTGGATGACCCCATAGGTTGAATATGTCTTCTACCACTGCTTGTTTGAGCTCCCATTTGTTGATGTACCAAACTAAGCACATATTGTCTAACTGGACAAATAGTGGGCCCTGGTAGAGCAAATAACACTGCCTCATCTCCAACACATTTATGTACAGAGAGAGCTCTGACAGAGATTACAGTCCTTGATTTCTGTGGCTCCCAAGGTGAGCGCCCCAACCCGTCCCTGATGCATCTGTAGTCAGGGTCTGGGTGGGAGTAGGGGCATGGAAGGGAACCCCCTTGGTAAGGCTGTGGAGATCTTGCCACCATAGAAGATCCTGCTGCATCAAACTGTAAACCATGGCCATGTGGTCTAGGGCATTCAACCTCTGATCCCACTCTGCTCTGAGCGTACACTGCGAAATTCACATGTGGAGCCTGGCTAGAGAAACAGTGGGGATGGCCGGTGCCATAAGGCCAGGCAGTCGGAGAACCAATCTGGTCATGACCCACCTGCTGGAGGCTACCGGATGGGCCTGCTTCTGCAACGTTTCCACCCTGTCAAAAGGGAGGAAAGCCATACCCTGGGCTGTATCTAGTGTTGTGCAAAACGGTCGAATATTGTCCCATGAAATATTTTGCTTAATTCAGCTGTTTTGCAAAATTTTTTGAAGAAGCAAAATGTGGATTTTCACCCACAAAATGTGAAATTTCACCTGCGGAGTGCGAAATGGTGAAAAAGTGGCACTCGCATGTGAAATGTTGCCATGGAAAGTATGAGAAGGGACTTGGCAAGGTTGGAGGAATGGTTAAATGTATGGCAGCTCAGATTCAATGCAAAGAAGTGCAAGGTAATGCACATGGGAAACAAAAACCTAGGGGAAGTGTACACAATGGGGGGTGAGATACTGACAACAGTAAAAATGGAAAGGAACCTGGGGATAATTATATCAGATGATCTAAAGGTGGGCAAGCAATGTGAGAAGGCAGTAAGGAAGGCTGGGGGGATACTGGGATGCATGGGAAGAGGCATCAATAGTAGAAAACAGGAAGTTGTTATCCCTTTGTACAGACAGTTGGCGAGACCCCATCTGGAGTACTGTGTGCAGTTCTGGAGACCCCATCTCCGCAAAGACAGACAGAGTGGAGGCTGTCCAGAGGAGGACAACCAAAATGGTGCAGGGTCTGCACCAGAAGACATATGAAGAAAGACTAAAGGAGCTTAATATGTATACCCTTGAGGAAAGAAGGGAGAGAGGGGACATGATAGAAACTTTCAAGTACCTCAAGGGAATCAACAAAGTCCAAGAGGGTAGCATCTTTCAGAAAAAGAGATGTGCAAGAACAAGGGGGCACAATTTGAAGATAGAGGGGGGACGGCTCAGAGGTAATGTGAGGAAGTATTTTTTCACAGAGAGGGTTGTGGATGCATGGAACAGCCTCCCTGAGGAGGTCGTGGAGTCAAGAACAGTGGGGGAATTCAAGAATGTATGGGACAGACATAAGGCAGTCCTAGTGGGGGGTAGGAGGAAGTAAGCTGTTAGTTAACTAGGATCTGCAGCTTATCTGTTAGGTAGGAAAATGGGCAGACTAGGTGGGCCAAGTGGTCCTTATCTGCCATCAAATTCTATGTTTCTATGTTTATTTCAGACAAAATTTCGCATCTTAGGTCAAAATTTCAAACTTTATATCTCAAGAAATACTTATGGAATGGGCCTAATCTTAAAATATCAGTATGGCGAATTCACACTCTGGTTGGAATTTTGCCCGCAAAATAAAACCTTGCAACATCTCTAGTTGTATCCAGCACCACTCCAATAAATTGAAGGTGCTGGGAAGGGGCAAGTTGGGATTTGGGAAGGTTAACAGTTATCCCAACCTATGTAAAGAGGTCCAGAGTAGCTGAGAGGGAATGTTCCAGCTGTTCCCTTGACGGAGCTGACAGGAGCCAGTCATCGAAGTAGTGGAACACATAGTGGCCCTGGCACCTCAGGGCTGCCGCCACTACTGCAAGGCACTTGGTAAATAACAGAGGTGCGAAGGACAGACCAAAAGGGAAGGCCTTGAATTGGTAGTGCTCACCCTGAAAGGCAAACCTGAGGTAGTGGCAGTGGGCCTGAAAAACTGGGATATACAGGTAGGCATCTTGCATATCCAGGATACTGAGCCACTATCCCTTTTGTAGGAGGGGCAGAAGACCTGGGAAGTTCCACATTCAAAACCATTTGGAATGCAAGTCTCCCATCTTCTTCAGGACCAGGAAGAAGTGGGAATAATACCCTTTCTTACCTGGCTTGATGAAATGGGTTCTATTGCTTCCTTTTGTAACAGAACCTCAATTTCTCCCATTAAGAGGGGAATGTGTGCTTTTGGATAATGAAACATCCCTGGAGGCCTATCTTGGTTTTTTTCTAAAAACTCCAGAGTGTGACCCTGCCCAACCAATTGAAAGACCCACAAGTCGGTGGTGACTGCCTTCCATCCAGGAAGGTGACCAGCAAACCTTCTGCCCACCAGCTCCTCCGAAGGGCAGGGAGGAGGGGGTGGACTACGAGTCAAGTGAGGAAGGATGGGTGGGGAGAGCTGCACCAGAGGCTCTTTGGGCTTTTGCGGGAGGGGCGGCTGTAGCTCATGGTGCTTGATGTTTTGTCTGACATCTGGCCTTCTGCTGCTGCTTTGTCTGCCACTTTGCTTGGTGACAAAAAGGCTTTTTGGCCTGAATCTTAGGGTGGTACTTGGTGTGGACCGATATTAGGGCCTTGTCCTTATCCTGCAGGCCGGTGATGATGTCTTTGGCATTACCTCCAAAAAGGATGGAGCCCCTAGGGGGAGCATTCTGGATGGCCGTCTGAACATCTGATGCCAATCCAGAAACCCTTAGCCAGGAAAACCTCCTGAAGCTAACCACCGTGTCAGTGCCCCTGGCCAAGGAGTCCACGGCATCATAGGTGGCCCTTGGCGAATGCTGACAGGTGACCTTGGCTGACCTAATGGAGTTGGCCAAGATAGTTTTGGACTCTGAGTCCAGCACAGCATCAATGGCAGATTCAAGCTGACTAAAGAGAGACTTCTGGTAGACTAGCATATGTGCTACATAGTTCAAGGCACGCATGGCCAATGTTGCGGAAGAATAGAACTTAATCCCAAATTGATCCAGCTGTCTCAGCTCCTTATCAGGAGGAGAGGTGCTCATATGTCTTAGCTTAGATGACCTGTCATGAGCTGCTACGATGACTACTGTGTCTATCTTGGGATGGACACTAAGGTGATCTTTACCCTCTTGTGTCCTATATATCTGGTCAGCCTTTTTGGCTACTGCTGGAATTGAAGAGGGCATCATCCAAATGGTGGATGCCAGGTCTTCATGGGACTCTAACCAAGGAGGTGTGAGGATGGTAGCTGCCTTCTGCATGTCCAATTGCTCAGCCAGCCTTTGGTGCTTAGGCTCTTGAGCATCGGACTTCTATTCATAGACCTCCACAATCTTTTTGAGGAGGTCTGTGAAAGAAGGGTCCTCAGGTGGAGATTTCAGGGATTCCTTCAGCCTAGGTTCCTCTGTGGGAGGAGTCTCAAACCCCGACCCTGTTGAGGAAGATGAATCAGACTCCAAGTCCGGATCCGACTCCAAAGACCAGACATAAGGATGAGAAGGTTCCCAAGCATCAGGGGGGACATTGTCTGATGACTGCCCTGACAATGGTTCTTTCTGGGGGCCCAATGTTGGATGACATGCGTCTGGCATAGGGGTAGATCCGGGTGTCTGGTCCACTGAAATCTGAGTACTATCCCTAGAGGAGTGGTGGCTATCCAGCTCTGACATGAGCTGAGACTTGGTCTCTGACCACCATGATTGCAGGATAGCCCTGATGTCCGCCTGATGCTGACAAGGAGATGGAGGGGGTGGAGGGGACTGGTAGGCCAGTGGGTATCCTGAAGGAAACCTCAATATTGGGAAGCCTGGCATATGGTAAGTGTGTGCCAGATAACCCAGTGGAGAATAAGTAGATGCATACCCCAGCAACTTGTATCCTGATGGCGGGGTAGCCTGGGGAGGCGTACGTTGTAAAGTGTGGCATCGGGTAACCTGATGGAGGGTGATCTGACAGGGGGCTCTGACAGCGGTGCTGTTGGATCCAAAGGAGGACCCTGATGGGGTCTGAAACCCAGCCCCAAAGGACCTAAGAAAACTGGATCAGACACTGAACCAGCAGGAGGCAAACCTGGTGTTGGTGCCGGTGTCTCTGCTGGAAAATTCAGTGGGAGGAATCCCAGAGGGTTACCTGGGATGCCCAATGTCAGATCCGGAGGTGAACTAGGGAATGTGTCACCTGATGGATGACCTCCATCCTCCATGCCTCTATGATCTGGGGGGGGGGGAGCTCTTCCAAAGGGGAGGAGGGGGTGACCCAGTGGGGAGACCCAACCGGGAAAAGCTGTGGCAGGTCCGGCAACAGGGTATTGTCAGGTCTCTCGCCGGACCCAGACGTGAACAGATCAGTCAAGTGAACGTTGGGATATCCGATAACCGGCTTATCAACCGGGGTTGGTCAGGTGGACATCAGATGGACTGATGACCGACTTATCGACCATGGCTACTTGACGGAAGACAGCAACAACTTACACAAAAACCAAAATAAAACTCCAAAGAACAGGAAAAACACACTCATCCAAAGACGAGCGGTCGAACTGCAGCAGCTATCTCTGTGAGGTCCGATGTGCTTGGGTCGATGGCGGGAAAGAACTGGAAGGCAGGCGTGGGGACCGCCCACTATATAGTGTCATGCTGATGTCTGTCACGAGAGGTCAAGTGGGTAGTTCCAAGAGCTACAGGTTTCAGTTCCTCTGAGATTAACTCCGTAAATCCTGGACAGTCATTTCCAATAATCACAGGTACAGGTAACTTGGGTACTACCCCTACTTTCATTTGGTGCAACACCCCATTAATATTCCGTGTCACTTGTGTGGTGGGATAGTATTGCGTGTCCCTGTGGATGCAGATGACACCAGTACCTAGTCCTTTTATTACATAGTGTTTTCCTAGCATTTCAACATGCACTTGGGTCTGACTGCTTCCCTAATCAATAAATCCCTTTACAGTATTATCTCCCACCTTGACATCTGCTAAATACTTGCCCCAATTTACTAAGGCCAAATCTGCTGTTGTGGTACCCTCCTTATTTTTATGGCAGTTTCTTGTGATATGGCCTGGCTTGTTACAGTTATATTAAATAAAGTCTTTGGGTGCAGATTTGTTACCCCACCACAGTTTTTATCTGATTTGGAGGTAGATTGGGAAAAAGTGGAGCTTACCGGTCTTTGTCTGTTACTTCGCTGCTGCATGGTGTGTCTGGCCATCTGATAGTCCTCGGCCAAAGAAACTGCCTTTTACCACTTTCTGGTTGGTGTTCTTTTACCCAAAGCTATGCATCTGTAGGCAGGATGTTGATGAATTCCTCCATTGCAAATGTGTCCATGATCTGTGGGACTGTTTTGCCCTCTGGTTGGAGCCATTTACTAAGGAGTTCTCCGAGTTGGGAGAAGGCTTCTTGAGGATTGTCGACTGAGTTGTACTTCACGGATCAGAATCTTTGCCTGTAGGTCTCTCCTGAGATGTATCTTTTCAGGATTTCTCTTTTCACAAGGTCATAGGTTGTATTGTATGGATTTTTTAGATGGGAAAAGGGGTATACATATGAATGATTTTTACGAGTGCAATTAAATATTTATTGAAGGCCATTAATGGTATATAATGTAAGTTATAAAAACATGTTACTTATTCAGGCCCTTTAAGTTGCACAATATAAGTTAATGATCTGCTTTTAGGTTTAAGTAGTGTAATCATTTGTAATGAGGTTGCTAAGATATGGATGGGCTCTCTCTTTTTTTGTATGCGAATCTGTACTCAAACTGCTTAAGTAATTGTGCCACGTATAGCCTATTTTGGCCTGCTTCATGTTAGGAATACCATGTAGTAAAAATGTGTTTATTTTAATTACACTATTTAGAGCACACCATATAAGATGGATTTATCTGCACAAATATTTATTTCTGATGAAGCAAGGAGCTTCCTTGCGAAACGTTAGTCTTTTTCTGTCTTGATGTTACTGCAGTTTTTCCTCTTCTGACACATGATGTTATATGCTGCATTCATTTTCAGTAAATGATGGAATTCTTTTACCATCTGTGTGGTGCTCAGCTAATGGTGGGTGCTTATTTTTTGCTTTTGGTTTGCTGACTGAGTATATTGGCACCACCAACTATCCCTGGTACTGTTTTCTTCTTGTGTTTGTAATTCACTGTACACAGCACAGGTTTTCCTTTGTAAAAAGGAGTGAAAAAAAAAGGCCAAAACACCCTGACTCATTTTTCTAGTGCTACATGAGCTGATAAAGCTTTTTGCAGCTTTCATGGTCAGATTCTGGACAATATAATCTTGTCCTTAATGTGGGTATTGGTAGTTCCCCCACCATAAGACATTTTCACTTCTCAAGCAAGATGACGGAGGAAAATGTGAATGGGGGTCCAAGCAATAACCCAAGTATGTCAAGAAGTTTTGCAGATATGCTGTTTGAGTCTAGAGATGGAGAGAATCCCATCCTAGCAACTACTGGTATATCCCCTGAAGAACAAGAAGGCCCAGAAGCTAAGGTAACAAAAAATGTGAGAAGCTGGTTATGAATGGCAGAAGAATGTATTGGCATAAGATGACTTTGGAAGCATGTCTTGAAGTCAAGCAAATTCCACACAGACTTCAATTAACTAATAAGCCTGCTTTGGAACTGATGATATCGATTTTATGGCCCATCGGTGGGCAAATATGGATGAGGCTACTTTTAAAAATATCGATTTGATCCTCACCCGAGCTGGCCCAGTTCATGAACAACTATCTAAAGAAATAGCAGAAATGGAATCTAGTTTAAAGCAAAGTACATTGAGTGAGGAATATGAGAAATTCAATAAGGCATTAATGGACAAAATAACACGCTATAATATACAGCTACAGAGGGCAAATAAAAAACAATTTATCTGTGATGAAGATGATTATAAACTTAATAGAGTGCATGACTGGTCAGCAAAAAAGAAAGACACTGAAAATGTAAAACCTATTCTAAAGGGAAGCAGCAGTGCTAACATAACTTCCAGCATGGATAAAGATGGGACAGTCCTTGACTATACTACTAGGCCATCAGATACTGATGACTCTGATCTTTTTTTTTTTAGCAGTGGAGGAGGCAGAGTTGCAACCGGATCAGAGCCAGTGCAGAACAAGATTTTAGGTCCCTTATTAACAACAATCCAGAGACAGAAGAGGACATGGGGGGGGAGCCTGCATGGAAGAGGCAGAAGAAAAACAAATCAGTGCTGCAATAACTAACAAGTGGCACTCAGTCCCCCTCTTCTGTTGATTTGCTTCAAGTTGCTAACATATCTGGACATAATTTAACAGATGATGAAGTTAATGTGCTCAGTAAAGGTTTGTCATTTGTTCCCTCTGTTGGTATTAATTATTTTAATACAGTTATTGATTTACATAAATTTGCCAGGAACCTTACGTTCCAATGTATTTATTCTTCTGATATGGAAAATATAGACACAGTGCCAGCCGACCATCCTTTGACCCCTTCCAGGGCCCTGTCTACCTATTGACCCAGTCTTAATCCTGTGGTCTCTTTGCCAAAGAAATGTGAGATGATTTAGAACATTTTTTATGTCCTCTAATTGCACACAGGGAGGAAAAATGCTTTGAATGATTTGCAAATAACAGAGATATTGTTATTCGCTCTGCAGATAAGGGGGAGCAGTGGTAGTTATGAATAGAACTTATTATGTGGATGAAATTATGAGACAATTGGGGGACACCACATTTTATACAAAGTTAAGCTTCAATCATACCAAGTAGTTTAAAGAGGAGGTGGACCAAATTCTCAACATGGGTTTTGTAAGGGGCTACATTTCAGACGTGGAATCTAGGGCTCTAACTGTTGCGCACCCAGTAGTGCCAGTCATACATATTTTACCTAAACTACATAAAAATATGCAAAAGCCATCAGGCAGACCTATAATTTCTTATCTTGGGTGGCTGACTGAACCTTTGTCCATGTTTGTGGATAATTACTTGTAGCCCTTTGTTAAATCCACTAGGTAATACATTAGAGATTCAATGGAGGTCATTAATTTAATGGAGAACTTAGATTTCCAAAATGGGTGTTTTTTTATCACCCTGGACATAGATTAATTATATACTGTCATCCCTCATTCAGAGGGATTGGCCTCCATTGAATACTTTTTGAACCAGCATGATGAAGAAAGTATAGTCTCTTTGCCCGTTTGGTATTTGTTAGAGCTGGTACGTTTAGTGCTTACAAAAACATGTTCTTATTTGAGAAGGATTTTTACAGACAGATTAGAGGAGCAGCGATGGGGGCAACTATGGTCCCCAGTTATGCTTGCTTGTTTGTGGCACCCAGGGAGCAGATTCTTTATACAGTACAAGTCACATTAAACCATTCCCCCAGCTCACTGCTCTGGCATTGTTTTTATATACTGGCGATGCATTAGAACTTCAAAATGCTTTAACTACAAGCTCTTTTTCAACCAATCTTCAACTCTCATGCAATGCATATGTAGTGCACTTTTAGCCACTGAAAATTCCCTACAGTTCTCCATTTTGAAATACATTTGAAATGTAGTAAATACTAGCATTCACTGTTTATAAATGGCCCCAAATGTATTGCACCTACTGTACTATACTGTACTGTGCTGTACTGTACTTCTGAGTCAGATGGCTGATCTGCTGATACCCACTGTCCCATGCTTACAAACATATGAACATACGAGAGTTGCCAACAGCAAAAGGCCATCCTGGTCTATCTAGGCTGCTTGAGATTGCAGCTAGCTCCCTATTCAGCAGCTGCCCCACCCCCACTCCCCTTCCCTCCCTTTACCCTCCCCTTGGCCTTGTCCCACCCTTTCTTGAAGCATTCCACTGTGTTACGTGCCACCACCTCAGCCAGTAGTGCGTTCCACTTTGCCAGCACCCTCTCTATAATGAAATACCTCTCACCTCCTTCCTGAATCTACCCCCCTCCAATCTCATGTCATGGCCCGTAGTCTCTCTCCCCACTCTCCTCCTGAATAGACCCTCTGTGTCTGTTTTGATTATACCCTTTATGTATTTGAAAGTCTCAATCATGTCCCCCCTGCCCTTCCTCTCCTCCAGTGTGTACATGTTTAACTCTCTTAGTCTGAACGCATATGGCAATTTCTCCAGGCCCTGAATCATCTTCATTGCCCTATGCTGACCTCATCCAGCAGCCTAATGTCCTTTTTTAGATACGGGTGCCAGTACTGCATACAGTATTCCAGGTGGGGGTCTAACCAATGATCTATATAATGGTAGAATAACCTCCCTTCTTCTCGAAGTAATGCCCCTTGCAGTGCACCCCAGCATTTTGTTGGCCTTTGCTGCTGCCTTTCTGCATTACGTGGAATTGTTTATTGCCCCCGTGATAAGCACTCCAGATCCTTTTCCTCTTCTGTTACCTCCAGCTGCAACCCCCCTCCCCATGGTAGCTTCTCTGATTTTTTGTTCTAAAAGTGCAGTTCCTCACTTTTTTTTGCACTGAGCCCCAGCTGCTATCAGTCAGACCATGCCTCTAGCCTTGCCAGATCCTCCTGTAGCCCCCGCCACCCAACCTGATCAGCCACCACTGCTCCCATCCTAGTGTCATCAACATATAGGCTGATTTTGCTGCTGATGCCCTCCAAGATGTCAATGCTTCTCAGTGACTCACTGACTCCTTAAATTATATGTTTAGTATATTTAATTTTGCTTTTATTTACTGTACTTATAATGCTGTACTGTAATTATGGAGAGTTAGAGGCAGTACAGTGCATCAGCACCGGCATGGAGAGTTGCATCAATGAGAAACACAGGGTCTCAAGGCACAACAGGGAGAGCAAAAAGAGTAAAAATACTGTAGCAACCAAAATAGTTAGAGGAAGAAGAGCACAATACTGTAGAATTACTGTACAGAAGATGACATTTCAGCAAAGAACATTGTGAAAGCATACTCTTTGGAGCGGAGCAGAGAGAGGGGGAGGGGTGAAGGGAGAAGCACACAAGGATCAGTCACAGTGAATGAGTAAGGGAATTTGCTTCTGTGGGGGTTAATGGGTGCTGCACTACAGTTATCAGATGGCCTGCATGGATCCCATGAAATGAGGAGAGTGGCTGTAGGAGGTGAAGTGAAGGAGACCACAGCTGATTTTTTTCATCTGTCTTGCACTGCACTATCTTGAGGCATTAAATGTGTATGTTGTAAATATTCTGGCTCTGTAGCATAGCAAACTGAATCAGTGGTTGTATGATTGTGTATAGTGTGCCAGAGACCCAGGTTTGATACTTGCAGGGGGGCAAACTTTTTTTCCTTCAATCATACAGTGCACTAGAGGATGTTTATATTTATTTTGTGGATGCAGGGAGCATACTGTACTTAAGATTGTTATTCCTTTTTGCTCCCTGACTACTCCTACCACCTCACATAGATGCAGAGGGTGAGCTCACACATCGACACTTAGTGCCACTTTCCACTTTGTTCAAGGAGACACGATGCAAAGTCGCAAGGAAGCCAGCACACACAAACAGTTTCCTGGTGCTCACTGCTGTATAGAGGTGACTCCATTGTTTGCTAAACTTACCAGGTCTCTCCCTAATCAATCAATACCTGTTCCTCTTGGTCATCCATGTTAGCCTGCTCCATTGCTTGCCTGAGTTCCCGAGGCTCTTCCATGCTCACTTACTGTGTTTCATACAGTTGCAACCTGCCATAATTTTAGCTGCACTACTGTACTTCCAGTAGCATCTATAAGCTTATAATTATGCTTACTGTTTATAAAAAATATCAGGGGTGATAGAAATTTCATAGCTCAGGCAGGTAGTTTACAGTACAGTACAGTACAGTACTTCACTCTGCAGTGGTAAAATCGGGCTCCAACTCAGTGCTTAAGCATTTTTCTTATGGGTTGCTTAATGGGTGTAGTGCTCATTGCACTGCATTCAAATAAAGTTTCCAGTGTGCTACAACACAAGCTGAAACTGAATAGCAGCTACAAACAAACCATTTGAAAATGTGTATTTATTGCAGTGAGCAGTGCACACATTAAGCAACTCATTAACTCAGACACTGCCCAGCTGAGGAGCCTGCTACAGGTGACTGCAGAGAGCCTTAAGAGGTAAAGCCTCCTTCCATCCATCCTGTTTGTGGAGAGGTGTTACCCCATCCGCGCTGTGCGTGGACTGCCCCACCCACCTGCGGCTCTTAATTTATTGCTGCTTGTAGGTCACATGACATATCACGTGACCGCTCCTTCTAATTACTGTGTCCACTTTGCCATTTGCAGCTTATACTTGCTGACCACTAGGGGTTGCTACTGCGCACCCCCAGGCACCATTGTATCTCTCTCCTCATCTCCACTCCTTACCTATAGCTACTATTGGCAGTGGCCACTAGGAGTCACTATAGCACCTCTCCTAACTACTACTTCCTCCTCACCTACACCACTCTGCACCCTCCTAATCTATACTCCCACCTCTTATGAGTCTCAAACCCTCTACCACTAAGCCAATGAATCAGGCTATTGACTCCCTCTGATCCATAACTCTTATACCTTTTGGCCCCATACTCAGCTAAAAAATACCTTCTGCTGTTCCACTGCAGGTCTCAAACACTGTACACTTGACACCCGAGTTAGCAGCTCTACTACAGGACTAGCAAGCTGATACAAATGACTCTGGTTCCCTAAAGCTCTTATAGCTTCTTGGCACCAAAATTCAGTTAGAAAAAAATTCTCTCTGCTGTCCCATTGCAGTTCTCAAACCCTGCTCATTGGACTCCAAAGTCAGCAGCTCTGCTTTTAAACCACCAAGCCAAGATATATTTTTTTTGAATCTGAAAACTCTTAAAGCTTTTGCTCCTTAAATATACCAAAATACTCTACTGTCCTACCACAGGTCTCAAACCCAGTATCTTTGAGACTGAAGTCTACAGCTCTACCACCAGGCCATGAAGCCAATAATTTGATTGGATCTTAAAGCTCTTAAAGCTTTTGCTCCTTAACCCAAAAAAACAAGGGCACTCCACTGTTCTTCCCCAGGTCTCAAACATAGCACCTTTGAGGCCAAAGTCAGCAGCTCTATTCACCAAGCCATGCCAATTTTGACTTGATTTCTACAGCTCTTAAATTTCTTGGGTTCTCCCCAGCCACAGTGTCTCTTAACTCCAAGGCTACCTGGCATAATGAGTACTAAATTCCACCTCATATGCATCATCTGCTTACTTCCTGGAACCTACCTCCCACCAGCCAGACCTCAGCCCTTGCCCATGGTCTATGGTGCTCACATACCTAACCACTGTAGCCCACCCACCTCCACCATGTCAATGAGTCAATGCACCCCGGACCCTTGCATCCACCCCATGCTGCCCCCAACCCCACCTCCCGACCCTGGCTCCTCCTGGCTCCACCACCTCTGCATCTTCCAGACCCTCCAAACCCTGCCCATTCCCTGTTCAGCCACTGCCTGCCCGGCCCCTCAATGTACCCACAAGAAACTAACAAACTGCCACCCTAGGGCTAGAGCCTTAGTCATACTACTACTCATCTCTGGTAATATCCACCCAAACCCAGGCCCTGCCCCCACCAATCCACCATCTAAGTCCAACGGACTCCGAATTGCATCCATGAATGTATGCAGCCTGCTTAAAAAATTTGCTGCCATTCAGTGCTGGGTTATATCACACCAACCAGACATCTTAGCCCTAGCAGAAACCTGGCTAACGAAGTCCACCCTGGACTCCTTTGTCTCCCTCCCAGGCTACACCCTATTTTGCGAGGATCGAGTAGGTAGACGTGGAGGGGGTTGTGCGTTCTATGCTCGTGACACCATCGTAGGCCATGCCGTCCCAGCTCCAAGCCTGTAGATGGTGCCCAGACCCTCACCCTCAAACTCACCCCAGACCCATCCAAGAGCCCCCTCTATCTCACAGTCTCCTATATGGCCCCAAGGAACCAGACCCCTGCAATATCATTGCTCACCGAATATCTCTCCTCCCTCCCCCATAAGGCTCAACAAGTCCTGGTAGGAGACCTCAATGTAAACTGGCTCAGTCCCACTGCCTCACTGATGAAACACTTTTGCTGCATTGGATCTGACCCAACTTATCACACAACCCACCAGATGTAACAAAAACTCAGGGACAAGCACCCTCCTAGATGTCATTGTTTCAAACAGACCCCAAAAGGTTCAAGATATTCAAGTCCTCCCAGATTCCTTAAGCGACCACTCCCCTCTCCTATTCCTCTGGTCTACCCCCGCCCCCAAACCCGTAGCCCAAACCACTCAATGCAGGCACCTTCCTCCAGGAGGACTGCTAAAATGCAGGCAGTTCCTCGCTCACATTGACTGGTCTCCCATCTGCCAGGCAACGAGCGTTGACACTGCCCTCGACCTATTCTCACAGGCTTTTACCAAGGCCTGTGATCTTTTTGCATCCTTCACCATGATCCGCTCCAAAAAACCAAATGCACCCTGGGTCACCCCTGCCCTACTCCAACTACTCAAGGACAGGGATAACCTTTGGCATATTGCCACTGAGACTAGTCGGGCTGCCGACAGACAGGCATATAATGCTGCCCGGAACAGGTGCACATGGGCCATCCGAAAAGCCAAAGCAAACCACTACCAGGCCACCCTCACCTCCTCATGGGGCTGTGCCTGGAACTTCTGGGACAATATAAAAGAAATAACTGGGAAATCACGCTCCCCTCCAGCACATCTTACAGTCAATGGCACTACCATCACTGAACCCACCGACATTGCCAACTGCCTTAACTCCTCCTTTACTGATCTTAGCCCTGCCCTCCTGAGTAGCTTTTTTGACCCTACTCACAACCCACGGCCTTCAGATCCACAGCGCCCCTGGTTCTACCTACACAAGGTATCCATTCAGGAAGCCAAACCACTTCTGCTTAAAGCACTAAAAGGCACCAGTCCTAGCAGCGACCCCCTGGACCCAAAAATACTCCTGCTGGTCCTGGATGAGTTTCTGGTCTGACTTACAGAACTACTGAACCGATCTCTCTGTCTTGGGCAATTCCCCACAGCATGGAAAACTGCAACAGTCACACCTATCCACAAAGGTGGTGACCGGTCCGCCCCCAGCAATTATCGGCCAATTTCCATTCCCCCCCCCAAAGCCTTAGAAAAAGTGGTGGCCACCCAACTCATTGAATATCTAGCAAAATATAACATCCTGTGTCCAGAACAGCATGGCTTCCACGCTGGTCACAGTACAGGCACAGCTTTAATGGAGTTCTCCAACTTCCTACATGCCTCCCTGGACCATGGCTCCCTAGTTGGGGCAGTGTACATTGACCTCTCTAAGGCCTTTGACACTGTCTCCCACCCACTCCTACTAAATGCCCTCAACCATACAGGTTTCTCTGCTGGCCCCCTCTCCTGGTGTGTGAGCTACCTATCAGCCCGCTCCCAGCGTGTCAAAATCAATGGGGTGTTCTCAGAAATCTGTCCCATCCGCTCAGGGGTTCCCTAGGGCTCTATCCTGGGCCCACTACTCTTTAGCCTGTACCTAAACACCCTGCCTAGCACCTGTTCTGGCAATATTCTGCTATATGAAGACGACACCATGATTTATGCAGCTCACAAAAATCTCACCTCCCTCCAAGACTCCCATCAGCACTCTTTCAGTGATGCTGAGAATTGGTTTAAGAAGAGCAGACTAGTAATTAACTTCAAAAAAACTAAGGCAATGCTCTTTGCCCACCCCTAGAACAAAGCCAGCAAAAGTCCCCTTCAAATCTTCCCGAGCACTTGTCAAGCACTCAAACAAGTTTACTCGTACAAATACCTTGGATCACATTTGACTCGGCCCTCACCTTTCATGCCCACATTACTGCCTTTGTTCCACTGCAAACGTGTGACTTGGCATCCTCTAACAGCACAAGGACTGCCTCCCACCTGATGCCCTCAGGCTCGCCATCACTTCCGCAGTAATGTCCCTTATTGATTATGGCCTCCCAGTATATGGTGCTGCTGACTCCACTGCCCTCGGCAAGATTAGACTCACACTAAATAAGGCTTGCAGGCTACTGACCAGTGCCTCCAGACTCACCCACACCTGTCAATGCTATGACATGTCCAAACTCCTAAACTTCGACAAACGCATCCGCTACCAAACCAGCCTGCTAACCAAGAAAATCCTACTTGGGCCCCCCCCCGGGGTGTCTGCATCCATCCAATTTAAACACCGTAGAGCCACCACCTGAACTTCGGACAAGGTCACTCTACTAGTGCCCAGAACTAGGACCTCCTGGGCTCAGAGGTCATTCAGCTACAGAGCCCCTATCTGGTTCAACTCACTCCCTGCAGCCATTTCCAACACCGCCAAAATTGCCCCCTTCAAAGCTGCCTTAAGAGACCTGTTGTTCAACACCCACTGCTGCACCTGTCACTAAAAGATTCTCTGCTGTTTCTTCTGGCACTATTGACGTGGCCCACTGGGCTGAACACCCACCCACCCCACCCCCCAATTCCCCCGGCCCTCTCTCCTCTGCCAGTACCTGCTGGTACTACTTGAAATGTTTATTTATCTACACATGTGTTCAAGCAATTATATGTAATACTATGTATCTCTGTTCATGCAACCTATGTAATACTTTGTTGACTCTGTATGTCTGTATTCTGCAAACATGTAATAATCTGTTACTCTGTCTTGACTGTACTCTGTAAACTTTGTTAACCATGTGTGTCCTCTCTGTGATGAGGTACCTTTGTAAACGAGCTGCTGGCGCAAAGGTTGTAAATCCGATTACACAATAAATAAATGCTAAACCAGTGAGTTGGAGGAACAGTTTAATGTGACTTATACTGTAGCACTGCTACAAATCCATTTTTTCCCACTTTGGACTTGTGGCGGTGCTATATTGACGATCTGCTCATAGTGTGGAAGGGGTCAAGAGAGCAATTTAACCAATTTGCGTTGTGGCTGGAAAGTACCAGCACTTGTTTGAAATTTTAAGCAAAATATCCATCCAACAGAGATAGTTTTTTTTGGGATTTAAAAATTTATAGAAATAGTTCAGGTGATATTTGTGTCACACTTTATCAAAAAGAAACAGATCGGTAATAGTTTACTAATGTTTGATAGCTGCCATCCTTATCATACTGTTCACAATATACTGAAGGGTCAGCTTATCAAGAGGAAATGAAATTGCACTGAGGAACATGAGTTTGTTTTAAAATGAGTATATCAGATAGCCAGATTTAAAAAGAGAGGCTACAGTAATAGATCGATTCCAGATGCTGTTATTGCAGTCTCACAGACGGATAGGTCGCAAACACTTGTTCCCAGGGCTAGAATGAGTAATAACAAGTCTTTCCTCTTTGTTACAACATTTTCCACCTGGTCCACTGAGGTTAAGAATATTATATTAAAAAACAGGGATATATTGAAATTGGAACCAGAACTGGAGATGGTGGTAAATGATGGTCCTAATGTAGTGTTTAGAAGATCTAAAAACATATGTGATACAGTAGCTCCCAGTATGCTGCCTGAAACTACTGAAGCAGCCTGTACTTGTTTACCTCACCCTCTTCCACAGGGCAACTTCAGGTGTGGGAATTGTGCATTTTGTAAATATTTTAAAAGGTGCAAAAGTTTTGTGAGCCCCATTACAGGACAAGTTATTGAGACTTAACAATTTATTACCTGTAGAAGTCAAGGGGTAGTGTATCTTTTAAACTGTAGTTGTGGTCATTTTTATGTGGGTAGAACAATCAGGATGTTTAAATCCAGAATCGGAGAACATGTTTGTGCCATTCAAAGTAAGGATGAAAGTTATGCAATAGTTAAGCATATTAATAACAAGCAGGGCCTACAGTACATGAGATACACTTCATTGGCATTGAAATGGTAAACTTGGGACTGTGGGGAGGGGACCTGGAAAAGAAAGTGGGATGGAGGGAGAGTTATTTGATTTACTATTTAAGGGCAAGAAGTGATAGGGGTTTGAATGATGCATTCGATCTGTCAGCTTTTCTGAATAAATTGTAATTTATTTAAAATCAAATGTTAATGAATTACTGATATGCTGTTAATCTGAAAAATGCCAATATTGGGCCATATACACAATGCCAATGCACCACAGAAACCAAGCACATTGACATATGACATGTGTGAATGCTGCAGAGCGGGGTCCCATGGACCCCGAGCAGCATTCACAAACTGGGTGCTAGACAGTTGCACACCAGATCCCCCAGTCATATGGACAGCAATGTGCTGGGGATGGGCGGGGGCAAGTCAGCACTATGCCCCATGCACTACAGCATGCAGTGATGACCATGTGGGTGCAGAGGAGGGTGCAGCTCATGGCAGGAGAGACCCTGCTGTAACTCACTATGCACCCACTCATAAGTGCCCTGCCAGTTGTGGCAGACCCAGGACAGCATCTTCCATGCTGCCCCAGCCCACTAGGATAACAGCGAGGGCTGGGGCATCTGGGCAGGCGGGTCCCTATACAGAGTTGTACCCCCCCAAGGACATGGCATCCCATCCCTTCTACCAGGCAACTCCCCCATCCACCCAGTAGTGTCCAGGCCTCCCAGCCACACCCCAAGACTCCAGTACCCACAGTGGTAGCCATTGCCCACCCATGCAGCACTGATAACCCCCTCCTCTGTACCTGCAGGTTGGTGCCGTGGAATGGGATGACCAGCGGCACAGCACTCTGCACACCTCCTTGACCACTAGCCATCTAAATACTGCCGGGAGTGTGCTGCCTATTTATAGGGGCATGCTCCCAGTAGCACTTGGATGGCCGGCGGCCAAGATGTGTGAGGAGGGCTGTGCCACTGGCCATCCCGTTCCACAGCACCGATGGACCGGGGGTGGGGGGAGGTTGTCAGTGCCATAGTGGGGAGGGGTGTTCACTGCCCAAAGATATGGGGTACTGATGGTGGCCTGTGGACTGGCACCACAAAGGGGCTTCTGTGTGAACTGCCGTTTGGGCTTGGGAGTGCCAAGTATGGTGTTGGGGTCTCGGGGGGTGTGCAGGAGTGGTGTCGGGGCACATCTGTACTGGGGGCAGCCTGCAGGATGGGGTGGGGTATCTCAGGCGGGGGTCTGTCTGGGCATTGGAAGGGTGCCATGCAGTTTGGGCTGCTGGGGGTATCAACTGGATGTCAAGACCATTCTGAGTGGGTCTGAGTGCCTGCAGTGGGCATTCACCACCCGGACCCATGCTGTAGCACAAGGGATCCATTACAGGACCCATGCCAAGCATCCGATTGGATGCCTGGCAGGGTCCATGACTCTGCCTATGGCTGCCCTGCACACTGGGTGGTGGAGCTGCAGACAAGTGTGGCCATTAGTGAATAATGGTGGGTGCGCATCTGTCCACAAGTGCAGAGCTGCACTGTAGGTTACACACTTTTGGTGCACAACTTGTGCCCATTAGTGCATAGGGGCCACTATATGGATTTTTTAGATGGGAAAAGGGGTATACATATGAATGATTTTTATGAGTGCAATTAAATATTTATTGAAGGCCATTAATGATATATAATATATGTTATAAAAAAACATGTTACTCATTCAGGCCCTTTAAGTTGCACTATATAAGTTAGTGATCTGCTTTTAAGTTTAATTAGTAGTAATCATTTGTAATGAGATTGCTAATATGTTTATTTATTTATTTATTCAGAGATCAGAAAGTACCTTTGCGTCAGAGACTCATTTACAAAGGTTCCATGTCACATATATTGAACAGTACAAAGTTAAGGTAACATACAGAGCAGGGAACATAAACACGCTTGATACATGGTAAATGTAAGAAATAAGGCTCACAGTCTTGGTCTAACAGACTTATGGAGGCTCAGATAAACAACTAGTAAGAATGAAAGAAAGGAAAATTGGTGGGGGACTAAGCCAGCTGGAGGCCGTTGTCATTGCTGGGGGGAAGAACTTGTGACAAAGTCAATAGCAGTCACAGCAGTTTGAGGACTAGAGGTGACCCTTGAGGTGGGTTTTGAAGAGGCCGATAGAGTTTTGGGTTGTGATGAAACTAGGTAGGCCATTTATCCAGGAGGGAGCCTTGTAGCTAAAAGACCTTTGAAATTGGGAGGTATGGCATTAGAGAACTGTGAGTTGTTGCTTGCTGGATTTATGAGTTACTTTTGGGGTTGTGGACAGGTATATTAGGGTGGTGAGAACCGGGGGGGGGGGACCTAGGGCGATTTTTTTGGCCATAAGACAGGTGTGGAATTTGATCCTATTGTCAAGGTTAAGCCAGTTAATGGAGTTATATAGGGAGCAGGTGTGTGCAAGGTGGTCACAGCCCATGACAAGGTGACAGGTTTTTGTTGAGGGAGAGACGAAGCCTATTTCGGGCTGAGGTGGTGGCAGTGCTATAAACGAGAATACTATAGTCGAGGAGGGAGAAGATAGAGAATGAGACTGCAAGTCAGAGGGCGTCTTGGGTAAGGCAGTGTTTAACGTGGTATAGGAGTCCTAGGAGGATGTTGAGTGCCGTGGACAGGTGGTGTATGTGCTGGTGGAAATTGAGAGCTGGGTCCAGGGTGATGCCTATGTATTTGAAGTAGTTCACTTGTTCAAGAGGGGTTTGGTCAGCAGTTAGTATCTGGGGGCAAAGTTTCTGCTTAATGTTCTGGGGGTGGGCGAAGATCATGAACTTGGTCTTCTTGTAGTTCAGTATGAGGCATTGTGCAGTGAACCACTGCTTAGCTTCATTAAAGGAGGACTGGAGGATATGGTGGAGTTGCAAAGAGTCATGGCTGGAGGTACAGAGGACAGCAACATCCGCATATAGCAGGAGGTTGCTAGAGCAGGTGCTAAGGAGGGAGTTAAGGTAAAAACTGAAAAGAAGGGGACCAAGGATGGACCCCTGAGAGAATATGGATGGGTCCTCTCCTTTTTGTATGTGTCTCTGTACTCAAACTGCTTAAGTAATTGTGTCTGGTGTAGCCTGTTTTGACCTGCTTCATGTCATGAATACCACTAAAAACATGTTAATTTTAATTACACTATTTAGAGCATACTATATAAGATGGATATATTTGCACAACTATTTAACTCTGATGAAATAAGGAGCTTCCTTGCAAAACGTTAGTCTTTTTCTGTCTTGATGTTACTGCGGTTTTTCTGCTTCTGACACATGATGTTGTATGCTGCGTTCATTTTCAATAAATGATGGAAAAATTTTATCATCTGTGTGGTGTTTGGCTAACAGTGGGTGCTTATTTTTTGCTTTTGGTCTTTTTATAAATCTTTGTCGTGGAACTTGTTAAGAAGACATCCTGTTTTTCAGAAAATGTTCTTGTCAGTTTCCTTTCTTGCAGGTACAACAAAACAGTATGTGGTGTCCCAGAACTGATCTCCTCTTTACAGCTCTGCAAAGAGTTTGCAAACCAGCATCTCAGGTTAACCCCTTGAGCTCCAAATAGCTTTTTGCAATCATTTCAACAATATAACCACGTGCATTTTCAAATGAAGGAATCCCAGTTTCACATAAAGATTTACACATATTTTATAACTTCAGATACACAAAGAGGAAGAAAAGATAGAAACAGAAAGGAAAATCAGGGGATCTCCCAATGGATGGATCACCAGTGACCTCCTGGATCAGTTCAGGGAGCGGGATAGATTATGGAGTAAGGCTAGGAACTCTGGAAATCCAATGGACTGTCAGAATTACAGGGCAGCCAGGAACAAGTGTACATACCTTGCCAGGCCAGCAAAGGCAAACTACTACAAGGAACAGTTAGATAGTAGCTGGGGGAAAGGTAAAAGATTTTGGCAAAACACCAAGGAACTGCTGGCAAAGAGGATAAGAAGCACCCCACATTACTGAGTGCCAATGGCACCACCACTATGGATCCTTACAGAATTGCAGAAACCTTCAATGCAGCATTTACTGATCTAAGTGGGGTCCTCCCGCCTGACTACCTTGCCCCAGTGGCCCAGCATCGTCAACCCCTAATCAGGATACCATCACCCCCCACTACTATTTTAGGGGTGTCTAGATCAGGGAGGTCAGAACCTATGTCAAGAAGGTACTTGGTAAATCCAGGTTGGGGAGTGATAGTGTTGACATGAAGCTTGTGTCAGTTGCACTTGAAGAGCTGCTTGTCCCCATCACCAAAATATTCAACAAGTCTCTCACCTTGGCTACATTCCCGACAGCCTGGAAGCTAGCACTGGTGACCCCTGTGTTTAAAAGTGGGAATCATTCTAGTATAGCCAATTATCGGCCTATCTCCATTCTCCCCCTTATCAAAAGCCCTGGAAAGTATTGTAGCAGATCAAATCTCTGAATACCTCCAGAAATACGAACTACAGTGACAGCAGCAGCACGGCTTTTGCAAGGGTCAGAGTACTACAACGGCTCTTGTTGAATTCACAGATTATGTCCATAAGGCCTTGGACAGCAGCAAACTAGTGGGATCCATGTTTATTAATCTCACAAAGGCCTTTGACACTGTAAATCACACTGTACTCCTGCAACAATTACACCTCTTAGGTTTCTCCTCTGAAGCTGCCCACTGGGTTATAGAGTACCACTCTAACTGGTCTCAAAGTGTCAGGATCGGGTCAGTGATCTCCTCAACCAGGGAAATCAGTCTCTGAGTCCCTCAGGGATCCATTCTGGGCCCCTCCTCTTCAGTCTGTTCTTGAATAGACTACCTAATGCATGTAAGAGCAAGATTATTCTTTATGCCGACGAAGCGGTCATTCGGGTTAGCAGTACCCAGTTTGATCAGCTACAGAATGAACTGCAGTCCACCTTTCACTCTTTGGAATATTGACTCAGTGCACAGAAACTGCTCCAGAATTGCAAGAAAACCAAAACGATGCTGTTCTCCAACTCTCAGCACAAGAAATCCTACCCATACCTGACATTAGTCGATAATAAGGCCACTCCCCTTGAACAGGTATGCGCTTTTAAGTACCTAGGGGTTTTCATCCATGATACCCTTTCCTGTTCTCAACATATTGATAATGTTATCAAAGCAGTCAATGTCAAACTGGGTGTCTTACAGAGGCACAAACAATACCTTATACCCACTGCCCTCCGCCTTTCAGTCTCCAGCACCATCCTGTCGATAATTGACTATGGCCTGCTAGTCTATGGGGCTGCATCTGATACAACACTTAAGTGTATTATGGTAGCCCTCAATAAGGCATGTGGACTAGCCTTTGGGGCTGACAACAGATCTCACACATGTTCACTCTATGAACAAACCAACTGGCTGAACCTCAGTAGCAGGATAAAGTACCAGATGTGCCTTCTGGGCAAGAAAATCCTGCTAGAGAAAGCTACCCCCTTTCTCAAACCCCTGTTGCAGGCTACCTACACCTCTTACTACACCAGGGGTGTGACCAGAAACTCTCTAGCCATCCCTTTCAGGAAAACCACTCTAGGACAAAGGTCCTTTGCCTACAGAGCACCCCCTATGGCTGAATGAGATCCCCACACACATCACTAGCAACACCTGCATCTCAGCATTTAAACTATTGCTGAAGCAACACCTCTCTGATGCCTTCACCTGCACCTGTAGGTAATCCCAGTAGACTGCTCTCTTTTTCTGGACTAAATGGCTTGAGATGTTGTGTCCCCACCTCTCTCAGACCAATCTCTACTTCACTGTATCTGGGATCTAGCCTGCCATTATGGACGCCTAATTCCCTCAGGGTTATCTCCTGGCCACTCTTACCTCTCCTCTAACTGACATTCAACTCCTACAACTTCCCCTCCCATTCCCTGTCCCCCTCTGTCTTCCTTGACAATACCCGATTTCGGCAGCCCTACCCCATGGATTAATAACATAGATAAATGACTCCTGGGCCCTGAAGAATAACATGACTATCAAGTTTCACTACTGTACCTTCCTTCTACCACTTCTCCACTCTCTCCCTTCTACCAATTCTCCAGTCTCCTAAGAACATGTTCTTCCTGCTTTTGCACTTTATAACCACATGTACAGTATAGTATTATTATGCCGTCCATATTTTTCTTTCATCCCATGTTTAACCTGAACAGGTCATATTTATTGTGTTATGTTGTATTATAAATGTACCTTGTCCTGACTTGGAACCTTTGAAAAAGAGCATTTTGCTCAAAGGTCTTTTCCAAAGAATAAATAAATAAATAATAAATAAATAAATAATAAATAAATGAGTGAAGGCAGAGAGATAGCAGAAGGGGAGAATAGTGAGACTGTCAGAGTGGCCAGTTCCTAGGTTTCACAGGAATATTTGACTGCGCAGTCAGACAGACAACAGACAGAACAGAAGAGGATAAAACAGATCCTTGTGTTTAACTCTTTCTTTTTTTTATTCTTTGTTTTTGGGGAGCTGGCAGGCAGTTCTGGCCCCTCCTATGGAGGGGCTTGTCTCTTCAGTCCTGATGTGGAGGCAGCCAGGCCATCATGGAGCTTGCCAACTCCATTTTTCTGATGTCTTCCCCTGGGCCTATGATCAAGCAATGGGCAGAGCAGCTGGGCTCTGCCTCCATGGAGGCAGCCTTATGCCCTGAATGTGGGCCCTCCCCATTCTGGCAGCATGCCTGTGCTGACACACAGCAACTGCTGGGTGTCAGGCAACAGGGCACTGCACTAACCCCCCTTCCCTGGGGAAGGAGAGCTGTTTTCGGATGCTTGAACATTCCCCACCCCCCAACCCCCGAGCAACCCATATCTGTTCCCGAACTTGGGTCACTGGTGTGGCACGAGGTGTGGTGTCCGGTGCCTCAACCCTCAGCACCACCGGGCAGTATTGTGTTTAACTCTTTCTATATAGCAAATCTTTCTACATAACAACTGGGACAGGGTCTTATTCAACCCTGTCACATTGCTTAAAATCCTTTGCCCATTTTATAAGTAAAACTAATTTATGGTTTACATAAACCATGGAAACTGAATCCACTGTTTAAATTAAAAGACCTTCAGAATTCACTGGCACAGTGGTGCAGAGGCCTGAGGCACTCCAATCACCTTACCTCTCCCATGCCATTGAACTGGGTTCCAGAACAAGCTCAAGCTGCCAGGGGTTTGTCTGGGGGAGGGCTGAGAGACTGATAGGTTGCTCTCCTCATCCGGATTGGGGAGACAGGTCTTCCCACCTCTTGTCTGCCACTGAGTGGAGGCTCAGTGGCAGTGTCAGGCAAATTGAGGAGCGGCACCAGGCTGGGTGGGTGGATGGGGTCACTGGTTCCAGAGTGCATTCACATCTGTGTTGCTGAGGCCCAAGGACAAACAGGGAGAAAAAGGGAAAATGGTGGTCACAAGCTCCATGAAGCCCTGCCTGCCTGCCTTCTCCCTGCCCTGCTGCCAGTTCACTGACCCACAAATCTGGATGCTGGGTCGCTGGGTGAGGAGAGGATGGCCCTCCCCTTCTGGGCCTCACCACGGGGGGGGGGGGCAATCTGTGAGTGATATGGGGCTTGGTGGACCAGGGAGGCAGTCGCCAGGTGGGTAGACAAGGATGGGGCTGAGAAGCTGCCTGTGACATGTCTGAAGGATAAAAACCTTGATTTAAAAAAAAGACTTTTGGAATTCCACAGAATTTATTGAAAAATTCCAAAAAGCATTTCTGCTAGCAAAATTCAACATTCCACACAGCTCTACAAAAAAAAATTTTAATGCTCGCAAGTCTCCACAGTCATAATAACACCCCATTAAAATGCTTAATTACTAATTTCAACTTACTTTTTGTAGTTTTTTCACAGAAGAGTGTGCAGCTCTTTTTGTTTGTTTTGTTCTCTCCCTCTCCCTCTCCTCCAGAGAAGATAGAGCCATGAGTATTGATGATACATTTTGTTACTATGGCATTGCCAGTATCTTTCTTTCTTTGCAGTAGTAGCCTTGGGTCAAAGGAACTCCCTCCTATCTGACATAAAGCAAGCCAATTCTGAAGCCCCGTCCAAAAGTGAACTGCACCTTTACTTCAGGAATTTGCAACATCTGTGCTCTGAGCCTTGTAAAATGCATGTAACAAAATATAGCCTAACCTAGTCATGCAGATACCTTCTTAATCAACTGTTCTGTTATATTCCTGACTCTTTCACTCTTCTACTTTAAATAATGTCTCAGCATTGTCCTTAAAATGAGAATCTGATATGGTTGCTCTGATGTAATGTTTGGTGGTCCACATGTTGCTTGTTTTATCATTATTCATGATGGTGTCTGTTACTTTGCCCAAAAGGGACACAAATAACATCCTCCCTCTCTTAAAAAATGGATGTAACATATTCACCTCTACCAATATAAATATGTCTGCTTAGAAGTTCATTCAGCATGTAGGGTTTAAAGCAGATAAATATAAGTATTAATATTTTATTTGTGGGTTTAAATCAGTGATATTAGTCATTGTTGGACTGGAAATTCTGGAGACCTCTATGCAGTACAGACTGCATTGAAATAATTTTTTGCGCTTGACTGACAATGAACTGTGATTTGAGCAGCAAATGCAATGACCTGAGGAACAGCAGTAAGTTTTAAATTAATTTACGTTCCACTTTGCAAGGCATTTTGTTACAGTCATTGCATTAGCAATTCATGTATATTTGAAACTTAAAATTCTTAGAAGCCAGTTTGAAACACAAATTGTCTTAAAACTTGATCTCTCACTAGCCTCAAAAAAATTAAGTGAAGAGTTGGTATACATGAATAGTTATTTAGTGATATAGTGTCTCCAATGCTGTTTGGTCTGTTTATACATTTTTCTTCTTCACGCATGCCTCTGTTCTGGCATAGTTATATACACAATATTTCAGCTGTCACTTTTTGATAATTCATTGCATATAGAGTTCATTCAAAAAAAAATATGAGACTGCCTCAAGATGTAAGCAATAAGACATGATGGGGTGTGCATTAGACAGTTCTAATGCACAGCTAGGGGGACGTAGTGAGGCACGAGGCCACAGGCCAAGTGCGTCCAGTCTCCTAGCTGTGCATTAGAACTGTCTAATGCACATCCCCAGAGTGGCTTATTGTGCTTATAAAATGGGCCTGTGTATTCTAAATGGCCGTTCTAGTTTTAGCTGTGCATTAGACACATCTAATGCACGGCTAACAACCAATCAGATTGCTTGAAATCCTTTCCCCATTTTATAATTAATGCTAATGTCTCTGCTTTGTTTTTTAAATTAAAGACACACCTGGCAGCTTTGAATTCTTAAGTGTCCTGCTACATATATGCCAGATGTGAAGCAATGGAATCTGGAATTTTAGCATTTGGCTGATCACCAAAGAAGCAGACAGGGGTCTATTCAACGATGGATCACTCCACTTAGTTTCAAATTATGATCTGTGACTATACTTCTACACTTTGAATTTCAAAATGTGACTAATTATGCTGGAGTTGATAGAAAAAAAACATACATGGATCTCTGACTGTAACTTGTAGGGTTGGGTTTTTGTTTTAACCATTTGATATGGTTGCTGTTGTTTAGCACTGGGATTAAATGGCAAATGTGAACATGGTTTTAATTGTATTAAATTATGCCCTGATATATGTGTTAATTAGGTCCATGTTAAAAATGATGGCAACACTAACAGTCTCCGCCCACTGATGAAACCTTTGTGGTGAAACGCTGGGGGTGAGTGATCCTGACCTGTGTGTGGTAGTCACTATCCAATTTACATTTTGTAATAAAAAGTTTCTGTAGCAGTGGCTATTGATGTATGGACATTGTCTTCTTGCCTGGAATGCAGCACCTCTAAGGATCTGTTGATGTGCTTGGGGTTAGCCACCGCTCTCGTGTTTGCACCCCTCCAGTTACAATTGAGACGCTGCTGATTTATCTGAGACTGGGTAACTAGGGAGGTGGATCGGGAAGAACAGTGGATGTGGTCTATCTGGACTTCAGTATGGCTTTTGACACTGTACCACATGGGAAGCTGATAAAGAAACTTAGCAGCCTGGGAGTGGAGGAGAAGGTGGTGACCTGCGTATCAATCTGGTTGAAAGACAGGAGGCAGAGGGTGGTAGTAAATGGCAGTCACTCTGAGGATGAGAAAGTGATCAGTAGAGAACCACAGGGCTCAGCATTGTCTCATGTTCTCTTCGATGTCTTCATAAGCGACATTGCCAAGGAACTGGTAGGGAAGGTGTGTCTGCAGATGGCACAAAAATCTGCAACAGGGTGGACACCCAGGTGACAGGTGGGGAAAATGCAAACGTGACTGGGGATACTAGAGGAGTGGTCTAGGGAATGGCAGCTGTGTTCCAATGCTAAAAAGTGCAAATTCATGCAAATGTGGTGGGGGAAACTTGGGGTCTGTGTATAAGATGGGGGAGGTACTTATAGTTACCAAGCAAAGCGAGACCATGGGGTGATCATATCTGATAATCTCAAGGTAGCAGGGCAGTGCAACAGGGCAGTAGGAAAGGCAAGCTGGATGTTGCTGTGCATAGAAAGGGTAATTTCTAAGAGGAGAAGGGAGGTGGTGTTGCCTCTATATCACTCAGTTGTGAGAACCTACCCAGAGTACTGTGTCCAGTTCTGGAGGCCTCACCTTCACAAGGATATCAACAGGGTCAAAGCAGTCCAGAGGAGGGCTACCAAAATGGTGCAGGGGTTTCATGAGAAATCATATGATGAGAGGCTCCAGGACCTCAATGTGTACTTCCTGGTGGAGTGGAGAGTGACAGGGGACATGACTGAGACCTGTAAGTACCTCACAGATGCAATCAAGGTGCAGGAGGGGAGTCTCGCACGATCAAGAGCGCCAGAACACGGGGGCACGCAATGAAGCTTGAAGGGGCAGGTTTAAGAGGGATGTGAGGAAATGCTTCATCACAGAAAGGGTGGTGGACATCTGGAACAGCCTGATAAAGCCACCAATTGCTCATACCACAGACCACCCAACCTGCGGAATCTCCTTTTACAAAACGCTGACATATTCCTAACAATTCCTCATTACCATGTACCAAAGCTTGTAATAAAACTTTCTGTTATACCTGCAAACTTATTTCTAGTGTCTCTAAAATTCAAGGTTCCACAGGTGTTTTTCACATCACCAAGGAGTTCTCATTCACCTCCAGTAATGTGATATATTGTATTCTTTACAGAAGTGTGCCACTATCTACATCGGAGAAAAATGGCAGAAGCCTGGCTGACTGATTCTGTGAACATTACAGGGCAATAAGGAATGGAGATCTGATAAATTCATTGTATCCCACTTTTACCTCCAGGGGACATAATATCAATGATCTTTCTGTTTGTGTTCATCAGCAGGGTCTCTGCGATGCTGACCAAAGAAAACATGACAACCAAGCTGATCATCCGTCTAGGCTCCCAGCAGCCCTCTGGTTTAAATGACTGACGTACTTTTCTACTAACATCTTTCAGCCACCTTATGGTTTACCACCACAGTCTGTCTTTTTTTACCCCCTCCCATGTTATATCTTTGCTTGCAAGTGTGCTTGGTACATTTGCACTTGTGCATGTGCCTGCACGCACATCCATCCAGTGTGTATGGGGGTGGGTGGGGATGCATATGTGTATGGGGGTGGGGGCATACTGATATGGGCATTCCAGCTATGTGCGCACATCCCTTTTTATTTTTTTTTCCACTTTTGAAACTAAGTATGCTTTATTAAAATTTGGACCAGTGTACAAACATCAGAAACAAAAGACAAACATCACAAGACATAACAACAGATATATCCCCCCAACTGCCCTCCCCTGTGACCTGCTGCCATGCTACACTTGAAGGTAAAACCAAACCAACCCCATAGTAAAGCATAGCACAAGTCGTTCAGGTTAGGTACAACTAGTGGTCTGTAGTTAAACCAGCCACAGCAACCAGAGCAGCAGAAGAAGAAGAGATGGACTGTGGAATGCACACTACTGTATACACGCAATTGTAGCTAGTCTAATGATAGCAGGGTTAGCAGTGTTTCCCACCTTCTGTGAAAAGACAAATATCTATGGTTAATACCTGCAATTGTGTGTTCTGCATTAAGGGCAAATAACATTTCCCTTTGGAACTCCACAGATGAGGGAATTTCCTCATCTTGCCAATGACAAAGGATGATCAGTTTCACCACTGAGGCTATTAGAGCAATATGCCTTCTCCAATGCACAAAAACCATACCCATATAAAGTCCTAGGAGACAGATCTCTGGAGTAAAGGCCTCTTGGAGTCCCAGCAGTGGGTTTAACTTGTTCTGGATCTGTGACCAGAATGGCCATACCTTCTCACTTTGCACACATCCAAGGAATGTGGTACAGTGTGCAACCTCTGATTTACAGTACAGTACAGTATTTCTAGTACAAGTATCAGTAACATCTTGACTGTATTTATTATGGTCCCGGGTCGCATTTGAAAAAGGGTCTTGGCTCATATTGCTTACCTGGTAAACAAAAGTTTAAATAAAAATAAATAAATAAATCAGCATCAAACTTGTGCATCCAGTATAATTTCCTAGGTGTGTGATATAAATGATGTAAGACCTTAAATTGTTGAATTATAAATCTGTTCTGAGCAGTATATTTGAACAGATCAGCCCAAAGCTTCTGCCAGCCCTGGTCATCCAATGCTAAGCCTAATTCTCTGGACCAATAATTGCAACTCCCAGTTAACTTCATTGGATCCAAATCCTGATAAGTATTGTATAAATGTGATATAGAATGGGGCTGGCTACATTCTGTCACAAGCCGGTGTAGGACCAAACCACACATCTTAGACCAAGGAGGTGAGCCCAGGAATTGAAGTAGACAGTGTTTCAGCTGGAAGAATTGAAAGGCAAAGGAAGCTGTGACCCCTGTTTGAACCATAAAGGGCTGCAAGGAAATAAAAGAGCAATTAATGGTTAACTGTTTGATGTAGGAAATATTTAAGCAATAATGCCCAACAGGGTGTGTGTGTGTGTGTGTCATGCTGGGATAACGTCACGCCTCAGATTGTTGGGCATGAGGCCACAGGCCGAGTGCGTCCAATGCCCGAAAGGTGACGTTATCCCCACGACACATACCCAGGAGGGCATTATTGCAATTATACAATGCCTTGTTTTTATGCAGAATTAAAAAAAATAATTTTAAAGATGTTTTTGTTAGTATGGAAAAATATTTTTGTTTCTTAAGAGAAGATGCAAGTGATGCAAATGCAATGCAATCAGCTAGGAGGTTAACAGTGCTGAGACAAGACCCATAATGTTATACTGGGATAACATCACTGTGCCAGGCACACACTGACCAATCAGAGCCCAGTATTCTTTCCTTGCCATGTAAGCAATAAGACACGACGGGGTGTGCATTATGGTGTGATAACTGCACTCCTAGGGGTGTAGTTAGGCACAAGGCTGAAGGCAGAGTGCCGGTCGTCCCTAGAAGTGCAGTTATCACACTGTAATGCACAACCCCGGAGTGTCTTATTGTGCTTATAAAATGGCCCTTTATTTTTAGAAGCAGTGTTTTTTTTATTTTGAAACACATTTTTAAATAAGTAAAAATGTAAGTGAATCTTTGCTTTTAACATAAAATAGTCCTTCCGCCTATTGGTGCTAGATTAAAGTAGTGTTATACAGTGTGTGCCTCCTTACCAACTTAAGCTTCATATTCCCCTGCCATCCACAACAATACACAAATGCTGTTTTCCTCATTCTAAGTATGACACATGGCCCCCTTATTTTATTTCATTCTCCTCACTCTGTAGACAAAATTAAAAGGAAGCCATAACAGAGGCTTCTCAGACAAAACAAGACCCATACTGTTATACTGGGATAACATCACTGTGCCTGGCACACACTGACCAATCAGAACCCAGGATTGGGTGTGATAACTGCACTCCTAGGAGTGTAGTTAGGCACAAGGCTGAAGGCCAAGTGCCGGTCATCCCTAGGAGTGCGGTTATCACACTGTATTGCACAACCCCAGAGTGTCTTATTGTGCTTATAAAATGGCCCTTTATTTTTAGAAGCAGTTTTTTTTTTAAATTTGAAACACATTTTTAAATAAGTAAAAATGTAAGTGAATCTTTGCTTTAACATAAAATAGTCCTTCTGCCTATTGGTGCTAGATTAAAGTAGTGTTATACAGTGTGTGCCTCCCTGCCCACTTAAGCTTCATATTCCCCTGCCATCTACAACAATTCACAAATGCTGTTTTCCTCATTCTAAGTATAGAAACATAGAAACATAGAATTTGACGGCAGATAAGGACCGCTTGGCACACCCAGTCTGCCCATTCCCCTACCTAATGGATAAGCTGTAGATCCTAGTTAACCAGCAGCCTACTTCTTCTTCCTACCCCCACCCCCTAGAATTGCCTTATGACTGTCCCATGCATGCTTGAATTCCACCACTGTTTTTGACTCACAACCTTCTCCGGAAGGCTGCTCCATGCATCCACAACCCTCTCTGTGAAAAATACTTTCTTAAATTACCTCTGAGCTGCCCCCCATCTTCAAATTGTGTCCCTTGTTCTTGCACACCTCATTTTTTGAAAGATGCTACCCTCTTGGACTTTGTTGATTCCCTTGAGGTACTTGAAAGTTTCTATCATGTCCCCCCTCTTCCTCCTTTCCTCAAGGCTATACATATTAAGCTCCTTAAGTCTCTCTTCATATGTCTTCCGGTGCAGACCCTGCACTATTTTAGTTGCCCTCCTCTGGACAGCTTCCATCCTGTCTATGTCTTTGCGGAGATTGGGTCTCCAGAACCACATGCAGTACTCCAGATGGGGTCTCACCAGCTGTCTGTAGAGAGGGATAATAACTTCCTGTTTTCTACTGGTGATGCCTCTCCCTATGCATCCCAATATCCCCCCAGCCCTCCTTGCTGCCCTCTCACATTGCTTGCCCACCTTTAGGTCATCTGATATGACTACCCCCAGGTACCTTTCCATTTTTGTTGTTGTTAGTATCTCCCCCCCATTGTGTACTCTTCCCCTGGGTTTTTGTTTCCCAGGTGCATTACCTTGCACTTCTTAGCATTGAATCTAAGCTGCCATACATTTGACCATTCTTAACCTTGCCAAGTCCCTTCTCATCCTTTCCACCCACCTTGTGCATCAACTCTGTTGCAGATCTTTGTGTCATCTGCAAAGAGACATACTTTTCCTTCAGTCCCTCTGCAATGTACGCATAAAGACATTGAAGAGGACCGGTCCTAATACTGAACCCTGCGATACCCCACTAATAACCCCCCTTTCTTCAGAGTGGACTCCATTAACTATTACTCTCTGTGTCCTATTCTCTAGCCAATTCTTTACCCAGGCTGGCATCCTGGGACCCACTCCCAGGCTGGCTAACTTGTATATTAATCTTTTGTGTGGGACTGTGTCAAATGCCTTGCTAAAGTGTAGGTAGCCCACGTCCACAACCCTTCCCTGATCTACTACTTTGGTCACCCAGTCAAAGAAATCTATCAGATTTGTCTGGCATGACCTTCCCACTGTGAATCCATGCTGCCTTGGGTCCTGTGCCCCTCTGGCCTCTAGATACTCAACAATTCTTTCCTTCAGAAGTGATTCCATCATTTTCCCTACCACTGAGGTTAAATTAACAGGTCTGTAGTTTCCTGCTTCTGCCTTGCTCCCACTTTTGTGAAGGGGAATCACATCTGCCCTCCTCCAGTCCTTGGGTGCCACCCCATCCTCACATGATTTGTTAAAGAGGGTAGTCAGTGGTGTCCCTAGTTCTACCCTTAGTTCTTTTAGAATTCTGGGATGAATCACATCAGGCCCCATTGCTTTGTCCACCTTCAGTTTTAAGAGTTCTTTCAGAACCCTTTCTTCTGTAAATGGGCTGGTATCAACTTCTATATCCAGAGTGTTTCTACTGTTTGTTTTAGGTACCTCCCCCTCTTCCTTTGTAAATACTGAGCAAAAATATTTGTTTAGTATCTCTGCCTTTTCACAGTCACCCTCTGCCCACCTCCTCCCCTTTATTAAGCCTCACTATCCCTCCCTTGGTCTTCCTTTGCTCCCTGATGTACCTATAAACGGTTTTATCCCCTTCTTAACTGAGTTGGCTATCTTTTCCTCGGTTTGGGCCTTTGCTGTTCTGACTGCCTTCCCAGCTTCCTTTTGCTTTAACTGATACAGTTCTCTATCCTGCTCCTTCTGTGATTCCTTGTACTTCCTGAATGCTTTCTTTTTCTCTTGAACCTTCACTGACACTTCCTTTGAGAAGCCACTTCCTTTGAGATGACACATAGCCCCCTTATTTTATTTCATTCTCCTCACTTTGTAGACAAAACTAAAAGGAAGCCATAACAGAGGCTTCTCAGTTCCCCGGTGCTACAAGCTTGAGCATGGTTCAAAACTGCCACACTCATTGACAGCACCATGAACCGCTCACTCTATTCTAAAAGATGAACAGCAGGGTGAGACATTTACCACCATTTTTCTTTGTTTATAAAGAGAATAATGGATAGCCAAGTATGTATTACCGGTGAGTAATAGCATCGAGAGGTTCTGGACACTCAGTTACCTTGACAGCGAAGCTTGAGAGGTCTCTGAGTGTCCAGAACCTCGAGATGCTGAAGGTCACTGGTAATACCTGCTTGGCTATCCATTATTTTTTTTAATATATGGATCCGAGTTGGATCGGTTGTTTGTTTTTTTTTTTTGTCATTTTGTGGATGTTGTGGGTAGTCGGCTGCTGTACTGAAGGAGTGTCTCGTGCTGGCTGACTGCTGCAGTGTGTCACAACCAGTGCACTCCCCGCCCCCTTACTACCGCTCCCCCATCAGTTCTGTTAGCTGTCAAAAACATTTGTTTTTGTTGTCTGCTTGAATCCTACCTTTCTTCTGTTCTCCCGATGTAGGCTTAACCAGGCACTTTCATTTTTGAAGCGAAGTGCTGTGGAGTAGAAACTCTCTCGGTTAGCGAGAGACTGGCCGTCATGTTTTTAAAACTGTTTTTGACCACATAAAGAGGAAAACCGGCCAATCGAAAGGCACGCTTGGGAGACGTAGGCTGAGAGACTTGCACTTGCGCTATTGAGTTTTTGTGATAATACCATAATTCAGACCTCGAACAATACTATTACTGGGTCTGAACGATGGTATTATAATTCTCGAAGTGTGGTATTATCACTTTGGGACTGATACAATTACCGAAAATTTTTTGTATATTTTACAATAGTATTAAATTGAGAATCCATATATTAAATAGTAGTATTGCTTACTTTCTTCATTCTGTTTTTGTTTTCTCTCTGTTTCCCCACATTCAGGAAATGGAATGTTTATCATGGAATACAGAGATTCAAAAGTCTGCTCAGTTCTACTAGCAGAATTTTCCTCAACTAACATACTGTACATACAGACAACAAAGACCTGTTTTAGAGCCAGAGACTCAGTTATCTGTCAGGCAAAGCAGAAGAGATTTCCCTGATGAGCAGGTAAAGATAGAAGGGGGATTTTTCTCTGTTAGCAAAGAAACAGTTGTAATGAAAACTATAAACATTACTTAATGTTTCCAATTTGTTTATGTGTATAAGGAAAGTGTGAGGATCTGGTAAACGACATTTAATTAATTTGTTTAGTTTTATATTTAAAGTAGTTTTATGTTTCGGGCCCAGTTGAAGGTTTCTACAGTGTAAAGGTAGCAGCCATGTTTGTGGTGGAAGATCAGTTCCGATTGTAAGGAGATTGATGGAAGATAGTTCTGGTTGTAGGAGGACTGATTTGCTCATTGTGTGATGTGATTTAGGACCAGGATGACTGTGTGTATATAGAGATTTAATGTATGGTCAGCTGAGCTCTCTTGGCCAATGATTTTTTCTTGCCATTTTATAACGTACTGTATAATGATGTTTTGCCAATGTCTGGGGTCTAAAATCTTACCTCCAACTTTAAGGTTGGGTTTCAAGAATACAGGTTGAGAGATGCCTTTCAAAAGCTGTAAACCCAGATGTCTATATATTTGAGTGTGGGCCTGAACCGACAACATGATTGGGATATGTCGAAATGGTTGGGGTATATGGGCTGGGGGTGTCAATAGTAGGGCTTGGAGCTGAATTCCACAACTCTAGGTTAGATCTTCTTCTGTGGCAAGCCACTGAGGTTTGTAGTTATTGCTTCTCGCCTGGTTCCTTGTGGGATTCCATTGAAGGTATTTACTACAAAGTAGCCCAAAGTAGTAATGTAAAAAATTAGGTAATCTCAGACTGCCCTTATGCCTAATCTCAGACCGCCCATCTGCCTAGGCCCTGCCAATTTTCGGTAACAACACCTTGACTCCTTGCCCTGCCAAAGGAACTGGGCAATTCTTGAATGTAATTTAGTGAACCATTTTAGAGGCAGAAATGAACTGAGCATGCCAAGTGAGTATAATAGCTGAGGAAGCACCTTCATTTTGACAATGTTAATGTGACCTAAGAGCATAAGTGGGAATGAAGTTCACCAGTTAGGTCTTGATCTATGTACCAAAGCAGGGGTTTGAGGTTGCATTTAGGCAGCTCTGACCATTTCCTGGTGATCTTAATGCCAGATATGTTAAACACTGGAATTCCCATTGCAAACCAAGGCCTAGAATGCCTGTTTGTCAACTTGATTGTTTAAGGGGAACACACTAGTCTTCTGCACATTCCGTTTATAAGAGGCACACCTACTAAACTTGTCTATGATGGATAATGCCCTTGGGATAGAAGTGTGAGGATCTGTGAGGTATAGCAGAATGTCATCCACATATGTGGAAAGCATATACTCCTGCTGGCCAATGCTGATGCCTCTAATGGACTCCATATGTTTATGTTTAGGGGTGAGGAGCTCTAAATATAAGTTGAAAGGGGAGAGATGGCTGCCCTGTTGAGTGCCTCTGAATAATCTGACCAGTGCCAACAGGACCCTGTTACAGAAAATGTATGCTGGCGGGGACTGGTATAATATCTGGATCCATTAAATATAGGAGTTCAGGACATTATACTGCTACATTACTGCAAAAAGGTAGTCCCATGCCACCTGATCAAACACTTTCTCTGTGTCCAGGGAATTCATGGCCACTGGGGGGGTTCTGGCATTATGGTGCAGAGATTAAGTGGAGAACCTTTCTGAGGTGATCACTGGAGACACGACCTGTCCTGACGCCTACCTCTTCTGGGTTAATAAGGGTCTGCTACACCCCCTCCAGCCATTGGGCTAAAATATTAGCTAGAATCTTGAGGTCTACATTAATACGTGAGATGAGGTGATAATGTCCTGCTAAAGTGTTGTCACTCCCTGTTTTCAGGATAAGGGAGTTTCTGGCCTCCACTAGGGTAATGTCAGCAATGCCTTCCTCCAATAGCTGGTTAAAAAATGTGGTCTAGTGACAGACAAGTTCCCAGGAAAATTGTTTATAAAAATTGTAAGGAAAACAATCAGGTCTTGGGGTCTTGTCTTGTTTCATATCCTTGATCACTGCCTCCACCCCCCCCCTTTGGATAGGGCCTTCTAACTGGGATTGGTGGGCTGGGGTCAGCCGGTGCAGTTCCAGGGGTCCAAAAAAGTTCCTGATAGTTTTGTCAATATCTCCAACTCCCTGGTCTGCACTATATTGTTCTTGATAGAATTCCCAGAAAGTCTTAGCTATCTACCTCACTTTAGTTTTGAGAGCTTGACCATTCTTCCAGTTTGAGTTTTCTACAGAGGTGTCTATCACTGTCTCCTTCACCCACATTTGTCACCTTTCAGTCTTCTTATAGGTCCTGTTAATTATGGTTCCATGTCAATATCTCGCATGAAATTTCAGCCGGGATAAATAACAGCGTGGTCAATTTGCCGCATGCAAAAGCAGCGCTCACAAACTGCAGTGCGAGCAATCACATTGCATCACATCTCATACAGCATAATTGCACCAACAATAAAAACATGAATAATGTAAAGTAATTATTACACTAGTAATATGTAGAGCCTCATTTTCATCTGTTTCCTCAATCACATCACAGGTTTGCGTCGGTGTCTCAAGGTGTACAGTTTTTGAGGACCAGAAGAAGCATCCATCTAGTGCTATCAGTGCCATATCCCATACAGCCATGATGTTCAGAAAACATTTATTGAAGTGTATATTTTCATTTTCTTTTTCTGCTAAAAATGTAGACTATATTTTTATCTGATAAGACGGACTATACATTAAAAGACATTGTTCTTCATTTGTGCAAATCAGATTTGTAGTTGAAAGTTGTGCACAATGGCTCTCAGATAGTTGAGTTCAGAACATGTTCCGTAGCCAATAACCACAGCTGTAATCCGTTTAGCAGTGTCCCGATATTTACGGCATGATGTGGGGGGGATCCTGACCTGAAAGGTACTACTCCAGCTTTAACTCATTGAGGTTCTGTTTTAAGCATCTTTATAAATTTCCAAAGATTAGGATGACTGGATGCTAGTAAGTTATTAAAACTTTTATGCTATCCCTCTACAGCATTTATTGTACACAGGAAGGATTCGGCAACAGCATTATAGCAGTTCCAAAATTCTGGAGGAAATAGTGGTCTACAATGCCCACGTCTCTCCACCGGGTGCCCCAGCCATGTATCCTCAAAATAATCCAGTAGTGGGGCCAGCTGATCTTCATTCTCAGTGTAAAAATCACCACATCTTAGGGTCTCAAAAGCTGACAGAACATCAGGGCAAGGGACACAAGCTAGTGCTGGCAACATCCTAATGTGCAGGGCATAGTTTTTGTCCACAATATAATTCTTGTGGATATCTGGCAATTTCTGTATTTTCCACCAGATCACCTGGCATAAATGAAAAAAACAACCACGGGTTGTAGTGCCAGAAAACGCAGAGCTAAATGCTTTGGCATCAGCAATTTCAAAATCGACCATCACAGACTGTGGTGATAGGCTTGGGCAAATATTTTTTATTGCTGAAAGAACTTTTACATAGTTAGCATCGGTTCAACTTGACATCAGAATAAATACTGGCAGGATGACAGCCATAAAGTGCACACCGTGGATGGTATATAATTGTGAAAATAGTGGGGGACTGGGTTTGAAAGTTCCGACTGCATACCAATGTGTATTTCTTTCATGTATTGTAAGTTTGTGTGTTGTGAAGATCAGAACTCACTCACTGTCATCATGCCCAGTATCATACAAAAGAAATGGCTCGCCACGATCAGTCACCAAGTATTCAGTGGGAATTTGCAGCTCTGCCAGAGATGTGGGTAACACTGGGGTAATAGAAGCAATTTGCCTTGCATGCTGTGTTGTGCATTTTAGGCAAGCAATGGATGGTAATTTACCTGTGGTAGCCGGGTCTATTTGGCTAGTTGCACTGGCAACAATTTGATGGGTGCCTTCCTGGGAAGACACTGCTTTGTCTTTCATGTCTTTATTACCTTGCACACAGCAATAGCGCTGGCATCTGGAACATTATTATGCTCGTGAACCATTTTTGTTATCACATCATTATTGGTGCGACATTGAGCTGTACAGCGCATGGAGTCATACTGGCAGCATTTCCACTGAGTTTTGTCCCTGTAAACTAGCTCTTTTCAGTACAGATAGTCATTGTGTGACAACAGCTGCTGCCTGCGCTGACTGCTAATGAACTCTAAAGGCATGACTGCTGCACTGTCATTGAGTGACCAGTACCGATGCATGTATTTGAACTGTCCCTAATTGCTGAATTGAACATAACTGAATGATTGAACAGCCATTTTTAATTTGCTTTGAACTCTGGTAACCTGCAACTGTAACAACCTGTAACAGTGCATGTTGCACTGAAAACATTTATGCGCTGAAGTGTGTTTTGCGCATATAAGGTTTTAGCTAATATTACTGCACTGAAATGCTTGCGTGGAAATCGCCACCCTGAATTGACGTGATAACTTTAATTAGTCCTGACTTGAGGACTCTTCAGCTCATTCAGTCCAGTGATATCTCTTCATGCCATTCATCACCTGTTTGTTTTACAGATGATTTCTCTTACCTTGCCTATTATCACTTTTTCTCCTTGAGCCTCCTCCTATTTTCTTTCCTTACATATACAGTATATCCCTTATTTCCCCTTACCTCTCCACTAACATTGCTTTTTTTTCTCATTTAGATCATTCTTGAAGAAGACCTATGGTTGACATGTCAAGTCTAACTTCATTTCTATTTTCAGTGTGCATTTAATACTACCTTTTTGTTTTGCTATCATTAGGAAGGCTATGTCGACTGTTTTTAATGCAACTCTTCATGTAATATGCTTTGCTTTTATAATTAGAAATCATTTATTTTAAATTATATTTCTTTGTTTTTGTAATGTACTGAATGTTTTCTATCAGATCCTGCATGATCCTCTACTCCCATGTCTACCCATTGTATGTATTTACTGTATTTATTGTATATGACGTGGAACCTTTGTAAATGAGTTCTGCTCAAAGGTAGGCTTTCTGAAGATTCCAAGAAACAAATAAATAAAAAATATTTATACTTCAGTGTGGCTTAGTGGTAGTGATGCATCAGAGACAAAAACACTAACCTATACAATAATTCAATAACCTCATCAAGCAATTTAACTCATAAAAGGGTATTACAGTGGCACAGGGTAATTTACTGTAGCTTATTCAAGTATATTTGTTTTCATGTTTTTGTCATTAGTCAATGGAACTTTTTGTGTGGGAGCTGTGGTCTCTTTTTGATCTTATTGAAACTCTGTCTCTGTCACTCCCTCTCTTACAAAACCAAAAGTCCTCAGTCTTTCCCTTGACTTGTCTATGAATTGGATAGAAAGTTAGAAAAAAAAAGCTGTTGAGAAATTCAGTGTTTCCTTTCACTTTCTTCCAGTCACTGCTGCCTAGTGCAGTTGAAGTTCTGTGTGTACCAATCAGAGATGCAGCGAATTTAAAATCCACCTGCGAAGTGAACATAAAGTGGCGACTTCACGTTGACGCTTCGCTACGTGGAGTGCCCCTTAGGAAATGCTCACTTCACCTTGTTATTATTACTTTGCATTGTCATTCCACTTTAAACATAAAGTAAGGCAGAGTGACAACAATATTGGCAGCACCTCACCCACACAGTCACCAGAATTAATGTGCATCCCCAAAGTGCTACTGTCTTGTGTCCAGAAAACTGCCCAGTGCTGACAAAGTGAAATGAGAGCATAACAAGAAATGCAAAGTCTCCCAGAATTAATGGCGCACTCAGTCATGTGTGCAATGGTCACAGAATCACCAGAATTAATGTACATCCCCAAAATGCTTCTGTCTTGTGTCTAGACTCCAGAAAATTCCCCAGTGCTGATGAAATGCTACTGTCTTGTGTCCAGAAAATTCCCCAGTGCTGAAGAAGTGAAATGAGAACGTAACAAGTAATGCAGTCTCCCAGAATTAATGGTGCACTGCAAATGCACAGACAGATTATGATTGCACTGCACACTCAAGGGATGCATACTAAAAGGCACAACAATACCTTACTAGTGCACACAAGTCATAAATCCCAATCTGGAAAGGTGTACATTTTGCCAGTTGGGGAATTAGTGCACAGCAATAACAATCCACTACCAGTAAAGATACCACAAAGCAGTATAAACAAGCATTTGTCAATGCCGAATGTTGCTTGCTTGTATGTGCTGTTTAGGTATTTGGAAGTCACTGGAGTGCAAATATTGAAAATTCGCGAACTTACGAGCATGTGTGGAACTGTGCAATGCTCGTTAAGTAAAACAATCATTTTTGGAATTTTTTCGCAAATTTTCAACATAGCCTTTTAAGACCTCTGCTCATGAACAGTGTCACTGTGATTTTCTTAATTGTCCTATACATTGATTTACTTTCGACTGCCATTGTGCGCAACATGGGCGGAAACACGTTTTGGGCAAGATGTGAAAAATGACAGCTGTACTGCTCATAAGGAGGTGTGGTAAAATGGCAATGTTGAAAATCTTGAGTAAAAATCTTGAAAATTCTCGAACTTACGAGCGTGCATAGGAACTGCGCAATGCACACTCGTAAAACAGTCATTTTTAGGAATTGCTTCACCAAATTTTCAACATAGGCTTTTTGAGAGCCCACCTTATTAACACTGGAATTGTTGTTTTGTTAACTGGTCCCAAAAGGTGATTTCGGGCAGTGACCATGAAATCACCCTTCGGGCCCGATTAACACGATGACAGTGCAAGAATTCATGAGGAGGGGTCCCAAAAACCCCATGTTGAAAATTTAGGCTCAAAATTCCCCAAAATGCCTGAGATATGCAACAAAGTTGAAAAAACCCTATTTATTCCATTATACAGCTTACCGGCATTTCCTCAGTTCGCGGTCGGCTTTGAAGAGTGCAGATGTGTTCCCGGTCCCGATGATCTTGAGCTCGGAGGTAAGTATGGGGTGGGGGTGTGGGGAGGCAGGGTGCGCAGTGGGTGGGTGTGAGTTTTGAGGAGCAGGGAGACGGCGAGGGAATGTTTTCTTGGTTACAGGTTTTTTAATTCAGATGACATGGACATTTGCCATGCTGGGGTGGGCCCCAGCATGGCAGGAAAGGCTGTTTGGGGGCTGGAGCTGATGGGGATTGGGCACCCTGTCGGTTATAACAAGATTTGCCATGCTGGGGTGGGCTCCCAGCATGGCAACTGGAAATGTTTTGGGGCATGTAGCCATGGAGCCAACGGGGGATTGGGCACCCTCGTCGGTTAAACATTTTTGCCACACTGGGGTGGGCTCCCAGCATGGCACCTGACAGCTTTTGTGGGGAGGCGGAGCCGATGGGAGATTGGGCACCCCCGTCAGCCATACAGTGTGTGCGTGGGGGGGAGTGCATCAGCACACAATATGCGTGCTTGGGTGTGTTGGGGGGGAGAGCTCTGCTCACTGAAGCGGAGCTCTCCCTTTCAACTGTATACCACTGCATTTTCAACTGCTGTCATAAACAGCTGCAGCAGTCATTGGAGGACTGCGGCCGCGTCTGCAAACTCACTGACTGAATTGGAATATGGGGTGCCACACCTCCGAAAACTTGGATGATGGCACTATGTTTCTTGCACATGCATGCAAGCAACATAAAAATGTATGCAGGTACAGTGGATAGCAGGTTCACACTGCTGCAATTACTCTATGGCACAATAAAAGGTGTCTGATTTAATGGCATGCATCACACACACACTCACACACACACTACAAGTAATGCATAGCAAATTGAAAACCTTTAGTAATATAACCAAATGTTTTAAACAGACAAATTATACAGTGCTGCACCACAACAATCAGCAAAAAAATTTCAAGAATTACTGAAAATGTTACTGTGTGCACATTAACACAGTTATACAAGAAAAATATAACCAAAACAGAAAGACTGCCTTTTTCTCCCAGTTAATGTACCTACACCACAAATACGCCCCTCCCCCAAAGCACACTTCACAGTACACAGACTGACTGTTCTAAATTAACATTCAAAATCCACAACAACAATAATCACTCAATGATATCAGCACAGAAGGGTTTCCTAGTAAATTCTGAGCAAAATAAATGACTCAAAAAGGCATTTTAAACAGCTTTTAGCAGTTTTGAATTGCAGAGCTCTGAGAGTAAACTGTCTCCAGCTACCACTACACACATACTACCCAGGCCAGAACTGAGGCTGTGCAGAACAATCTAGAGCCCATGTGACCTGCAATCCCATGAATCTCTGCAGAATTTCATTTGGAGCTCAATTAAAAGGTGAAGTGAGGCGAATGACATTGATTTCAAATGTACTTCACCTTAAAATTAGTGGAGAAGTGGTTTGGGGAAGGCAAAATGACACAAAGTCATTGGTTTCAATGGATTTTGCATTCCTCATTATGAAGCAAAGTACTCCACTTCACATTGTGGAGTACTCCGTGGGTTCCGCGTTACTTCATGAATCACTTCATGGAGCGAACTGGGGCCACTTCACCCACCACTACTTATAGTACTGTAACTCACATGCCGTACTTTCCTGATGAGCTGCAGCACAAAACTCCCCGACTTAAAAAACACATATTAATGAGTACAATGGTGGGGTGGTGAAGCCTGGAGAGATACTACAAAACAGGTTTACAATACATCCAAGTAACTAGAAAAAAAATTAATGTTGTGATTCGTAACGTGAATAATCGTGAATCGTGATTTGTGACTGCATTTGTGATCGTGATAATGAAGAATGTGATTTGATGCCGATGGTGTGAGAGATAACCAATCTGAAACTGTATTGGGAACATGAATGCCTATGGCTGTACTTCCAGGATGAGCTGTAGCTTCGAACTCCCTGACTTAAAAACATGTATCAATGAGTATAATGGTGGGGCGGTGAAGCCTGGAGAGATAATACAAACCAGGCTTGCAATACATCCAAGTAACTAGAACAAAAATTAATGTTGTGATTCATGACATGATCGTGAATTGTGATTTTTGACTGCATTTGTGACCGTGATAATGAAGAATGTGATTTGGTGTCGATGGTGTGATTTAACCAATATGAAACTGTACTCGGAATGCGAATGCCTACGGCTGTACTTCCCTGATGAGCTGTATCTTTATACTCTACGGCTTAAACACACGTATCAATGAGTACAATGGTAGGGTGGTGAAACCTGGAGAGATACTACAAAACAGGCTTACAATACAAAGGCACAACACCTAACCAGTGCTCACAATCAGAAATTTAAATCTGGAAAAGAATACCTTTGCCAGTTGGGGCAGGCCACGGGGGGGGGCAGTGTACTGCACTGCTGCAGTAACAGCCAGTGTTACTAGTACCAGTAAAGATACCACAAAGAAGTACAAAAATCACACAGCTGCAGTGGATAGCAGGTTCACATTGCTGAATTTACTATGTGGCACAATAAAAGGTGTCTGATTTGATGACACACGTCACACACATACTCACACACACACTAAGTAATGCATAGCAAATTGAAAACTTCAGTAATATAACCACATATTTTAAACAAACTAAAATTATGCTCTGAAGCACCACAACAATTAGCAAAAAAACGGCAAAAATTATTGAAAATATTACTGTGTGTACATTAACACAGTTATAAGAAAAATATCACCAAAACAGAAATAACTCTTTTTCTCCAAGTTAATCTACCTACACCACAGATACGCCCCTCCCCAAAGCACACTTCCACTGTATCTCAGTACACAGACTGAATGTTGTATATAACATTCAAAATCCACACACAAACAATAAATGCTCAATGATATGAGTACAGGAGGGTTTCCTACAATCGATGAACTAAAGTTTCAGCAAAAAAAGACTCAAAAAGGCTTTTTTAACAGCTTTTAGAAGGTTTGAATTGCAGAGAGCTCTCAGAGCAGACTGTCTCCTACAGCTTCTTACACACTATACCCTTAACTGAGGCTGTACAGAACAATCTAGAGCCCATGTGACCTGAAATCTCATGAATCACTGCAAACTTCACCTTTGGAGCTTAAAAACAAGGTGAAGTGAGGCGAAGTACATTGTTTTTAATGTACTTCGACTTAAGAATTGGTGCAGTAGTGGTTTGGGAAGGTGGAGTAACACAAAGTAATTGTTTTCAATGGACTTCACGTTACCTATTATAATGTGAAGTACTCCGATTTGCGTTGTTAGGCACTCTGCAAATTCGCCTTCACTCTGCGAATCACTTCATGGAGTGAATTGGAGCCACTTCGACCATCTCTAGTACCGATGTTTGTGCATGTGTGAGTGGGGCACCATGGGATTGGTTCTGTATAAACTACTTTTTAACATATTCATCAATGATCTAGAGGAGACAGTCAGTAGCAGGTTTCTAAAGTATGCTGACAACACTACCCTGGCTAAAAGAGTGGACACTGTAGGAGGGTATTATGCAGCCTGCGGGGGGTGGGGGGGACCTGCACACATTAGGAGCTTCAACACAGAAAACCAACACAGTCTGCTTTCCATTAAATAAGAAAATACCTCCCCAACCCTACAGAACTGCTTTTAAATTATTATTTGTTTGTTTTTTATTCTTTGGTAACTGGGTAAAACCCACTAATTACAATGCCTGTTTTCAATGTGAATCGGGAGCACTGATAAGGTAAAATGACTTGCTCAGACAAACACAATATGCAAGAGGAGGCTCTGGGAATCAAACCCAGGTCTGCTGGATGTATCAAACTCATTCACAGCTTGTTACTCTAACCTTTAGGCTATACTGTCTGAAGGTTTTGGTGATCTGAAAAAATAATTGGTCCCTGGTTGGTCCCCGATGGCACAGGGCTAATCAGGATAGACACCCTTTTCAGAAGGAGTATTCCTAATTAATTAGGTAAGCCCAGCCTCACATTCAAGTAAATCAGCTCATAGAATGTACCGGCTATTTTACAGGATATGAACCCAGTGAACACTGAGCTTGCAAGGTATTAATTGTCCAGTGACATGTTCATTAGAGCTCCAGTTTACATATGACGTGGGATCACATTTTCTGGTGCAGAGGAATTTTCCTTTTATTGCTCAGTATTTTTCTAGATGGGTAAAGGATAGCCCACCAGGGATATTCTTATTATAATAGGAGATCAGGGCTTGGGGGGGACCACTAGACTACCAGGGATATTTCAATTTTTATAATGGGAGATCAGGGCTTGGGAGGGGACCACTAGACTACCAGGGATATTTTTATATTTATAATTGGAGATCGGGGCTTGGCAGAGGGGCCACTAGACTATCAGGATATTGTTATATTTATAATGGGAGATCGGGGATTAGGGGGACCACTAGACTACCAGAAATAGTTTAAGTTTTATAATGGGAAACTGGGGCTTGAGGGAACAATTAGACTACCAGAGATATTTTCATTATTATAATGGGAGATCTGGGCTGGGGCAGTCCACTAGACCACCAGGGATATTATCATTTGTTTTTTGGGGGGGATCAGGGCTGGGGCAGTCAGCTAAACTACCTGGGACTGCTCAGGGACACTGCTGCATGGCCGCCCATGGCTTGTGGCAACCTGTCTAGGTGTGCCCTCTGTTTGGCACACCACTATGGTTGCCGCAAGCCGTGGGACTTTGTCACCAGGATCCTGCCTGAAAGAGAACTGGGGGCAGGATCTATGGTGCATTGGCACTCAGTGCAAGCCATCTTTGGTGCAGCTTGCACCGAGGTTTGAGAATTGTGTCAAAGGACTCTCCCCACAACCATATCTTAAGTACAGTGTGTTTAAAGGGACAGAGGAGATAAAGGAGAAAAACATTACAGAAACAAGATTATTTCTAGTTCATGCTTGTCAGAACACAGTGACTCCTAATACTGATGCTGCATTTTGGCTCGACAATTTATATAGATACCAGTAAATTGCTTCCTAATATATAATTTACACCTACAAAATGGAGATAAAAAAATAGAATTAGAAATTCATACATAAGACATAAAAGACATATACAACAGTTATTACATAACCAGTATGAGACAAAGCAATGTGGAAGTACATTACAGCAGAATTTATAGAAAAGGAGCAAATTCAATGCTGTCATTTAGGCTCATATCTGAGGTTGCCCGTAGTTTGTGGATCCAAAATCCTTCTCTACTAGAGTGGATCCTGACCAGATCTTTTCAATTCCTATGAAGGACCAGTTGTGAATCAATGGATTAGTGGCACCATTGGTATGGTCTACTGTGGCATACTCCTCATTTCTCTGTGCTATGGCCCTAATAATGATCTGCCACCTGCTCCTTCAACTTACACTTGGTTCTCCACATTTAATATGCAGATCATGCACATGTGGCAAGGTGTACCACATGCATGGTGTCACAATAGGTAAACCTTGCAATTTCATATGTCTTATTTGTGTGTGGGTTATTGATGGTCTTAGTAATGTTATGACCTCAAAATATTTACATCTGCCACAGCAATGACACCCACATAGCAGTGTAGGGAGCCAGGTGGTCAGTGGGCGAGGGATGGTTTGCGGGCTATGGGTTAGCTTGTTGCCTGAATTCTGGGGCCTTTTAAAAAAAAAATTAGCAGTTGTTCTACTCACATGGCCATGCTGGGTTCTGTGCCCAGGACGTACCAGTTTTTTTCTGATAGTATTTGTGACTGTTTCCACCTGGGTGCTGTAGGTGGTAACAAAGTTACACCTCCTACTAGCACCCACCATGACTAAAGTCCTGGGGGATAACAAACTATACCTGTCAGTATCCCTGGCAAGAATATGAGCTCTCTGTATGCAATCAGCAGAATAACCCCTGTCTAAAAACCTCCTACCCAAATCCCATACATTCTTTTCAAAGATGGTATCAGTGCTACAATTAGTATGGACACATAAGAATTGAATAACAAGAATATTGCTGATAGTGTAGTGGGGATGGCAGAAACTAGCAAAAAGTAAGGTTTTCCCATCAGTTGGCTTATGGAACAAGTCAGTATCCACCCCTTCCTTTAAATTTTTAATGAGTGTGATGTCCAGAAAGAAATGCTAGTGTGATTACATGTAACTGAAAAGTGTAAGTTCTCGTTACTTGCTCCTAAGAACTAAATAGTATCAGCTGCTGTAGCTGATGTTCTGGGCACTGTTGACATTCTATGGTGGTCCCCACGTGCTGATGGCAGATGGTGGTGCAGATCCAATCTTAGCCTGAAAACAACAGTGAGACAAGTGGAGGCAGCTTAGGTCCAACCGTATCCTACCCTCAGCTTATCAGGCACAGTTCTCCTCAAACGTGTTTTTAAGGACAGTTCTACAGAGAAAACCACTACCGACCAACAGGTATCAGAATCTGAGTTACCTGTCAAGGAAGTTTTTATTTGTTATGAGATGGCTGCACTAAAGATCAGGCATATAGTGTGGCAACAGGTAACTGAAACGATACATGGCAGTGGATTGGGTTCCAAGAGGCCTCTGAATCCTCAAGTTCCTGAGTTTCAGGAGGGAAAGAGAAAAATTCTTTGAACCCTGGATAAAGAACTGCATGAAGCTTCACTTACACTCACAAGTTAATTTTAGTAGATTGAGCTTGAGTCTAGGAAAGGCTGCCTGAAGATCTTAAAGAGAAGGAACAGCTCAACAGTTTCTCGAGCTCAGCAGAATTTGGTACATTAAAAGCCAAACTGAGCCACACTATTGAAAATTTTGGCAAAAAAAAATCTTCAAAGAGAAGAAGTGGGGCAGAGATCAATGGGATTATGAGAATAACTGCATTTTTAACTGGAAACAGTTCCAATGGTGTCAAATTCAAGCTAAAGCAAATCTGCTTTCTATCTTAAAGGAACAGCAGCAAAATTCAACCACTCAATCCAACACAGCAGTTAATGATTCAGATGGCTTCTTGTGTTGTTTTAGATAACTTAATCTCACTGGACAGGAGCCCCCCACCCACCCAGGCAAAGCCCAGAATTTCCTTTCGCAATACAGCTGCACAAGAAAGGGGCAAGCGCAGGTCAGGGAGCTCAGAACAAAAAAGGCAAATGTTCTTACAAGTAGAAGAAACAGTTTCAACAGCAGAGGGGGGGGGATGGAATCAGAATTGCTACTAACCTCTAATGTGATTAACTTGTCTTCACAAGAATTATCAGTACTTAATAAAGGTCTCAAATTTGTTCCGGAGCATAGATTGGACCATTTTGGCACAACTGTTGACCTCCACAAAGTTGCAGGGAACCTCAGTCTTAAACACATTTTTTCAACTGACAATATGGTCATCCAACTATTATGTCATAGTTGGGGGAGGAGCCAAAGGTGCCCATGGTAAAGGCTTCACAGCCTATTGAAATGCGGACTTACTCTGCCAGGAGGGACATTAATTTCATCCATGCTTAACCTATATACCTAACATGAATGCAGCAGTAGAAGTTTTCATAAGAGCATGTGAGAGGGATCAGCAAGCACTAGTGAACGAGGAATAAAGACCTGCCTTTGTTGATATGAGTGCAGCAGAAATGACAGCTCTGCAAACCCTCAATAACAAGGCCAGTATCACAATCAAGCTGGCAGATGGGGGGTTGGGGGGAGAGAATAGTTGTTATGGACACGAACAAGCATGTTGAAGAAGTCCACAGGCTGTTGGGGAACAGAACATATTGTCGCCCTCTCACCTGTGATCCAACTATGGCCTCTAAGAAGACAATTTGCATTGGGGGCTTATATGGAATGGTGGATTGAAGTCAACATGTGGGATTTTCTCGTAAAATCTTTTCCTGTCCACCAGACCATTTATATGCTTCCAGATGAGCATAAGAGTCTGGAAGTACAGCCTGGGAAGCCTATAATATTTGGCACACTACCTCACTGAGCCTCTTTTGATGTATGTTGACCATTTTATTAAGCCATTTGTGTTCATCTTATGGTCATACATTAAAGACGATATGGAAGTCCTGAGTAATTTGTAGGATATCTGCGTTGAGGATGATAATTTTTGGTCATCCTCAATGTGGAAGCATTATACACTAACATACCTCATTTTGAGGGCCTTCAGGCTTTGAGTACCTACCCTAATTGGATGAAGTCTGGTAGTCTGCCACCTACTGACATGTTGGTGGAATAGTCTAAATTTGTGCTTGAACGCAAGTTTGATTCCTGGGTGAATTTCACCTAAGGTCAGTGGATCAGCGATGGGTGCAACCTTTGCACACGATTTTGCCAGTTTGGACTTGGGGTTATGGGAAGAAAGAGTTGTTTACAATGCAGACGACAATCCTTATTTGGAACTCATATCATTATGGTGCAGATATATATTGATGACATACTGATTGTGTGGTGGGGGACACAGAGTGAGCTGTTTTTTTTTTTCCAGTTCTTGGAGACAAGTAATCAGAACTTGCACTTTTCAGTTATATGTAATGGCATTAGCGTTTCTTTTCTGGACATCACACTCACTAAATATTTAGAGGAAGGGGGGGTAGTGAGTTATTTCATAAGCCAGCTGATCGGAATACCCTTCTGCTTGCAAGTCCTTGCCACCCCCACCACACCATCAACAATATTCCTGTTAGCCAGTTCCTATTTGTCCATTGTAGTTGTAACACTGATACCACCTTTAAAAAGAATGCACAAGATTTGGGTAGGAGGTTTTTAGATGGGGTTATTCTGCAGATTGCATACAGAGAGCTCATATTCTTGACAGAGATACTGACAGGTGGGGTTTGTTATCCCCAAGGACTACTGCCCTTAGCAGGTGCTAGTAGGAGGTGCAACTTTGTTACCATCTACAGCAACCAGGCCAGAACAGTGTATTATAAGAAAAAACAGTGGACAAGGCCAGATGGTTTATGTCCTGTATCTGAACTTCAGCAAGGCCTTTGACTTGGTGCCTCATTGGACACGGGTCAGGAAGCTAGAGAACTTGGGAGTGGGAGCTAAGCTCATGGGTTAGACAGAAGTAGGCTGCAAGATAGACTACAAAGGGTGGTATTGAGGGAAAAATTCTCAAAAGCGAAGTCTGACCAGTGGGGTCCTACAGGACTCTGTGCTCAGTCCGGTGTTGTTTAACATCTTCATAAGTGACACTGTGGATGATATCAATGATAAAATCTGCCTGACTACAGATGGCACCAACCTCTGTGGGAGAGTGGTCACAGTGGAGGGGAGACAGGAACTCAAGGAAGACATGGCTAGGCTACAGAAGTGGTCTTGTATTTAGCAACTGTGGTTCAGTGCTAAAAAAATGTAAAATTATGCACTTGAGGGTGAAGAATCCAGGCCCAAATACTAGTTGGAGTGCAGGTAGGTAAGTAAGTCAGAGGAAGAAAAGGACCTGGGGGGTAATCACGAGTGACCTGAAACATTTGGCACACCTAAGGAGATCAGCAGCCAAAGCAGATTGCATTCAGGGCTGTATAGCCAGGGTAATTACCAGCAGGAAGGCAGAAGTCATTCTGCCTCTGTACCGGTCACCAGTGATACTGTACCTAGCATACAGTGTGCAGTATTGGTGCCCATATCTTAATAAGGATATTAACTTGCTGGAAATGGTCCAGAGAAGATCAACAAAGCTGATTCAGGGCCAGCAGGACAATGCCTTTGAAGAGCAGGTCAGGATACTCAACAGGAAAGAAGGGGGGGGGGACATTACTGAGACCAAGTACCTTAAAGGTATAAACAAGGTGAGCATTGAGGACCTCTTCAGTTTTAGTAGGAACAAGACCACTAGGGAGCACAGAGTAAAGCTGGTGGGGGGAAGATTCAAGAGAGAGAGAGATGAGGAGGCACTTTTTCACTGAGAGGGTGGTGGCCAAGTGAAATGAGCCACCAGAAGAGGTGGTATCCCCCAAAATAATGTGCAACTTCAAGAGAGGCTGGGACAGAGTAAGGGGAAAAACTGCAGGTAGAATGGAGGCGAGTGGGGGGAGAGGAGGAAGTAGAGGAAAGTCAAAAGGGATATGGGGAGGAGGGCAGTTTCCTTTGTGATACATAGGGAGCTGCAGAACTGAGCAGACTACATAGACCATAAGGCCTTTATCTGTTGGCATGTTCATATATATATATATATATATAAAAATGGCACATCCTGGGCACAGAACCCAAATTGGCCACATGGGTAGAACAACAGCCAATAATGTTTTTTAAAAAGGCCCCAGAAGTCAGCCGAAAGGCTAACCCATAGCCTACAACCCGTCCCTGACCACCAACCACCTGGCCTCCTACACTGCTATTAAGATGCCATTACTGACAGATGTAAATTTTGTGACTTCATAACACCTACTAAGACCTTCAATAACACACACACAAATGATACACATGAAACCTCAAGGTCTATTAATTGCGACAACACACACATGGTATACTGTACCTTGCCACATGTGCATGTTGTGCATATTATGTGGGGAGAACCAAACATATTTTGAAGGAATGGGTAGGAGATCATGTTAGAGCCATAGCACAGAAAAATGAGGAGTATGCAACAGCAGCTCATACCCACGGTGCCACTAATCCTTGCTTCACAAATGGTCCTTCATGGGAATTGAGAAGGTTTCCTTGGGATCAAGGGAGTGGTGATCTGGTCAGGATCTTCTCTAGGAGAGAAGGATTTTGGATCCTTAAACTAGAGGCAACCTCAGGTATGGGCCTAAATGATAAAACTGAATTGGCCCCTTTTCTATAAATTCTGCCACAATGTATTTCTATCTTGCTTTGTCTTATATTGGTTGTGTAATAACTGTTGTAGATGTCTTCGTGTCTTACTGTATGAATTTCTAATTCTATTTTTTGTCTCCATTTTTAGCTGTATATGATGCATTAGGAAGCAATTTTCTGGAATCTAGCAGTTGTTAAGCCAAAATGCAGCATCAGTGTTAAGAGTCACTGTGTTCTGACAAGCATGAACTAGATATAATCTGGTTTCTGTAATGTTTTCATCCTTTATCGTTCTCCTGCCTTTTTAAACACACTGGGCCAGATTTTTAAAGGGTGATGTGGGGCTTGCAACAAGCCCTGTTTCAAACTTGTCTTTGGCACAGCTGCACCAAACACCAGTACCGCAACTGCACACTATTTTAGTAGGTCCAGTGCGGTAGCGACACTTTACTGGATGTAAGGCATCTTTTTTTTTTTTTCAATTGTTTCACCAGGTGAGACACACTAAGCTTAAAGCTTGTTTATAGGTGCAACCTGGGAGCACAGGGAAGTTAAGTGACTTGCTCAGGGTCACACTGTATGCAAGTGGGGACTGTGGGATTCAAACCCAGGTCTCCAGATTTGCAGCTCAGAGCCTTAAACCACTGCGCTGTACTGCCTCCCAAATATTTGGTGCAAGCCCCATAAAAAAGCTACCCAGGACTGCTGCAAGCTAGACCAGCAAATGTTGGTCTAACTTGCAGAAATTGGTGCATGGGATGGAAAATCCCGATCGTGCACAGAGAAATGCCTAAAGCCCATGTGCCAAACGCATTGGTGCTCCTAGGGCTGCAACCGCTGTGATCCTATTGTAGATCCGGTACACTGTATTTAAGATATGATTTTTGGGGAGAATCCTTGTCTCTCGATAAAGCGTGACAGCGTGAAATGTCGAAGTTCTCACTGGTGGATAGTCAGTTTGCTATTTGCACTCTGTTGCAATAAAATGATTGCATAGCATTTCCTTCTTGGCTTAGAGTGCATTGTTTTCTTTTAGTATTTTTTTCCAACACTTAACCAGCTCAAGAGCCATGTTTATTAAATGTTTTTGCAATGCAACTGGAATGCATCTGCAATTCTCTCACAATGCAATGTAAGACTGAGTTCAGTTAAATTCAGTTTTAGTCAGGGAAAAACCATTGAGCAGAGTTTGTTTACAGTGGTGTCCTGTTAAGGCAAAGCTTTGATGACAAGTGAACATGTTGTAGAATTGCCATACATTTGCAACACTTTTTGTAAGGTTTTGGGTTGCATCCAATAACACTTACGCATCTCATTGAGAAACACAACAGCAGCTCATTGCTGAAACAGTTCACTGTGAATTTTACTGCATGGTCATGAATTGTCCAGGCTGCTCGTAAGTGTCAACACCAACCCAGCCTGTGCTAATTTAAGGGCAGCTGGGGACAGTGCGTTCATGACAAATGCTCCCTGATTGTGGACTTCCTTGCCCTTGAACATTCAAATGGGAACCAAACAGTTTTTTATATTTTTAAACAAATGTTGATGGGGTTCTTTATTGTTCTGCATCATGATAGCATTTGTGCAGAATGAGTGTTGGAAGCTTTTTGTTATCCGTGAAAATTGTCACATGCATGCTTGTTTTTCAGTTTGGTAAGCTGCTCTGTGTGTTCCCCACAGGGCATGTAATACAGTGAAATCAAACATAGACCTCAAAATCTGGCATGCTGTTCCATGCTGAGCCCTTGACAAAAGCAATTTTTCTCAGATCCCTCATGAATTTACAAGGCAGACTTTCCAAAAGGATCTGCTTGTGTTGCATCTGCCTCTACTTTCAAATTGGAAATGCATCCAAGCTGTTAGACTTCATGTCCCAAAAAAAGATGCAATTGCAGGAAGAAATTATGCAAGTCAATTTTGCATTCATTTTTTACCACTAATCATGACATTCTATTGCAAATGGACAGTATAGCTGCCAGGGTACTCATACATAATTGGGTGGATGCAGACACAGGTATATCATGTGTTTGTGTCTGCGTCTCACCCCTTTGAAAATCCTGCTTACCATGTCTATATGTTTGGTAGTACACCCCCTGGTATTTTTGTCCTGGGTCAACCAATATGCTATATATAAACTGATTATCTCATATACTATATAACTAAATCAGCATGTTTTAGTCAGTGCAGGCTCAGTGGCACAGAGGGTTGAGGCGCTGGACGTTACACCTCATGCCATGCCGGTGACTCGAGTTCGGAAACGAGCCCAGGTTGGCAGAAGTTGGCGGGTGGGGAAGGGAGAGGATGTGAGTGGCTACTGGCCCTCCACTTCTGGAGAGAGAACTTGGTCCCCTCAGAACTTGGCTGCCCTCTGATGGAGGCCGGAGTGGCTGCATTGCTTCCAAGGAGTGCCAGCGTTAGGCCAAGGGAAGGAGGGTGGAAGGGGCTGGTACTGGAGCTGTGCTGCGCATGTGCACCTCCTCGTGCATGTATCATTGCTTCCAGGGCCTCAGGTAGGACCAAACATAGGGGTGATAATGGAGGAAAAATGGGGGCCACCTAGGATGAAGCCTCTGGGCTGGCTCTGGGGTTTCCTCTAGGGTGTGCATGGCACCATAAGACCCCAAAAGACCCTGAGTTTGGTAGGTTGGCAGATGAGCTGGAGGCCTGCCAAGGAGGATAAATAGAAGTATAAAAAAAAAAAAGTCAGTGCGTTTTACAAACCCACCAGTTTATTTCACATCCAACTGTGTTGTTTCACAGGGAAATCAACATGATTTATGTACTTATATATTCTTCATGCAAAGAAATGTATGTCATACAGAAACCAGTATATTCAATGTGCAACTAGGTTAGTGAAGATTGGGCCAAGATGGACTGGGCAAATCAGAACCAGAAAAAACAAGCATTTGTCAATGCTGAATGTTGTTTTGCTGGCATTGGCATTGGTAGTGCAGGAGTTAGAGAGATTCATAATAGGAATGGCAGTGAAGTAGTGAACTGACACCAACCACACTCCCACCCTGCAGAGAGTGACTGGCTTTGGGTCATCAGCCATAACACTCATGCCATTTCACCTCACCCTACCCTGCAGACACCGACAAGTGTTGCAGTGTGCCTTGGGGTCTTTGGACCTTATGCTCACCCTATTCCACAGGAAATAAGCTGAGATGGGTACAGAACAGGAGAATGGGGTGAGCTGTGGGGCAGAAGAGTCCAAGGCACACCTTGAGGCCTGTCAGTGGCTGCAGGGTGGGGGTTGGGGTGGAATGGCATGAGCATTACAGCCAACAATCCCAAGTCACACCCCTGACGCCTGTCATTCTCTACAGGGTGGGGTATTACGGTTGGAAACCCTAACACCCCGGGTGTGTGTTGGTATTTTCACTCCAAATGTTCAACATGGGCTTTTTGTGACCCAACCTCATGAACAGTGGCAGTATCAGTTCATTAGCCGACAGGTGATTTTGCACAGTGACTGCGCCATTTGGTGCTACAGGTGTGAAAACACATTTTGGGCAGGATGTGAAACATGACAGCTATACTGTTCATGAGGAGGTGTAAAAATATGGCAATGTTGAAAATCTGGAGTGAAAATATGAAAAATTGGTGAAGTCATGAGCATGTGTAGAAACTGCGCAATGCACGCCCATAGCACAATTATTTTGGTGATTTTTTAACCAAATTTTCAACATAGGCATTTTGGGACCTCCGCTCATGGATAGTGGCATGGTGATTTTGTTAATCTGTCTCAAACGTTGATTTCCCACAACGACTTCGCCATTGTGCGTCACATGTGCGAAAACACATTTTGGGCAGGATGTGAAAAATGACAGCTATACTATTCATGAGGAGGTGTAAAAAAATGGCAATTTTGAAAATTTGGAGTGAAAATATTACGAGCATGCATGGAAACTGCACGATGCTGCTCGTAACACATTCATTTTTTGGAATCTTTTCACCAAATTTGCAACATAGGCTTTTTGGGACCCCACCTTATGAACAGCAGTACCGTCATTTTGTTAATCGGTCCCAAAATGTGATTCCATGCAGTGACTGTAAAATGCCCTTTCAGGACCAAATAACAAAATGACAATGCATGTGTTCATGAGGTGGGGTCCCAAGAACTCCATGCTGAAAATTTGGAGCCAAAAGTCTAAAAAAATTGGCAGAGATAGTCATCTAAGTTGAACTACCCCCCCATTGATGCCATTATACAGCGTACCATGATTTTCTTCAGTTTGCAGTCAACTTTTGAATAGTTCAGACTTCTCCCGCTCCACTGAAGATCACCGCGCCAGACCTCCAGAGGTAAGTATGGGGTGAGGGGGTGCAGGGAGGTGGGGTGCTCCAAGGGTGGGTGTGGGTTGGGAGGAGGGCGTCCTGACACGAGGACCATTTTCTTATTTATAGGGACAAAGAAAAAAAAAGGGGAAGGTTTTTTTTTTCTGGGTTTTACAAAAACATACATTTGGGCACACTGGGGTGGGCTCCCAGTGTGCCACCTGTTTTTTTGGGGGGGTGACTGCAGCTGACGGGGATTAGGCACCCACATCAGCAAATAAAGTGTGTCTGTGTTGGGGGGGACATGATGCCAATGGGAATTGGGCACCCCCATCGGCAAGCAAATTAAACTGGGGGGAACATTATGTTGACTGGGATTGGGTATCCCCATTGGCAAACAAATTAAACTGGGGAGGGGGCATGCCAACAGGGGGACTGGGCACTCCCAACATTGGCTTTCTGGGGATTGTGAGAGGTGGACAGCGGGAGCCGCCACCATGATTATTGAAATGTTTCACCAGGCAAGGCATGTAGGGGAGGCGTGTCATCTGTGCTGCTGCATGATGAGCTTGTCTCCAATTGCAGTGGCACATTTGTTTCAAGTTGGTGGCACTTTGCATAATACTTATGTCACTGCTAGCATGCTGGCTAATTGGAGAATGAGGAACGCACCTATTAAAGCTTGCCCTGCATTCGCCAACACTGACACACCTCTGCAATTCTCCTAGTACCACAAAATGTTGCTTGCGCACACGCAAGACAACCTAAAAAACATATAACATATATAGAAAAAGAAATGTTGCAAACAATTCATAAAAAAATATGTAACCTTTAGGCTGTCGAAAGAATTGGAAAGTATAGGAATTTTGGACTGATATCAGTCCGTGTAAAAGCAAGGGTTAAGTTTCACATCAGCTCTTGATTTACTGCATTTAAAAGGTCAATGTAAACCAGTGGCTTCACCTTTGGCACCTCTAGTATGGGGCTTTATAACTCTGAGACTCAGGTTTGAATCTCACCATTAATATTTCTCTGGGGGGCTTCCAGTGCCCCCCCCAGCCCAGCACTGCCCTTCCATTGCCTGCTGAGGCAGGGGGATCTCCAGTTACTGGATTTGTCATTTGGGAGGGGTCTTAATTTGACCCCTCCAGTAATTTCCCAACCTGTCACTGCCTGCCATAACAGGTTTGACACGGGTCCTGGTAATACGTGGTAAAGAGCCCCCCCAATTCAAAAGGGGTCAGCCAAAGGTTTCTAAACTGATGTTTAACTAAATAAATAAATAAATGCTAGTACAACATTGGGGAGCTATCCCTACATCATCACATTTTTTGTCCAAGCACCTTGAAATGCAGAAAGAGTGTTAACTTCATGAGATCTGGGCTCCGAATATACATGCAAAATTAGTCAGTGGCAGATCAGGGCACTTCGGGATATCAGAATCAGGGGGTATCCCCAATAAAACAAGAATGAGGGTTCCCCTGCCAGGGCAGGTAGCTGAACAGTAACTTTGAAATCCGGTGGGCTATCACAAGCCCCACCCCCCATCAAAGGGGAAAGGTCTAGTTCAGAGGATGGGGTAGTGGGGACTGGCAGCTTTCCAACTTAAGGCATGGAACCATACGGGGCATGGATATCCACTTGGGAAGCATTGAGGCCACAGTATCCCCCTCCCCAGATTATTTTACAGTGAGGCTGTGTAATGGTCTAGCAGCTAGAGCTCAAGTTCGGGAGTCAGGAGAACAATGTTCAAATCCTCCAAGAGCCCCTGTGTGCCCATGAACAAGTCATTTAACCTTCTAGTGTTTCAGCACACACCACTGTAATATTGGATAGGTGCAGGACCCCCATGCAAATTAGACATCGAATTTCACCTGAGCTATCTTGGGTAAAAAGTAAAAAAAAATGCTTTCACTCTCCTTTCTTCTTTATAAACCAACCCCAATCCAGCCCCCCCTTTTGCTCCTGCCCTCTTACCATTTGACAGTGTTGGGGACACAGCAGTGTGTTCCTCATCCCCCCCCCCTTGTCCATATAGTAATGAGGGGAAGGAAATTCTTTTCTTCACGAAAAGTCAAATCCAGAGGAAAAAAAAATGGGTCTAATCTTTAGGGGCACACCTGTGCGTACCACCATTTACCATTCCTCTCAGCTCTTGTTAGCTGCAAATGACACTCATACATCCTTTCTGCTCCAGACCATGTATTGTAGTTCCCTACTCTGTTGCCTACCTCACACCTGGCTGCATGATGTGCTCTCCATGCCATAAGGCCTCAAGGGGAGCAGCTAAAAGAAGTCAAGGGGCAATGGAGGAAGGGTGCACAGACAGCTATGCCCCCCACCCCAAGATTAGACCTTCTTTGTTGTTTTTTTTAAATATGCTAGGATGTGGATGTTTTAGTAAATGGTAATTCCACCTACTTCATCATGGATTCAAGGGGGACAGAGGTTCATAATTTCAATACTGAGTGATCAGGGACAATGCTAGGGAACGACTTTTGAAGGAGGAGAGAATGGTGCAGTATTTTTGAGGCTTTTATGGTGGAGGAGCAAAACTGTAACCTATAGCAGTGGCAATTAATTTCTTCTGACATAGTGACTCTTTTCCCTGAAAACAAAACATTGTCTTCTAAGCACTAGAAGCAACATGCTTACTTAACCAGGCTGGACCTCCTGTTCTATTCCCTCTGCTGCCTTGCTCTTGACTGCCCTCCTGACACCCATCACTGCTCCCTGTATTACTCTGTATCTCACTTCTGTTGAAGATTGTCGCCTTTCTTTTAAAATGTATACATTTGGATCAATTCTATATATTATGTATGTTACTATATCAGTTTCTTTTATTATTACTAATTGGTGGAATGATCTTTCTTGACTGTTTCTCTGTCCTTTGTAAATTATATATGAATCTTATAATATTTGTATTATTCTGTAACAGTTTGCAAATGGGACCTCACTGGAAATGAGCCTTGGCTCAGTTGAGGATATCCTTGTTCGTATTTTATTATGAATAAAAAGGTTGTCTATCTCTGTCTATCTATCTATCTATCTATCTATCTATCTATCTATCTATCTATCTATCTATCTCACTGTGCCTCCCTCATATTCAAGTTTTGGTTTCGATCTATCCTCTACTATCTCAGCTCCTGACTGTTCTGCCCCACACCCTCCTTTTACTCCCTCCACTCTGCTGACTGTGACATGTTTTATCTCCCGGGGAAAACCTCAGCTGGTCTGTCTGCTTTCTCTCATAGACTTCCGTTTCTCTGGATCAGCCTTCCTCCCTCCCTCTTTCCACTCTTTGCCCTCCCCGAACTCCCTGAATGCACTACTTCAGGCCCACACTGACCATGTCTGCTCTTGTACCTATAGTGACTCTGTCCTAGCTTCCACTCCTTCGTTTCTCCCCCATCCTGATTTGTAGCCACTTTTGCACATTTACCCTGTCAGTATGTATTGCACTATTTTGCACTGTCCCCTTGACACTGCATTGTAATTTCAGATTGATCACTGTGATTTTTGCTTTTTGCTGCTAAATTGTCAACGTATTTTGTGCTTCCCCATGTACCCCTGCCTCCTGGATGCTTCTGGGAATTAGCTGTTTACATCTCAGTAGGCCTTTTCTGGTAAAACTCTTTACATAAATAAATACACTATTACACAGTAAGTGATGTATGTAAGATAAATTTAGATGTGTACACTGTTGTCTGCCAGGATCAGATGCAGTGACAGAGTGGGTTCAATTTTCAAAAGTGAGCGCATAAGCCATGCCAAAGGCAGCTTGCAATGATTGCCAGTGTGCCAGGGACCCTGTGCCCAATTCTTGATTAGGTAGGATCCCGGCAGCAAACTCCCACAGCTTGCAGTAGCTGTAGCAGTGTGCAAAACAGAGGGTACACCTGGACAGGTTGCCACAAGCCATGGGCGGCTGTGTGGGGATGTCCCCAAGTATTCCCTGGTGGTCTAGCAGACTGCCCCCCAAGTCCTGATCCCTCACTATGTAGTACTTTATTAAATTATCCCTGGTGGTCTAGCAGATCACCCCAAGCCCTGATCCCCCATAATGTATTAATAAAGTATTCTGGTGGTCTAATGGCCCTCCAAGCCCCGATCCCCCATAATGTATTAACACATTATCCCTGGTAGTCTAGCCCCCCCCAAGCCCCAATCCCCATAATGTATTAATAAATTATCCTTGGTGGTCTAGTGGCCCCCCAAGCCCTGGTCCCCCATAATGTATTAATAAATTATCCCTGGTAGTGTAGCATTCCCCAAGCCACCATCCCCCGTAAAGTTGTAATACATTATTGCTGTTCCCAATTGTTTAAGCAGGTAAGACACAGTAAGCTGAAAGTTTGTTTACAGGTGCAACCTGGGAGCACAGGGAAGTTAAGTGACTTGCTCAAGGTCACACAGTATGCAAGTGGGGGCTGTGGGATTCAAACTCAGGTCTCCAGATTTGCAGCTCAAAGCCTTAAACCACTGCGCTATACTGCCTCCCATTATTGCTGGTGGTCTAGTGCCCCCCCAAACCCTGATCCCCCATAATTTATTAATAAATTATCCCTGGTAGTCTAGCAGCCTGCCAGCCCTGGTCCCCCATAATGTATTAATAAATTATCCCTGGTAGTGTAGCATTCCCCCCCCAAGCCACCATCCCCCGTAAAGTTGTAATACATTATTGCTGTTCCCAATTGTTTAAGCAGGTAAGACACAGTAAGCTGAAAGTTTGTTTACAGGTGCAACCTGGGAGCACAGGGAAGTTAAGTGACTTGCTCAAGGTCACACAGTATGCAAGTGGGGGCTGTGGGATTCAAACTCAGGTCTCCAGATTTGCAGCTCAAAGTCTTAAACCACTGCGCTATACTGCCTCCCATTATTGCTGGTGGTCTAGTGCCCACCCAAACCCTGATCCCCCATAATTTTTTAATAAATTATCCCTGGTAGTCTAGCAGCCTGCCAGCCCTGATTTCCCATGATGTATTAATAAATTATCCCTGGTGGTCTAGTGCCCCCCCAAGCCCCAATCCTCAGTAATGTAAATAGAACACTTCATTGATGGTCTAGTGGACCCCCACCCCAGAAGGTAGTGTTCCACCACCACCATGCTCCCCCCATCCCAAACCCCAAGCCAGTGACCAGCACAGCCCTCCTCTCACCTCCATGGCTGGTCGCTGACTGGACTGTCACTGAGTGCATACTTTATAGTGTAAGCGTTCATTGAGATGCCTATTTCTTTCTGTTGGAGAGCAACTTCTTTGGATTAGTTCTAACTAACTGGGATTAGCCATCCCCTCGTTGCACCCCCTGGATAGATTGGAGTGCACAGACACCTTTTGGAAAAGTTCAACGACAGAGCAGCCTGCACAATTCCTGATGACATCACAATGTCCTCTGTTGCACTTAAAACAGAGTAGTAAAATAAAACAGAAATAATTAAATCTTCATAAAAAGAACCTATCTTAAAGTTGGACAATTTAAATTACAATACATTGTATACACTGGTCTACAAGTTGGCTGCTTGCATCCCATTTTGCCCCACCACACCTCACAGATAAGACTTGAGCCCTTGGATTCTATGTAAATGCGTTGCTTTATGAATAACCTTTTCTGAGTAAAGTAAACTGACTTGAAAATATTGTAGTTGTTTTTTGAATTAGATTAATATGGGACAGACAATATCCTGATTCAGAATATACCACTTATCTTTACTTGAGAGGGTGGCAGGACTTTCGTAACTTATTCGTGACACTGCCACTTGTGAGTTATTGCCCTGCCCCCTTACTCATGAAGATAAGTGACATATTCACAGTCAAGCCATTCTGTAGCCCATATATATCTCATAAAAAAGAAAATCAGTTTACTTTACTCACAAAAATGTATTAATAAATCATTGTATTTAGATAGAAACCAAGGGCTAAAATCTTTTTTGCAAAGTGTGATGGCCCACAAATGGATACAGACAGTCACGCCATTTGCTCCGCTTCACTTGAATTCTGTGTGAATGACATAGACTCAGTTGCACTGGTGCTATTGCTATACTCACCCGCCCTCCTTAGGCTCAACATTGGCTGATGTCCATTCAAATGTGCCTGGTCGCTACAGCCTGTCCTTGGGGGGCCAGCCCCCCACCTATGCACTGGTTCATTATATGTACCTGGCATCCAGTGGCATTTCCCTCTAGCCCCATTCTCCTGCACTACAGAATCTGAATCCTATTCCCAAAAAATATCTTTTTTCCCCTGCTGGCTCTACTCTGGGCTGCCATGGAGCTGTGACATTATTATTGCCTGCCCTTAATATTTCTAAAGGACAGGATTGTTGCAACCCTCTGCAGCACCCTTTGTAACGGATGCCATGCTTTGAATGTGACCATGTGGGTCACAAGTATGATGGCCCTTATCTCCTTCTCTACACATTTGCAAATAACTTTCAACTCCTTGGCTTTGAGCATTGTCTAAGGGCTTCAAAAACGCAATGTTCATGAAGTGATCATTGAGCCCTAAGTTGTCAATCAAATCAAAACTCATTGCCCACATGTACCAATATATGGCAATACATATATTGATTAAAACTGTTATAAACAGCATGCTTAACATTATTCTTAGTATAAAAACTTAACAGTTTAGTCATATCCTTTATTGTATAACTATATGTGGTATTATAAAACAAAGGCTGTCAATGGAACATTCAGATTGGCTGACTCACATTCTAAAGGGTTCGGTTAAAAGCTGAAAATCCTCATGAACAACAGAACAATTAGAATTTAAACAACAAAAATCAATTAAAACAAGAAAACATTTTTAGTTTCATAATAGCATTAAGGCACTAAAGGAGTTAGGTTAAAAGCATACAGCTTTGAGCCTACTCTGGTGTCCCCCAGTCCCCAGGGATAGACTAACAGACGGTATCTCAACTCTTGGTTATGCCTTAAAAGAATGTTTTTGAGTTTGAAAATCAAATAGTTGCTTTAATTTCACACAGTTTCATCATGAAATAATAACTGTATTAAATGGATATGTCCTGATAAATAGGATAAACAATGCTTGCAATTTATAACAATAAATAAAATATAAACTAGGAAATAAAATATAAAACAGGAAACAATTAAATGTAATCTCAAACTGGCAAATAAGGGTCCACTTCATTAGTTTTGGTTAGCATACTGTGGTTTTTACCTAGAAGGGTTGCCATTTTATAAACTAACGGAGTAATGGTTTTATACAACCATGTTGCTAACTATTTCTGAATAGTATTTTAAGCAGCAGTGTTTGTTAGGTAGTATACATTTCATTATATTGCTTTTTTTTTTAGCAAAACTGTAGTTTTGGCATACCTAGATTAAAAAAAAAAGTTTATTTTTGATTTCAAATTAAAAACAAAATGTATAACGTTTTTTATAATTAATGACTTATGTCATTATAGCCACCACTTGCAATACTTGAATATCTCTTCTGTTGAGGGTATCTTATTTTGTTGTTACTTATTATGCTTTTGTTCTTCAGGAGCAACCCCCCCTTGGCCCCCCTCCTTTGCAGGCAACCCAGGATCATCCGCTCACAGTGCCCCCTGAATTACCCCCAGGATGGAGCCACCAGGGCCCTTCACTTAGCCCCATTGGATCTGTGTCTCGGGGGCAGTGGGGACCTAGGTCCATCACACAAAGAGACACAGGGGCTTCATTGAGCCCATCAGGGAAATACATATAATTTCTTTATATTATTTCTTTTGGGGGTGTCAGACTGGATGCTGTGAACACGCTACGTGTCCAACATGCCCCCCAGACCAGTGCAAGCAGGTGCTCCAGTATCGGTGCATCCCATGGTCACCCACGAGCCCTGGACCAAAGTCACTTGACCTCCCTCCCTCCTCCCCAGAGGTGGAGAGCATGCCATAGCTGCTCAATCCACCTTCAACCCAGCCATCCCTTAAGTGCCCCAAGTCCACTCCTGAACCTTGGTCACCCTCGAATCGCAAGCAGTGATCTTTCCACTGCGCCAGTGGACTGGCTGAAGGGTGCCTTTTTGCTGTAAATAGAGGATTTATACAAAATAAGTTACTGCTAAACTATAAAAAAAACAAAAAGCATGCTGTTTTCTACACCACATATGAAAAAAAAAAAAGCAAGCCCACTGTCAATACACAGTCGTGACGGAGTGCAGTTTGAACAAGTAAGCTCATTTAAGTATCTTGGAGTGTACCCAGATGAAACCCTTTCCTTTACCCCTCACATAGGCCATGTTGTCAAATCAGTCAGTGTTAAGCTAGGTGTACTTTATAGGCACATGAACTTTATGACACCCAATCCCTTGCGGCTAGCCATCAGTAGTTCATTACTATCCTCAGTTGACTATAGGCTGGTTATTTACAGTGGTGCAACAGACACAACTTTAAAAAGGATTAAGCTGCTACTCAACAAGGTGTGCAGGCTCACCCTTGGAACAGAAAAACTAACACATACATGTACCCTATAAGCTAAAACCAGCTGACTGCCCTACACAGCAGAATCAGGTATCAAATATGTCTGCTGGCAAAAAAATCAAATTAAACCTAGCCCCTGCCCCCATGAAGAAGCTTTTCCAACTGACTAAAACCACTGAACATACCAGAAGTAGAACTAAAAAGTCCCTCCAGGTCCCCTTTAGACACACCACCTTAGAACAAAGTTCCCTAGCTTATAGGGTCCCTAGGTGGTTAAATGTACTCTCTGACACCCTTCACGAGTTCAATAAAACTGCCCCTTTCAAAGTGGCACTCCGGAACCATCTATCCCAGTCTGGTGGATATGACTGCTATACCCATCCTCCCCCTTCCCCCAGACAGACAGCACATCCTCCCTCCAACCTCCAGTACCTCACCTAAGTTTCTCTTCCAACCTACAGCACTTAAATAAAACATGGCAATGCCATGTTGGCTGCTTACTTGCACCTTTATGTCCTATTGTGACTGCACCTCTGTGTCCTATACACTGTACTACCCACCATTGTCTGTACAACTTTGTTTGATTCACTGAAGAACTGCTGTACTTGTGTAACTCTAAAGTGTCTCTGCACCTTGATTTTTGATGTGGAACCTTTGTAAATGAGCTCTCTAGCTCAAAGGTTATGGAATCTGAATCTGCAGTAAATACTGTGGATGTATTAATTATAATGGTGGTAGTATTTTTCTGATGGTAAATAGCACCACACCAGACCAATATGTCTTTTCACTGTGGGCATTGCAAAGGTCCAACAACTTTTTATAAACTTCAGAGTCATGCATCTCAGCTCAGAAATGAAAGAAAATGAAAATAAAAATTGGTATAGTGCTGTTTTTGTCAGAAATGCACTATTACTAAAAAATGAGATGATGACTTCCAAATGCTGCTGCTTTAAAGCATCAATGCAACAAAAAATACTTTCCAAAACAGCTAGTTTTAGCTACTATTACTGAAAATATTAGTATACCTGTTGAGTCTACTTTTCTAGGTATGTTCTATACTGTGCACCATTATTTTATGTTCTGTATCCTAAGTCTTACCAGGTTTACAATGGTATTTCTAAGACAAATGTGGCAGCTAGCTTTTTTTTTTTTAACTATTTTTCTGCACCGACCAGAGGAGCTCTCTCGGGCATCCTCCAGTGCCCCCAGCTCTACCTCCGTGCCTGAGATGCCTCCGTTTTTCCTGGCACCATCCCGGCTATCCCTCCGATTCTAAGCCCCCTGAGGTAGGGCCACCCTATCTGCTCAGGGCACTCTATCTTGAATTCAGGCCAGGCTGGGCTCAGCCCACGAGAGGAGGGCAACTGGCGGTGGAGTGTGGCTGAGTGGGTGGAGGTGCCGTTGCCTATTCCTGAGTCGGGGTGGTTCTGTATATAGGATCCTCCTGGAGTACAGCATGCAGTGACATCCATGCAAGGCTGCCTGCTGATGTCTGTCGCACTCCTGCCCCATTGTTTCTGTCTGGTGATCCTGCTATACCCCTGATCTCCATCGGGGGTTGCGAGGACACTGAGCAACCCCAGGATCCCTCCCCAGGGAGAGGAGAGCTGTCCTCCGGATGCTCAATCCTCTCCCTCCCCTGCTGACCCCCGGCTCCCCGAGTCCGTCCCTGAACATGGGTCGCCGGCATGGCACGAGGTATGGCATCCAGCACCTCAACCCTCAGCACCACCGGGCCGGCAGCTATCTTTTTTTTCCTGACAAAAAAAAATAATTTAAATATTTATAAAATACTCACATTTTGGTTGAACTAGAAAATGTTACCACAAAATAAAACAGGATGATGCCTGAAACTATTACACTGAAAAAAAAGTTGGGTCAAATATTTTGCCCATTTTCATTGCACTGCTGCTTTAAGCAAGATGTATTATTAAAATGTAAGAAGCATATTAGTAGTTGCAAATGTTAGAAAAATCTGTTTTCATATACAGTATTTAGCTCAAAGCGGGGCTTCCATTAAAAACTCCAAATGAACCTTGATGCAATGATTTTATTCAGTTTAACCCTTACAGTACTGTGGGAGTGTATATACATCCTGAATCTACATACGTTCAAACATATCCAGCACTCAAATTTAAAAATTTGGTTCACTGAATGTTATTTTCTTTCCAAAATCCACAAAACATCAAAATTAGCAACTATGAAATTACTGTGAACTCTAGAGAAACATGACCACTGTAGCTAAGGTGTAGTCATTTCCTCTTCTCATTCATTTCCCCTGTTCAGTAAAATACCACCAACAGTTTCATGTGGTTCTATTTCAGTTGGCTTGCATTTGCCCCCCCCCCACAAACACACACACACACACACACACACACACACACACACACAAAACACACACACACACGCAAGGATTCTGCTATAAAAAGGCAGCCTAGCCCTCCATTCCCAATCAACAAAAACTAAACAAATGAAATAAGTGCATTTAATTGAGACTATGATAAGGTACATTCATATTTTGACTTGCCCACTGAACATTATCAACTTTGAAACAAAAGGACCTTTACTGAATACCTCTAGCTTCCCCAGCAGCCATGGCTATGAAAGCAACAATAGATCTCACCTCATGCATAAAGTGTTCAACTCAAACTAGCTTGGCTGCTTTTTGCCAGCTTGAACTGATAAACCCACAATATTGGCTACAAGTGAGAAAAGCATAACACACAAAAAAAAATTGACAGATTCAAAGCAAATTACCATCACTTGTACTGACACCTAGTTTTTGATGTCTAGGCATCTCTGAAGACCTTTCAGCCCCTTCTGTTTCAGCCTCCGGAACGCGAAGAAATAAAAGCAACCCAGAACAAGTACAAGCTCTGTTCAAATATAAGTACTTCACTGTATCAACATACTTTCACTTGACAGTGAATGCCAGTTTGTGCAGCTTCATTGCTTGAAACATAAGTAGGAACCAATTTCCCTTACACTAAATGTTTCATGAAGGTTTAGTTTGCCATTTTGGGTGACAGTGCTGAGGTCAAAGGGTTGGTGCTGATGTGCTGTACAAAGACAATTTATTGTAAGCTACAAGTCCATAGGACAAATGAAAACTAATACAGTGCCTGTTGCTAGTGCGTATGTTTTATGAACAATACAACCAGGAGTTCTCTTCTGTTTTATCACATACATTATTTATCAATTTTAGGAGCACATGCAATTCCCCTTTAATCCCCCAGTGAGGCGAGCTATATATGATAAATGCTAGGAGAGTGTGGTGTACAAAGTAATATCACCATTGAGGGAGGTTAATCAGGTAACGAGCCTCAAGGCCAAAGGCCAGGTGTCATTAAGACCTAATTAGCCACTAAGATACAATATTTCAAGAGTACTCTGAACTATCCTAACATTTGTTTATAGAATACATACGGATAACCAGTACAGTTGACAATGCAGAAATATCACACACGACACCATTTGGAGGGGATACAGGTACTCACAAAAGTTATTTCAGTGCAAAATAACTCCTTCATTAAGGTGCCATAATGCACCAAAAGGTGTAACATCATATACCTGCCACTGCACTAAGAACTTTGTTAATGCACTAGTTAGGGTTAAACTGAAAAAAACAACAGAGAAATTTGGCATTAGGGTTTCCAACCCTAGCACCACACCCCCACCCTGGAGGCAGCAACAGGAAAAACCATTACAGTTTCACCTCTCCTGTATCTTTGCAAATCAGGCATGGGGTGTGCCTTGGGGTTGTCAACCCTAACACTCACCCCATTCTCATATACTCTACACATCTGAGCTTCTTTAATGATCAAATGGTGTGAGAGCTAGGTTGACAATCCCAAGGCACACCCCATGCCTGATATGCAAAGATGCAGGTAAAGGTGAAACCGTAATGGTTTTTCCTGCTGCTGCCTCCAGGGTGGGGGTAGAGTGTTAGGGTTCGAAATCCTAATGCCACAGTTCCCTACTTTTGTCAGTTTAAACCTATCTAGTGCATTAACGGAGTTTTTTGCAATGAATATATACTATAGGGGCATGGTAGCACCCCTATAGTAAGAGTTGAGTAGCCTGTTCAATGTTAAACTCCTAACTTTGCACACATTAATATCCTTAGCTCCATTTATGAAATGAGCTGAAATGTGTTATGTGTTGTCTAGGAGGCAAGATCTTGATCAGTGGAAATTTTTGTGATGGCAGCTTATGTGGTTTCTAAGATCCACATGTGTCATTTTTTGTAAATGTCTAACTTTTGTCCTATACTTAACATGTTTTTTTTGGCTGTCCTCTACAGCCTACATGGAATAGAATTTTTTCCCCAAACTTGCAGGGGACATGTGTCATGTCCCAAGGTAGTGCCTTTGGCAGGTCTGGTGGAAAATATTAAAGGGTTCTTGCATTATACGGCTTTAAAATTTAGAGTTTTCCGATCTGTGCATTCGCAGTGAAGGTAAAAATTTTATGCCGGAAATTCCCATTTTGCTTTCACGCCACTTGATTGGCAGGGCACCAAACATTTTCTGTGCCATGTCAGCCACCATCTTGTTGATTCTTCTACCAACTAACAATGGTGGAAAATACATATAAATGCTTGGCTTTCGGAAAAACAAACATCAGAACCTAGCTGAATGGGACCCATTTAGCTAGATTCGGATGTTTGTTTTTTAACATGCTGCCCACAAATATGTTTTCTGGGCACCCAAAATTCCAGGTTCCCAGCTTAGCGAGAGGAGTGCTTCCTCCACATTCTCTGTATAAGAACAGTGGGAATTTCTTCACTTCTGCAGCCACAGCTGGACTTTTGCTGCTGGCTGCAGTATGAGCTGTGAGACACCATTTCCCAGTGTTTGTACCCCCCCACACACTCCATTGCCATCCCTGGCAATGTGTGATGTTGCCCTGGTGTCTAGTGGCACCCCCCCCACCCACCGATCACTGTCCCCCTATTAATATATTGCCCAAGTGTCTAGTAGCACCCCCCACCCATAGATCATCCTCCCCGTGAGTAAATATATTCAATCCCTGGTGTGTAGTGGCACCCCCCAACTGCTGATCATCCTCCTCTTGAATAAATATATTCCCTGGTATCTAATGGCATTCCCACCTACCGATCGCCATTACCCATTTCTCTGGTGTCTAGTAGCACCCTCCATTTGCTGATCGCTGTCCCTGTTATCAAGTTTTATCTTCCCTGGTATCTAGTGGCACCCCCACTCACCAATCACCATTCCTCATTTCCCTGGTTTCAAATGGCACCGTCCGCCCATTGATTGACATCCCCGTTGTGAAATTTCAGATTCCCTAGTGTCTAGTGGCATCCCACACCCTCCCATTTGCAGCACAATCTGAAATGAAGATAATGGTCCCTCAATGTTTTTTTTTCTCCAGACCTGTAAAAAAAGAAAATGGTCCCTCGACGACCAGCCATCCCCACCCTCACCTCCCACTCAGCACCCACCACCCCACAGTCCCCAGTACACCCCCCACACAGCCTCATTCACCTGAACAGATCTGAGGTTCAAGATCCACTCTCCAATTGAAGACACGTCTTGCTGCTGAAACCGACAACTGCAATATGAGAAACTAAGGTAAATGCAGTTCAATGCACTTCAGTGGGGGTTTCAACTTTTATGCATAACTTAGCAATGTCTTGACATTTTTACCCAAAATTTCAAACATGGCCTTTTGGGGACCCCACCTCATGATCAATATGCCTGTCATTATGTAACTCCTGCCCAAAAGCTAATTTTGCCGTTTCTTGGCAAATTCACCTTTTGGGCAGGATTTGAAAATTGTTTCTGCCCTTGTTCATGAGGAGGGGTCATAATAAGGCTATGTTGAAAATGTAGGGTCAGAGTATGAAAAAATGGCAAAGTTACGACCATTCATAGTAATTTTGCTAAGCATGCTCATAACTTTGGAAATGTTAATTATTTTGATCCCAGATTTTCTACATAGCCTTCTTACTACTCTACCTCAGGTATGTCACAGCTGTCAGTTTTCAAATGCTGGCCAAAATGTATTACCACACCCACACCACCCCGACCTCCGAAACCAACACAGACTTCATCCCAACTGTAAATCTTTCCAGACATAAGTTGACAGCTGAGGAAGAAAAAATTCTCAGCAAAGGTGTGTCCTCTCCAACAGCGAACATTGATTTTTTTCAGAGTATGTGTGGACTTGCACAAATTTGCTAGGAACTTAATTTTTAAACGTGCTTATTCTGAACAAACTTTGAATGCTAGTGACGAGGAATTAGCACAAAATCACCAAGTAACATTTAAAGCTAGTTCCCAATATTGCCCGGCATTTAACCCTGTTGTTTCCACATTTATAAAAAAAAAGTGTGAATTAGATCAGGAGGCTTTACGTGTTAGTGCAGTAGAACCTAATCCTTCCAATTGCAGTGGCACAGAAATCAGAGCTATCAAACAACTTGCAGCTAATCAAGAGATAGTAGTAAAACCCACCGATAAGGGCAGGGCCATTGTGATAATGAATACTAAAAACTATGTTGCAGAAATTTTGAGACTACTGTCTGATACTGATTTTTTTGTTGAAGTGAATAGAACTTGCATTTCTGTATTTAAACAACAAATAGATGATTTACTGAGTGCTGGGTTCATGCGAGGTTACATTACAGATGCAATGTTTAAAGCTATGATAGTGGCCCACCATATTTTGCCCTTAATAAGTATCATCCCAAAGATCCATAAAGGATTAGAGAAACCACCAGGAATGCCTGTTATTTAGGGCAGGGGGTGGCTCACAGAACCTCTATCTTGTTCGTAAATCAGTTTTTACAGCATCTAGTTAGGAATCTACGGTCTTATGTATAAGATTCCACTGAAACAGTCAACTTTATGGAAATTAGCTGTTTTTTTGCAACAGTAGATGTGAACTCCCTGTATAGTGTTATTCCCCATAGTGAGGGTCTGCAATCTCTGGCATACATTTTAAACATTAAAACTGAAGAGCAACAGGTCGAGGTACCTACTGAGCGACTAACAGAACTAGCTGAGAATGTTCTGACCAGAAATGTGTTCCTGTTCCAGAATTGCTTGTACCTGCAAATGAAAGGTGCTCCGATGGGAGCCACAATGGCTCCCAGCTTTGTTAACGTGTTTGTCAGAAAATAGGAGATTGATTATTTGTACAGCGCCACCACAAATTCATTTTTCCATCTTTTGGATTTGTGACAGCTCTTTATTGTTGATATCATTATCATATGGTAGGGTAACATAGAGGAGTTTTATTCCTTTGTGCAGTGGATGGAAAGAACCAGCAGTTGCTTAAGGTACAAATATATCATCCACCCTAATGAAATTACCTTCCTAGATCTTAAAATGTATCAGAATCATCAGGAAGAGGTATGTACAACACTGTTTCAGAAGCCCACTGACTGCAACAGTTTGTTACATTATGAAAGCTGTCACCCCCCCCCCCATGTCAAATTCAACATCCCTAAGGGACAACTTGTGCTTACACTTAGGAAATGCACTGAAAAGGAAGAATATGTATGTAAGTGGAAAGCACAGGTCACTAGATTTAGGGATGGGGCTACAGCAATCGCAACATTTTAAATGCACTTGAAAGTACCGATAGCATGGACAGGACTCAGACCTTGCAGTATAATGAACAAAAAAGGGAGCCACAATTTTCTTGCCCTTTTGTTACAACATATTCTAATAGGGCAGACAAAATCAAGGACATCATAGTGGGGAACTGGTCCATTCTTCAGTTAGATCCCAAGTTGCACAATATTGTTAACAAGGGCCCTCGGGTGGTATTCAGACACTGTAAAACATTGCAAGATATGGTAGTAGCTATCATTCTGCCAGGCCCAGAACCAGCAAGAGTACACCTTCTCCCCCCACCCTTAGGCACCCATAAATGTGAAAGGCATACTTACTGTAAAATGTGAACACATGCAAAACATTCCCCCATCAAAGAACAGGCAAACTGTAACCATTCATCATTTTATCAATTGTAACACACAAGGAGTAGTTTATTTATTGAATTGCAGTTGCGGTTCCTTCTACATTAGGTGCACTACATGTAATTTTAAACTAAGGATAGGGGAACATGTACGTGCACGGGCCAGAGGAGATGAGACCAATGCCATTGTCAGACATGTTAAAAATGAACCAGAAGGGTTGCACAGTATAAACTTTACTGGCATAGAAGTAGTTACAGTGAGTGCTAGGGTGGAGGTATTGAAAAAAATGATAGGCAGAAGAGAGAGCTTTTGGATGTTCGAGCTGGGAGCCAGAGGGGCTGAGGGAATGGACGAAAGCATCGATTTAGCATCTTTTAAAAAAAATGTAGATGCCAACATAATAATTCATTGTTATTGATTTGCCAAAAGGGGTTTCCATTTCAGTCCTTGGATTTGAACCAATGATGAGGCATGTGTCTGGGTTGCAGCACACCGATACCATGGGAAGGATCACCATACAGTTAAGTACACAAAGTCTACTATAACAGAGTGTCTCTTGGTGACCATCTCTTAGAATATACCTGTTTGTGCCAACTCAAGTATTTAGTATTTTTTATTATTTATCACTGGTGAAAGATTAGGAAATTGAATGTTTTTAACCAATTGGTCATTGTAAAAAAATCTAACTGTTCTTAAAGGTACGGCATTCCATAAAGGGTAACTGTTGATTGGTTGTACTTTCATCACATGACGTTTCTCACTACTACAAATGTTGGCCACTTGTATAATTTTACTAGATTACTCTGATGAAACCTGGCAGTGGCCGGGGGAAACGTTAGTGGCTAGAGCGGCATTGCCGTAGTCTTCGTGTACTCACTATGTGTGGGTGTTCCATGCACTATTTGCAAAATAAAAAGGACTTAATGACATCTGTTTGAGTCCTGGTGCTTTGGTGTTGCTGTGGATGCGAATGTACTGCTTTTTTGAATATTTGCTTACTTCATATAGCACTGCGGGGGTGGTCCCAGTGCTTCATTCTCTCCGTTGTTCTTCAGTTAGCCCCATAAATATTTAGAAATGATTTTGTGGCCACACAGCTGTTAGTGCCACAAATTGCAGCACCTCCCCCGTTGTTTCACAAAACAGTGCCACAATCTGCAGTAAAACCCCTGGGCCCAGATTTTCAAAAGGGTTGTGCCATGCGCAACAGAGATGCCCCAGCGCAAGTCCAAAAATGCACCATTCTGCGATATTCAGCGGGAGGCAGCTGCACCCCAAATTGCAATGCACAAGAGCACAGTGGTAATGAATGCATGTGCAACTGAAGGGGGAGGAACCATGAATAAATGGCGCAGTGCGATATTCAACAGCATGCACCATGCACAATAGGGGAGCAAGCAGAAGTTGCGCGATAGCGGAAATGATCCAAAATAAAAAGGAACAAGAGAGAGGTGCAAGAATGCTATAGGGAAGCCAGAGGTGGTAGCAAGGTGACAGCCACAGAACAGACGGAAGCAGTGAGTGGGACTGGAAAGGAGCAGGTCAGGGCAGACCTGGGAACATAGGGCAACAGGACAGGAGTGGGGAGCCTGTGCCACAGTGGACTGAGGGCAGTGGCAGTGGGCAGAACAGCCAAAGCTTGGAGGTGCTCCAGGTGCAGGGGGAGTATCACAAAGGACAGCAGGGGGAACGGGATTACAGCTGCTGGGGGGGGGGGACACGAGCCAGAGACATGGCCAGTGCCACTATTCAGATGGAAGCCGTAATGAGGGGTGTGAGAAGGCAGGCAGCAGGGGGGCGCAGCCATGGAAGGACCCATTGGCAGTATGCCCCAACAGGTGGTACTGAGCCCGCACCAGCTTCAAGCACTACAGTGACACTGAGATTGTGGGCCGGTACTGCCTGAACCGGGCAATCCTGAGGTGGCTCTGTGAACTGTGCAGTGATGAGATGCAGGCACCCACACGATGGAGCCATGCTCTGTCAGTGAAGACAAAGGTAACAGCTGTCATGTGCCTGCTTACCATGGGCACCTTCCAGAGATCAACAGGGGACACAACAGGCATAACCCTATGTCGGCAGCGTCCACACCTCTCACACAATTCCTCAGCGCTTGCTGCCACATGCTCGGGGACATCCATTTTCCCCAGCACACGGCAGAAGCGCTGGCCGCCTGTACAAGAGTTCCACAGGGTGTGTACGTGCCTGGCATGCTCAGGGCCATTGACTGCACCCATGTGATCCACATGCCACCTGGCCCGGAGGTGTGCAGTACATTAATCGCAAGGTACACAAGCATAAACTGCCAGGTGGTGTGCGGTGCCAGGGGGGCGTACAAATGTCTGTGCCATGCACCCTTGGGGAGCACATGATGCCTTCATCTGGCACCAGTCTGCACTGTGCCACAGGTTTGAGAGTGGGGACATTCCCACTGGCCACCTAGTGGGTGAGTATGCAAATCATGCAGGATGACATGGATCTTGGGGGGGGCACAGTCAGAGTTGCCATGGGTACTGGCCTAGATGGCCCATGGCAGGGCGAATGTTGATCACCAAACTAATGTCCACCCTCTACACACAGGTGACAGTGGCTATTCACTCCATCCCTGGCTGCTGAAACCATAACGGCAGCCCGCGACCCCATCACAGCAACGGTACAATGAGGCACATGCCACCACATGCAATGTCATAGAGCGGGTGTTCGGGATGCTGAAGGCACGTTTCCATTGCCTAGACACGTCTGGCGGTGCCCTACAGTACAGCCCCTTGAAGGTCTGTGGGCTATTCCTGGCCTGTTGCATCCTGCACAACATGGCCAGTGACTGTGGGATAGCTGTAGAGGTCAAAGAGGGGGACAGCGATGGGGACGATGAGGACGCCGGTGCAGATGGTGATGGGCAGCCCCCCTTGGGCGAAGGGACCCCCGACTGATCTGAATGTCGCAGCTGCACCGGGACACCATCTCAGAGGAGCACTTCATCCAACCCAGGTAAGTCATGGGGCCATGTGCAACCACCAATGGCAAGGGCACAACCCACAAACTCGCATGGACAAACCCCAAGGGTGCATGGTGGAAAGGGAATTGGCTGAGCGTGGAACCACACACGCCGTCAGGGATGGGCAAGGCCTAACATGGCACGCGGGCACACACACACACAAACACACCCAATAAGACATGCACAAAGGGTAGGAGGCACGTCGACCCCGACTGCCACCCCTAGCCACACACATGTCCACAGACCACCACACCCAGTGCCCGTCATTGTGCGTGTCTCAGACACTGGGCACCATTGCACAGTGGTGGACAGCGCAATGCAGGTATCATTATACACATGCCACAGTGGCCAGCAGCTGGGATGGTGTGCACATGGACTGTGTGTGTGTGTGCAGGGCCAGGTACTCTACCCGTGCATTGCACGTTGAACAACACACTGCACACAGGGCAGCATCAGACAGTAGCCATGGTGGGAGACAGGTCAGTTACACGGCACAGTGCCACGGCCATCACGGATGCATGGGCGGCCCAGCCGAGACCTGCCAGCCATGACTGGCTGACCATTGGCCTCATGGGGTGGCACCGACAGTCCCCAGGGGTGCCGCTATGGGAACGTGACCATGCTTGAGCAGGGGTCTGCAGTTCTCTGAACATGCCTGCGCCAGGTGTGCTCGGGATGCCCACAGCTGAACCCGGGTGTCGACATGGAGGGTGTCGTATGACGCTGGGAATGGGGGGTGGACATGTCACTGTGCAGTGTCTGCAGCGCATGGGTGAATAACTGTGTGCCCATTGTGGCCATGACAGCTGTGAATGCCTGTGTTTGCCTGTCAATGGCGGCGGTCACATCGTCCCGCAGCCAGTCCATCCCTGCCAGGAGCAGACTAGAGTCCCTGCTGCACCACTCCTCTGCCTGGCGCAGGACCACACTGAATGCATCCACTGCCGTCCCAAGCCGCAACTGCTGATCCTCTGATTCATGGAGTATGCGGGTGTGCTCATCTAAGAGGTCATCCGCCTGATCGGCATGCTGTCCCTCATGGTGTTCACGGCCATGCTGGGCAGCACCCCTTGAGGTTGGGCACTGCACACCAGGGCCATGCCTGGGCATGTCCACAGGCGGTGCACTGACACTCCCCCAACACTGTCCCCCTGTTGCCATTGGCCAACTGCTGACACTGCCCCTCCGGCCACCACATGCCAGGGCTCAACGGTGCCACCACAGCGGCTGCAACAGCCCCGCTGTCCTGGATGCACACCAGTGCTGCCCCACTGGTGCAGACAGGCACAGGCTGGGACTGTGATGTCACGCAGGCCTCCATGGTGGCACCACCCACGGCTATGCCTGTGCTGTTACCTGCTATGGGGCCATCCTGCAGCCCACATGTATCACTGTCCATGATGTGAGCTCCGTCATCATCGGTGATGGATCCGGCACCAGTCCGAGTCTCACCATGCTGGCATCCATGGATGCTGTCACGCTGGGACATGGGCAGGGCCTCCTCTGCATCTGCTCCACCAACTTCAGTCCAGACAGCCAGGCAGGCACACTGTTGTCCTGACCCTTGGACACCTGTGGAGGTGGATGAGTGCTCCTCTGTGTCCAGGGTATTGCCCTCAGTGGACGAGCCCACCACCACCGACCCATGTAGACGCTCAGGAGCTGTAAGGGAACACAGTAGCATTAACATCTCTGCCCTACCCTGTGGAATTCCCCCCAACCCCAACACAGTGACAGATCAGGACCTACCATGCGGTGACGGGCTACCACCCATCTGGAAGCCACCACGTGGCACAATACCGCATGCTGCCAGAAACTAGCTCTTCCTGTGGCATCAGGCGTGGCATGGCCAGCTGTCCACCAACAGTTGCAGCCTGTGCTGCCCTGATGGCAGCCACCTCATCTTTTATCCTCCTCCTGTCCATGCCCACCTTCTTCTTGCACTCCTGCATGGACTGCTGGTGGCTGCCATGCTGGTTGACGACACATGCCACCTTACCCCATGCCGCAGCACGGGCCTGTGGTGTTCCCCTCTGTCTGCTGAGCAGTGGTTCCTGGTCAAGGTAGGCCTCAAACAGGGCATCTGATTCTGCCCAGGTGAAGTTGGGCCTCCTCCGTCTCCCACGTCTCTGTTCCTCCTCCTCCTCCACCTCACGTTCGGTCATCATTGATCCTGTGGGAATGACAGGTGTTACCTCTGAATGTGCAGTCCCATGCATCTCCCACACACCACAGTCCACACTGGCAAACAGCACGCAACTCACCACAACTGACTGCAATACCAGACTATAGCCTCTGCAGCCCCATGTCGCATTTATATAGCTCAGCGCATGAAAATGAGGCGAGGCTTAATTTTAAGTGGATGCTAATGCAGTAGCACCATTGAATTGCTGATGAGCTGATTTGCATATGCCGGCTGAATATCACGCTGTTGTGCCTTGAGCAATTGTGTTGAACGTGCTCAGGCAGGGGCGCAGCTCTGTGACGTGTGCAGTAGACACCGAATGGCTCATGCCCGGGGTGCTGATGCTGACGCCTGCTGCGCTGCTGATGTGCTGAGCGTGGAAGGCAGTGCAGGGCACGTCCACAACTGTGTCAGTGGCTCTAGTGCGCTGTTAACATGTATAGCACTCTTGCCCTGGGGCACTGTAGGCACCGTGGTGCCACAGCGTGGTAGACCACTACAGGAAGTGCCACACAGCTGCCCTACCGTGCTACATGTGGTGAGTGCCAATCGCGCTATGGTGGTCTGTGCATGAGGGACCTCTGCCCATGTGCTGACCTTTGCCTCCTAGGCACCATGCATCCACATGGGTGCACCTCTATTGCACTGTTCAGTGACAGCACAATGCGGAATGGCAGTGCAGTACCGTGCAGCATCCACACATGGTGGACGTGCGCTAGGGAGTGCCATTTTGATTCTCAATTGTGGAAAGATGGCACAGAGACAGGCATCTCTCTGGAGCCAGGTTGAACTGGCTAACCTTGTGTCCCTAGTTAAGCCCCATGCTGGTGCTCTCTTTGGGGAGGCACCCCTGGACAGGGCCCAGAGTGCCGTGTGAGAGGAGGTGGCGGTGGCCCTGGAGGAGGCGACAGGGCTCCAGTGCACAGTGAAGCAGTGTAGGCACCAGTATGGGGACCTCCAATGGAGGGACCCGGACAGGCTTGCCCGCCTGTGGGCATGCGCCAGGAGGGGTGCGGTTCCAAGGCCAGGCAGGTGCCCCATCCATACACTGGTTATGTCCGTATGGGTATCGCAGTGGGCATGTGTCCACTACATGGGGGGTGGTCCATCCAGTGTGGGCAGTGGTGGTGGTGGTGGTATAGGGGTGGGGGGCATAAGGGTTTGGCTGTGTGGGATCGCACATACCCGGGGGTTGGGGGCCTTTGCTACCAGATTGTACTGATGTTCCTCTCTCCATGTTTGCACCCTAGGCCCTGAGGAGTGCCAGTGAGCGAGGGAGGAGAGGCAGTGGTGTGAGGCACAGCCAGATGCCAGAGGACCCATACCAGCCCAGCACCAGGACCAGCCTTACTATCCTTACATCCAGGATATTCTGTGCATGCTGTGTAGCAGGGTGGGCAGTGGGGCATGGCCACCATCCATTGACACCACTGCCATGCACGCCACATAGTACAGTCAGCACTGTCCTGTGGCACTGCATGTCTGGGAGTGCATCACTTTTGGTCCATGCATGCACCGGGTACATGGCTGTGCCACTGCCTTCACACCACAAAGCCATGTCACTGTACAGCCACGGTGGTGCTGTTCAGGACTTGGGCGGTGGGTGTGTGCAGCAGTCCACATGGCTGTGTGCACCTGGGTGGGCAGGTCTTGTGGACATGATCACTGTGGGTGGTCGCACACCTTCGAAGAAGCGTGTCCCATGGCTGTATGTCATGCACAATGGGTGGGCTGCAGGAGGCTGTGCATTCATGCCTATTGGCTCTGCTCCCTTGTCCTAGGTGGATGGAGGATGGTCCATGTGGAACAGGTGCTGCAGGAGCTGCTACAGGTGGCCAGGGTCTCTCTGGCCATCCTAGAAAGGATGGATCGCCATGGTGTGTGACGTTGACATGGCAGGAGGAGCCATAGAAGTGGGGAGAGGGTCTCCCGCTGAAGATAGACCACATGTGGACCTTGAACCCCCCCTGGACCCACTCTCACACCCCTCCTTCCCTCTCCCATTTATTCACCCCTGCTCCTTACCCACCTCCACCCAGTTTGTGGCCATCACCCCTTTCAACTGTATATATTTGTACGTAGTTTTGTTACTACTTTTCTAATACATTTGTTTAGTTATGCCTACTGTTGTGGTCTCTGATTTGCAGCGGGCTAATTGTGCTCAGCTGCAGTGGTGTGCATGGTGTCAGGGATGGTGCTATCATGGGTATATGTGTGTGTGTGTGTCCGTAGGGGAGGCAAGTGTGGTGTGGGCGTAGCTCTCAGGCACTGTCTGTGGTTTGTGTGTTGTTCCCTGTGCAATGGATGACTGTGTGCAGTGGCACATGGTGCATGCGCTGTGTCCATGGCGCACCTGTCAGACCATCCATGGCCTGTGCAGCTGCCACCCTTGCATGTTTGTGACCTGCACAGTCTGCTGGCATGTCAGTGGTGGCTGCCCATGCTGGACTGCCACTGTACCCAGCAAGATGCCGGGTTGCCTCCTGTCACTGGTGTGGTGTACGTCTGCCTCGGGTGGCACTGTTGCCTCTGCTGTTGTTGTCCCACCTTGATGCTGTCACCTGTGCCTGTTGCAGGGGATGTGCTCCACTGTCTGTCACTTGTGCTCCAGCCGCATGCTGGTGGCATACAGCGTCGTGGTGCCTGCACAGGGTTGCTGGCACACCTGTGCCATGGAGGGATTCTGGCCGTGTGGTCACAGCTGCCGTGGTCACATGCCGGGGGCTTGGTTGACCTGCTACTGTGTCCCTGTGTTGGTGTGCTCTTGGGTATGGGTGGTTGTTTGTCTGTGCACTGTGTTGCATCCTGTGTGGCGCATGCTTCCATGCAACACTATGGGTGTCTGCACTGGCTGTTGTAGCCAGTCCTGGGACAGGGTGTGTCCTTGGGAGGGTGTGCAGGGTGCTGTGACACTGGTGGTGGGGTCCGGGGCATGCCCTGTCATGTGTGTGGTACCTCGTGTGCCGACGCATGGTCAGTCTCACAGTTGTGCCTGGGGGGGACGTGCATGGTGGCACTGTGTCTGCAGACATTGCTTTGCTGTCTGCTGCTGCTGCCTGCTGTTGGGTGCTCATGGTGGGGCTGCCTTGCATGGTTCTGTGGTGCACAGGGTTGTATTGTCACAGTGGGGGTGGTGGAATGCTTGGGGAGTCCTGCAATGTTGGGCGCTACTCCTGGGCAGGGTGTATGGGGATCATGGTGCAGGATGTGCTCTGCATTGGTGGGTTGGTGTGGCATGGGGTGAAAGGGCATCCATGTGTGATGGTCCCAGCTTGCAAGGGGGGGTGCTGGTGCACCATGCCAAGGCGGTAGGTTTTTTGCTGGTGTCCCTGGGCCAGTGGTTCTTCCTGCTCTCCTTCAGTTGTGTGGTGCATGGGGTGTGGGGGCGATGTCTGTTCTGCTGTGTGCTCCTCTGCCCATCCCTACCATGGGTGGTGGGCCCCTGCATTGTGTCCCTGTGCATCCCTGGTTGTGCTGTTGCGCTGCTGCCCTGCTCCACTAGGCGTCCCTGGTTTTGCTATTGTGCATCTGACCTGAGCCACTGCACATCTCTGGTTGCACTATGTTGCAGTTGGTGCGATATTCAATCATGTGCCACAGGCATATCTTGACCTGCACAGTGTTTGAATATAGTACGTGTTGCGCATGGGTGCAGTGGACTTGTGCTTGCTCCTGCTGTTGCACACTTTTGTGGCGCAGTTTGAATATCTGGGCCCTGGTGTTTTGCAAAACAGTGCCGAAATTTGTGGCACTTTCAAAATAGTACTTTTGCAAATTCTGGCACTAGTGCCACAATTTGTGGCAGTACAAATGGCCCAATTAAAATAAACACATTTCCAAGCATTTTTATGAAAAACTTAGCACATCTGATTCCTTGTGCCCTGGTTAGGTAAACACAAATGCTAGTGTTTACCAAGAGGCAGAATTTTTTAACTATTTAACTTTTTCTGCCTCGCTAACTGAAAACAAGATGGTGTAATCTCGACACTACATTCCGCATTTGTGAAAGCAACTACCTCTTTCGCGGCAGCAAAAAATGTTTTCACATGGCACATCTAATTTTTCCCAGAAGATATAATGGGAAACTTTAAAGTTTAATAACTTTTGAATGGATTAATATTTTTTCACCAAACCTTCAAAAGGCACATCTGTGACTCCAAACTCCATATACCCTATAAATTTCAGACTGAACCCCAAAGCCATTTCAGAGAAACAGCGTGACAAATTATTTGCATCAAAATGGTAATTTTCACATTTTTTGACACTCTGCATCTCCACACCCGCACATCTGACCAGATTGAAACTTGCCACATCAAGAGCTCTATGGTCCCTGACAGTGCATGCAAGATTTTGTGTAAATCGGTCAAATGGTTGCAAAGTTATTAAAGTGCAAAATGTGGGGTTTAATATAGATGTGACCATTGAACCCTAACTATAGTGGCACTACCGTGCCACTGTAATATATACAGTGAAGCTTGCCAGGATGAAACTCAATTCTGCAGCATGCTGCAGCAGTTACTGTGGAAAAGAATATAATTTCAGTTTCAATTAGTTCCTTTTGTTATGCAGGAAACTGTGACATTCACTTCATCCACCCAGTGTCACATTTTCCTGCATGACAAAAGGGATTAGTTCCCATTGAAATTACATTGTTTACTGCAAAAACTCTGCTACAGCATACTGCAGAATGCCTTAGAAGTGGGTTTCATGCTGGTGAGCGTCAATATATATATTGCAAAAAAAAAAATACCTTGAAGGCCTAGTTAGAGTTTATGCCATAATTTCACAAGTGTGGAAATCTGGTGTTAGGTTCATAACCCTAACTCTCCCCCCCCAATACACACACTCCTTCAAGCATGCAAAGAGTAATGCAATAATAGATTAGAGACACTGATCATCAGATATGACAAATAACAGTCATATATCTTAACATACCATACCTGACATCCATTGTCATGATTCATCAACTCTATCACTTCTTCTGGCATCCCAGTGTTTTGGAGTGGAAACTTGCATGGTGTGCAACCAGGTAGCATGGTGTACTGCATGTAGTGTAATCCTAACTGCTGAGTAGTATTGTCAATGGGCAGGTTTCATTGAACTCTGTGCTCTTACAATGTGTGATGGCGATATTTCACAACACCACTAGGTTAGTAGAGCCTGCTGCTTTTACGTAGTAGTAAACTTCACTTAGCAATGTACTAGAAGGTCTATGCACACTTCCTGCTATCTACTGTGAACATCACTGTATATGTGTGAAACCACATACAGTAGTGTTATGCACTGTGAGATTCCTCTTCATGTAACAGTGCTGTAGAATTGCTACTGCACAGTAAGAAGTACCCTCAGGTGTTACACAGTAGTCAACTTACCAACACTTTCAGGTATGCAAGCTGCATGCTGTACATTTCTGACAATTCTAAGTTATATGGAGATATCATACACCACAACATTTCAAGGGTGCTGTGCATCAATAGTTTGTAATACTGATTTTCCATATGGATATATGTTTTCTATGATCTTGCAGTGTCATGCAACAGCAACATCACATTTATTTTGTACTGGAAGATCCATCCTGAATACAAGTACTGCACCCTAAATAGCAATGCATGTCTCTAACGGCAGAAGGTTCTAAACACCTTGTGTTATCAGATGATGTACTACTGCTGTTTAACTACTTCTTGCACTACCAGCAGATGTTACTCAGTGCACAGTGGTGATACATACTAGAAACAATACATGCAAGTTGTGACAAAAGGTCCATTCCTACTTCTAATACTGTATACCAAAGTTTGTGTGTGAGATGAGGAAACATGTGATTCTAAGGATGACATGGTAGGAGATCATGTACCTTCATGTTCATATGACTGCACAGAATGCATGCATGCCTGACCTTCTATATTACATGACATTTAACTGTTGTTATCACTGTGGTGTCTTCCTGTACTACTTGGGGCATTATCCATTCTTGATAATATACATATGTAGTATTACATTTGTCGATATCTAACATTCCCACATCAGATAATACTCATGTATCTGTACCAGGACTATCTCCACAGTGTCTACTTTGTATACTTTATCACATGGTCCCATAGTTAAGAATGAGAAAGAAGCATTAACAATACTCCTTATGCAGTGCTAAACTGTGTGTGTTTTTTTTGGGTGGGGGGGGAAGAGTTAGGGTTATGAACCCTAATGACATATTTCCACACTTTTGACACTATGGCATAAACCATAACTAGGCCTTCAACATAGTTTTTTTGCAATAAATTTCTAAACTTTTTCAAAACACAACCAAACAAGGTATATGTCATCAGTGTACCCGTCTTTAAAACTGAATGCCATATACATCATAACATTATTGTATTTATAGTCAAATTTTGAACAGTAGCACACAATATTTCACACATTACTTCTGCAACACTAAGAAAGAAAGACACAAGGCAAGAAAATGGGTTTGGCCTTAAAAGCCTTTTATTTGAAAAATGCCAATCAGAATTAAACCAAATTAAATACAGTTCCTGGAGTGGGAGAAAAAACACCTGCTTGTGGAAAAATTGCAGCTACCAGTATTACAGAAACAGCTGTGAAAAGTACAGTAAGTATGTATAAGTAAATAACATATAACAAAATAATCTGCACAGCATCTGTAGGCTTGCAACAGTTATATTACAAACAGGAAAGCGCAGGTGGAAAATTCCTCACTCAACCCCTTAATAATCCTAAAAAACAACAGGAACTCAAAAATCTGCAGCTCATAAAGTACCTGTTTTTGGGCATCACCTGTAACCGCATTAAGTACGTCAGTAATGAAGGTGTACTCCACTGTGTTTCCTGAAAAGTAATAACATCAATAGCACAAGTTCATGCAAGGAGTACATCAACCTCTAAAAACACTATACATATTAGTTCACTATCATAACAAACTATGAATAATTGTCACAAACATTAACAACTGCTATAGTAGCACTGTAACAGGTAGATTGCAGCTGTTCTGAAGAATCTCCATGAAATACTAAGGCATCACAATTAAGTAATAAGTTTTTAAAATGTGTAACTATTCTATAATTTACAATGTAGTAATACTCACAACAACTCTACATATGAATAAGTAAACAGAAACATAGAATACTTTGCTGCCATCATACACATGCACATCACAGTTACTGTCAATTAGTTTGTGCAGTTTTCCAGACCTACTTAAACTGTGTGCCATACTGTGAAATAGGCACATATACAGATTGCAGGTGAGTATCATGATGGCTGTTGAGCAATGACCCATCCTGCAGAGTGCTACTAGGAGGAATCTATGTCATTGTAATTTCTGAGAACCGACATATAAGCATCCTTTTAATTTTTGGGTAATCTCAGCTTTAGCATGCAAACACAATCATTACAATCAGCCCATCCAGAGGAGTACCTCAGTCATGCTGTATAATGACCACAATGAACCAAACACAACAGCAAGAGTATCACAGTGATGTTGACCAAACACCACTCTGCATGCAATGAAGTTGGTGATGGGTGTAACCACTCTCATTCCGTTTGCATCAAAATGCTGCAGCACAACAAGAAGGCACTGCAAAGCTTCCCTAATTCTTGTGGTTATTGTCCATCACACCTTTTGCACCACCATCCACACTCAGCATTAGGTAACAACTCTCTAAACTCTACAGACTGAACATGAGGCATGTACAGAGAAATCCCCAGCATATTATCTGTAACTTCTCTATTACAATGTCCACAGGCAATGCATGTATACGTACAAACATAAAACACATCAAAATAGTGATGTATTGGAATTTCTTCACTTTGCAAAGTATTCACAATTGCCATGAAGAACTCAATAATATCTTGCTGCAAATGTTCAGCAAACATAGAATAATCTGGATCACTTCCCAGTGCAATACACAGTGGAGTGAGACTGTAAACATTGCTATCATGTTGCCTAGTGTGAGAGATTACTTGTTTCAGAGATTTAGATAACACTGTATCTAGCTGACTTTATAGCATCACTTTTAGAACACATCTTCTGAATACCTGTATAACTGACAGCATTGTGTCTTTTTCTCTTCTCAGTGGCATGTACATGAACAGAGACTAAAGCAACATCAAAACAATGAGGCACTGGAATGGAAGCAAGTCTGACTGCCATAGAATACATAACTGATTGTACTCTGTGATACACTTATGATCTGCAAGCACCTTGGGGACTGCTAGATTCATAAAATGTAGGCCAGATAAAGTTCTAACACATGAGAATGAAACATAGGACATTCCATCTTTGAAAATGGAATTTCCTACATCAATCATGGCTGTGTCTAGACTTAATCCTTGCACCTGTGTATAGATATAGCATATGCAAGACAAAGAGAAAACTGCTTTCTGGTCACATATATGCCTTTGACCAGTTGAAACTTCACAGTGCAATGTTCAATAGTCCAAGGCATCTCTATTATATCAAACTGCACTATCACAGAGCCAACAACAGTTTTGGACACATTGTATTGAAAGTCTACAGTATTTCCCATGGCACCATTAACTAAGCCATGCTCTACATCTAGATTCCTCCGTAGCATTACATGTGCATTTCTGCAAATAGACGAGCCTCCAGTCCAGCAGTATGAGAAACGTCTGCTGTAAGTTCCTTCAACCGCTCAGCCACTTTGTTAATCATTTTGTGACTCAGGGAAATGCTATCCACTGAGTTAACAGACATAATATTTACAATTTTCTGTCCTTCCCTCTGCAACATTAAGTGGTTAAACTCAGAACACTGTTTGAGCCTTGGAAACAAACATGCAACAGTTGTAGAATTGTGGTAAATGTTGCAGCAAACATCACACACTTTTGCCATAGAATGTCACCCAAACTTATAAGGTGGGTGCTCAAAAGAGTAGCATTGTCATGAGACAGGTTTCCAATTCATGCCCCTTCCAATGACATTCTGTAAGCAACATCTGAACACTGCTGCATGTTTTGTGGCAGTTCCACATAGGTGAACAACTCCCACAAGTTTATTCCACCAATGCAACCTATTGTTTTCTTTGCCTGTTGCACAGACAAACTTGCAAACACATACTCACCATTTATAGGAGCAAGTTGAAGAAGGTCTCCAAAGACTATTACATGTTTGCCTGCAAAAGGCTTGTCCTCATTTGTGCCTATAATTTCTTGTAGTCATAAGTGAACACAAACTAACATCTCATTAGAGACCATACTTATCTCATCAATAATGAGAACATTCATTTTCTCAAACACACTTCATAATGATGAAGTAGTCTCGTGAGATAGTTTCCTATATTCTACTGATTTTCCATGCTCCACAGGCAGAATAAACAGATGGTGAAGAGTGACACCACCAATGCTGTGTGCTGCAAGTCCAGTAGGAGCTGTTACTGTTACTGCAACTGAAATTGTTTCACAAGTTTCTAGATAAATGCTACTACTTACAGCTTCTATTAGAAAGCTTTTCCCTGTTCCGACAGAACCACTGACAAACCTGAACAGTGGTTTATGGGTACTGCAACTCCACTGTCTATTGTCATGAAGCATACCATGTCTGACACAATCACTTGTGTGTACACATAGCTCTGTTTCAAATTCATCTTTCACTATCTCACACAAGTCAGCATCACTATGGAAGCTATGCCGCATTGTGGACTCAACCTAAGCAATCAATACGGCGGGATGATTTAAAGGCATGGGAGCTCCCAATACTCCTTCACCTTCAGGATCAGATTTGTTCAGTGAACTTTCAGGAGTGTCTTATCAAGTTGCAGTTCTGCATTCTCTAGCTGTTGTTTGTCTGTGTTTAACTGCTGAATGTACACTTCAGAAGCAGGCGTTTGAAAACTGTCATATGTCAAATTGAACTGCTCCTCATATGTACTGCATTCACTTCTCAGGGAGGTTTCATCCCTTCAAGGTTTGAACAGCAGAAGTAGAGCAAAGTAGTAATGCTCTCTTTCCTGAGGATCAGAGATGCTCAATTTACAATGGTCAATCAGCCACGGCTTTTGTCTTCTTGCAAGACTAATCTCTAGACCTCGCACTTGGAAGATTTTTTTTAACAACATCAGTGTCAGCACTAGCCTTGCAATCAAACCACTTGGCCACCTCATACAAGCACATATTCTCTGTGGCACTGTGCCACATAGGAAAATACATATCAATGAGATTATCCTTTACTATCTTAATTGAGGAGGACCACTTGGAAGCTAGTTCCTCAATCTGCTCTGTGGAGTGCAAAACACACTTTTGGTTCTGTTTAAAGTGTACATTTAAGAAATGTACCGATTCTGATTTTCCATATAAGCAAGTACCAATATGCCTGTCACTCACTTCATAAGCTCCACATTCTCTGTGAGATAGTGTCTTCAAACTCAACGAACATATTTGGAAAGAAATGGACTTATTAGTATTACTGAGCTCCTCCCACAAGTCAACTAGGCAGGTCTGCTCATGTTGTGCTTAGTTGACTTTGCCTTAAGTCAATGTTGCATAGCAGAAAACACATCATTCATATGGCTTTCTTCATAGACACCCCTTGGGAAATCAAAGTGGCTTGGGAATGACTTTTAACAGCACACTGACAGACATAAGGCAGAGATGTCTCTGGAACTTTTGAACCAGCTTCCAAAGTGTGGGACTTTCATATTTGTCAGGAATACTACAGGCAATGTGCTACATAATAAACTTCAGAACCTCCTCTGATGGAGAGTCACCAATACGTGGTGCATCTTTAACCCAGAGCAACATGTGGATGTGAGGAGCTCCATGAGCCTGATATTTCATTCTCCAAAAATAGTGTTCAGTCATTCCAGGAGGTGCATTACTCTCCAAAATAATTAAATTTAAGCAACTCATGGAAATGATGATGAACACGCCATGCTACAGACACTTGATACTGAGAGCAGAGCTCCCCCAATGTCACTGAAGAGATACCTTCCTCATCAGAATTGACTCATCTCAAGAGCTCATCCAACTCATCCCAGCTGTACTCTGCACAGCTGAGAGTCATGAACAATGTAGCAGGGTCAGACTCACGAAGCATGCACATTTCTTCAGTACATCTGCGGTACCAATATTCCTTTGTACCTCTCATAGTAGACAATATGGAGCTAAGCTTTATCTCTAATGTTTCATCTCTGTCATTAAACTTTTGCAGAAATTCTGCGGCTGACAAACCATGGAGAGATGCAGTAAGTCAGAGTGTGAGCAACAGATGCTGAAAGAACGCTAAGCTTTCTCTCCCACAACAGGTGGAACAAGTACTGAATGTTCCTCCTAAATTTCAAATCTGAGTGAAGTACTCTGGAAGCTCGGTACTCAGCTCCAGGTACTGGTACTTCTCATTCATTCAATCATCCTCCAGTGCCATGAGGAAAAAGATCTGAAAAACAGTGAACTTCCAGTGTACTTTCCCAGATACTGACTGGATTGCCTTCAACCTGTTTCATCTGAAACATATCAATATTCTGTTTCACAGGATCTCTTCCATGAAGAGGATGTATGGTATATTGCTCATAGACATTTTGATCTGTCACTGCCTTGACCTTTTCAATCATAGCATGTCTTGGTTCCATAAGATTGAAATGCCGGTCTAAATCAGAGCGCCTATCAATAAGCACATCTTCATAGAAATGTTTTTTTTCCTTTCAAGTACTGTAAAGCATGTCTTACTTTCTGTACATTAACAATGTCCTACCATATTGTTTTGTTCTTAGTGGGCACACCATTTACTAAGATTACCAGGCTGCTTTCATGAGAAATAGCCTTAATAGTCTCCTGTAAAGGAAGTGGAAGATACACAACAGTACCTTTCAAAGATTTCACTAGTTCTTTTGGAGGCATCTGTTTCTGCTTTGTATTCAATCTTATGATAGTTTGAAATGATTCATTGTTTGAATGAGAATCTGTTCAAACATGTAAAGAGTTGATATTTCTCTATGAGTGATATCAGGCTCCATAACATTCAGAATAGACTGTGGTGGAAGTATGTTGGCCTTAATTTACTACTGCAGTACAAACAAAGCATGACTTTCTTGTCCATGTCAAAGTTTGACTTCAAAAGCAACTATGCCACCAAACAAACCCCCAGTTTGTTAAATCTGATAATCTAATCCAGATGTACAGATACAAATATTGATCTGTTAAATTATTGTTGGCAAGAAACACCGACATATTCAAATTTCTCTTGGCTAGCCAGCTCGAACTTTGATATTATTCAGATTTATGGCAATGAGATTGCAGACTCCTTAACCAAAACTGATTTTAATAGACTTGCAGTACTCTGCAAGCCCTGTTCATCAGACTAGAGTCCTTTATGGATTGTTTTGATGAATTCCTTTGTGGCTTGCATGTCACCCTCAAAAAGCAGTCTATTAGGTTCAGTGTACTTTTGAACAGCTTGTCTTACATGAAAAACTCAAGAAACAAATGACTGCATTGCTGTGTTATGCACCGCTATAATGCACATCTGGTGTAATACACCGTCACATGCTTCACTGCGCAAACAAGCTAAAGAGTGACCCATAAGTCCAGAATGTGGACGAATATCACAGCGATCAATATCTTTAAACAGCTTAAATCTGTCTATACGTTTAGTGATGATAAACAAGTTAATGAAGTTCCTCACCTCATCAAAACAAGACTGCTCAATACTGCAGACATCACCACATGGCCAAACCAGGCATTTCAGTCTTTTTTCATCACTTGCAGACTGGAACTCTTCCTCCACATCAGTATCAGTCTCCAGTGGGAGAACACTACAAACTTTACCATTGACATCAATGGAAATGGGCAAATCAGAAAGAAAAGGTTAGTAAGCCTCTTGCCAAAACTATAACTGAGTATTCAGTGTGAACCCACCGGCCATTAAAAATATTGCAAAGGTTATCGCTAGTTAAACTACGAAATTTCTGCAGTTTCTTTTTAATGTCATAAACAAGAAATCTGAAATTGTCAATCTCAGAGATCATGCTACACCACAGGCATGCTCTGACAGTTTCAGCCATGGGCACAAAGTGTGCCACAATTATGCATAATTTCATTAATGCAACTTTACTCTTAATTCTTTTTTAGGAGTTGCCTAAGAATTGCTCTAATGATTCCATCTGTTCTTGCTTTTGCTGCCAGAGCATGAAAATATCTAACTATGGCCATACGAAAAGCCTGACAATGTTAACACCTCTGCCTTTTTTATTAGTTTTTATGTTGACTGAGTTCGGCTTCCCAGACTTTGCAGGCACCTTTGCAGTGGAAACATGTACAACTGACTTCCTATTTATAGTGTCTATATCAGTCACTAACTGTGCTTGTTAACCCTTGTCAGTCTGTTTTGTTCTTTCATCACATGCATTACACCTGTGAACCTGTGACCTCTTTTGTAAAGTCTCAGTTTGAGACTTGTACAATTGACAAGCCTTTTCATACTTTGACCTCCATCTCAACCTCCTTGCTTGTTCCCTAGAAGGCATTTCTCAATGCTACACAGAAACGTATGGAAAACAAGAAAGGGATGTCAGATACCTGAAAAAAATACAACAGAGATGACAACATTGTATTACTACAGTTACTTGAGAATGCACTCCATTAACAGTCAGTAGAACTAATATGAAAACAAGAATCAGTTTATAAAGTTATATATATATAAAAAACAGATGTAGCCAGCCCAGTGGCGTAGAGGGCTGAGGCATCTCGCCTTACCTCATGCCACACTGGTGACCTGAGTTCAGGAATGACCTTGGGTCATCAGGAAGCCAGCTGGGAGGAGGGGGGAGCAGGATTGAGCTGCCTAATGGTGGCACTCCTCTTCTGGGGGTGGACGTCGTCCCTTCCACAGTCCCATCACCACCGAGTGGAGGTCCAGTGGTGGCGTAGGTGTAAATAGGAATGGCTAATAGGGTGGGGAGTCCTGGGTGTGGGGGCATGTGTGTACGTCCACATGCGTGCATCTGCATCAAGAATGTGAGGGTGAGCGGGCGTTAAAAGGGGAAAGAAAAAAAACATAAAAAAACAGATATATGGGTGACTGCATGCAAGGAAAATTATATACATACCTGAGGTATGCTACTACACCAACACCAAGGGTGCAGCTCAAGGGGTTTATGAAAGCATTTCACACTGTATGTGTGTGTCTAATTCTGGATTTACAGCCAGCCACCAATGAACAAGGTTATTTAATTAATATTTATATTTTGTGTTTGGCTGTTTTAACACAGTTGATTCACTGTAGTAGCCATATCAAAGACAAAACCAGTGAAATATAATGACACACACAGAGACAGAGAGGCACACAGACACAAAGACATATGCAGTGAACAGGCTCAAGCTGAGATTACAAAGTGGTATATGCCATAACGCTAAATGAAAATTGCAATACAAGTCGCAGGTTCATCTATTCTGTCACAACAGTGCCACAGACAAAACACACAGTACCATTTATTGTCCTCATCGAAAGACAATCATAGTGCGATTTAAATTCCTGATCCACTAATCTGTATGGCTACCTGGGACACTGACATTTCTTAATGATAGGAGGGGTGGTTCATGATGAGTGGAGGATAGCAGGGAAAGTGTGTTACCAGAGTGAAATATATTTACACTCCTGATAAAAAATGTGTACCCAGCTATGGTTAGTACTGCGATAAAAACAGAATCACCCCAGGCTTTTTTTTTTCACACAATTGTGGCCCGATTCAGTTTTCTTCTTACATGACATGTTTTTACCTAGGACAGGGAAGTTGTGAAACAATCAATAGCATTGTGCTAGAAAAACATTGTGATTAGATTCCCTTTTCTATTAAGCTTGATGTTTATTTCCTCAAGTAGGACAGGGAAGTTGAAAAACAGTTGAATGAATGACAAGTCAAGAAGAATTTGCAAAGGAAGACTATAGAATAGTAGATTGGAGATGTAATCTGGCACAGGATGTTATACCGAAACAAAATCCAGGTGTGATTCACATCTGTCATTTAACAATCTTTATATCTACGTGGGAGAGAGATATTTGTCAATTGGGAAGTGTGGTGGTGGTAGTGAGGAGGGGGTTTGATGAAGAGTGGAGGATGGTAAGGTGGTTGTCTCACAAAACCAAACCATAATTGTAGTCCTGCTCAGAAATGCATGTCCAATTGTGGATAGCAGGTGTTACAAGCAGAATTGTACCATGATGTATTGTTCACACTGGCACACAATTGTGTTGAAATTCACTTTTGTATATCAATGACATTTAAGAACCTAGGATGGGGAAGTTGCGAGAGACGATAATAGCGTGCCAGAAACAGAATCGCAGCACAATTTCTTGTTCACATCGAAACACAATGGAGGTCTGAATCACTTGATGAGTGACTTCTACTTCGGAACTTTACAAAGGGAAGGGTACAAGATTCAAGGACAGAGCAGCGTGGTGGCATATGATTTTATGCTGAAATGTACTGGTCATGCATACAGGTACATTGTCAAGGGAATGTTCACTTAAGTATCCTGCACCATGTTTGCAGTTTGTATTTTCAGAACATAGTTGAGCAAACCTGGTAAAGCTGTGAGTGGAAAATCCATGGAGTAATGTCTTAGAGGTTCACAGGCAGGTAGTAGTTGCCACAACATGATTGACTTCACTCCCCTCTCCCCACATGTACTGAAAAGTGAATGCCAGCATGATTCTCTTGCGATGCAGACATTAAGTCATGCTGCGATTCTGTTTGCTGCCCAACAGTAACACATTTCCTGATGGAGCGGTGGTGTGCACTGCTTCCCTGTCATTACATTACCCCTCCCCTTTTTCTAGACCTCTCTAGCCTCCCTCCTCTGACCTGTCCCACAACGTCCCCCTCCCAGGTCAAAACATAACCATCAGGGGACTACAGAACACATTGGAATCAAAGTTCTCCTCTGATGGGGAAAGAAAATGTTGATCCCATTCTTTGTTAAGCACAGTGCTGACCACGACTGCAGAAAGAGACTGCACAGACTCATCTCACATCATCGAACTAGAAACGTGAATCAAAACAAGATCCTGTCTCGATGTGGAGAGGACATTGTCATGCGATTCTGTTTGTTATACAGTGTTGATACAATTCTAAATATATTTCTAAGATACACAGCACATCACATTCTCTGGCAATTCCCAGTCCTGTCCCTTGACATACTATGTCAGTGACCATCACAGGAAGGAACTGTCCTAACCTGTGCCACATCAAAGCATTACAACAATAAATGAAAGCATACTTTCCTCATAGGAACCGAATCCTGATTTGATTCACTTTTGTAGATCGCTCTTCCTCACAGTAAAAGCAGGAACACCTGACAAACTTGAAAGAGACAGACATTGTGGAAAAGTAATCAATGGCAATTAAAGTTGTTCAACCTGATTTTCTACACCACTTTAAAGTACACAATGTAAAGTTATAGGACTTATTCCTGAAGCCAACAGGATTGCCTGTCATGAAATCTTATATAACCAACTGCCATGCTTCCCACAATCCAGAAGACCACTTTGCTCCACTTTTCATAGCAAGTAAGCCTGTTAACATTTCTAAGATGGATAGCACCTTGCAGATGGACTAGAGGGTAAGGCTTGTCTGTTTGCAGATGACACCAAGATCTGCAACAGAGTAGATGATCCAGATGGGGTGGACAGAATGAGAAGTGATCTGGATAAACTAGCAAAATGGTCAGAAGAGTGGCAACTGGGATTTAATGCAAAGAAGTGCAAAATCATGCACATAGGGAAGAGAAACCCTGAAGCCACCTATAGGCTGGGAGGGGAGTTGCTAGCTGTCACAAAGGAAGGAAGAAAGAGACTTGGGCATCATCATCACTGATGACCTGAAATCATCCAAGCAGACCTCTAAAGCAGTAGGTAAGGCTAGGGGGGTGTTAGTGTGTATTAGTAGGGGTATCACAAGTCGTAAGAGGGAGGTAATAATCCCTATTTACAAGACACTGGTTAGGCCCCATCTGGAGTACTGCGTGCAGTATTGAGGCCACACCTTCACAAGGACATTAACCAAATTGAGGCAGTCCAGAGAAGGGCAACCAAAATGGTGCAGGGACTGCATCAGAAGACATATGAGGACAGATTAACAGAGCTCAATATGTATACCCTAGAGCAAAGGAGGGAGAGAGGTGAAATGATCGAGGCATTCAAACACCTTAAGGGCATTAACAAGGTGAAAGAGTCTAACATGTTTAAATATAAGAAAAATAGCAGGACAAGAAGACACAGCATGAGATTAGAGGGGGGCCGATTAAGGGGGAATGTGAGGAAATTCTTTTTCACAGAAAGGGTGGTGGATGCATGGAATGGCTTACCACAAGAAGTGGTGGCTATGAATACAGTGCAGGGCTTCAAACAGGCATGGGATAGGCATATGGGAGCAATACAAATGACTATGAATAGATAGGCCACTGACAGAGCAAAGGCCGATGGCACATTTATGAGGTAGAAAAAGAAATGGGCAGACTGGATGGGCCTTGCTGTCCTCATCTGCCATCTACTTCTATGTTTCTATGTTTCTATGTAGCACATCATGTTCTCTGGCATTTCCCAGTCCTGCCCCTTGACATACTATCTCAGTGACCATGACAGAAAGGAACTGTAGTAACTAGTCCCACATATTAGCACTAGAACAATGAATGAAAGCATACTTTCCACATAGCAACAGAATCCTGATTTGATTCACTTTTGTAGATCGCTCTTCCTCACAGTAAAAGCAGGAACACCTGACAAATCTGAAAGAGACATATTGTGGAAATGTAATTAATGGCAAAGACATTTGTGCAGCCTGATTTTCTACACGCCTTTAAAGTACACAAATTCAGATTCAGATTCAGATTCTTTATTTTGTATGTATAAAAGTTATCCTTATCACATACAACACATTTACATAACTGGAAGGTTTATGATAACATATAATTAAAAACATTAAATACAACAGTCTTGAGACAATGATTACAAAATAATTAATCAAATCAGATTTGTACCATAATGCCTCTTTTGAACCAAACATCTATTGATACTAATTAAGTGCTCATTTGGCAAAATTTGCCATGGCAAAAATATGACTTGTCATATCACAATAATGCATGCATTTAATAAAATTCTTCTCAGAAGTGGATCTTAAGTTCCCCCCAAATAGGATATTTTCTCTTATTTTAGCCAATTGTGGGCATTCAAAAATCAAATGCTTAACTGTAAGAGTGAACGTTCGATCATAGCTACACTTACAATTTACCAATTCGAAGATGGGTTCTCTCCCATGTCTTAAATTCAACAAACCTAATCTAAATTTACAGTAGGCTATCCTCTATACACTATCTTCACAAAAATTCAAATATTTTTCTTCTTTGGATATTTGCTTATTCTCTACATAGAACGTACAGAACTGCAATTCCCATAACTTATTCAATTCACTCTGGAAGAAGTTATCTATCAATCTTTGTTTAGCTGTTTTAACATACCATTTTCTGCTAACATTAATTTGTTTATCCCAAATTTGTATAAGGCCTAACTTGACCATATATTGGTTCAGTCTAAAAAAACAACCTCTGGCACATAATCTTCCTTTACTTTCTAACCAGCATTTAGCCAATAGGCTGTCCTGAGGTGCTGACACATTTTTTTGGAGTAGGCCTAGAGCACTGATTTGTGCCCTAAGGGCTACAGATTTCATATGCAATTCAATTCTGAGTAGAGTGGTGGGGATACGCTGATGTAAACCCAAAATCTGTTTACAAAACGTGTTTTGGACAGTTTCCAACTCCTTGGTATTCCTAAGAAAGGCCCAAAATTCCACCCCATATAATAAAGTGCTAATTGCTGTTGCTTTGAATGCTCTTTTAATTGCGGTATAAGAATAATCAGCAAACAACTTACTAAATCGTATAATAGCTTTTGAGGCACTTAATCCCTGCTTCTTTATCTTAGAAAACTGCAAAGTCCAAGACATATTTGTTTTGAAAACCACACCTAAATAGGTATATTCCCTTTTAATTTCAAATGTTTTATTGTCAGTAACCCAGTTGTGACATTCTTTTTTCTGCACTCTTTTACCAAATATTAAGAGTAATAAAGTACACAATGTAAAGTTATAGGAATTATTCCTCAAGCTCACAGAACTGCCTATCACAAAAGCTTATACAACTGACTGCCATGCTTCCCACAATGCATAAACTCAGTTCACTCCACTTTACATCCTAAGTAAGCCTGCCAAATCTGAAGTGTGAGCTGGACACCCACTGCCCAAAGGAAGCATGTTATTACTATCAAACCTTCCTGTTCTGCCTCATTAGCTATCACTACAATCTTGAAATTCAGTATCTTTTTTTCTGCCAAATGAAATTGCTGTTTGATTCACTCTGTTGTACAAACCACAACCGCCACGCCATTGCTACCATCACACATGCATTCGGAGAAAGGTGGTACAAATGATACACCACTGCCAACTACTGACCAATGGAAAAACACTATTCCCTATCAATCAAACTTCAGGTGGCATTTTCTAACCCACCACTATTTTCCAATTCAGAAAGCTGTACTGGTTCAGGAATAGCATAAGTGAAGTATTCTTTTAAAACAAATAACATCCACAACACACATTTAGTTACCTATCATTGTTTAAACATACTCATGCTACAGCAAGCTCTTTTTCAGCAGTTGGAAACTGCACTGCAGTTCTGCAGCGTACTAGAAAATCCAGCTATGCAATGAGAAAATAACACAGTTTCTTGAAAGGAACTTGCCAGAAAGTGATCGCAACAGTTTCTCCAAGACACTTTCAAAGTATGAAATGGGAACAAAAAACCCTTTAATTGCATCTACTGAGCTGTGCATAAATATAAAGAAACAGGTCTTCAGGGCAGATTGCAAGCTGCTCCCTGGTACCTTGTACCACCAAAGGCGCATACGCCATAAGGAACTCTCCAAGCCCACCAGGGCTTCGGACACGCTCCTCCTAGGACCTAGGACCAGCCACCGAACCAAGAAAGCCTCTGGGGTCCCTGCTTGCTCAGCGGCCACCAGTGAAGAAAAGCCACACTCCGCCAGAACGCTTGGTGCCAGGGGCCGCACCACCGCACGCTCGCTGAGGAAGGGAACCAGGAGCTCGGCCACTCCCTGTTACCTTGTACCGCCAAAGGCACATACGCCGTAAGGTACGTTCTATCAATTTCCCTCCTGCCAGCTCTCTCCTGTTGGGGTTGGGGACTATAGCTAGTTCCATCCTGCACAGAAAGCAGCTGTTTTCACCTTAATTTGTGATTGCTTGAAATCCTGAACTACCCCCGGGACTGTGAACGCCGCCTCCACGGCTAAGTGATACAGCTCCCTCTGCAAACACTCATCCCGCCGGCTCTTTGCGCGGCTCCCAACTCCTCCCGCCTCACCCACCCTGGTCGACCCTTTAGTTATATAGGCTCCAGTTGGTCATATGACTAAGTGTCCACTTTTCCATTGGCTCCTTATACTCTACTTCCACTAGGGGTGTTAATCCCCTCTCGTGTGGTTAGCTTCCTATCTCTTCTTGGTAGCTGCTCAGCCCCCTTCCTTAACCAAGCCCGCCTTTCTGCGCCATCCCTATGACGTCATCTGCCTCTCCTAAATACATTCACTCCCATTTCTACCCAAGTCCTACGAGTAATTTTAATTAGACGTGTGCAGACCTCTCTCTCTCACTACCCCTCTCTGCACTGCTCCATCCAATACTCCGCTCTTTTCCCTGAAACTAAGCACCATGCTTCTCCTCCACAAGATGCCCTCATATTTGATCATCAGTCGTATAGGCTTAACTCTTTCTCTCTGCCTGTTTCTCTGCTTGGACTTAACAGCATCTCTGTCTCTGCCCCTTGAAGAGAAGCTAAACGTACCGTTAACCAATGATTTTAGTTTCTCTAACTTACTCCTCTCTTACCACCTCCCTCCCTATACCTGTTTCTCACTACGTGTTCCTAAAAAAAGGATGTACATACTTATCACTCATGTTCTACTCGCAGCATAGGAAAAAACCAAAAAATCATAATTTATTCCTCAAAGCCCTGCTTGAGTTCCTTGCTCAAAGGCTACTCTTGCTAGCTGGTGACATTGAACCTAACCCTGGTCCGCACCCAAGCAACACCCCGTTAACACCCATAGCCAAACCAAACAAAGGCCTTGTAATTGCTCACATGAATATCAGAAGTCTTCTAGGTCACTTAGCTGAGCTTGCGGCCTGGACACAAGTGGTTAATCCTGACATCTTATGCCTCACTGAAACATGGCTAAAACCTAACATCCTGGATGCACATTGTACCCTGCCTGGGTATGCTATCATCCGGCAGGACAGAACTGGTTCTAAGCGGGGTGGGGGTGTCGCCATCTACTACAAAAGTCACCTTATGCTAAAAGCTGCCCCCAGCCCTGGTCCTCAGATGTGCTGTGAATCACTGCATGCAACACTGGCCCTAGAAGCGAAGTACCTGCACATCCTATGTTTATACAATTCATCCACTGATGGACTGGAAAGTCTCCAGAAACTACTTCAACATACATCACAAATTGTGAACATGAATGAGACCATCCTGCTAGGTGACGTCAATCTGAACTGGCTGGGACCAAATCATAGTACCCTGGCATCACTAGTTCAAAGGCACAACTTCCACCAGTTAATAACTGAGAACATGAGAATGACTAACTCACAAGCAGGAACACTACTAGAATGGATCCTCACAAATAGACTGGACCATGTAACCAAAGTAGCCATCCTAGCTGACTCTCTAATGGACCACTCACCCACGGTCTGCCACTGGTGCTCCTGCCCGCCACCTGCTCCTCGATCCTGCCTGATCACCTTCACTAACTTTGCAAAACTGGATATACAAGCCTTTCTTCTTGACATTGCCAACACGGACTGGTCTGAAATCTTCCTTGCAACAAGTGCTGAGGTTGCCCTGGACGTGTTCCTCACCAGGTTTGGTGAAGTACAAAGACGGCATGTACCGAAAATAAAGAGAAGGGTCAGGGGGCAACAAACCAGGTGGCTAGACAAAGAACTACTCCACAAACTCAAAACCCGGGATAAGCTCTGGAAACAATACAAGACTACTGGCCTACCCAGGGATCATCTTATCTACAAACAGCATAGAAGTGACTACAAAAAACAAATTAGGCTTGCAAAAAAGCAAATACTGCCAGAACCTATTAACCAGCTCCTCTAAAGATCCACGTAAATTCTGGAGTCACATCAAAACCTTCCTTGGAACTCCCCAATCTGTAACCCCCTCGGAAATGATTCTTAACGGTATCCACTGCAATGACTCCCTTACCATAGCCAACGCCTTCAATCAACAGTTCTCTGACCTATCTTCCTATATGTCCACCCTTAATTCTGCACCTGCTGCCCCTCAGCTACTCTCTACCAAAGAGAACACTGATGCATCAACAAGTGGCCCTCAACAAGCAGCAACAAAAACTTTTTATTTCAAGGCTGTGACAAGAAATCAAGTTCTCAAACTCCCTAAACGTCATATCTGATAACACCAGCCCTGGCTCTGATGCACTGGAACCTCGACTTCTGAGAGCTGCTGCCCATCTCATCTCCCATCCATTAGCCAGGATTTTCACACTGTCCCTCTGCACGGGCACAGTCCCAGAGATATGGAAGGCCTCTAGAATCACCCCCATTTTCAAAAAAGGGAACAAAAACGAAATATCAAACTATAGACTCATTGCCATTCTCTCGGTCCTTAGCAAAATTCTTGAGAAATTAGTAGCCACCCAGGTCATCGAATTCCTCGGCTCCTCTAACTCACTCTGTGAGGCACAACATGGCTTCAGGAAACATCACAGTACCTCAACAGCGTTAGCAAAATTTACCTCTGATACACTTACAAATATGGATGAAGGTCATCTAACGGGGCAGTGTTCATCGACCTCACCAAGGCTTTCGACCTCGTGGATCACCCCCTTCTGCTTACTACCCTTAAAAATCTGGGCTTCTCATCCCCTGTAACAACCTGGTTCAGAAGTTACCTAACAAATAGGACACAAGCGGTCAAACTCAACTCTGCTATCTCTGACAGCACCACAATCAACTTTGGAGTACTGCAGGGCTCAATACTGGGCCCTCTCCTTTTTTCACTGTTCATAAATAATCTGCCCAACAGTATTACACCGGGCGCCTCGCTACTCTATGCAGACGACCTAGTTATCTATGCTCGTTCAGGCTGTATTAACCACCTCAATACCACTCTGACATCTGTCTTCCACTCGGCTCAACACTGGCTAAACACTCATCGTCTCATACTTAATGCGAGCAAAACAAAAGCCATGCTCCTGGGGACAACCCATAAACTTAGAACCTGCTCATCTCCACTGAATATACTTGACCTAAACAGAACCCCTCTTGAGACTGTAAGCACGTTCCGCTATCTGGGCATACTGCTTGACCAAACCCTCGACCTGAACCAGCACATCCAAGAAACCTGCAAAATGGTCAATTGCAAACCGGGGGCTGCCTACAGGACTAACTACATGCTCATACCCACTGCCAAGTTTTCCATTGCCAGGGGAATCCTCCTGCCAACTCTGTCCTACTGCGCTCCCATCCTAACCATGGCAAATAAAACTGCACTGCAAAAATGGGATACCACCTATAATAATGTTTGCCGATATGCATCAAAGGCACCTCGCCTAAAACATCACTGCCAACTTTATAGAGACCTTGGCTGGCTTTCTCCCTCCTCCACCAGACAGTACTACCTCTGCTCCCTCTCAGACTCCATAATCAGAGTGATGAGACCTGCTACACTATCTGAACTGCTCCAGCCTACTATCTCTTCGCGTGAGCTGAGATCGTCTGACAAATCTTTACTAATTGTTCCCCTCTGCTGCACTTCCAAGGGCTCTGGTGCATTTAGGCATGCTGCCCCCCATTTATGGAACTCACTACCTATGGACCTTAGACGTGCTTCCTCGCACCTTGCTTTCAAGCGAAGACTACGGAATCACCTTACTTCTATGGACCAATGTACCTGTTTTGATCCAACCTAAACCCTTCCACTTTGACCTCCCCTTCCCCCTATCTAAGTCCACCCCCCCTTTTCCCTTGTATATGTCCCTTCATCCACCTTTCCCTTATTTTTATGCCTTGCAAACCAGTTATTTGTTTGACTGCTTGCACTTTATATTATGTTTATAAAGAAACTTATATGGCTATACTGTCTTATAAATGCCTAGTCACTTTACCTTCTCTAACCTTGTGCTATGACATTTGACGTTTCTACTTACTGTCTCATGTGTATTACGAATGTCTCCAGTTTACCTGATTGTTACTGATGTTCTGTATATAATTGCCAAAACCTGCTTTCCCATCCTACTGTTTTGCACTAAATCTTGTGATGTACTTATTGTAATCTGGTACTGGTCTCTCCTCATCCTCCCCCCCCTCAGCACACTGATGACCCTATTATGCCTTGCTGGTTTCCAGTTCCACAGCTCTGGGTCATTACTGTGCCTTTTCTAGCTAAAGCCATATGTTGCCGTAACTCGCCTCCCTGTTGACCGAGTCCCCCTTCTTCCCCTGCCGGCCCTCGGTTCCACAGGCCCGGACGCTAACTATAGCTTCTTTCCGCAAAAGCCGTACTTGCCATAACTCTCCCCCCTGTTGGCCATGTCCCCCTTCTTTCCCTGCTGGCCTACGGTTCCACAAGTCCGGACACCGACGATAGCTTCTCTCCCAAAAGCCATACTTCCCGCGTTATCCTTTCCTCATTCGATGGTTTCTACCTTCCCCCCTCCCCATGGGTCACCATGCCCATTTAAACCTGTCTACTTCTTGAACCCCTTGCTCATCCAGTTTCCAACTGCTAACCATTTTTGACACCCACCAGCCGGGTGACTGTCCCCTGCCGCTCATCCCTTTACAAGGTTCCATGGGCCCGATCGCTGTCCCATGTTTTTCCTCCTAAAACAGCCATACTCATGCCTACTGCTGCCATTCTCAGCACAGCCATCTGTATTAACACTGCCCTGACCCTCCCCTGTTCTCCATTTTCCTTGGGATATACGCTTTCCTATCCTACCAATCACTTTACTTTTCTACCCCATCCGCCCCGACTGCACCTCTTTACTGAATCAGTTCCATGGGCCGTACCACACTCCTGCCTATCGTTGCTAAAGCCATAATCCTTTCGCTGTCCCACTCTACCTTCCTCTCCTGCCTGCCCCTGTACACTCCTCTTAGATGTGTGATCAACCCATTTGGAGGAGCTCTCTTACCTTGTCTTCCAGCTCCGTCACACCCTAGTCTACTTGAGATATGCACCTACCCTTCCCAGCTCACATTCCCCCCCACCATCTTCCCCATACCCAATCCAAATCTGTCCTTCCTCCGGTGCCCTCTGCTTTTTTATCAAAATTGTATGCTTGTATCAAATGTACCTGTGCATGTACTGTATAACCTGCACTATTCTACTTGTATTGTAATTGTACCTCCCAGGTCGTGCCTGAAAATAGTCACTTGCTGGCTAGTGCACTTACCCGGTTAACAAAAACTAAATAAATTTGTTCATCAAATAACAGCAGCACATTTGACAATGCAGAATCAAAACAAAGCACACAATGAGAATCCCTATCAGTAAGGAAGCAAACAATAAAAGAATAAAGTAACCTGTGAGAACCAACATGTGTCAGGACAACAAAAAGTTAAACATCAGAACTTCTGATCTTATGTGTGAGGAATACGAGCTAAACAGCATGTATACCAGGTACTCATGACCTAGATAAGGAAATGTTTCAAACTGGAATTAAATTTGCAATCAAACTAATTACTACTGGAATACATTATGTAAATTCACAACATACTACTCCCAGTAATGTGAACCACTTACGTGCTCTAAAGCTGCAGATAAAAGGGATCAGAATCAGTTAGGTGGGTCATCTTCAACAGTCAACAACCAACAGAATTGCAGAACATAATCTTCATAATCTGCATAATCTTCATAATCTGCAACACAACAATGGGATATCAAAGAACTCCCTCTAAATTAATATTCATTGCTAACTATGCGATCCAATACAGAGTTACAGTGTAAATCCTATAACTTTTTCTGCAGCTGCATAGTTCATGGCATCACTGTACTACAGTACAACACTGGCCTTGTACATAATGTGATCTGCTTGCAAACCATATAATGCAGTATTGCATATATTAAACATCAAATGGCAGCAATTTGGCAACACAGCTTTTTACCTCTATCTCACTGCACAGCATCTCAGATTGAAAGTGCACAGTGATGCTGTTCATCATACAAGGCAGACTGTAATAAATTAGGACACTATAAATGTGTATGAGCAAAACTACAACTGTAGCAATTATGCCTGTTAAGTTAGATAACATGTATAATTTTTAGAAGCACACATCACTGACAACAGTTGACGCATACTTCACACCACAGAAATACTTCTGTTATTATTCTTTGTTTAGCTGTCCTTATCAATTTATATGCCAGATATACTATATTATTTTTCACACAAGAACTGCCAAAGTTCTGGAGAGATACAGGCCTGCCACACCTGGCTGAAGCCATGAAGAAATTTACTGATGCTAATATCACTATGAGAGCTGGCACGCAACAATTAACCCACGTATGGGAAGCAGTCAGTCAATACCTCAGAGATGACAACAATATCCAGAGGGATCCAGCTGCATGTCTTAAAAAATGGAAATGCTTAAGACAAAAGTTTTATAGATTTCAAAAAGAAGGTCATGTTCCTAAGAAGTACAGACGTTGGTATGACCATCTTATAGAAATGTGTCTCAGAGCAAATAAGCCAAGATTTGGAGATCGCTATTACCAGGGTAAATTCAAAAATTAAAGTAATCACCACACAATTCTGATTCAAACAGTTAGAATGAAACCTAAAGAGATCCAAACCCAGACTTGCTTACGTTATGTTACATTTGTATTCCTAGAGAAAGCACACAGTGTAGCATTCAAGAAGAAGAGACCAGTGTTGGAGGACAAGAGTACCCAAAGCAGTTCCTCTGAGGAAGATACGGGCTCAGGTGGTGACAGCAGTGCAGGTAAGTTGACTGATAATTGTGAAAACAAATGCATTGACGTAATAAATCGCCCAACTAAATATAACACACTGCACTTGTCTGGGACACTACACACATATAATTAGAATCAGACACTATTTCAAGAGTGACAATTAGAAGGCAGGAAACATACCACTTACAAGGAAAAACACCCATTTAATGCTGTATTGCGACAGTTCAGTGAAACCACAGCCATACCTGAATTGCAATGCAACCCTCATGCAAGGGCACATAAACAATCATATTAAAGTCTGTCTGATGTAGCAATGCAGCAGATGGCTTACAACTTCCTTTATCCTTCTCACAGATGAGGAAACAATCAGCACAAACACCTCAACTACACAAGCCTTTGTACTGCAGAAGTGTGAGCCTACAGCAAAACATGGAAAATTAAATTTCACAGTCGAAATTCCAGTGAAACCAGCAATTTTGCCGAGCAAAATATTTTGCTTAATTCAGCTGTTCTGCAAAATACTTCATGGGGCGCTAAGTTGCGAAATTTCACTCACAAAATGCTACATTTCATCTGAAAATGGTGAAATTTCACCCACAAGTGGTGAATTATGTCATTTCTCAGGTGAAATTTTGCACTCCACGGGCAAAATTTCACACTCCGCAGGTGAAATTCCACATTTTGCTTCTGTGAAAAATTTTGTGAAATGGCCGAATTACATAATATATTTTGCCTAACGAAATCTGGCTATTTCACACATCTCTACGTAGAGCACAAGTGAAGGAAACTGAAAGTATAGCAACTAAGAAAAGGAATGAAAACCTGCATGGGTACACCAAAATGAAAGAAACAACTACAACCCTGCAACAGAACACTTCCATATATGTACAACAAAGAAGTGAAGCATCATCCAAAAGTACCACACACGAAGGGGATGGAACAAGACCAACCAAACACAACACAGGAAACCTCCAGGGGAAAACCAAATGAAAGTGAACCCACTGTAGACCCTCACTTTCACCAGTTTTGTAACACAGTAAGAGAAGGATTTGGTTCTATCACCCAGTGCCTCTCTGGTATGCAACAGACACTGAATATCTTATTAGAGGCAGAAAACACCACAGTGGCACTGGAGTGGCAGAACCAATCAATACTTTGTGAAATAGTTGAAGAGCTGACTGGTACTAAAAATATCCTGGTTCAACATGGAGGCTGCTCCGCTTCCCAAAACTAGGAACAGTCACCACTGGAGAAGAAATAGCACTATCATAACCACATCAAGCAAACTACATAAAAATCAATGCAGAAAACAGACAGTTGACGTTCCTACGTCTCCTAATGTTATTGATTACATAGTATACACATTTTCCGAATCAATATTATATTAATCCAGGAAATGTGACTTTATATGCACAATAAAAGCAGGATTTATTTGTAATATTTTTCTATTTATTCTTTATATTATTTGTTTATACCCCTTCCTCAGGCAGTTGGTTTACCTGTACAATTACCATCTCTCCATGTACAAAAGTATATAAAGATGTTCTTTACAATTTTATTAGGATAGTGTGATGAGAAATATTGAATACACTTGGATAATACATACCATGCTGGTTACACAAGTCTGATTTGTAGAAACAAAGTGCAATATTCACTTCATGTTATAGAAACATAGAAACATAGAAAAATAGAATTTGAAAGACGATAAGGATAGCTTGGCCCATCTAGTCTGCCCATTTTCCTACCTAATGGATAAGCTGCAGATCCTAGTTAACCAACAGCCTATTTCTTCCTACCCCATTATGTTCCAAATGTACGTACTAAGAAATAAAGAACGTTAACACTTCTAACATTTTGTTCTATAAACTGTGATGTTTCACACTATGATGAAAAAGGGTGATCAAAATGATTAAGTAGCACACAATCTCAAAATAATCTCAAAATAAGGGGTGGTGGTGATGCTGCTTCACATTACAGTGCTGGTACAGTTCCACAGAGCACACAAAAGTGCAAGAAGAAATAAAAAGACACAATTTGGCCGATTGCTTGGGGGGGAGACAGAAATGTGTTTCCTAACATTGCTGTACAGCAGTCAGAGAAATGTAAAGAGAAGGAAAAGAAAAACTCAGAGACAGTATTTTTTTTTCTATGGTGGGGGATGAAGAGCAAATATGTAAAATTTATGGAGAAGGAAACAAAAACGCGCACAGGAACAGTAATTATTTTGTCTATGAGGGGGAGGGGATGAACAGTGGAGGCTGAAAGATGTGTTTTACAAGGAAAAACCACAAGGTCATAAGTAACACACAATGTCACTACAGTTGGGGGGTTAGGGTTGGGGGAGGCTGTGAAAAAGGGAGATGTGACCTACAGTAGCTTGATATCACAGTGCTGGCAGAGCTCCTGCGGGGGGGTTGGGGTTGTGGGAGGGAGGGAGGCATGGAAAAAGGGAGGTGTGACCTAGCTTGACATTACAGTGCTGACAGAGTTTCAGTGGGGTGGGCAGGGAACAAGGATGGTGTACTCTCGCTCCACATCACAGGAAAAGGAGACCAAGAAAAGTCTTCTTTTCTTTGCGGGAGGGGGGAGAAGACTGTAGGCTGAAGGAGGTGTGTGTCACCAGCAGGAACCATCAATTCACTGCAACTGAGGAACCCATGTGTAACTTTGGTTATTACCTTGCTACAAACAGAATAGCAGCACAAAGTACTTTCCTAATTGGAACTCAATACTGCTCTGATGCACTTTGTAGTACCATGATGTTTGCATTGAAAGTGGTGATCCTATCATTGTAGTTCAACACACAGGTACATTTTCTGAGAAACAAGCAAGAAACGCAAATGAACAAAAGTATACCTTTCTTTGGGGAATGGGTAAAAATGTATTTAGAAGGAAGCATTGGCCCTTTTGTAATGGGGCACTAGACAGCATTAGGGTAACACATGACAGTGCTGGTACAGTTCCAAACAGAGAAGGAAGTAAGAAACAAAGACCAAGAAAAGTCTAGTTTTCTTTGCGAGGGGGTGAAGCAGACCAGAGGCTGAACAGAGGGGTGTGTCACCAGCAGAAAAGATCAGTTCATTTCAAGTCAGGCACCTGTGTGAAACTATAGTTATTATCTTGCTACAAACAGAACTGCAACACAAAGTACTGCCCTCCTTGCAACTCAATGGTGCTCTGCTTCATGTTTATCATGTGATGATATTTATGCGTTCAAAGTGGTAATCATAACATTTTTGTACAGCGAACAGGTAAATTTAGTGGGAAACAAGTAGGAAACACTGAAAGAAAAGTCTAGTTTTGTTTGGTGGGTGTGAGCAACATGTATTTAGAAGGAAGCATTGGCCCTTTTGTAACGGGGCACTGGAAAGGATTAGGGTGATGTTCCAAACATAGACAATAAACTTATGATTTACTTCCATCAAAGAAGCACAATAGTGCTGCAGTTTAGATTTATACTTTTCCCTTCTCAACTGAATCATGATTCAACTGACTTTTCCAGTCCGATAGTATAAATAGTGGATAACCGTGAAACACAATGGTGGTGGGATTTAGGTTAATTTTTCCTATTGCACAAGAATTGCAGTCTGCTTAAGTTTTCCAATGTCATATCATGCCTAGTGATTAATTGTGGTCCAATTCACTCTTCTAATTCCAATACCATGTGTACCGCTACGCATGAGCAGTAGGCTTCAGCATAAACTCCTATGCTAACCCTTGTAGTCCGACATACAATCCTATGCTGTCCAGATCTCTTTTTTTGGTTAGGTTTATTTTTGCAATTGCAGATGAATGAATCACCCTACGAGACACTTTTCCAATCCCATATCCCATACCATGCATAGTGAAAAACTGTGGTACGATTCACTTTTCCATTTTTTTTGCTACTATATTTCTGCTCCTGTTGACACAGTCCTATCTCAGAAGGGAGCCCCCAGTCCCATCCCCTGGCATCTACCAGCCGCCGCTGACTCATACCCCCAGGGCTTATCCCCTGGTGGGGCTGGTGGTGTTCCCTAACCCTCGCCAGAGACCAGATCCAGTGTGGCCAGTGCCGTGGCTAGCCGGGAGCAGGGCCTGCGAGGCACCCTCCATCATGCTCTGTGGCAATGTTTTTTCTCCTCCATTTTTTCCTCTGGAGATGAGGCGTGCAATGACACCAGCAGAAGGAGTGCACACACAAACTGCAAACACTCCTCCTGATGTCTGCCCCATCTCCTCCCGCTTTCTGCAGCATTGGCACACTGCCCCCAGCCTCTGCTAGGGGCCAGGTCAGAGCTGACCACTGGTGACCCCCCTCCCCGGAGAAGGAGAGCAGTCACTCAGATGCTTGATCCTTCTCTGCCCTTGCCAACCCCTGGCAGCTCATGCTCGTTCCTGAACATGGGTCTCCAGTGTAGTGTGAGGTAAGGCATCCAACACCTCAGCCCTCAGCACCACCGGGGCAGCCACTTTTCCATTCTCATACCATATAGACCTGTACACATGAGCAGTATGCTTCAGCATAAAATTGTATGCAGGACTGCTGCTCTGACATAAAATCCTATGCCATGCAGGACATCTATTTTTTTCCCATAGGTAATAATGGGAAATGGAACATGGCACATTTTGCAATGCATTAATATTTGTACACCAAACCTTCAAAAGGCACATCTGTGAAGGCAAAGTTTTCTACCATAAACATTTCATTCCACAACCCACCACTGCCATTTCTGAGATACAGGTGGACAAAAAAAGTGAAAAAAGCACCAAAATCTCTGTTTTTTCAACACTCTGTATCTCATAATCCACACAAAGCGTTAATACCAAATTTGGCACATCAGTAGACCTGCCGCTATTGATGATGCATGCCAGGAACTGTTGAACCTGCCCAAAGTTATTGTCCTACAAAAACTGGCCTTTAACATTAAACACTCACACTAACCCTAACTATACTTGCACTACCGAGCCAGTATTTTTATATATATATATATATACATATATATATATATATATATATATATATATATATATATATACACACACATACACACACACACACACACACACACACACACACACATTCATTGCAAGAAAACTCAGTTAATGTATCAGTTAGGTTTGATTTCACACCAACAAAAGTCTGGAAATTTGATGTTAGGGTTACCAACCCTAGTCCCCACACACCTCCACCATCCACAGATCAACAGGCACCATGGTGTGCCTTGGGGTCATCAGCCCTACCTCTCACCCCATTCCACATGTAAAGAAGCTGAGATGATACAGAATAGGAGAATGGGGTGAAAGTTAAGCCCGATGACCCCCAAGGCACACCCCAGCACCTGTTGGTCAGTGGATGGTGAAGTATGTGTGTGTAGGGGCTAAGAACCCTAACATCACATTTCCAGACTTTTGTTGGTGTGTAATCAATCCTAACTGATGCATTAATGGAGTTGTTTACAATGAATCTCTCTTCTTTTTGAGAAAAGTGAAATGTTACTCATATGGTATCCATAGGTGGGAATGTGGGCCCTCTGGGCCCTGTGCTCCCATCCACTCATCAGTATAGAGGCATAGCACATGAAGGCCCTGTGCTCTCAGTTTTTCATAATGGGATGCATATTTGGGATCACAGGCCCTCTGGGCCATGCGCTCCCTCCTCCCATAAGTGTAGAGGCATAGCACCTGAGAGCCCTATGCTCTCAGTATTGCAAGATGGTATCCATGGGTAGGAGTGCAGAGCCTTTGGGCCCTGCACTCCCACCTACCTATTAGTATAGAAACATAGCACAGGAGGGCCCTGTGCTTTTAATTTTGCATAATCATATCCATAGGTGGGAACGTGTGCCCTCTGGGCCCTGCACTCCCACCCATGAGTGTAGAGGCATAGCGTAGGAGGGCCCAGTGCTCCCAATTTTGCATAAATAGTATGCATAGGTGGGAGCACAGGCCCTCTGGGCCCTGCACGTCCACCTAACCACAAGTACAGACACATAGCACAGGCCTAGAGGCATTCCAAGTATCCCTTGTAATGCTCATTTGGAAATATCTCAGTAACCATAGCATCTGCCAAAAAAATTAATTTGCAGTTGTATTCATGACCTAGCCACCTCCATGCATAAGCTGTGCATAGTGAAAAATCCATATTTCAAATGTTTTTTGAGATATAGGGGCCGAAAGGTGCCATGGCCACCACAATGCTATCCTATGGAAAAATGCACAACTTCAGAGTGCTTTAATTCTGGAACTGTTGTAAATTCTTGCACCAAACCAACCAGCAAAAGGCACATACATGGGGCAAGGGTTTTCCACCCTGCAAATTTCAGCCCAAAAGTCCTAACCATTGTCTTGCTATGAAGTGGCCAAGAAACTGGGCTTTTGAGGCTGTTTACCTGTGGTACTTTTTTGAAATTCCACAGACTTTCACAAAAGTACTATTGGTTTACATACAGTAGGAGAGCTTTTGCAGAAGTACTGCCGTACTTTCGTGAAAGTCCCACCATTATAGATGTGGAACTTTCACAAAAGTACCCTCAGGACTTTCACGAATGTCCGGGGACATTTTTCGAACATTCCACAGCTAAGATGGCAGAAAAATTAAAAAAAATCATATTTCTGGGCATTGTGCTAAAAAACTAACGTCAGGGTTGTGTTTCTAGAGCCCCGGTTATGTAAACCCAACTGTTGGTGTTTACCAAGGGGCAATATTTTTTGAACTACAGTGTTTTTTCTGCCTTACTAACTGAAAACAAGATGGCTGCAGCACTTAAGAACTAAACCCATTTGCAAAAGTAAAAAAGTGCTTTCAAGGGGAACATATATTTTTAGTTTAGTTTAGTTTATTGTTCTAGGAATTATTACCTTTGAGTCAATGGCTCTTTTACAAAGGTTCCACATCAATTAAGTACAGACAATAGGTTACATAGAATGGCACTACAAATTGTGTTGTGACAATAGCAAGAAAACATAGACAGTAAATATCAAAACATTTGTAGAAGGACAGGTGATACCAATAAACACTTATCATACAAAAAAAATCAAGCCAGTTGAGGGAAAAATCAAGTTAGGGAAGTGTACAGATAGAAAGGGTAAGAGAAAGGTGAGGGGAGCAGACAATAGCAAGAGAAAAGATTCTCTTACAAGCCTTTGTCAAGTAAAGGACCAGAGTGGGTAAATGAATAGATAAAGATTTAATCAAGGAAGTCACAGGAGTTGGAGGCAGCAAGGTGAGAGTATAGCCTAGATTTGAATGCACCTAGAGAAGCAGAGGAGGTAATAGGAGTGCTAAGGGCATTTAGCCAGCTGGGGGCACGATAGGCAAATGATCTTTGACCCTGAGTAGTCCGGCATCGGGGGACCTGAAGAGGCTGATTTTCTGATCATCTGGTGAAACGGATACTAGTGTTCTGGCATAACAGGTCTTGGATACATGGTGGAGTGAGGCCCATGGTGGATTTTTTCACCATAAGGCAGGTAAGGTACTTTAAGTGGTTTGAGAGTTGCTACCACCCTGTTTCAGTGTAGAGCTCGCATGTGTGAGTACGTCGATGAGCACCAGTGAGCAGTCAACAGGCCTTGTTTAGGGATGTTGTAATGCGTCTAAGTGCGGTAGTAGAGACAGACCCATAGACAATTAAGCCATAGTCAATGATTGAGATGATTGAGGATTGAATAGCAATCCTCAGTGCAGATTGGGTAAGGAGCTGTCTGTTCCGGTACAGTATCCCAATCCGCTTTTTCCCATAGGCTATAATGGGAAACTTTAAAGTTTAATAACTTTTGAATGGATTAATTATTTTCACCAAACTTTCAAAAGGCACTTCCCTGACCCAGTCCCCATATATCCTGATGATCTCCAACCAGACAGACAAACCATTTGGGTTGTTGAGACGAGCAACAAATTTGCTAAAAATGGCCAAAAAAAGAGGGGTTTGCATATTTTTTGGCACTCTGCAGCTCCACAACCACCCATCCGACCAGAACAAAACTTGCCAGATCCAGAGAGCTACAGATGGCACATGCAAATTTCAGGCAAATCGGTCAAATGGTTGCAAAGTTATTAAAGTGCAACAATTTGGGTTAAACATAGAAGTGGCTACTCAACCTGAACTATATGTACTACCATACAGGTATAACAGTCTTCCAGTTTTGCATATTCTGCACCTTAATAACTTTGCAACCCTTCAATATATCTACTTGTAATTTTGTACACATAATTTTGTGGTGCAGGTCTACCAGTGTTTCTAATCTCATCTGAATAGCTTTTGTGGTTTCTGAGATACTATGTCTCAAACATCCTTAAGCTAACGTGCTTTTATTAATTTTCACTCTTCCAGGTTTTTTTTTTTGCATGTTTGAACCTTAATATGTTTGGCACCATTCAAGAGATGTGCATAATGTTTGGAATGCATAATCTCTGGGTATAGTTCTCCTGCCTTTCCCAATTTTGTGGGAATCTGTTTTGTGGTTTCTGAGATACAGTGTCTTAAACATCCATAAATGTACTTATTTTTTTTTTATTTCACAGTCTTCCAGTTTTGCATAACATGCACCTTAGCAACTTTGCAACCCTTCAACATATCAGCAAGATATTTTGAAAGCTTTGTCTTGCTGTGCAGGTCTGTTGATATGATGAATTTCATTTAAATAACTTTTGTGGTTTCTGAGATACTATGTCTCAAACATTGTTAAATGTACATGCTTTTTTCTAATTTTATCTTTCAGTTTTTTTGTTGCATATTTGAACCTTAATACCTTTGGCAACGTTCAATAGATGTAAAAAAAATGTGGTTCTCACCATCTTCGGGAGCATATATCTCAATATTCTAAATATTGTTTGAATCTGTTTTGTGGTTTCTGAAATACTGCATCTCAAACATCCTTAAATGTATCTGTTGTTTCTCGAACTTCACAGTCTTCCAGTTTTGCATACTTTGAACCTTAATAACTTAGCAAAGCTTCAACATATCTGCATGAAATCTCGCAAGCCTAGTCTTGTGGTACAGATCTGTTGCAGTGGTGAATCTAATATGAAAAACCTATGTGGTTTCCAAGATACTGTGTCTCAATCTTCTTGAAATGTGCATGTTTTTTTTCTTATTTTCACAGTCTTCCAGTTTTTTTGCATGTTTGAGCCTTAATAACCTTGTCACGTTTCAACAGATGTGTACAAAATGTGGCTTACATAGTCTCTGGGGGCAGGTCTCATGATTTTCTAAATTACGTCTGAATCTGCTTTGTGATTTCCGAGGTACTGTGTCTCAAACATCCTTACATGTACCTGTTTTTTTTTTTTTTATTTCAGTCTTTCAGTTTTGAATACTTTGCACCTTAGTACCTTTGCAACCTTTCAACATATCTGCACAAAATTTGACATGTCAATAGACCTAATCCTGGCCATTAGGCAAACCAAACTTGATGCACATCCTTTGAATGATTCTAGAGTTATTAAGGTTCACATATTTGTTTTGTTTTGCTCAAAATACAACAGTATTTTTCAAGAATTATGTAATTTGCAAAAAATACATCAGAATTTTTTTATGTATTTTTCAATAATTTGTATTTTTCAAAAATGTCTAACTTTCATGCCCGACATATAAATTTTCCCATAGGAAATAATGGAAAATTAAAAGTTTAATAACTTTTGAATGGATTAATATTTTTTACCAAGTCTTCAAAAGGCACAAATAAAAGGCAAATGCTTTCTACCCTGAAAATTTCAGACCACTACCTAAAGCCATTTCTGAGATCCAGATGGACAAAAAATGGAAAAACAAAACACAGATTTTTCTGTTTTTTCTTAGAAACCACATAAACGATTTGCATGGAATTTGGCATGTCCAGATAACTACCACAAGAGATTATGCATGCAACATTTCATGCAAACCCCTTGAATGGTTCCAAAAGTTATTAAGGCTCAAAGATTCATGTTTAATATAGAAGTTACCTTTCACCCTTACTATACTGTCACTACTGGTGGTATCCATAGATGGGAGCGCAGGTCCTCTGGGCCCTGTGCTCTCACCCACCCATGAGTGTAGTTCTCCCAGTTTAACATAAATGGTATGCATAGTTGGGAGCATGAGCCCTTTGGGCCCTGTGCTCCCACCTACATGTAAAGTACAGACACATAGCACAGACCTAGAAGCATTCCAAGCAACCCTCGTAATGCTTATTTGCCAATGTCTCAGTAACCATAACAAGTGCGTAAAAAATTATTTCAGAGTTGCATTGATGACCTAGCCACCTCCATACATGCTTAGTTCACTAAGGTGTACTAAGCTGCGTTTAGTGAAAAATCTGTGTCTAGAACCGTTTTTGAGATATAAGCACTGAAAGGTGCCGTGTGACCATCACAATTCAATCCTATGGGAAACTTTGCAACTTCAGAGTGCTGTAATTCTGGAGCTAGTGCAATTTTTTTCACCAAACCAGAAAAAGGCACATCAGTGATGCAAGAGCTTGCAACCCTGCAAGTTCAGCTCAAAGTGTAGCGCACATTGGCGCAGTTGGTGTGCGAAATCAATGTTCGGGACACATTAAGAAAATTACAGTGACACTGTTCATGAGCAGAGGTCTTAAAATGGCTATGTTGAAAATTTGGTGACAAAAGTCCAAAAAATGACTCTGTTATGAGCGTGCATTGCACAATTTCCACGCACCCTCATAAGTTCACGAATTTGTAATATTTTCAGCTCAGATTTTCAACACTGACATTTTTCCACACCTCCTTATGAACAGTATAGCTGTCATTTTTCACAACCTGGCTGAAATGTGTTTTCGCACTTCCGGCACAGAATAGTGCGGTCTCTGTGGGAAATTAGTGTTCGGGACAGTTTAAGAAAATCACAGCAACACTGTTCATGAGTGGAGGTCCCAAAATACCTATGCTGAAAATCTGCTGTAAAAAAATCCCCAAACTAATTACATTATGGGTGTACTTTGCACAGTATCTATGCACGCTCGTGACTTCACCAGTTTTTGTATATTTTCACTCCAGATTTTCAACAATGCCATTTTTTACACCTCCTCATGAACAGTACACCTGTCACTTTTCACATCCTGTTTGAAATGTGTTTTTGCACCTGTGGCACCAAATGGCGCAGTCGCTGAGCAAAATCACCTTTCCCCTAACGAACTGATAGTGTCACTGTTCATGCAGTGGGGTCACAAAAAGCCCATGTGGAAAACTTGGAGTAAAAATACCAAGAAATGCCCATGTTATTAGGGTTTTCAACCATAATGCCCTACACTTTAAGGATTGGCAGGCGTCAGGCGTGTGACTTGGGATTGTCGACAGTAATGCTCATGCCACTCCACCCCCACCCCCACCCTGCAGCCAGTGACAGGCATCGAGGTTAGTCTTGGACCCTTTGCCCCCAGAGTTCACCCTATTCTCCTATACTGCACCCATTTCAGCTTGTTTCCTTATGGAATGAGGTGAATATAAAGCCCAAACACCCCAAGACACACCTCGACACTTGTCAATGTCAGTAGGGTGAGGTGAAATGTCGTCACCATCAAGGGCGACGACCCAAAGGCACACCCCAATGCCTGTCCAACTCTGCAGGGTGAGGGTGGAGTTGGCATCGGTTCAATACTTCAATGCCATTCCTATACTGCATCTGTCCAACTCCTGCAATTCCACTGCTAATGCCAGCAAGCAAACATTCGGCATTGACAAATGCTTGTTTAACCAGCTGGCAGAACCTTGGGTGAGTGCTGATTCCATTCAGGTAACAATGACATCATTTTCCGCAAGGTCTTGGCAGCTCAGTACCAGGAACGTGAGGAAAATTATGTTATTGTTTCTTGAATGGAATCAGCACTCACCCAAAATTCCGCTAGCTGCTCTGAAAATGACTGAGGGATTTTCTGTGAAAGATTCAAAAGAAGACAGGCAGTAAAATAGCTTCTAAACATGAGAAATGACTGTTCCTGAACATTACTTGCAATATATATAGAGTGGCTGTTCTCATGGTGAACAAATAAAATAAGTTAAAGGCATTTTAAAAATGCTGCAATTGATCTTTAATGCACCCTGAAATGTCAATCAGATCTCAAATGGCCAACTTATGGGCAACTTAAAAAAAGTCATTTTCACGACTTAAATCCAGCATTATTGCAAAAAAGGTCTTATGAACATTTGATTAAAAAACAAACTGTGCATGCATGAAAATTGCATGTTTAAATGTTAATAGTTGAAAAACAAATTAAACATTTTCCAGTGAAACCACCTATCAAAGGCACCTCCTTGAGTCAAAGTGTAACAAACCTAAAAGTTTCAAGTTTCAATTGTCAGACATTTTTGAGTTGCAAGTGAACAAAAAAGGTCTTCATTAAGCAATTTGTATGTATTTTCAATCTTCTAAATATGTTACACTGCTAAAATAATCATTACCAAAATTTCAGGATCTGGAGAGCCTGGGCTCCAGAATGGACTTACCAAATTTCAATGTATTCCTTCAAAACCAGCCATGTTAGAAAGACACAAACATAGGGGTTTAACACAGAAATGCACTTGCAACCGACACTGTAGGGGCACTGTAGTGCCCTATAATAAAGGCATGGTAGCATCGGTATGCTAGGAGTAAGTCAGCATTTGTGTCAAAAATGGAGGGGGGGGGGTTGACATCTTTTTTTTCCATTTAAAGTTTATTAGTATTTTAACCATACAAGACAGCGAGCCAAGAGCAATATCTTTATACATTGACAATATACAGTAGACTAAAACTGTCACCCCCACCCTCTCCTCCCTCAACTATGTCCCTCCCCCCCTTATAATACAGCAATATACTACACCATACTCGCTACAGATCCTTCAGCTCAGGCATCTTGATATTGTCGGTATGTGCTAAGTGCAAAGGCCCTCCAAAAGAGAGCTCCTAAATCGTAAATAAAGTGTAAAAGGGGTCCCATATCTTCTTAAACCTTCCTAACCTATTATTTAAACTTGCAATGGCCTTTTCCATTCTGAGACTAGCCAGAAGCTCAGTTAACCACTCTCCATACGTAATTTCAGATTGGTCTTTCCAATGCCTTAATACCACTTTCTTGAGAGACATAGATATCAAGGCCATGTAATATTTCCTATTGTGAAATCTGATGTTAGAGAAGTCACCCAGAATGCATATTTCTGATTTAAATAGATCCTCAAGCCCCAAGATGGGATCAATCTTATTCTGAATAACAGTCCAAAGAGGGACTATTTTGAGGCAGGACCAGAAAATATGATACAGGGTGCCTTCATGACCAGAACATCTCACGCACTGAGAGGAGAGAATTAAGCCGAATTTTGACATTTTCTCAGGGGAAAAATACAAATTATGCAGAATGTACATCTGCATCAGTCTTAGTCTATCTTGTGTTATGAACTTGTGACAGTTAAACCAGAGTTCGGCCCAATTAATGTTATAGCCAGGAAAATGGGGGGACCAATAATGGGTCGGACCAAAAACATTCCGGATACAACCAATTAAACAAGATACCGTAAATTTTGGAAACAGCTTTCTGCTGGCCCACCAGGTGCTTCATATCCTCTAGAAAGGAGGGACCTATATATGAATCTAATTTATGCCCAAATACTTTAACTAATAAATGTCTCACTTGGATGATTCTGAAAAAATACTTGGTCGGGATCTTACATTTTTGCTTTATACTTTGGGCAGACAGCCAGGTATCATCCTCTCCTCTTAAAGTATACAATGGGGCACCTTTCAGCTGAGGTAACCAAATTGCTGGAATGCATTTGCCGTCAATCTTAAAATTAGGGTTGCCGAACAGAGGTTGACTTAAATCTCCTGTATTATTGTATTTGAGTAAACGACATAATTGAGAGTGGATCCTGATGGACAGTGCTATGGCAGTATTCTTTAAATTGTTAGGAAGAAGGCTCTCCTTGACATACAGGAGGGGTTCTGGGTCTACACCACATTCACCAATCCTTGTTTGTTCTATAATAAGCCATACCGGAGTATACCTTGTTGTTACGGGTGTTGTCCATCTCAGGTATTTGTTAATATGACTAGCCCAGAAGTAAAGCCCTAGATGGGGCAAGCGCAAGCCACCTCTCAGCTTTGGCGCCCCTAATTTATGGAATGCAATCCTAGGGATTTTATTAGCCCAGATAAACTTTAAAAAAAGACTGTTAACCCTTTTGAACCATGATATCGGGAGCCAAACGTTAAGCAGTGCCAGGGGATAATACAGCCTCGGAAATACATTCATCTTAAGCAAGTTGACTCTCCCCCAAATGGAAATTGGTAGTGAGGCCCACCTATTAAGATCTTGGGTTATCACTTGATGCATCGAGTCCAAGTTCAATTTGCTAGTAGTTCCCAAGTGTCTAGTTAGTTCTATGCCCAGATATCTTAGAGAATCCTGTTTCCAGGCAAGTCCGAATTCAAGTATATCCGCTTTATACAATTTGTGGTTGAGGGGGAAGACAATTGTTTTACTTACGTTTAACTTATAATTGGAGACCGCACTAAAAGACCTTATGATATTTAACATTGGAGGAATTGAAGAAACTGGATTAGCTATTTGAAGGAGTAGATTGTTCACATAGGCTGAGACTTTAACCTCACATGGGTGTATCGGAATTCTTTGCACTTCTGGGCAAGCCTGTAGTTTACGGATTAATGGCTCTAAATAAATGTTAAACAATAAAGAGGAAAGGGGGCAGCCTTGTCTAGTTCCCGAATGAAGAGTAAATGGATCAGAGATGACTCCGTTTCCCGATACCCTCGCCCTGGGGAAGCGATAAAGGGATCCAATCCATGTCAGGAAAGTCTCAGGGAATTTAAATGCCTTTAGAGTCTGAAATAAATACTGCCAATTGACCCTGTCAAATGCCTTCTCGGCGTCCAGGGAGACCAAAGCAGCAGGGTAGGGAGCATCCCTGGATGTCGAGAGGACATGGGCCAGGGTACGGAGATGGTCCGATGAGGATCTGCCCTTCATAAAGCCCACCTGCTGAGGTCCAATAATCATAGGGAGAATTGAATTAAAATGGCATGCTATTAATTTAGACAGTATTTTAACATCCTGGTTCAGGAGGGAGATCGGCCGGTAATTAGTGACCAGTTCGGGAGCTTTACCGGGCTTGGGAATAAGAACAATTAACGCTTCAAATAGGGAGGTGTCAATTGGAGCTCCTGAAAGTATATACTGGAATAAGGGAAGCATCAAAAGGATAATAGAGGTCTTAAATCATTGATAAAAATAAGCTGAGAAGCCATCTATTCCTGGAGTTTTGTTTAAGGGTAAACTGCTTATAATGTTGGATATCTCCTGACTCGTAATAGGTAAAATTAACTCCTTTTGCTGCTCCTCAGTAAGGTTAGGCGAGTTGGTCTCCCTTAGATAATTGTCTAGTTGGGTCTGAGTTGGGGGGTCAGTCATCGGACCATAAAGATCCGTATAGTAGTTAAGAAATTCAGATATAATTTCTTCCGGGGCAGTCTTCAAGAGTCCATCCGACTGAGATTGTATAGACGCTATATATCTCAAGGATTCTATTTGTTTGACTCTATGAGCCAAGAGGCTTCCTGCCTTCTCCCCCTGATCAGTGAATGATGCCTGCGTTTTTAAAATAGCGTACTCTGCTTTTTCCCGAAGCAGCTCAAGATAAGCTGCCCTTAACTTAATAAACTTCTGCACTATGACTTCGGGAGTTCCAGGAGACAGATCTTTTTCTATGGTCCTTATTTGAGACAATAGAAGGGACAGTTGGCTTTCTCTCGCTTTTTTCCTATTAGAGGCTAAGCTAATGAATACTCCTCTTAAATAAGCTTTAAAAGCACACCACTCTATGTCCGGTCTTTGAGTTGTACCCTGATTGAGCGCTATAAACAGATCTATGTGATCCTGAACTGTACAAGCTAATTTAGGGTCTTTAAGAAGTTGATCGTTAAGTTTCCATCTACCTCCACCTCTACTCAGAGGTTCAATAGATAAGTGACAACATACAAGGGAGTGGTCTGACGGGGGGCCGGGCTGTATCAAGGCATCAATAACTTGGGGAATATACACTCGGGAAATAAGCACATAGTCTATTCTTGATGATGTTTTGTGGACCGGAGAAATAAAAGTATACTCCCTATCTGAAGGGTGTAATACCCTCCAAATATCGCACAATCCGAGTTGGTCCAGGAGATCCCTTGGGCACGCTAGCTGGGACACAGCCCCATCCTGCTAAGGGCCCGGGTCTTATCCAGGATTGATCATACACCAGGCTGAGGTCCCCACCCAGTATCATCGGGATCGAGAGAAAAGGGAGTAAAGATGTAATAATCTGCATAAAAAAATTAGGAGAGTCCTGGTTTGGCCCATAGATGCTCCCTAGGAGTAGTTCTTTCCCACATAAAAGACCTACAACAAAAACGAATCTACCTTTTGGATCCTTGATTAATTTGGTCGGGGTAAAAGGAAGCTTTCTATGTACCAGAACCATCGTACCTCCATTGTTCGTGGAGCATTCAGCTGAAAAAACCTGTCCTACTTGCTGCCTCCATAATTTAGTGACCTTGGTGTCTAGTCAATGCGTCTCCTGCAAAAAAATGATCTCCGCACCAATCAAATTTAAGTGCTTCAGGATTGAGTATTGCTTATTTTTATGTCTAACCCCTTTCACATTCCATGACACGACATTCAGTAACTTAGCCATTAGCCCTTGCCTGACAGAGATACATCAATAGAGACATAATGCTGTTGCTGCAATAGGATCTATGTGGACTTTGCTGTACCTTCTTCCCCTTCCCTACTCCATGACTACTCTCCCCTCCCAACCTTATCTCTGTTATACTTAATCCACCTGAGTCCAAACCAAATAATAACCCTAGCTGATTACTAACCTGCCCTACCCCCCACTCTACTTTTCCCACTACTTGCAGAATCACTTTTAACTACTCTCCCAGCTACCCCCCCCCCGCCGCCCACCGCCCACCTCCCAAAATAAAGTCAGTCTAAGAGATCCAAAGAAAACTCAGGTTAATGCCTCTTTAACTGGCCAACCCTTACACAGTAATTTCCCTTAGCCCCATATCGAGAAAGGAGAACCAGAACATTTATAAACTGCTTATCTTAAATGTGAAAGTACTAGTATAGTAAAACCCAACTTAGGAATAGGCAACGGCTTAACCTAGCCGTGCGAAACTGCATTTAACCATGCCTGATGAACAGCTTTATTATTCTTTATGAAGCCACACATTTATCAGACTCCCTACTAGTAATTAGATCATTCGTTAATCTTTAAGCACTTGGGCAGGCATTCTTGCACCAAACAGAACCTGTAAAGATTGTTCCACTAATGTACTTTACCTAGCCCCTGAGCTGCTTTAATCCATAACAGGGAACGCCCTTTTACCTATTGCCTTGCACTGCATATTCTCCCATACACCCATAATGAAACTAGGCTTATCGCCAACTTCAATATCTTACCATTGACACTGCTAATAACAAGGGGCCATATCTAATCCCTTAGTCCTGGAAAACTGAAAAATACGCTGCATTAGATAGGCAGGGCTACGGAGAGTAGTATACTAAAACACTGCTCGTAGTTACATATGATCCTTTCCTCCATCCTAGGAGATTCACATTGAATAACTAACTCGATAGTCCCAAATGCCGGTAACAATGCATTACGGTAATTGACACTTGTTTACTGAAGTTCTATATTGACTCACTGTTCACTCCGGTGAAATGTCTCCTTCCCTGTTTTTGGGAGATTTCCTGTGGTAGCAAGTCCTCAACGTACCTCCTTCTCCTTGAAAGAAAAAAAAAAAAAAAAAAACAAACAAACATGAGGGAGCCCCCTGCCAACGAGGTTGAGCCCATGCAAAGTCAGATACCTGTTATTCAATTACGGCGCACTGTTCAATATACACAGGCTCCTTCTTGGACTGCGATTCGTTGATCTTCAGCTTGCACTCCCATAATATTGGTGTCATCAGCTTCTCTGGCTTAAACTTGTTTAAACGGGAAAGGTAGTCTTCCAGAAACAAAAAAAAAAAACCCAGAATCGCCAGAGCCTCTGTTAAAAGAATTCTTCTGTTACTGCTCACAGGGGGTTTGGGGCACAACTGCCCAGCTTTTCACATCATGCCCTCAGCGATTATTGAACAGATCTGGTATGGACCGCTGCAGAGTATTTTTGGCTGCTTCCACTTCTTCAAATGTGCACCAGGATCCATCCAACAATACCTGTAGTTTGGCAGGATATCCCATTTTGAACTTTATACCGGCTGCAATTAACTTTGACACTATTGGGTGGAATTGTGTACGACGGAGCCGGACGGAGGCAGGGAGATCCTGCGTTATTCTCACTTTAGCTCCTTCCCAGCTAACTTCTTGCAGTTCTTTGATTTTCCCTAGAAAATACTGTCTCTCTTGAAAGTTTAGGAATCTGCAAATGATCGGTCGAGGAAGAGCTCCTGGTGACGGCATGGGCCATAGAGCTTGATGAGCTCTTTCGATCATGTAGACCTTTCCGAAAGGCGAAGGGCCAGCTAATTTTTCTACTAGCCTCTAAATAAAGTTAATGGTGTTGACACCTTCCTCCTTCTCCGGGATACCGAGAATAACCACATTATTTCTGCGGCTTCTCCCTTCTAAGTCCTCCAACTTAGTTTCTAACTTTTTAATTCTGTGCCATATGTCTACTGCCTCCTCACTGGCACGACCAGCTTTCTTCTCTAGCGAAGCTGTACGGGCATCGTTATCGGCGATTTTCGTGGATAAATCCTCTAGCGTCACAGTTATGTGTTTAATCTCCATTGTTAGAGATTTTACCTCATCTCTGAACGGTTTAAATTCAGCTAGGAACCACTCTAGAGTGAGAGGAGACTCCTCGGGTTCTTTCGATGCGATAGCGCTGATTGCTGTTGTTTTTCCGCCATAACTTTGATGGTCCTTAGGCCGCTTACTCTGTTTCTCTGGGTAAACCAGTGGAGTGTGCTTTGGAGGCGCTAAATGCATCTCCGCTTCCATTCCTGAGGATCAAGCTCCTCTCCTAACCTCAATCAAATCTGTGGCTTGAAGGTAATAGGCTTAGACTGTTTCAAATATATAAATTTTGGTCTTCTAAACAGCCAGGCAACGGGAGCTAAACTGGTGAGTTGCTACTCAGCGTCCTGCATCACGTAGTCTGGAGGGGGTTGACATCTTATCTCAGCTGTTTTAGCCCCATGGACTGTAACATCCGGGGCCCAATATTCAAAACTGGGCAAAGTGGAGTGCAAATAGTTGTGCTGCATCTTACCCTTGCCTGGGTGCCTAAAAATGCTATATTCAGAGGAATAGCACACCAGCACTATTTCATTGAATAAGGGGCATTGCAGCACAGCGCTAAGCCACTTAGTGCTGGGCAGACATGATTTTCCGAACTAGGGTGTAATAATGGCCTGCACCCATGCTAAATTTCCTATATTTAAATGGACCCATGCAAATGAGCCCATTGGGCATGCAAGGCATTAAGGGTCCATATTCATGCCCATTATGGGCTCATTTGCTTGGGTAGCCCAGGCATTTAGTGCGGTGCCCCCCCCCCCACTAGCCAGTCCCATAGAGCTATCCCTGGTGCAAGCGGTCCCTCATCTGATCACTATCCCCAAAGTGTACTAGTAATGTTTCCCTGGGACTAGTTGTCCCCCACTCACCCATCGCTGGCCCAAGAAAACCACAGATTTTACCTGATGTCTAGTACCCCCCCCCACCACTGATCACCAGCCTGAGAAACAATACAGGTTTTCCCTGGTGGTCTAGTGGTCCCCCCTCACAATCTCTGGCCCAATATAAACTATAGATTTTAGCTGGTGGTCTAGCAATCCCCATCTCACTATCCCTGATCTCTCCCTGTAATACCTGGAATGCTTCCCTGGTGGTCTAGTGGACCCCCCTCTCCATCCTCGATCCTTCCTTGTAATACATTGAAGGCATCCCAGGTGGTCTAGCTGACCTCCCTCCCAATCCCTGATCTGTCTGTATATTACGTGATATATATTTCCCCAGTGTCTAGTCAACCCACCCCCCCCACTCCCCAACCTGGCAGGTAGAATCCCACCACCCCGCGCCCCCCATCCCATCCCCAAGACAGCAACCAGCAAGTCCTCCGCTTCACTACAGTCGAATGCCAACTGAGCTGTTAATGAGCACATACTGTATATATATGTATATGTATATATATATATATATATAGATATAGATATATATACATACATACATACATATACACAGACTGACAGCTCCATGAGTGAACTGTCATTCAATAAGCATGCACTGTACAGTATGCACTCATTGACAACTCAGTCAGTGGCTGGCCATGGTGGAGAGATGAGGGCTGTGCTGGTCACTGGCTCAGGGATGGGATGGGGGAAGCAGGGTGGTGGGGCACTACCTGCCGGGGGGGGGTCAGAGAGTCCACTAGACACCATGGAACTATATATCTCATATTATACTGGTAGGTCAAGGATAGGAAGGGGGCCAGTGCTGACTGAACTGTCACTGAGTGCAGTACTGTATAGTGTATGTGCATTGCATGCAATATACAGTACTGCATTCACTAACAGTTCAGTCGGTGCCAGCTGCAGAGGTGACAGGAGGGCTGTGCCAGTGCCGGGTCTGTTTCAGGATTGGGGGAGTGGGGTGGTGGGCACTACCTGCTGTGGTGGGGGCCACTTGACTACCAATGAACAGGGCTTGGGTTATGTGAGTTAATGGGGACATCGGGGTTCAGGGAGGGGGTAAAACTGGATCACCAATGGAAGGGGCTAGAGTGTTTAGATTTAATAATGGGGACATCAGAGTTTAGTGAGGGGGAACACTGAATCACCAATGACAAGGGCTTACCTTTGTAATGTAATAATGGTGACAATGGGGATCCAGGAGGTAGAGTAATATGTAATACCACAACAGCAGACATCGGGGATCGGGCTGCAATCATTATTCATGTATGGGGCAAACATTGGGGAGGGGAAATATTAAGGAAAATCAGAATGGCAGACAATTGGGATTGGGGATGGGGGCCAGTAGTCCACCAGGGAAGAGTTATTCTTTATTTGAGCTGGGGATCGTGGTGGGAGGTACACTTGCATTTTCTCCAGAAGCCTGTGGCAAATACCTCCCGTGTGCCATATGTTTGTCGCATAGAGAAGGTTGCCACAAGTGTGGGGACTTAGGCATAGGGAACCCTCTTGTACCAGAATCTGGAGCAGGGTCCCTGGCACACCAGGCTTCAGTGCAAGCTGATGTTCGCTGCAACTTGCACCAATCAAAGCCCCCTTTGAGAATCAAGCTGTACATCTTATCAGCTACCAGAGGGCTGAATCTCATGCCTGGTGGGTAAGTGGCGGCATCAGATCAAAAAATCAATCAATCATATTTTAGGTTTGACCAGAGAAAGCTCTGTCTCAGATTTTGGTATTTTTGCAAGACAATAACACTGTACAGTTGGTTCTGATTCAGCAGTCTTTGTGAAGGAGCTTTGCAAAGTGTAGATGAGTATGAGAAATTAGACATATGGCAACATAATCAAGAAAATAATATTCAGGAAGCTGGACCAGTGGCATGGAGGGCTGAGACATCGAGCCTTACCTCCTGCCACTCCAGTGACACATGTTCGGTGGTGAACATGGGCTGCTGGGAGTCAGCAGGGGAGGGAGAGCATTGAGTGTCTGGAGGACAGTTCTCTTCTCCCAGGCAGGGTGGTTTGGTAATACTGCCAAATGGCTCCAGGTGGAGGCCTCAGGGTAGTGTGGGTCAGGGATGCCAATGAAAGGAGGGTGCTACAGGACCCCACAGTGTGCACACACCTCCATGTATACACACAGACATGTGCACCCCAGCAATGGGGAGACAGAAAAATGAAAAGCTGTGGGGTGCTGGCAGGCTACATAAAGCTCAGACCACACTCTTGACCCACAGCTCAAAAACCAGCGAAACTGCATTTGTGTGCAACGGGGTGGGGGGCCCTCCCCCCGGCCCCACCACATGAAGGAAATCTGTGGGGGGATTCTCTGGTATCAGAGCTGTGGTTGGGAGACAATAATGTGGATTTCTGTGTTTATGTGAGCTCTCTCAAGGAGAGAGCCGAAGCCCGACTACCAGCAGGAGCCCCGGGAGTAAAAGAAATTATAAAAAAACAAAAAAATAGTATCTAGAAAAACAATTCTTTTCTAATTTTTTTATCACTTTGTTTATCACCTTATCACTGGAGCTGCCCATATTGGCTTGGTCTCACTTCCAGCCACATCTTTCCATTTTTGACCATTACCCACTCTCCAGAGGGCCCCAGAAACTTCTGCCCTGAGGTGATTTCCATTTTGGAGTGGGAATCTGTCCCCTGTGGATCTGTCAAGTATAGGGCAGTGACAGCAAGTCAGGCAGGTGGGGTCCAAGATTGATGGCTTCATGTTGCCATGCTTGTCATCAAGGCACAGGTCAGGAAGAATAGGAAAACCAGAAGCAGTTGTAAAATTTGCAAATATCATTTTATTATTAATAACAGCAAAATAAAAATAGTTCAGCATAACTATTTACAATGGCAGTACAAACATAGAAAGTAGAGTTCTTCTCCTGAGTTTTTCTTCTCAATTTCCAATCTCAGTCTCTCAGTTTCTGTCACTTCCTCCTGCAAAACATTATAGCTCTTTTTATAACAAGTCTTTGCAGGGAGCTCTTTAAGAGAACATTCTGCTTCTCACACAGAGTTTTTGTCAGTTTCAACAGGTACAGCAAGAGGAACATTGTGACCCAGAACAGAACTGACCTCTTGTTGACAGCTCTGGAAATATTTTTCAAACCAGCATCTCAGGTTAACCACTTGAATTCCAGTTTTTGCAAGCAATTCAACAGTGCAACTATATACAGTGTTAAACAAAGAGATCCCAGTATTGCATACAGTTTTACACAGAGGTTTACACATATTTTTATACTGGCAAGTATGCAAGGGGAGAGAAAAGATAGAAATAGCAAGAGAAGGCAGAGAGACAGCGAGAGGCGGAGAACCGCAAAACCGACGGAGCGATCAGTTCCCAGGTCTCACAAGAAAACTTGGTTGCACAACCAGACAGACAAGAGACAGAAAATGAGAAGAAATAACAGACCCCCACATCTAAACTCTCTCTCTGCATAATACATGGGACAGGGCCCTATTCAACACTGTCACAATGCTTTCAGAATTTTTTCCCTCCTTCCGTTTCTCCCCACTCCTCAGATGCAGATGGCTAGGTAACCAAAGAACACATGCTCACATGAGGAATGCTGGCATTCCAGGGCAAATGGAGTTCACCTTCCACCAAGTGACTCCAATTGCACTACCACTTGTTGTCCCCCAGGTGTCTGTGGCAGAAGAGTTTGTTATCACCCCCCCCCCCGAGGAGGAGGAACATGTCCTCTGAGATGCTTGGTCCTCCTCCTCTTGGGCAGCCCCTGATGATCCATGCTAATTTTCAAGCCCAGGTCACTGGCATCATAAGCAGTAGCCCTTCCACTGCATCAACGGGCTGTCTTTTCTACCACTGTTTACATTTTTGCACAGCTGTGTAAGTGGAGGACACAGGAAGAACACACAAATCATATTCAGATTTTATGGTGGGGGGTTCTCATTTAGTCCTATAATTCAACAACATATTTGCATCTTCAAAACTCTAGGGGGATTTCAAAGGGTTAAACACAGACCCAAATGCATGCAGCCCCTGGAGTTGTGATGTTTTTTCCCTGAAAGATGAGTTACTTTGTGACAAAAGGTCACAATTTGCAGTAAAAAAAGAAATGCTATGCTTTTTGCCATGGTTGTGTCTGTTTTTGGACAAGAAATTCAGATGCAGTTGAACCATTTAATAAATGGTCTAACAGTTTGGGTTGATGTCTGTTTTAAAAATAGCCCACAAGTGGCTCCTGGGCAGGGCTAGAAGGAAGTATAGTGCACACAAAGTTCAGTTTGCAAATTTTATGTAACTTATCAAACATTACATCCCACACTCAGAGCTGCTTGACCATGATGTGAGACCAACGTCCCTCAGAAAAAGAGATGCAGATCTCTCAGCATGGCTAAGTAATCCTGAGTGTGGTATGTAAGTTTTAATTACACATTAATCCATCTTGTAAACTAAACTTTATGTGCATTATCTTTCACGTTTCTTTTGTTTATTAGCGACAAGATTGTCATTTGTGTACAGAAGCTGTGTTTTACTGTCCTGAATAGCATGCTTAGTTTTGTGATTTAGAAGGCAGATCCTTTTGACCCCCCCAACTATCTAAGATGACCTTAACAGCCAAGAGACCCACAGTATCAAGTGCAGCTTCCCCCCCACACACACACACCCGTATCCCTTGGGAAGAATGACAGTGAGCTTCACAGCATGTCACTGGAGAGGCTGAAATGCAGCAGGATTGACTTTCAGGGGATTTCACACTTGCCTACCAGTTTTGGTCATCAAATATTCAAAAAGTGTGCAGTTGTGTTGAAATGTCTCCCAGGCCCACCACCTCAGCTTACAAGTTATGAAGTCTAGTAGTGCAGCACCCCTTCAGACTTTGGGGGGGGGGTATATATTGACAGTCACATTTACATGACTAATTGCTTGCAAACATGAAATCCTTCTGAAAATTAAACCTCAACTTTCATCCGACACCTTTGAAACAAACATTGTTCTAGTGGGTAGCTTGGTAACAAATCCTACCCCCCCCCGGAGAGGCAGGCACAATGATACCCAAGACAGCCCAGCTGATACAGAAACCACTGACAAATAATTTAGGAGGGACTGTAATTGAGAAAGACCCCCCAGGCACGATAGAATAGATGGACAAGGACCCCATAAAAGCCTCAATCCACAACTGCTACAATTAAAAACCTTTTGTCTACAAATGCTGAACAGCAGACTGTGGGTGGTCTAAATATTAGTAGCAAAGTGCTCTTCAGCAGTACCGTAGCAAGGGTGGGGCAGGTGGTGCACCCGCCCCGGGCGTGTGCCTCCAAGGGGCACAGTTTTCCCAACTCAATTAATTCACTTGAGCACCAGCTGTAGCTTTAAATTTTTTTTTTTGGTTTTACACTGCGTCTGTAATTACTCATGCCTGACAGCATGGGTGCGCATCCATGGAAGGAGCAGTGGGGGGTCATATGGTTCTGCAATGAAAAAAATCATGTGGTGCACCATCTGTGCCACGCGGCAATGCACTCAGACAGTATAAAACTTAGGGGCGGAGTGCATGTGGTTGTAAGAGGCACTAGTAGCAGTAGCAGTTAGAGAAAGAGAGAGACTGGACGTACTAAGTAGACAGATTTCGAGTGAGAGGTGGACTTGGAGTGCAGTGGAGGAGTTAGTGAGCGAGGCTAGATAGAGAAGCCTTTGGGAGGGATACAGAGACTTATATTGTGTAAGGCAACTTATTTTTAAAAGCAAAGAAGATAAAAGAGCAAATGCAAGAAGCATGATGTACTTGCAGCCAGCCAAGTCAGTCACCTGTGTCACTGAAACAACAAGCTGCCAAGCCAAGTGGCAAGCAGCAGCAACTACTGTACTAATCATGTTCTTCCTGCCTGTTGATGACTGATCGCTTTTGGGCGGGATCAGTTGATTATTACCGTCCTCTGCTTTAATTTAGTTGTCTGTGCCCTGCCCAATGTGCTTGCTTGCCTGCATGGTGATGATCGGAAAGGATTTCGATTTTTGTCCATGTCCACCATCCAACCCGACATCCAACCTCCATTCTTCTCTTTTAGTTCAGCTGGGGGGCAAATCTGTCCCGCCCGTCCAGTCCTGGCATCATCCGAGTCCAACAATGGAAAATGAATCCCCAGCCCGTGGCAGTCCTGATTCCCAGGCCGAGGAAGCCGTGGGCCCAGGCTGGGACCTTTCCAGTGCTCTGGAATCTGTGGCCGTGCAGTTGAATCGACGGCCGTTTCATGCCTCCAACCTCAGCCTGTTCCAAGAGGCTCCCTGTTAGGTTTAAGTGCCAAAATCTGAGGAACTAATGTGAGAAAAGTTTAATGGCAGTAGATTTGGTCATGGAGATGGGACAAAAAACAAGGGAGAGAAAGCAAGTGCCAGAGATTGGGGAAGGGAAGAGAGGAACTGCCACAGAGTGGCTACTTACATAGGGAGAGAGAACGCAGACATTTGGGGGCAAAGACTGGGGAGAGGAGGGATAGAAATCATTAAGTGCCAGTGCCACAGTGAATGCCAGCATATTGGGGGGGAAGGCAGAGATCAGAAAGGGGAGAAGAACAAGTGCTGAAGAGCAGTTAATGTGTTATGTATAGGGGCAATGCCAGCATATTGAAAGCAGAAATGGGGGAAGGATAGAGATCAAGCACCGCAATGTAACTTGCAACTAATGTGAATGATGGTGATGGCAGCAGGTTTAGGGTGGGAGCAGATATCAGGGAAGAGAGAGAGCACTGACTGTTGGTTTAAAGATAAGCTATGCAGGAAGTACAAGTGGGGGTATATTTGTTAGATGTCCTTTGCAGCAGTAATGGATAAATGTGCTGTGCGCATAGAACAGAAATAAAAAGGAATGCCTGGTGCATCATGCCATAGACAGTAATAGCTACGATGTCTAGAAATGCCTAATATGTAAGGATCAGATATTAAAATGTGATATGGGTCATATGCCAGGCGCAGGGAGAGCCACTAAAATTGTAGCACTACTGTTTATTGCACAGTACCTTGTGTTCCAACGGTTGCATAATCTTACAATGTTGTATTGTTTGTACTGGGACTGGGACTGGAGGATTGGGATGGTGCAGCAGGATTAGGAAAGCAGAGGGAGCGGGTGCCCCTGAGTCTATGACTGGGGGCTCCGGTGGGGCTGGGCAGCCAGGCCAAAATGCTGCAGCAACAAAAATGGTCTGGAAGGGTGTCAGTTTAATCACTACTCTGCTCCCGACCACTGCTAGTACCTACACTAGAAAGAAACAAAATAAAAAAGTAAAATTACTGCTAGCCATGTATGTTAATTTTAAACAGCGATCAAGGATCAGCAGGAGTGTGAGTCTGCGGCCTCTCCACTGGACTTGGGAAACGTTATAATCTATTTGCATTGTCCTATTTTCCATAGGACAATACATATTTACAGTTTATAACATTTACCAAGTGACTAAAATGATTGTGCTTTAAAAAAAGAGTGTACCTCTCCTTGCCCTCCTCGTCTGTGGTTCTGTGTCCCTGGAACATCCATTCTCATGCCTGTTTCATAGATTGCCTCCAGGCATAATTAGCCTAGAATGTTCATTAAGTTGCAGAGCAAAGCAAAGCAGCAGCATAAGTATTTTAAATTTGAAACAAAAAAAAATCCTTCTGAGACTACAGAGTCATAATAACAAGCTAGGCTGTCTATGAGGAACATGTCTTCTGGAAAAAACAGAAGCAAGATGGTTCAAAATGACAATTGACACAGCATAGTATACAGTTTATTCCTGTTTAAATGATTGTGGATTTCATTTCATAGTCCCTCCACTGAATTAGATTTTATGGTGATAACATACACATTTATGAGATGGCACACAAAAGGAATATTTTAGATGTAGGGGTGGGGTGATTCAGTGTAGGGACTATGAAATCACACAGTCATTTCCACAGGAATAAACTGTATACTATGCTGTGCCATTTTGAACCATCTTGCTTCTGTCCTTTCCAGAGTCCACACCAGAGACTACCAAACTATTACAAATAATAAACTAGTGCCCATAACAGAACTTGCTGATAACAAGTTCTGTTAAAAGCAGTTATAAGTAAGAAACATATATATACATGTAGTAGATAACCCACTGTATGGTGTGTGGTAGTGCTTTGATATACGCATGCTTTTGTTTTGTTTGCATTGTGACATACGAGGCCAAAGGCTGAGTGCATTTAACCACCCAAGGCGTACATATATCACACCACAACCACACACCCTACAGTGGTTTATCTATCTTATCTGATGCCAGCCACAGTGTCCTACCACACCTCAGATTCCATGGGAACAAAAATGTCCCCGGAAATTAGGGGCAGGGAACACATAACAAAGATATGTTTTTTCTTCAAGAAAAGCCCCCAAACTCACCACAGAGCATGTAAACCCGCTAGAGCTTCTGGGGGCCTTGCGGTCTCCAGAGCCCTGGCTCTTTTACGGTGGGGGGGGGCGCAAAATTTGTGTCTTGCCCAGGGCACCAAAATGCCTTCCTACAGCTCTGCTCTTCAGTAGTAGCCCATTACACCCTATATTGGAGGCAGTATAGCATAGTGGTTAAGGGCACTAAGCTGCAAACCTGAAGACCTGGGTTTGAATCCCATCAGCCCTCACTTGCATACTGTGTGACCCTGAGCAAGTCACTTAACTTCCTTGTGCTTCCAGGTTGCACCTGAAAATGGCTTAGTGTGCCTTTCCTAGTTAAACTATTTCCCCTCTTCCTTTCCCTATATACTGCATAGAGTGTCACAGTAATTTAAGGTGGGGAAGGGGCTATAGGTTCATAAGTTCCTCCCCCTGCTTCATAAGCAAAGGTCAATCAGTACAATACACATGGCAATAATATGTGTCACATCTTGAATGAGCATGCTGCGATGCTGTCAGCTGGCAGATAGCCTACATGTTTAATTTATATTTAATGGGAAATTTCCTTTAGCTCTGCCATATAGATGAAAAAAAAAGCTACTGTTGAACTGTACTTTTCTGCTCACAGATTGTCAGCTTACCCAAGCTACAACTGTGCCTGTTCATAGCAGGGGTCCAGAAGTACATGAATAAAGTAGGGATCCAGCAGTAAGTGACCACAGCAGAGCTCTGGCTAAACTTCTATGAACCAGGGGTCTGTCAGTGACTGACCACTGCAGGGATCTGGCCATACCTGAACACAGCAGGAGATCTGCTGTACCTGACCAAAGCAGAGGTTTGGTTATACCTAGGCACTGAAGGATCTGGCAGTGGAAAAATCAGACCAGAGAAAGGGTCCAGCTGCACATAGCTATAGCAACTGGGCAACTATACCTGATCATCCAATCCAATCCAACCCAATCCAGTTTTATTTATAAAAAAGTATTATTCAAATTATCATAGCACTTGTACAATACTAATTTAAAAACAGGCTAAAATAAACATGAATGGATAAAATACAGCAGCATCCTTCAGTTCATTCAAACTCCCAGAAAGTCAGATAGAAAAGATGCATTTTCATTGCAGATTTAAAGCTCTCCACTGTCTGGCACTCCCTTATCTGATGAGGTAGAGAGTTCCACAGGGTCGGGGCTGCAAATATAAATGCACAGGCCCCAGAGGTCTTCAAATGCACCCTGGGAACCTCCAGCAATCCCTCTTTGGTGGAGTGGAATGGGCGGAGGGGGCAGTAAGGGCATAGAAGCTCTTGCAAATAACATGTTCCCTGTCTGTGTAGGGCTTTATAGGTCATCAAGCTGACCTTGAAGGTGATCCACCACTGAATAGGCAGCCAGTGCAAATCACGCAGCACAGGCGTGACATGGCTAGATCGAGACAAACCAGTCAACAGCCTGGCCACCACATTCTGCACCAGCTGCAGGCGGTGGATATCCACCCCTGGTAGCCCTAGGTACAGGGAGTTGCAGTAGTCAAGGCAGGTGGTCACAAAGGCATGGATCAACATTGGAAGGTCATCAGGCAGAAACAGGTGCTTAATCTGGGTGATATTCCTCAGATGGTAAAAAAGAGGACTTGATGATGGATGATACCTGAGATTTAAGTGTCAATCCCTCATCAAAAATGATGCCCAGACTCCGCACCCAACTAGAGGCCATCAACTGGCAGCCGCCCAGACAAAGACTGGAAGGCCAGCCAGCCAAAAGCCCCTCAGCCTGACAGCTCTATGTGATAGTGAAAAGCCTAAAAGGCGATCCGTTATTAACGCGGTCAGGTGTCGACTGTTTCGCCACTCTGACCTGTAACGCCTGAAACAACTGCACTGGGGACATAACTTTCAATGCTTTCTGTGGGGGCTTTTATCCCCAGCACCCCTACTAGAGGGATTCTCAACTCCAGGGGGGGTGCATGCCGGGGGTGAAAGCATGTAAAATTAAAGGTTCGTCTGGGCGCAATAAAATCGCACCAGCGCAAGGACCCGTACCCAGTACCTCACCCACCCCAACCACAGGCCAACCCCCGATGCCACGATGCAACTCAGCAACCCACTGCAGCACCAACCCCTACAGCTCCTTTGCCCCCTCCCAGCCCATGTTCGCCCTACTCACTCTACCCCCGCGCGTGTACATGTAGCAACATCCTGTCGTCCATTTTGCCCACCTGCCCATCTGGTCACCCTACCCTCCCACCTCCATGAGGGATTTTGCAGAGAATGAGTCACTGTTAGGGATGGTGCCCTTCTCCATGTGTCCTCCTCACTGGCTACCAACCTGATGACCCAGGTCCACAAGCGAAACTTCAGTTCTGTCCAGGTTCAACCTCAGCCAGTTGGAACTCATCCAATCCTGGATCTGAGGCAGTTTTTTAAGACCGAGACAGCATTGTCCTACTCGGACACAAAGGACATGTACAGCTGAGTATCATCTGCATAGCAGTGAAAACTCAGTCCATATCGCCTAACAATGTCTCCCAATGGCAGCATGTATACCGCGAACAACATGGGTGGTAAAACTGAGCCCTGTGGCACCCCACAAGGCAGGGAGAAGGAGCCAGATGAATAAATCCCTGACACCACTCTCTGAAATCTGTCTGTGAGGAACAACTAAAACCATCTGAGGACTGTACCAGACAGTCCACAGATCAACTGCAGGTGCTCCAATAACACATCATGGTCCACAGTATCAAAAACTGCAGAGAGATCAAGAAGAACCAAGATAGAAACATAAAAACATAGACTTTGATAGCAGAGAAGGACTGCTTGGCCCACCTAGTCTGCCCATTTCCCTACCTAATGGATAAGCTGCAGATCCTATTTAACCAACAACCTACTTCTTCCTACCACCCACAAGAATTGCCTAATGTCTGTCCCATGCGTTCTTGAATTCCCCCACAGTTTTTGATCCCACTACCTCCTCAGGAAGGCTGTTCCATGCATCCACCACCCTCAATGTGAAAAAATACTTCCTCACATTGTCCCTGAGCTGTTCCCCCCTCTATCTTCAAATTGTGTGCCCTTATTTTTGCGCATTTCTTTTTCTGACAGATGCTACCCTCTTGGACTTTGTTGATTCCCTTAAGGTACTTAAACATTTCTATCATGTCCCCCCCCCCTCCTTTCTTCAAGGGTATGTATAATAAGGTCCCTTAGTCTCTCTTCATATGGCATCTATTGCAGACCCTGCACCATTTTAGTTGCCCTCCTCTGGACTGCTTCCATGCTGTCTATGTCCTTGCGGAGATGGGGTCTCCAGAACTGGACGCAGTACTCCAGATGGGGTCTCACCAACTGTCTGTACAGAGGGATAACAACTTACTGTTTTCTTCTGGTGATGCCTCTCCCTATACATCCCAGTATCCCCCTAGCCATCCCTACTGCCTTCTCACATTGCTTGCCAAACTTTAGGCCATCTGATACGACTACCTCCAGATCCCTTTCCATTTTTATGTTTATTGCACCCATGTGCAAGAAACATAGTGCCATCATACGAGTTTTCCAGAGGTGTGTCAGCCTCTTCCAATTCAGTCAGTGTGTTTGCAGGTGCGGTCGCAGAGCACCAATCACTGCTCCAGCTGTCTATGACAGCTGAAAATGCAGTGGCATACAGTTGTAAGAGAGAGCTCTGCTTGAGTGAGCAGAGCTCTCCCCCTACACACACGTGCTCACACACGCACACTGCGTGCTCATGCACCCTCCCCTCTCCCCACACTGTATGAATCGGCAGGTGTGCCTAATTCCCCGCCGGCTCCACGCCCCCAAAGCATCCAGGTACCACACTGGGAGCCCACCCCAGCATGGCAAAATGACGTTATGGCCGACAGGTGCCCAGTCCCCGTCAGCTCCACTGTCTCTCCCTCCCTGCCCAATCCTCCGTCAACTCCACTGTCCCCCCCAAGCATCCAGGTACCATGTTGGAGCCCACCCCAGCATGGAAAAATGTCATTATAACGACTCGGGGTGCCCAATCCTCCATCGGCTCCAGCCCCAACAGCCTTTCAGCTGTCACGCTGGGAGCCCAACCCAGCATGGCAAGCGTCCCTCATCGTCTCTGAATAAAAAAACAAAAACACCTGTAAATAGAAAACTGTCCCTCTGCTTCTCCCTGCCCCCTCCCACAACCGCACCCACTGGACCCTGCCTCTCTACACCCCCACCCCCATACTTGCCTCCGGAACTTCGGCGCGACGATCTTGGCAGACTGGGAACACATCTGCACTCTTCAAAGCTGACCGCGAACTGAGGAAATGCCGGTTAGCTGTATAATGGAATAGATAGGGGTTTTTCAACTTTAAGCACCAAATTTTCAACATGGGGTTTTTGGGACCCCTTCTCATGAATGCTGTCACTGTCATGGCATTACTCGGGCCCGAAGGGTGATTTCACAGCCACTGTGCGAAATCACCTTTCCGGAATGATTAACAAAATGACACTGCCAGCATTCATAAGGTGGGCTCTCAAAAAGCCTATTTTGAAAATTTGGTGGAAAAATTCCTAAAAATGACTGTTTTACGAGCTTATGTTGCAGAGTTCCTATGCAAGCTCGTAAGTTCACAAATTTTCAATATTTTCACTCCAGATTTTCAACATTGCCATTTTACCACATCTCCTTATGAGCAGTACAGTTGTCATTTTTCACATCTCGCCCACAACGTGTTTCTACCCATGTAGCGCACAATGGCGCAGTCGGTGTGCGAAATCAATGTATGGGACACATTAAGAAAATCACAGTGACACTGGTCATGAGCAGAGGTGTTAAAATGGCTATGTAAAAATTGTGAAAAAATTCCCAAAATTACTGTTTTAGGGCGCACGTTGAGCAGTTCCTACGCATGCTGGCAAGTTTGCAAATTTGTAATATTTGCACACCAGATTTTCAACAGTGCCATTTTACCGCACTTCCTTATGAGCAGTGTAGCTACCATTTTTCACATCTCGCCCATAATGTGTTTCCGCACATGTAGCACACAATGGTGCAGTCGGTGTGCGAAAACAATGTTTGGGACAGAGTAAGAAAATCACAGTGATACTGGTCATGAGCAGAGGTCTTAAAATGGCTATGTTGTAAATTTGGTGACAAAAGTCCATAAAATGACTGTGTTACGAGTGAGCATTGCGCAGCTTCCACGCACCCTCGTAGGTTCATGAATTTGTAATATTTTCAGTCAGATTTTCCCCAGTGGCATTTTTCCACACCTCCTTATGAACAGTACAGCTGTCATTTTCCACAACATGGCCGAAATGTGTTTTCCCACTCTCAGTGCAGAGATGCGTGGTCGCTGTGGGAAATCATTGTTCGGGACAGATAAAAGAAAATTACACTGACACTGTTCATGATCGGAGGTCCCAAAATGCCTGTGTTAACAATCTGCTATAAAAAAATCCCCAAACTAGTTACATTACGGGTATGCATTGCACAGTTTCTACGTATGCTTGTGACTTCAGTTTTATTAAGATTTTCACAGCAGATTTTCAACACTGCCATTTTTTACACCTCCCCGTGAACAGTACCGCTGTCATTTTTCACATCCTGTTCGGAATGTGTTTTTGCACATGTGTTGCCAAATGCCATAGTCGCTGTGCAAAAGCAGTTTTTGGCTAACAAACTGATATTGCCACTGTTCATGAGGTAGGGATCACAAAAAAACCATGTTGAAAATTTGGAGTGAAAATATCAATGAGTGCCTGAGGTGTTGGGGTTTCCGACCATAACGCCCCACCCTGTAGAGTATGACAGGCATTAGGGGTGTGACTTGGGATTCTTGCCTGTCATACTCATACCATTCCACCCCCACCCACACCCTGCAGCCAGTGAGAGGCATCAAGGTGTGCCTCGGACTCTTTGGGCCCAAACTTCACCCCATTCTCCTATACCGCACCCATCTCACCATATTTCCTGATGGAATGGGGTTCGCATAAGGGCCAAAGACCCCAAGGCACACCGTGACACTTGTCAGTGTCTGCAGGGTAGGGTGTGCTGAAATGGCATGGTCGTTATGCCTGATGACCCAAAGGCACACCCCAATGCCTGTCACTCTCTGCAGGGTGGTGGTGGGGTTGGCTTCAGTTCAATACTTCACTGCCATTCCGATTATGCAGCTCTGTAACTTCTACACTACCAATGCAAGTGCCAGCAAGCAAACTTTCGGCATTGACAAATGCTTGTTGTTTTGTTACTACCTCCCCCCCCAATTGTGCACTCTTCCCCTGGGTTTTTGTTTCCCAGGTGTATTACTTTGCACTTCTTTGCATTGAATCTAAGCTGCCATACTTCTGACCATTCCTCCAACCTTGCCAAGTCCCTTCTCATCTTTCCCTCCCCCCTTTGTGTATCAACCCTGTTTCAGATCTTTGTGTCGTCTGCAAAGAGGCATACTTTTCCTTCCAGTCCCTCTGCAATATCACTTATAAAGACATTAAAAAGGACTGTGCCTTCACATTGCTTGCCAACCTTTAGGTCATCTGATATGACTACCCCCAGGTCCCTTTCCATTTGTGTTGTTGTTGGTACCTCGCCCCCATTGTGTACTTTTCCCCTGTGTTTTTGTTTCCCAGCTGCATTACTTTGCACTTCTTTGCATTGAATCTAAGCTGCCATACTTCTGACCATTCCTCCAACCTTGCCAAGTCCCTTCTCATCTTCTCCCCCTTGTGTATCAGCCCTGTTGCAGATCTCTGTGTCGTCTGCAAAGAGGCATACTTTTCCTTCCAGTTCCTCTACAATGTCACATATGATGACATTAAAAAGGACCAGACCCAGTACTGAACTCTGCAGTACCCCACTGGTAACCCCCCTTTCTTCGGAGTGATCTCCTTTTAATATTACCCTCTGTGTCCTATTGTCCAGCCAAAAATGGAACAGCTCTTACGATCTCTCGCTATCAGGAGATCACTGAGTACATGAACTAGAGCTGTCTTGATACTATGTCTCTGCCGAAATCTGGGCTGGAGAGGATCGTAGATATTGTGGATGGTAAGATGATCCTCCAGTTGCTGCTCAACCACCTTCTCAATAACCTTACCCACAAAGGGAAGGATAGAGACTGGACTGTAGTTAGCGGGACAGTCTGGATCCAGAGAAGATTTCTTAAGAAAAGGTACAACAACCAACTTCTTTAGGGTGTCTGGAAACTCACCTGTCTCTAAGGAACTCCAGACTATTTCAGCTAGGACTGGGACGATGACCTTAACACACCCCACAAGGAGGCATGTTGGGCCCAGGTCCAAACTACAGCGGTGTAGACTGCTGACACTTTTACTCCTGCCTTCAGTACCTCATCTAGGTACTCCTCAAAGCCTCTTGTCTCCATTGCCTGAGATGTGCCTGTCTGGGTTACATGCTTCAAGGTGAAATTTACAATCTTTTCTGAATCTGCATCCACGTGTGTGTATGGACAGTAGGTAGCACTGAAACCAGGGGAGTCCCACCTGCTATCACCAGCGATAGAAATAGGACCAGATTTTTTGATGGAATTGCGTACTTTGGCTTTCTCTTCACTATCAAACTCACTTATGGATGGCTTGTAAGAGCTGTCACTGGTGTTGGCAGGTGTAGGCATGAATAGCATGCTGGAGGTGTTAAGCTCGTCCATTTTTTTGGGTAGTGAAAACAGCATGCTTTTTATTGTTTATGGGTGTTGAACATTTGTTCAATGATGCCAAACGGCCTGCACTGATGTCTTCAGAACTAGGCAAGGAGGCATATTGATGATCATTTTTAATGATGTCATGTTGACCATCGGATTGTGGCAGTAGTCACAAATGTTTACATCCTCTATGTTAACCTGAATACACTGGTCGACCATCACTGGACTTGTAAGATGATGGCTATTAGACGTTGTACTGGCAGTAGAATTACTGCCTAAAACACTATGTGACTTGTAGGCTGTATGGTCCTTATCTGCTGACAGATTCTATGTTTCTATGTAGGTGTGTTCATAAGGAACATAATCTGTGTGTAGTACCCATGTTTCAGTGCCACATACTGCACATGACACTGTTGTATCACCAGCTACAACAGTTTCACTGCTTCCGGTTGCTTCCATGACTGTGTTCTACTGTTTCTGTAAGAAGGCCTTGGTGATCAATAACAGTCTCTGTGGCAATCACTCCACAGGTATCCATGGCGAGTGTGCTCTGGCCCTTGTTCGAAGCTTTCTATACAGATACCGCTTTGCATTTCTTTGAAGTTGAAGGCAGCATCTGGAAGAAGTATGGACTTTTGATGTTATGGCAATTATTGTTACTGTTCATTACACATTTTATATTCCATGTGATATGATGTTTTGAATGTATTCCTATGTCTACAAGGCTTAACACTGCCGTTAATACCTGAGATGTTGATGGACATCAACAGTAGAGTAATAAACAGCAATGGTTTCCAGTTGCAACCAGCAATGTGTTGCCTTTTTCATTCATGAATGTTGTTGCTGTATGTGACTCTAGATATGATAAACATTACATGTTGTACATTATCATTTACAATACCAATGTACAGGAAGGCGCGTCTTACCAATACATACAGACATGCTCATGTGAAGCATGTGTAATGTAGATGCAGAAATGTGTGGCTGTCCCACATGCACACGTACACTTTTGGCAATGATCACAGTAAGTGTGATGTAGATAACAGTTTGATCGTGACAAGCATAGTACGACATGCTCGGATGTACCAGACAAAGTTATGCGCTGCACAACAGTGTCATTTGTTAGCATTTGAGTATGACCAAAGACAAGCAGGAGACATCCATGTTGTCTTGGCAACCACAGTGTGTCATGACATACAAAAGTGTTGGTACGTGGCCACACTGTTTCATCCCTAAATCATTCTTCATCACATTACACATGACCACACAACCACATCTGGGCACTTCCATCTGGAATGCAAATGTGGTGGCAAATGAAATGGTTGACAACATTAGCAGTCACACATGATATCAATCAAAAGTAGTGTCAAAGTCTCATTTCAAAAATCAATATCAATCAATGGAAACTTCTGCATTGAAGCAATTGTCTGGATAGCGGCACACTCGCTTCACAGTTACTCATGCTGTGATCTGCATGGAGGGACAGATGTGGGATCTATTTCACCATGTCACAACTTCAGGAATGTGAAGCAACATTGCAATATTTAATAAGTATCCAATCCAATCCAATTTTATTTATAAAAAGAGCTATTCAAATTATCATAGCACTTGTACAATACTAAATTAAAACAAGTTAAAACAGTTATAAATAGATAAAATACAGAAACATACCTCAATTCATTCCTTAAAACTCTGGAAAAGATGCATTTTCATTGCAGAGTTAAAGCTCTCCACTATCTGGCACTCCCTTATCTGATAAGATAGAGAGTTCCACAGGGTTGGGGCTGCAAATATAAATGCACAGGCCCCAAAGGTCTTCAGATGCACCCTGGGAACCTCTAGTAATCCATCTTTGGCGGAGTGGAGTGGGCGGAGGGGGCAGTAAGGGCATAGAAGATCTTGCAAATAACATGATCCCTGTCTGCGTAGGACTTTATAGGTCAGCAAGCCGACCTTGAAGGTGATCCACCACTGAAAAGGCAGCCAGTGCAAATCACACAACACAGGCGTGACATGGCTAGATGGAGACAAATAAGTCAGACTGGCCACCACATTCTGCACCAGCTGCAAGTGGTGTGTATCCACCCCTAGTAGCCCTTGGTACAGGGAGCTGCAGTAGTCAAGGCGAGTGGTCACAAATGTGTGAACCAATGTTGGAAGGTCATCAGGCAGAACCAGGTGCTTAATCCAGGCGATATTTCTCAGATGGTAAAAAGAGGACTTGATGACGGATGACACCTGTGATTTAAGTGTCAATCCCTCATCAAAAATAATGCCCAGATTCCGCACCCAGTTAGAGGCCATCAGCTGGTGGCCACCCAGACAAAGTCCAGAAGGTTACCCAGCCCAAAGCTCCTGAGTCCAATGACTCGGGTCCACAACCAAAACCTCAGTTTTGTCCAGGTTCAATCTCAGCCAGCTGGAACTCATCCAATCCCAGATCTCAGAGAGACAGTTGTTAAAAACTGAGACAGCATCATCCAGCTCAGGCACAAAGGACATATATAGCTGAGTATCATCTGAATAACAGTGATAACTCAGCCCATACTGACTTACAATGTCTCTTAATGGCAGCATGTACACCGTGAACAACATGGGTGACAAAATGGAGCCCTGCAGTATCTCACAAGGCAGGAAGAAGTCACCAGAGGAATAAATCCCTGACATCACTCTCTGAGACCTGCCTGTGAGGAAGGTCTGAAACCATCTGAGGACTGTGCCAGAAAGTCCACAGATCAACTGCAGGTGTTCCAATAACACACCATGGTCAGGGTGTCAAATGCTGCAGAAAGATCAAGAACCAAGATGGAATGTCTCTTCCGATCTCTCACCATCAGAAGATCATGGAGTACCAGCACTAGGGCCATCTCAGTACTATGTATCTTCCAAAATCCAGACTGGAGAGGATCATAAATATTGTGGATGGTAAGATGATCCTCCAGTTGCTGCTCAATCACCTTCTTAATAACCTTACCCACAAAGGGAAGGTTAGAGACTGGTCTGTAGTTAATGAGACATTCCGGGTCCAGGGAACATTTATTAAGGAGAGGTCTAACCACCTCCTTCAGGGTGTCTGGAAATACATCTGTCTCTAAGGAGTTCCAGACTATCTCAGCTAGGACTGGGTCAATGATCTCAACACACTCCACAAGGAGGCATGTCGGGCCCGGGTCCAAACTACAGTAGGTCGGGTGCATACTCTGGATGATCCTCACAATCTCATTGATCTCCAACTGGTCAAAGTCAGACCAGACACACCAAGACCCTGTAACCTCCCACTGACCTCCACCACACCCATCAGAATGGGCTAAACGGATCCCAGACCAGATGTCGGCAACCTTATCTGCAAAAAACTGATCAAACTCATCACACTTCTCCTGTGACAATGCACTCTGAGACTGCAGACAGACTGGATTGCACAGCCTCTCCACAGTTTGGAAGAGCTGAGCTGGTTGGTTCTGTGCAGTAGCAATCTCCTTGGACAGGAACTCTGCCTTCTTAGAGGAGATGGCAGATTGGTAGTCCTTGTAATGGGCCATTAATCTAAGCCTGTTGACCTCGAGGCCTGATTTCCACCAACACTGTTCCATCCTTCACCCTACTCTCTTCAACTCCCTCAAGGTCCCATCAAACCAAGGGGACCAAGGCTGAAGGGTGAAGGGATGAACCTGGACAGGAGCCATGGAATCCAGAGCCTCAGCCATGGCCATATTATAGGACAGTAACAGATTGTCTGGATCCAATCCTGCACCCGGGAGACCCAATAGGTCCAGCACTGCCATCCGACCATCTAGGTCAACCCCCTTATAGGGCAGTGCTGGACCATCTCCATAGGGGCAGGCCTATAGGGGGGAGCCTGGAAATTGAACCTTATAGTGTGATGGTTAGACAAACCAACTGGCTCCACCACCAGATTGGAAGTCTCCATACCCAGTAGAAAGACCAGATCCAATGAATGACTGTGCTTATGGGTCACTGAGGTAATCACTTGTATGATGCCCAGAGAATTCATAAGCTAGAGGAAGTCCTGTCCAAACTACGAGAGTTCATCATTGACCCAGGCATTGAAGTCCCCAAAAACCATCCATCTGAGAGACTCCAATACCATGTCAACAATGAAGTCTGTGACTTCCTGCAGGAATTGCTTCCCATCCCCGGGTGGACAGTAGATGAGAAAAATCCTGCTCCCCACACCTGCGCCAATGATACAGTCGAAGGATCCATTCTCCCCAACTGGCACATCTACAAGGTTCAATTCCAATCTAAAACAAATGTCTACACCCCTGCCCCTACAATCCATCCTCGGGCAGTGTATCACTGAGAACCCAGCCAGAACAGCTGACTCCAGAACTGGGCCCGAATCATAGTAGGAGCCAGGCTGTATCCGACATCAGGGTTGCTGATTCTGTATTTTATTTTACAATTTTTTTTTTTTTAAAGAAAGTTTTTATTTCTTTTCAAAAGAATAACAAAACATACAGACACAAAAACCCGGAAACCGGGTGCACACCCCAAAACTGGCTGTGCAAACTATATACAGTCCCTATATACAAACACACTGGATACCCCACCCAAAAACAACCCCTCACCAAATAAACCGAAAGTTAAGATAGACTAAATTAATAGAGACTACTACTAATTGATACAGTTCTTTCCCTCACACGCTCACTTCCCCAATAACCCACTCTCAGCTTTAAAAAGGAAAAAACAACTCAAATCAGATTTAATCTCAGCCAACCAGGGCGGGTATCCAGTGCAACCCCTGAAAGAGAGAGTCCCAATCAAGGAAATTCACCATCCCCAAGCTGTCATCCTTCGTCAGTCCTACGTCCCATTCAAATTAAATTAAGCTCCTACCTATCTGACCTAATAAATTCTCCATACTGTAGGGGACCTTCTAAAGATAACAAGATCCCGATACCCAGTATGCCAATCCCTTGTACATCCTCCAACTCTACGGTTACATCTTGCAGCCTCCCTCTCAAAGACAGGCCTCTAATCTAGTACTCATATCCGACTGTGAATAAGCTGCATCTAAGTTAGCCCACCTTTTAATATAAACTTCCTGTCTACCTTCAGACATAAGATGATTTTGATCCTAATAACGACCCCAGTAAGTCCTTCACCCATTGCCCATATGAATAAGCCTGACCATCCTTCCAATGGTTCAAAATGAAGCCTTAACTAATGATTCCATTAAAGCCAGATGGAACCTTGGTGTAGCACCCTCAACGGGAGTAATGCCTAACACACAAATCTCTGGCGTTAGATAACCTGGTAGCCCAAACTGGGGTCAAGACCATGTCTAATCTCGTTCCATAGCGGAGACATTTTTTCACATCTCCACAAAACGTGGAGCAAGTCTCCTGTTACATTCCCACATCTAAAACAAAGATCTGTCAGCCTCAAGCCCCTCAACCAGAGCTTTACAGGTGTATAGAAAATATTGTGGGCCACAAAAATCTGCGTAATTCTATATTTAGGAATAACAATATATTTGGTAGCTTTCCATATGATATCCCAATTTAACCCAGGAGTCAATACATTATCCCAATAGGAAAAAGAGGTAAAATCACTGGCACTTCGGGAATTCAAGAGAAGTTTATATACCCGAGAGAGTAAGCTAGTTCTGTTGACAACCCCCTGCAAGTTCTCCCACGAAAGAAAACTGTCTGTAAAATCCCCCTTTCTCCCTTGAACTCCCGCAATCAATTGCTTAAGCTGTAACCTTTGAAAAAAGGGCAAGGCGTCACATTGTGGTGGCAACAAGATTTTCCCTTCCTGTTGCATATCCCTCAAAGTACGACCTTCCAAATAAATAGCCCACCTCTGGCCAAGCACCTGACCTCCAATAGTCAAGTTGGGATTTCTCAAAATAGGCTGATCCCGAGATTTGACCTGACAGCCTCTTTGCACCGGGGTAAGAAACGACCACCAGGCTTCCAGAGACTTCCTGATTGGGTTCCCCACCTCAACCTTGCTTTGTACCACTTTAAGCTTGGCATATAATAGCGACTCAGGTGAATAATTTATATCCTTCAGCTGTTTCCTTTCCATCTGTAACCAGGCAGGAGAATATTCTCCCTCTCCCAGATCCCTTGCCCATTGGGCCATCAGACCCAACTGGCCCGCCACATAGTAAGCCTGAAGGTCAGGTAGTTTGATCCCACCCTTTTCATAGGGCCTACACAGCACACTATATTTAATCCTAGTGGGTTTATTGCCCCATAGGAAACCCATCAACATCTTCCTAATAAGCTTGAACCACTTTACCGGGATAACATAAGGAGCCAAATAAGTCGGATATAACAACCTCGGCAGGACGTTCATCTTAATAATGCCTAATCACGCTGCAAAATTCAGAGGTAGTTTACTCCACCTTAAGATATCTCCTGAGATCTCCGAAATAATTCCCCCCATATTAGCGGCCGCACCAGATGTTTGGTCTGCAGTAATCCAGATACCCAAGTACTTTAACTTATCCTTATTCCATTGCACCCCTAGGGGAGCAAAATCTGCTCTAAAAACATGCGGAGTCAGGGGTAGAATTTGGGTTTTGGTAAGATTCAGCTTGTAATTAGATACCCTTGAGTACCGATCTATTAGTCCTAACAAAACAAAGGAAGTTACTGGATCTCGAAGGTGGAGTAAAATATCATCTGCAAAAACAGAAATCTTTAGATCCATATTACCAATCCCAACTCCCTGGACCCTGACCTCCCTGTTGATCGATCTTAATAGAGGCTCTAAGTAAATATTAAACAAAATCGGTGATAGAGGCACCCTTGCAGAGTACCATTCTTTAACTGAAATTCCTCAAAGATAGCCATTACATAATATTCTGTCATAGGCCATATATAGGTTCTTAATGCCCCTAATCAAACCTCCGGAACCCCATTTTCTCCATAGTAATAAACAAAAGGAGTGGAAACTCGGTCAAACGTCTTTTCAGCATCTGGGAGATCAGGGCCAAGGGACCCCAGAGTCAGAGGCAGAATTTATAATATGATGTATTTTCTAAGCGCATCTAATGCTCCTCGCCCGACATAAAACCTACCTGTTCCTGACTGATTAAACTCGGGGCTACAGTTAATATCCTGTTAGCCAGGATCTTTGTAAGTATCTTAATGTCTTGATTTATCAAAGCTATAGGCCTATAGCTTCCCATAGCATCCCTCAGCTTATCGGGTTTGGGTATTAATGTGACATAAGCTTGATATAAGGGTAGATGGTCGATACCCTCCCGCATAATAGTATGAAAAAAATATTTTAAGATCGGGAGAATAGTCTGGATATGAGTTTGATAAAATTTTGCGTTAGCATCAGGCCCAGTGATTTCCCTATTGGAAGGGACGGACCACCTCAATAATCTCGGAGGATCTTATTGGGGACTCCAATTTTTTAGCAAGAGTAGGATCCACGGTCGGGAGTTGAATATCATCCAAATATTCCCTAATCTCCCTGTCCCCCCCTGAAACATTCTCCTGATATATTTCCTCAAAAAATGAGGCGAACGCCTCAGCCATGTCCTGTGGGTCTGTCCTTAGCCTCCCCTCTTGTGAAATCGAAATAATAGTCCTGGTGGCTTCCCATTCCTTAATTCTTGCTGCTAGGAGACGCCCCGGTACATCGCCCTGAAGGAGATATTTGGCCTTAATCTTATTTAACCAAAATTCAGTCTTACCATATAAAACCTCTGACAGATCCCTTCTTAAGCTTTTAAGCTCCCTATCTATTTCCCCTGAAGCCCCCTCATGTTGTGACAAAGAACTAATAGCAGCCTCTAAGAACTCCTCTCTCGCCCTCCTAATCAATCTCACTTTAGCAGCTAACGTTTTAGCAGCCATGGAGTAAAGAAATTTACAAGTGGGCCATGCTAGTTTTTTATTAGTCAACGTGGGCAATTGTGCTCTAATAATTTCCTGAAGAGCCCCTTCCAACTCGTCCCTTCTCTCCTCCGACGTTAAGAGCCAATCCTGCAACCTCCACCTATAAGGCCTTGGGGGTAGAGATTTGGGCTCCCATTGAATCCGAATCAGAGAGTAGTCCGAGAGAGTTCTACCCTCAGTCGAGAAAGCTCTGATCTCCCCTACAGCCTCCTTGTTAACCAAAAAAAAATCTATCCTGGTATGAGTTCTATGAGCCGCAGAATAGAATGTCATCTTGGAACCTCCGTCCAGAAACAACTTAGCTGGGTCAATCAGGCCTGCAGCTTCCAAAAACCTAGCCAACGCTACCTGGGCCCTAGAGCTGGAGCCCTTACAAGGAGGTATCCTATCTTCTCTGTTGTCTAAACATAAATTCCAGTCCCCCGCTAAAATCAGTGAAAGTACTGGAAACATTGCAATATTTTCCTCTAAAGAGGCAAAAAATTCAGGCTCCAAAGGAGTTGGCCCATATATAGAGGCCACCATGACTGCCTTCCCATGTAAGTTGCCCTCACAAAATTCCCTACCATCCTGCCGGTTAACACCTGATTAACCTCAAGGGAACACGACTTATTTATTAAGATCGCGACCCCCCACGCTCTCCGACCCGCCCCCATATACCTGGCCCACCCAGCTCTTTAAACAGTCCAACTCGTCCAACAGTAGGTGTGTTTCCTATAAAGCTGCAATGTGAACCCCTTGCTGCTCCATGTACCTCAGGATTGTCAACCTTTTATGTCGGCCCCTCAAACCCTTAACATTCCAGGAAATAACATTATACAATACCATCTAATTGATGACCAACTAAGTGAAAGACCCTTGACTGAGTCTGACTGAGGCCAGCTCCACAAGTCTCCCGGATTAGGACTCTCTCTCTCTCCTCCCCACCCCCTTTCCCTGGTCCCAAGACCGACCGACCATTTCTCAATGAGTCGTGGATGAACCACTTTCCTAGCCCCCCAGAAATCCCAACTCAGTTACTGTACCCGAAAACAGGCCCTGAATTCCCTTCTGACCCTAGCAAGCTAACAAAAATCAATTGGTGAAATGGTGCCCCGGATATTCCATTTATAATAAAAGCTAAAACATTGAAAGGCGCCAACCAAACAGACAGTAAGTCCAATTCCCATCCAGCTGGAGATAGGCCAGTCTAATCCAGCCCTTGGCAATCCAAAACAACCCAATTCTACTTGTTGAGCTTCCTTAAGATCTCCCTTTGCACCCTCATATTCCCCTATCCTTCAAACAAACAAAAAAAAAAAACAACACCCCTCTCCCCGCAAAGGGACCCTTCCAGGATCGAACCCAAGTCTCAATATGATTGCCTCATATTTTGACAGAGGCCAGCTTGATCTAAACAGTCACTCTAAATGCCCCAAAGCTCCCACAGGTTATCTCCATAGAAGGCCAGCCCTCACAAGGAGGACACATTCAGGTTAGCGATTTGAAAAGGTCCGGAAGATAAACGCAAAGTCCATCCCATGCTTCCTTTGCCGTTAAAAATTTATTTTCTCCCGATGACAGTTGCACCATAAGTGTAGCCGGATAGATAAGCCGAAATTTTATCCCAGCCAAGTAGAGCTTCTTCTTAATATCGCTATACTCTTTTTGTTTCTCTCGAACACCAGGAATAAGATCCTGAAAAAACCAAATTGAGGCCCCATTCCATTGCAGAGGTTTCTTTTGCTTAGACATCTGGAGAACATAAGACTTCTCTTTGAAGTTTAGGAACCTCATAATTATCACTCTCGGTCGGGCCCCTGGTGGTGGGGCCTCCCTCAGTGCACGATGAGCCCTCTCCAGATTATACCCTTCCCCAAAGGGCGACGGGCCAAACATTTTCAAAAGTAAATCCTGGACAAAGGATACACAGTCTGGGCCTTCAGTCCTCTCGGGTAGCCCCGCAAGTATAAGGTTGTTTCTACGATTTCTTGCTTCTTGATCCTCTAACCTCTCCTCCAATTTTTTGACTTTTTCCGAATCACTACCATCCCCTGATCCAATGTGGTCACCTTCCTTTCCTGTGAAGAGATCCTGGCCTCTGCATCATTCATCCTCTGGGCCAGTGAATGTAATGCCGGTTTCACTTCTGCGAAATCCACCACCAGTCCCTGCAACAAGGACTTTATCTCTTTAATGTCCTCGGTAGTAACTCCCAGACCTCCTTCTGGTGGAATATCTTCGCACTGCTCCAGATCAGTGGGAGAATGGGCCTTCGGTCTCTTAGTCGCCAGGGGACACCCCGCCAGCGATTCTGCAGCATCGGTCTCCATCCTGTACTCGAGTTCGGGCCCAGCCTACACAAGATTTCTCTCTTGTGGTCGTATGTAATTTCTTTACTGCGCCACAAACCCGAAACTGTTCCGCAAATAAAACAACTCGGTGCTCCAAACAAGGCACAAAATCGAGAGAGAATTCAAATCGCCACCAAAATCGGGTATTTGAGACTATAATTAGATGCTTGGGACTCGGAGGAGCGTGGAACACGTCTTACCCGAGCAGGCTCATCACGTGACCCCTATTTTACAATTTATTTACTCAGGGAAGCCCAGTTGAGAAGCAAAATCTTGTTTCCAGTGGGGGCCTGTTTCTACCTGTTTCTTCATCTGGGTACTCTGCAGCACTAGGAGGTTAAGTGATGTGCCCAGGGTTACACATTGAGTGGTTGGCTCTAGCAGGGTTTGATAAATCATGAATGCAAGCTTCACATAAAAAGAGACATTTTGGAAAATGGGAGATTATGGCAAAAAATAAGGCAGCCAACCTGGCTCACGGACACTGAAGGTGAAAACACAGTAGGGGAGAGTTCCATCCAGACAGCAGCAGTCAGTAGTGCAAAAATGTTTGGACAGAGTGGAACCACTCAAAATTTTATTCATAAGGTTAAATTGCCAATAATATACAAGACTGTATTCATCATTTTGCATTTAATGTTGATTGCTTAAATCAGGATGTTTTTTAAACAATAAATGATAAAAAAAGTGTTTTGAAACAAACCTGCAATACATTCAACATTTTAAGTACACTGTAGGTAGGGTCAGTGCCTACTAAAGTTAAACATTTATCTGTACTCCACAGTAACCAAATAAAACCTTCCAAGCCTTAATGAATAATTAAATACCATCTTCAAAAATTGTTTCTTAGCTCATGTGGCAGGGCAATTGTATTTATCAAAAAGAGATGCACAAAGTTATCCAGCTTGTCCACTGGCAGTGGCAGGCAATCACTCTAACCCCTCTACCAGAAGCACCATCTCTGGTACCCATCTCAGCCTAGGATCTCCTGTGAAACATTGTATTATAGGTACAGTTTATCTCCTACCTTAGTCGGCAGACTTGTCTCTCTCACCAGATTTCTCAGCAGCAGCAGCTCTCAGACATAGAACCGCAAACACACCGCAAAGGTGACACTCTCTCTCTTCTGGGGGACTCCTCCTGCACTGTAAGGCTCCCAGGAATTACCCTCAGGGTACCATACCCTCCTGGTGTGTCGCCTTGCATGCTTTCCAGAAGTATCAGCAATATACATTAAATATCCACAGATCCCTTCCCTGGGATCTCCAGGACCACTGCTGATTTGGGCCTGATCCCTTAGGCTACTAGGTGACAGCGTATTGAGTTGTTCTGGACTCAGAATCTGGATCCATCAACAGGTATAAGGTGTGAGCTTCTTTTCATCTCAGGGCAGTCTGACTTTGAGGGCACCCTCCTCTCTGTCATTAAGCTCTGCCCACTGAACTATCTAAGTCAGAGTTACTACTGGACAGAGGGCTCTGGGGTTGTTAATCTGGTATCTAAGGTGTTTGAATTCTCTGGAATCCATTCCGCTGTCACAAAGTAGGAATTTAGGAGATTCTGACTCCTATTCCAGTCAGTAGGCAATATGCGTTGAAGCCTGCTCCCCCTTGCACTCAGGCAGTTCCATGCTGTGTTTCCCCAAGTTTTCACTATGGGCTTGGAGAATGTCGGGGTATGCAACGCCCCCCAGAGGAGGAGGAGGAGAGCAGCCCTTCAGATGCTCAATCCTCCTACACATGGCTGACTTTCTGATGACCCGAATTTACTCCTGAACCTGGTTCATCAGCACTGTGAGCAATAGCACTACCACTGCACCAGTGGGCTGTCCAGTAACCAACATGGCTAAAAAAATAACTCTCCAAAGCCCTACCCAAACCTTGCCTCTCCCTCCCATTACCTTAGTCAAGTAGGCTGTGGTCTGAAGCTATGAAAGTCTGTCCTACTGCAGTGACAGTCTCCTCTGTTCTCTCCAGTGCCAATCCCACAACTAATGCACCGAAATCTGGCCAATGGAAAATCATGTACACAAATGCCTGCAGTCTGGGAAACAAGATCCCAGACTGAAGGCAACCATGACAGAGGCTAAACTGGACATAGAGCCATTAGCAAGACATGGTTCACCAGTAAGCACACTTGAGAGACTTCAGTACCTGGCTATGTACTGTTCAGAAGAGACCGAGGTGCAAAAAGGAGGGGGGTTGGGAGTGGCCCTCTATGTCAATGAAAATATCAAAGCTACAGAAATTCAGAATACACATAAGGAGCCAAAAGAACTGTGGGTCACCCTGGAAACAGGAAATGGGGCAGCCATACAAACTGGGGTTGTATACAGGCCTTCGGACCAGGGGGAGGACATAGACACATTACCATTAGAAGATATACAAAATATGACAGCTAAAGGGGAGGTTCTGATAATGGGAGAATTCAACATGCCAGATACAGATTGGTCAATATCAGCAGGAACATACACCAGAACTAGACACATAGTGGATTCCCTGCAGGGGGAGGGCCTCAAACAATTGGTACAATAACCCACAAGAGGCAGGGCTATCCTGGATCTAGTCCTGACTAATGGGGAAAGGATCACAGATCTCCAGGTAGAAGGTCACCTGGGGGCCAGTGACCATCACATGGTATGGTTCAGTGTGGCCACTAGAACTAAATCATCCCATTCCAAGGCAAAAATATGGGACTTCAGAGGAGCTGACTTTGATTAGATGGCCAACAGAGTTAATCTAGCTCTGGAAAGAAGAAATACAGATGTGAGGGTACAGGCAAAGTGGTCAGACATTAAGGATGCAATACTTGAAGCAACATCCCATTGTGTTAGGGAGAAAAGCATGAGCAAAAGAAGGAGGAAACCACTTTGATTCTCAAAGGCAGTAGCAGAAAAGATCAGAGCCAAAAGGTTGGCCTTCGGGAAATATAAGGCAATGCAGCGGGATGAAGATAGGGAGGCATACCAAACTTCCCTAAGGGAAGCAGGGAAGGCAGTAAGACAGACAAAGGCCCAAACCGAGGAAACTCTAGCACAAACAGTAAAAGAAGGGGACAAAACTTTCCATTGATACATTAGTGAAAGGAGAAAGTCCAGAGGGGGTATTGCTAAGATCAAAGAGGATAAGGGGGAGTGTGTGGAGGAGGATCACGGAAAAGCATCTATCCTAAATAGATACTTCTGCTCAGTATTTACTGAGGAGAAGGTAGGGCAGGGCCCACAGCTCAGCACCATGGACATGGTGGGGGGGTATGCACAAGTCCTTTCACAAAAGAAAGGGTCCTACAAGAGCTTGCTAAGCTCAGGGTGGACAAGGCCATGGGACCTGATGGCATACATCCAACGGTACTAAAGGAGCTAAGGATGGAACTAGCAGAGTCATTAGCAAAACTATTTAGTGAATCTCTGAGCACAGGAGAGGTCCCAGAAGACTACAGAAGAACTCATGTTATCCCACTCAACAAGAGTGGCAGCAGGGAGGAGGCAGAGAACTACAGACCAGTCAGTCTTACCTCAATAGTGGGCAAAATTATGGAGGCACTCCTTAAGCAAAGAACAGTGCATCACTTGGAATCCATAGAAGCACAGGGTCCAAGATAGCATGGGTTTACAACAGGAAGGTCCTGTCAAACTAATCTCATAGATTTCTTTGACTGGGTAACCAGAGTGGTGGACCAAGGGGGTGCAGTTGATGTCGCCTACCTTGACTTCAGTAAAGTTTTTGATACTGTTCCCACATAGAAGATTGATTAGTAAACTGGGTAGGCTGAGGAAGGGTCAGAAGTTGGTTAACTGGGTGGCAAACTGGTTGGTGGGCAGAAAACAGAGAGTGGTGGTAAACGGTATACAGTCAGAAGAGATTCAAGTCACAAGTGGGGTACCTCAGGGATCAGTACTGGGGCTAGATCTCTTCAATATCTTCATCAGTGACATTACAGATGGATTGGAGGGTAAGATTTGCTTGTTTGCAGATGACACCAAGCTCTGCAACAGAGTAGATGATCCAGATGGGGTGGGCAGAATGAGAAGAAATCTGGAAAAATTGGCAAAATGGTCTGAAGAGTGGCAACTGGAGTTTAACACAAAGAAGTGCAAGATCATGCACATAAGGAAGAGAAACCCTGGAACTACCTATAGGTTCGGAGGAGAGTTGCTGGCAATCACAAGGGAAGAAAGAGACGGGCATCATCATCAGAGATGACCTGAAATCATCCAAGCAGACCACTAAAGCAGTAGGTAAGGCTAGAGGGATATTGGAGTGTATTAGTAGGGGTAACGCAAGTCATAAGAGGGCGGTAATAATCCTTCTTTATAAGACAATGGTTAGGCCCCATCTGGAGTAATGCATGCAGTACTGGAGGCCACACCTGCATAAGAACATTAACAAAATGGAGGCACTCCAGCAAAGGGCAACCAAAATGGTGCAGGGACTGCATCAGAAAACATATGAGGACAGATTAACGGAGCTCAGTATGTATACCCTAGAGCAAAGGAGGTAGAGAAGTGATGTGATCGAAACATTCAAACATCTTAAGGGCATTAACAAGGTAAAAGAGTCTAACATGTTTCAGTGTAAGAAAAGTAGCAGGACAAGAGGACACAGCATAAGATTAGATGGAGGCCAATTAAGGGGTAATGTGAGGAAGTTCTTTTTCACAGAAAGGGTAATGGATGCATGGAGCAGCCTACCTCAGGAAGTGGTGGATATGAATACAGTGCAGAGCTTCAAACAGGCATGGGATAGGCATAAGGGTGCAATACAGATGAGTATGAATAAATAGGCCATTTACAGAGTAAAGACCTATGGCACATTCATAAGGTAAAAAAAATGGGCAGACTGGATGGGCCTTGCAGTCCTTATCTGCCGTCAACTTCTATGTTTCTATGTAATCCAGTGGCCTCTTGAATCATGATGGTCTAAACTAGCCCCACTAGTCCACCTCTTACCATACATGCTGGTGGCACCCCTCTCTCCGATGCCACCCCAGGCCCGAGGTCAACTACAGAAGTGCAGTGTCAGTTTTGTTTACCTGCCAATCCCTACCTCAAGCCAACTGACTGACCCCGCCTCCTGATCATACAGGTGGCTGCCCTGGTTTGGTGGATGGTGGCAATGGCACTGGCAACACTGGCAAGGGAAGTGGCAAAACTCTGTCAGAGAGTCCAATAGTCCACCACAGAAGGAGAGCCATCCATGCACATAATATACTGTAATAAGTACTAGTACGGTACCAGTGGTTTAAATGAGAGAGACATGGTCCAGTGTCCCCCCCCCATATGTTCATTCATAGCAGTAAATGAAAAACTAACACACTCTTCCCTACCCAGAAGCCCCAGACAGCTCTCCCTGAGTGACCAGGGAGCTGGTGGACAACCTGCAGAAAGCATCTAGTGATAGCTACTCCAGGGTTTTCTTTAGGTCAGCTCCCAGCTCTCAGGTAGAACTGCTTGGGTGTTCTGGGTAGGGAAGGATTTGGTTGTTTTATGTTAACCTGCAAACAACCAGTTGGGGGTTACTGGACTGATTCTTTCTGATTTAAACCACTGGTAACAGTAATTCAGATAGGCACAGTTGGGCATGACTCCTCTTCCAGTGGTGGACTACTGGACTCTCTAATGGAGTTTTGCCACTTGCCTTTTTGTCACCATTCACCAGACCAAGCATGCAACCACCATCAGAACTGTTGGGAAGGATGTCAGTTGGCTCCGGATACATCGGGGCCTAGGATTGATAACTGGTTGAAGGTGCTGCATGTAATGCAGGCTACTTGGAGGACTACAGAACCAGACCAGAGTGGAGTGGACCTCCCTGGCCTATAACAGTCACCTTATGAGCCTCCAGGGAGTGCAGAAGCCATTTGGCATTTTTGGCAGTAGCTTCATAAGAAAGTTAAGGGCCAGGAGAGGGACAGAACCACTGTACTGGATGGGGGAAGTCTTAGGATGCAGAATCAGGCTCCAGTTTCACATCTGAAAGGATCTTTTTTGAATTCAGATTTTTGGCCACGAATACCGAAATTCTGAATTCTGAAACAAATGCCCAGAATTCTAAGTATCCAATTCCATTGAACATACTCTTATCAACCTTATTAATAACAACTAACCTGCCCACTTGTGTCAGGAGGGAATTGTTACAAACAGTCATGCCTGGGACAGAGAAAGCAAGCTATACGCAGAGACTGGGGTATTCTCCAGTAAGACACCACCAAAGACGGAGTCACTTGAACGACACGTGAAAGGCCTGGGTTGGCAGTTGCCATCATTCTGTGCTGTAAGCAAGAGCAAGCAGAGCCACATCATAAAACAAATATAAGAGACTAAAATAAAAATTAAAAAAATGGCAAATACTATGAAACTACAACAAAAATGAAAAAACTATGGACAGGTGGCAGTTTGGGGCTTAGGGTTCTTGGGTGGGTTACTATTTATGAGTAGCTGGGGGGTCTTTAGAAAAATTGTATTTTTAGTCAAGCTTCAGCTAATAAGTCCTGTAGTTTCTCTCGTTTCCTTAGCTATTTACACTATAATGTATAAGTAGTGACTTTTTCCCATAGGGAACGAGAGTTACCTGATGCTTGTTATACCCTTGTTCTAATATTACTTTTCATAGTATTGATCTGACATCACATCAGTAGTATTATGCAAAGGAAACAATGTCAGTCAAGCACACGTTTTGTACTTGAATGTGACTTTCCCTATAACCGCCATCTTATTCTAAAAGCCACAGAGTGACAAGGACACACACAACTGCACAAGAAAATCCACTCTCATTTTCAGAGCACCACGTCAGTTCATTGACGACAAAGAACACAAAAACATTACTAAGAAAACACAATTTTATGTTGAATTATTTACAAATGATCTGTTCAAGGTAGCTGAGTCTGAAATATCTCTGGCATCCATGTGCAAGAGCTAGACAATCATGTCTAATTTCATGTACGACTTGAAAAAACAGGATGGTTATAAGCTTAGTATCATTAGTGGGCTTTTTGGCAGCATATATATCTAACTCCCCCAAAAAATTCTCACCATTCAGTTTTTCGTGGCACCATCAATGGTACATTTAAGGAAGTTGTAACATGCTGACTGCCAATCAAAAGTTTTTAAAGATGAAAGAAAGGAAAAATGTTCTTCTGGCTGCAGCACTGACTAACTCATAGACAAACTGTATACCGGTGCTGCAATTATCTTTCATAGTCACAGCTCTCCTGCAATTCTTATTTTTTAACATTGATCTGTATTTCACCCTTTGTACCGTAGAGCATTACAATATCAAATGGGGAGATTTAAAAATATGCACAGAGACCGAGGGAAACAGGTACTAAGAGTACAGTAAGAGGCAGACCAAAACTTGCACTAAAGCAAATACCCTAGATGTATCAAACCAAGGATGTATGAGAACATGTTAAATCCAGACAAAGATCCCATTTTGGCATAAGAGAAATATCCGTCACATTTTAATACCCAGTGCTCCCTTTTACTTAACACCAAATATCATTTTTCAGTCTGGTGTTTCTTTGTGGTACCAGTATTTGACAGATTGAAGGCTGATTTTGTCATACTATAGTATATAAGGACACATCCCTGCAGGTTGCTGTCTTACAGAAGAAGAATAAGCATTTATATAGCACTTTTCATACACAGTATCCCAAAGTGCTTTACAAGCAATGCCAGACTGGTAGTGAAGTGACTGAATGTGTGGTGGCGGCCATATCACACATCACCCACAATCAGCCTGGATAATTGCATGAACCAGTTTATGGCAAGGGGAATGCTGGCCAGGACACTGGGCATGTTCCCTGCTCTTTGTGAAGAGTGCCCCGGGTTCTTTTACTTCCACCTGGACACCTACCAGGACAACACCAGGATGGGCAGAAGGGACCTCGGTTTAACGCCTCATCCGAAGGACTGCACACCCCAACAGTACAGAACCCCCCAATACTGCTTTCAGATGCCAGCAATTTTTAGGTGCAAGTTCAATCCCAGTGTGGGATGAGAACCCACGATCTTCTGATCCAGAGGCGGACGTGCTACCAACTGTGCCACACTGACACAGAAGAATGTACCTGTTTTAGTCACAGGCAGTTTTGAAGAGCCTTTTGTTTTTAAAACTATATTGAAGGGGTAAGTTCTTGGGAAACTAGCTGAAGTAGTGTTTTAATTATTGTCTGTAGGGTAATCTGAATACAGCCACTGCAGCTTATATTTAAGGACCATATTAAAGAGGATTGTTCTGCCTTGTAGTTTGGGGGCTGGGTGAGAACTGTCTGGCCTGGGGCCTCTGATCTAGTAGATACTTAGAGAAGGGGGCTAAGTCACATTTCTGTTTGAAGGTTAGTTGGCCACGTGACCAGAGTGGACCAATAGGAAGGACCAAGGAAGCAGACACTCCAATGCATCCAGCACATTTGTACCCAAACAAGAGAGTGGAAGAGAGAAGGAGTGGAACAGGTAACTGACATGTTAGGCATTGGCAGGTATCAGCGGAAGGAAGACAGGATGCAGAGGGGACTCTGCCCGTCAACTAAAGTAGGGCACCTGTGTGCTCCTGTTGTTACAGTCATGGCTGGGAATGGTGGAAGGTAAAAGGCAGGCCTAAACTGGGAATAAAAGCAACACCCTACCTAGGGTAAGCATTTAAGGGGATTTAAACCAGATACAGGAAAACACAAGTATCAACAAATAAACAAAAAGAGAAAGCTAGAAACACCCTATCAAGGGTAAGGGTGCATAAGTAGTTCCTGGTAACACTGGGATAATAGAATTTGGGATTGTTGGGAGTGGTGCAGTGCTGTTGTTGTGGGTCAGCAGTTTTCAGAGAGATTTTCTGGAGACTGCGGTGCTGCCACATCTGCTCACACCTCTCTGGGTTGAGAGAAGAGGTTGCTAGACTCAGTGCTGAGTTGGGTGGGATTCAGGTGACCTCTTTCTGCACCCAGAGGCCACCAACTCTGCCACTGTTATCTCAGCGGATGCAAGGGAAGAGGAATGGCTGGACTATGGTGGGCTTGGGATGGGTGGGGTGGTGGGTCAAAGGCATATTCATCAACTGGTACGTCTACACAATTTCTACATTGCTCTGGCAAGACAGGACTGCCAGGAAGAGGCACACATGGTAGAAACCAGGGAGGATGCTGGGGTCCTCCATAGAGGAGAGCCCAACGAGGGTGGAAGAAGACCCAGAGGAGGAGGAAGCAACTTCTGGTGGGGGACTTGATTGTGAGGGGGATATATTTTGGAATATGAAAGGGAAAGAGAGAAGTTAGATACCTACGCATTGCCACAGCCCAGTGGGATAGGAAACGGGTCATGAGGATCGCTAAGGCTGCAGGATGGAAGGCAGAGCTAGAGGTCATTGTCCACCTGGGGACTAATGACCTGGCTAGGGATGGGGCTGGGGAGGAGTCTTAGACAAGGAGCATGCTCAGTGGCTTTTGCTGAGGTGCTACCTATCTGACAGGGGAAAGGAAAGGGTTCTCTGCACCAGGACCTTCAACTCATTGTTGAGGGAATAGTGCAGAGGGGTGGGGCTCAGCTACCTTGAAGACTGGGGGTCCAGTCGAAGGAATAAAAGCCTTTACTGGGGTGATGGCCTGCATTCATCTGGGAGGAGAACCACAGTCCTTAGTGGATGGGTTAGATGTCACTTTGATAAACATTTAAAATAGCTGAGGGGTAGCAGAAAGAGATCGGGGAGGTAAAATTGCCCCCTGAAACTGAAGTAGAGTAGAGAGAACCAGGAAAGTGGAATCCCCCAGGATGGAAATTAATAAAGGAAACGGTGAAAGAACTGAAGGGGGATAGGAGTGGGAGCATTAAAAAGTGAGTGGGAGGCTGGCCCAGTAGCGCTGAGGGTTGAGGCGATGGATGCTGCACCTCACACTACGCCATCAACCCAGGTTTGGGAATGGACTTCAGTTGCTGGGAGTCAGATGGGGGGGAAGGAGGACTGAGCATCCCATTGGATGCTTTTCTCCTCCTGGGTGGGTTACCAGGGTGCTCACAGCACCCATCGTGCTTATGCCTATGGAAGCACAGGCAATAAGGGCATGCTACCTCCCTCACAACTGAGAAGCCGGGCAAAAAAAAAAAAAAAAAAAATTGAGTAGGGATGCAGGGAAGACAAAAAGGGAAAAAGTGCACTAATGAAAGGAGTGGTAACAAACCAGGAAAGCCATGTTTGTGAATGCCAAAAGTTTAGGAAATTAGATTCTAGACCTAGAGGCCATCGTGGCAGAGGCCGACCTGGATATTGTAGCCCTTGCCAAGTCATGGTGCACTGAAAACCATGAGTTGGACATGTCCATATCAGGCTATGCTCTGTCCAGGAAGGACAGAGTGGGAAGAAAAGGAGGGGGTGTGGTACTTTATGTGATGTAAGGCATAAAAGCGACAGATACAGGAAATACGGGGGGCAGAGATACTGTGGGTAGCAAGAAATGGGGAATGGAGTCTCTATTTGCATTGGTGTCACCTACAGGCCTCCAGCACGGGGAGTTAGATGAGGTACTGATGAAAACCATTGGCAAGATGGCAAAAAAAGGTGGAGGTGCTACTGGTGGGGGACATCAACCTGCTGGGTGTATGCTGGAGCCTTCCAGCTGCAGTAACAGCTAAAAAGAGAAATCCAGGACTCCCTGCAGAGGGTGTTCTTCAGGCACTTAGTCAATGAACCCAGTCTTGATGGGGCAGTTCTGGACCTGGTACACACCAACAGGGACAGTGTTGCAGATGTCAAAATGGGGGGGCCACCTGGGGATCAAAGATCACTGTACAGTGTGGTTCAATATAAGGATGGCTGCGGAACTGAACCACACAAAGGTGAGGGACCTGGACTTTGGGAAAGCAAATTTTAAAAAGACGGGTGAATGCCTCAGGGGTGACCTAGCAATAACGAATGACCAGGGTAGGGTGGAAGAACAGTGGAGGAAACTAAAAAGGGCCTTAGTGAAGGCAACACACCTTTGCATCAAGCAAGTGGGTGAAAGCAAGAGGAAAAAGACTGTTATGATTCTCAAAAGAGGTAGTGGAAAAGGTTAAAGCAAAGAGGATGGCATTCAGAAGGTACAAGAAGACACAGAGGGAGGAGGATAGAGAGGCATATCAGGGGAAACAGAGGGAAGCAGGAAGAGCAGTAAGGAGCGTAAAGGTGCAAACTGAAGAGAGAATATCCCAGGGAGTAACAAAAGGGGTCAAGACATTTTTATGTTTGCTTGCATGCATGTGCAAGAAACATAGTGCCATCATCGGAGATTTCGGAGGTGTGTCACCTCCTCCTCCAATTCAGTCAGTGTGTTGGCAGGCGCGGCCCCTGTAAGCTAATGCATGCTGGAGCTGTCTATAACAAGCTCCAAAATGCAGTGGCATACAGTTCAAAGAGGGACTAAGCTTCCAGTGAGCAGCGATAAGATATTGCCTGTATGCGCAGCTCCCCCACACACACACACACGCCAGCATGGCTGCACGCCCCTGCTGCCTTTACACACTGAATAGCCGTCGAGGTGCCCAATCCCGTCGGCTGTACTACATTCCCCCTGCCTCCCCCAAAGCCTTCGAAAATGCCACACTGGGTACCCACCCCAGCGTGTGAAATGTGTTATCTAGTGGCGAAGTGCCCAATCCCGTCGGCTCCACTGTCCTCCACCCCAGTACTAAGTGCCGGCTGGGGCCACCCAAGCGTGGCAATCGACTCTTTTGGCCGGCCAGGGGTGCCCAATCCCCCCGTCGGCTGAGCGGCCCCAACCATCCTTGTGCCATGCTGGAGCCCACCCTAAGCGTGGCAAACGTCAACGTCGTTCTTTTTTTTTTTACCTGTGAAAAAAGCAGTTCACGTAGTCTCTAGCCCCCCTCCCACAACCCGCACCACCCTGTGCACCCTGCCTCCCCACCCCCATCATACTTACCTCCGGACCTTGGTAGCGATGATCTTCGGTGGACCGTGAACCGTCTGCACTCTTCAAAGCCGACCGTGAACTGAGGAAATCGCGGGTAAGCTGTATAATGGGCTAGATGAAGAGTTTCAACTTCTGTTGACATATCTCAGGCATTTATAGAATTTTGCCAAATTTTCAACATGGGGTTTTGGGACCCCTTCTCATGAGACGATGTCACTGTCATGGCATTATTCTTGCCCGGTGATTGCCAGTCATGGTCACTGCAGGTATAACCTTGCTGGGCCTGAACATCATCATGGTGACGATCATTCTGATCCAAAAACTTCCTGGTATAATTATATAAATAAAATAGCTGTTTCTGACAGCGTTGCGCAGTTCTCACAAGCTCATAGAGTTGGCAATTTTCAACATTTCACTCCAGATTTTCAACATTGCCATTTTACCACACCTTCTTATGAGTAGTACAGCTGTCATTTTTCACATCTCACCCAAAATGTGTTTCCGCCCATGTAGTGCACAATGGCGCAGTCGGTGTGTGAAATCAATGTACAGGACAAATTAATAAAATCACAGTGACACTGTTTGTGAGCTGAGGCATTAAAATGGCTATGTTGAAAATTTGGTGAAAAAATTCCAAAAAATGACTGTTTTACGAGCGTGCCTGGTACAGTTCCTACGCACGTACGTAGGTTCGTGAATTTTCAATATTTTCACTCCAGATTTTCAACATTGCCATTTTACTACACCTTCTTATGAGTAGTACAGCTGTCATTTTCATCTCACCCAAAATGTGTTTCCATATATAGACCAATGGCGCAGTCGGTGTCTGCTGAAATCAATATACAAGGACAATTAAAGAAATCACAGTGGCACTGTTCATGAGCAAGTCTTAAAATGGCTATGTTGAAAATTTGGTGAAAAATTCCTAAAATGACTGTATTCAGGCGCTTGCACAGTTCCTATGCATGCTCGTAAGTTTGCAAATTTATTATTTTCACTCCAGATTTTCAACATTGCCATTTTATTACACTTCCTTATGAACAGTACAGCTGCCATTTTTTCATATGTCACCCAAAATGTGTTTTCGCACATGTTGCGCATAATGGTGCTACTGTCGTAAAGCAATGTTTAGGGATGGATTAAGAAAATCACAGTTACACTGTTCATGAGCAGAGGTCTTAAAATGGCTATGTTGAAAATTTGGTGACAAAAGTCCATAAAATGACTGTGTTACAAGTGAGCATTCATGATTTCCACACACCCTCGTTAGTTCATGACTTTGTAATATTTTCAGTACAGATTTTCACCAGTGACATTTTCCCACACTTCCTTATGAACAGTACAGCTGTCATTTTCACAACATGGCTGGAAGTGTGTTTCACACTTTCAGCGCAGAGATGCGTAGTCGCTGTGGAAATCATTGTTAAGGACAGATAAAAGAAAATCACAGTGACACTGTTAATGATCGAGGCACCAAAATGCCTGAGTTGACAATCTGCTGTAAAAATCCCCAACCTAATTATATTACGGTGTGCGTTGCACAGTTTCTATATACTTCGTGACTTCACCATTTTTTAAATATTTTACTACAGATTTGCAACATTGCCATTTTTTACACCTCCCCATGAACAGTACAGCTGTCATTTTTTACATCCTGTTTGGAATGTTTTTGCACCTGTGGTGCTAAATGCCATAGTCACTGTGCATAAGCAGCTTTCGGCTAACAAACTGATATTCCCCTGTTCATGAGTGGTCCTGCAAAAAAAAACATGTTGAAAATTTGGAGTGAAAATACCAACAAATGCCTGAGGTATTAGGGTTTCCAACCATAACGCCCAACCCTGTAGAGAATGACTGGCATCAGGGGTGTGACTTGGGATTCTTGCCTGTGATGCTCATACCATTCCACACCCTGTAGTCAGTGAGAGGCATCGAGGTATGCCTTGGACTCTTCGGCCCCAAACTTCACCCCATTCTCCTATATTGCACCCATCTCACCATATTTTCTAATGAAATGGGGTGCGCATAAGGGCCAAAGACCGCAAGGCACACTGTGACACTTGTCAGTGTCTGCAGGGTGGGGTGTGGTGAAATGGCGTGGCCGTTATGCCTGACAACCAAAACGCACACCCCAATGCCTGTCACTCTCTGCAGGGTGGTGGTGGGGTTGGCTTCAGTTCAATACTTCACTGCCATTCCTATTATGCAGCTCTGTAACTTCTACACTACCTCTGCCAATGCCAGCAAGCAAACATTCGGCATTGACAAATGCTTGTTTAGGTATGTAAGAAAAAAGAGGAAGACCCGGGGTGGGATTGTAAGTTTAAAAAGGGGGAGAGGACTGTGCAGAAAAGGATTAGGAAAAAGGAGACATCCTGAACAAATAGTTTTGTTCAGTGTTCACAGAGGAAGGAGAGAGGGAAGAGCCACAAAAATGTAACAGGAGCATTGCAGAAAGGGAGGTGCATACTACTTCTTTTTCAGAGTGAGTCCTAAAGAGACTCATAAATCTAAATGTGGACAAAGCAATGGGGCCAGTCGCCAGACAGGGTCCACCCAAGGGTACTGAGGGAGGTCAGGGAAGTACTAACTGCACCTTTGACAGTCCTGTTTAACAGCTCACTGGAAACAGGAGTGGTTCTGGAAGACTAGAGGAGGGCAGATGTAGTTCCATTTTACAAAAACTGTAGCAGGGAAGAGGCTGGCAATTACAGGGCAGTCAGTTTGACTTCAGCGGTGAGAAAGTTAAAGGACTCAATGCTGAAAGAAAGGACTGTGGAATATCTTGAATCCAGTTGGTTACAAGACTCAAGTCAGCATGAATTCACAGGAGAGAGGTCATGTCAAACAAATTTGATAGGTTTCTTTCACTGGGTGACCAAGGAACTAGTTCAGGGTGTAGCAATGGACATAGGCTACCTAGATTTCAGGAAGGCTTTCAACACCGTTCCACATAGGAGACTAATAAGCAAGCTGGGTAGTTTATAAGAGGGTCCAAAAGTGGTAAACTGGGTAAGAAATAGGTTAGGGGATAGGCAGCAGAGTGTGGTAATAAAGAGTTCACTTTGAGGAAGGGAGGTTGACCAGGGGGCTGTCTCAGCTATCGGTGCTGGGACCGGTCCTCTTCAATGTCTTAATTAGTGACATTGCAGAGGAGCTGGAAGGGAAGGTCTGCCTCTTTGCAGATGACACCAAACTGCAATAGGGTGGACACTCTGGGGTGTGTGGAAAGGATGAGCAGTGACCAGAGAAAAGTTGAGGAATGGTCAAGGGTGTGGCAGCAGGGTTTCAATTCGAAAAAGTGCAAAATAATTCACTTGGTACACAGAAACCCAGGGGCGGAGTACAAAATGTGGGGTTAGTAATGATGACCACCAAGAAAGAAAGAGACCTGGGGATAATTATATTGGATAACCTAAAGGTAGCCAGGCAGTGTAACAAGGCAGTTGGGAGGGCTAGTGGGAAGCTGGGGTGCATAGGGAGAGGTATCACCAGCAGAAAGAGGGAGGAGGTGTTACCACTGTATACTTCGCTGGTAAGACCCCACCTACAGTAATGTGCCGCATTCTGGAAACCACATCTCCAGAACGACATAAACAAAGTGGTGGCAGTCTATGAGGGTGGTTTGTGGGTAGCATTGTAAACCTCATCCACGCAGTCAAACACTGGTAGGATAATCTTGTGGCAGACCACAAGTGGAAAGTGACTTTTGTTGAGGTACAGTGTGCCAAGCTTGGGTGGAATTTGCTATGCATGGCATTAATACAAGTACAACCTCGATTATTCAAATGCTCTGGGAGACATCAGATTTGTTCAGATAATTGAGCGTTCAGTTAATTGGGGATCCGTAACATCAGGCAAATGAGAGTTGGGGGACAATGTCAGAGTTCAGATAATAGGGAGATCTGGATAATCGGGGTTCGGATAATCAAGGTTGTACTGTATAAGTGTAGAAATCAAGGTTTTGTTCGAAACACACACTGAGGTACTTGAAGTGTGGTATATCTTCAAGAGAAGTGCCATCAGATGTCTTAAAGATAGGGTTTGTTTGTAGCCTAGCTAGCTACTGTTTAGAACCAAAGGTCCTGGAAACAGTCTTTTTGACTTATTTATTTATTTAAATGTTGGTAACTGGGAAAGGCACACTGAGCCGAGGCTCATTTCTGGGTGCAACCTGGGGGAAGGGAAATAAGGAGGAACAACTTATGCAGCAAAACATGTGTAACCCTGGTGACGGGTATCTAAAGGCTAATACCCCTGCCTTGGTGGCCACTAACAAGGTTTAGGGGCTTGGGTTCTTATCGTAGATATTAAAACTGGTATCTTTCCCAAAGATCACATTATTGTGCAGTGCCTCCACCCAGAGTATAATTTTAGTGGGCTAGATTACTATCTAGGACAACCCCCTGGGATGCTGTACCCACCCACAGTACCATTAAATCACCCCACACATGACCCATCTACCAAAACCACACATTTTTACATTTAATTTATTATTGACTCTCACTGATAATATGCTCACACACCAAGGTTTATAAAACAAGCATTTGTCAATGCCAAATGTTTGCTTGCTGGCATTGGCAGTGGTAGTGTAGAAGTTACAGAGCTGTGTAATAGGAACGGCAGTGAAGTATTGAACTGAAGCCAACCCCACCACCATCCTGCAGAGAGTGACAGGCATTGGGGTGTGCCTTTGGGTCATCAGGCAGAACGGCCACGCCATTTCACCACATCCCACCCTGCAGACACTGACAAGTGTCACAGTGTTCCTTGGGGTCTTTGGCCCTTATGCACACCCCATTCCATTAGGAAATACGGTGAGATGGGTGCAATATAGGAGAATGGGGTGTACTTTGGGGCCGAAGAGTCCAAGGCATACCTCGATGCCTCTCACTGGCTGCAGGGTGTGGAATGGTATGAGCATTACAAGCCAGAATCCCAAGTCACACCCATGATGCCTGTCATTCTCTACAGGGTTGGGCGTTATGGTTGGAAACCCTAATACCTCAGGCATTTGTTGGTATTTTCACTCCAAATGTTCAACATGTTTTTTTTGTGACCCCACCTCATGAACAGGGGGAATATCAGTTTGTTAGCCAAAAGCTGCTTATGCACAGCGACTACAGCATTTAGCACCACAGGTGCAAAAACATTCCGAACAGGATGTAAAAAATGACAGCTGTTCTGTTCATGGGGAGGTGTAAAAAATGACAATGTTGCAAATCTGCAGTAAAAATATTTAAAAAACTGGTGAAGTCACGAGCGTACATAGAAACTGTGCAACGCACACCCGTAATATAATTAGGTTGGGGATTTTTTTACAGCAGATTGTCAACTCAGGCATTTTGGTGCCTCCGATCATGAACAGTGTCACTGAGATCTTCTTTATCTGTCCCGAACAATGATTTCCCACAGCGACCACGCATCTCTGTGCTGAAAGTGTGAAAACACACTTCGGCCATGTTGTGAAAAATGACAGCTGTACTGTAAATAAGGAAGTATGGAAAAATGCCACTGGTGAAAATCTGGACTTACAATATTACAAAGTCATGAACTTACGAGGGTGCATGGAAACTGAGCAATGCTCACTCATAACACAGTCATTTTATGGACTTTTGTCACCAAATTTTCAACATAGCCATTTTAAGACCTCTGCTCATGAACAGTGTAACTGTGATTTTCTTAATCTGTCCCAAACATTGCTTTACACACCAACAGCACCATTGTGCGCTACATATGCGAAAAACACATTTTAAGTGCATATGAAAATGGCAGCTGTACTGTTCATAAGGAAGTGTAATAAAATGGCAATGTTGAAAATCTGGAGTGAAAATATAATTGCAAACTTACGAGCATGCATAGGAACTGCGCAATGCACGCTCGTAAAACAGTCATTTTTAGGAATGTTTTCACCAAATTTTCAACATAGCCATTTTAAGACCTCTGCTCATGAACAGTGTCACTGTGATTTTCTTAATGTGCCTCCCACATTGATTTCGCATATAGACTGCGCCATTGTGCGCTACATGGGCAGAAACACATTTTGGGCAAGATGTGAAAAATGACAGCTGTACTACTCATAAGGAGGTGTGGTAAAATGGCAATATTGAAAATCTGGAGTGAAAATATTGAAAATTACGAATCCCACGCAGCGTAGGAACTGCATAACGCACGTCATGAAACAGTCATTTTTAGGAATTTTTCACCAAATCTTCAACATAGCCATTTTAAGACCCTCTGCTCATGAGCAGTGTCACTGTGATTTTCTTAATTTGTCCTGTACATTGATTTCGACACCGACTGCGCCACTGTGCTACATGAGGTGGAAACACGCTTTGGATGAGATGTGAAAATGACAGCTGTACTACTCATAAGAAGGTGTGGTAAAATGGCAATGTTGAAAGTCTGAGTGAAAATATTGAAAATTCACAAAAACAAGCGGCGAGAACCGCAAGCATGGCATCGATAGAACAGTTAGTTTTTGATTGCCACCAAATTTTCAAAATATGCTTCTGAGATCCCACCTTATGAATGACTGGCAGGTCATTTTCATTAATCGGTCCTGAAAGGTGATTTCACGCAGTGACTGCGAAATCACCCTTCGGGCCCGAATAACGCCATGACAGTGACAGCATTCATGAGAAAGGGTCCCAAAAACCCCATGTTAAAAATTTGGTGCAAAAATTCCAAAAAATGCCTGAGATATGCAACAAAGTTGAAAAACCCCTATCTATCCCATTATACAGCTTACCGGCATTTCCTCAGTTCGTGGTCGGCTTTGAAGAGTGCAGACGTGTTCCCGGTCCACCGAAGATCGTCATGCCGAGGTCCAGAGGCAAGTATGGGATGGGGGGGTGTGGGGAGGCAGGGTGCGCAGTGGGTGGGTGCTGCGGTTGTGGGAGGGGGCCGGGAGACTGCATGAGACCGTTTTTAATTGACAGGTTTGTTTTTTAAATTAACAGGGGACGCTTGCCACGCTGGGGTGGGCTCTCAGGCGTGGCAACAAGGATGGCTGGGGGGCCATGGAGCGACGGGGATTGAGCTCTCCTGTCGGGCTATAATATCTATTGCCACGCTGGGGTGGGCTCCAGCGTGGCACCCAGTACTCGGGGTGAGGGACAGTGTGAGCCGACGGGGATTGGGCACCTCACGGTTATTTCTAGTGAGTTGCCACATTGGGGTGGGCACCCAGCGTGGCATGTGGAAGGCTTTGGGGCGAGTATTCTGTCGGCTATATTTGTATGTTGGGGGCAGCACGCAGTATGCGGCGTGCATTTGTGTGGGTGGTGTGTGTGTGTGTGTGTGTGTGTGTAGATGGAGCTGCGCATGAGCTGGCGATATCTTATCGCTGCTCACTGAAGCATAGCTCCCCCTTTCAACTGTATGCCACTGCATTTTGGAGCTGTCATAGACAGCTCCAGCATGCATTGGTGGACTGGGGCCACACCTGCCAACACACTGACTGAATTGGAAGAGGGGGTGACACACCTCCGAAAACTCGGATGATGGCACTATGTTTCTTGCACATGCGTGCAAGCAAACATAAAAACTGTTAACCAACATTTATTTAGAAGGGGGGTAAAGGTTAGGAAAGGGCAACTGGAATTAGAGGTTAAATAACAAACTTGATCAGCATTTTAAATTGGCATTTGTTTTGTTTTTTTACCAGGAAACACAGACTAAGTCAAAAACTTGTTTATAGGTGCAACCTGTGAGCACAGGGAAGTTAGGTGGCTTGCTCAGGGTCACACAGTATGCAAGTGAGGACTGTGGGATTCAAACCCAGGTCTCCAGGTTTGCAGCTCAGAGTCTTAAACTGCTGTACTATACTGCCTGCTGTATTTCAATCAGCATAATCATTTTGCATATTAAGTTCAAACCTCATTATCACATCTGGCCACCCACCGAGCTTCTGATGGATTCAGGTATTAAGTGCTTTCTTACTATCTAGCTGCATAAATGGCAGAACATGTATTAGATGCCCACAAACTTACCAGTTCCCAGGCTGAACTAGAACCCCACAATTCTAACCTTATCTGGGTACCCAGTACTAAGTTCTTAAAAGTTGCAGGCCTATTAGCGGTGCAGCTGAGGTGGCTGGTGTTGCAGCAGGTTGGGGCCCTTAAAGAAAATCAGATTACATTCATCTTAAATCCTTAGACACACATCCTGACTGTAACTCTGCAGAATTAACACTCTCTTATTTGGTTAAACTTAGGACTTTAGATTACTGAACTTGGCAACTTGAAATATCTATTTACAATTCCCATTGGGTTGGCTGAGGGGGAGTCTGCCTATTCACGGTTTTGGCATCCTTATCTGGTGTAGAGAAGCTGTAGCTGAGGTGCAAATGAGAGCTAGGGAGGCCTCTCTTCATTCAACATACTTGAAAGCTTGCAGACTAGAAATGTCTCCCAGCTTCAAGGTGTCTCTCCTTCTCTTTATGCGTGAAGTCACATCAGGCTTATCTTGCAGTCACAAGATTAACGGATCAGGCTGCGATCATGGCTAGCACTCTTCAGACCCCCACGTCTAGGGTGCACCCCTTAGGGGGAAGCGCATATGGCAGTGCATAGCTGGCACATACTAGGCTGACTCCCAGGCCGATCTGGAAACAGTCTCTAGCATTCAGCACATTTATACTCAGCACATTTACATTCAGCCATTTCAGTTGCATTTAATAATAATAACAATAATAATAATCTTTATAAGTGCAATGTCTAAAACCAAAGCACTGTACAAGCCTTAAAACAGTTAAAACAGATAAAACAGTAATCAGCTGAGTGGTCACAGTTCCCTCAACCATGTGCCAGCGTGGCAACTTGGTTCTTTAGGTTTTCAGATCACAGGCTCTCATGGATGGGTGCTTTTCCCCTAAGGCAAGGGTAGACTCAAACTCACACAGTCCATGAACAGACAAATTATTTTCCCTTTTTTCAAAGCAAGACACACAGGAGCTTTAGCATGGCTCTTTATCCAAAACACCAGACAGAGCTAGAGGCTTGGCTCTCAACCACTTGGATCACCTGACAACAGGCGGAACTTGAGGCATGGCTCCCCACCACTTTAGACTTTACTTGGTAGCAAACTAGATTACATTAACATCCTCACAAACTCTTTCAGGCTTCTCTCAAGCCAGATCACAGGTTCACAGTCCCACTTGGCTATGCTGGCATTTGCAGCTCCCAATGGGCATTCAGACGTTCACTGATCCTCATAGGCACTGTCAGAAAAAACTCTGCATGCTTAGGGAACCTCCCTTCCAGTTCTGTGGGTACTTTTACAGTCACAATCAGCATTTCATAAGCTACTGGACCCTCCTCTGGTCACTTGCACAGATGTCCACCCATTTCTTGGGTGCTAGATAAATGCAGGGCTTCTGGGCTTCTCTGCCCCCAAACAGATCTCTCACTGGCTTAAACTTGTAAGCAGAAGTTCATTTACTCAAAAGAATTTAGAAGCGTTCCTTTTCTGGAAGTTACAGGCTTCATCAGCACTCTCACTGCTGAGGTAGAACATCTTTGTAGCTATCTCACAACTACAGGCAGATACTGGCTTCTTCCCCACATTTTCCTAATGTATTAAGGCAAATGTTAGCACCGGAGGACAAATTCTGGCAACCCCCAGGCCAACAACTTCAGCTGCATGCAGCCACTCTTTCTCTGGCAGAGGCAAGAACCCCCCTCCCTTGTGGAGGGGCTTCTGCTGAACACACTAGGCCCATTCGCTGTGGCAAAGGGCCACAGCCCCCCTCCCTCTAGAGGGGCTTGTGCCAAACTGAACTCGGCCTGAAAAATCCCTGGGTTTTGGGAGCTCATCTGGGGCTCCGAATTGGATGAAATCACTTGTCAGTCCCAAAAATGAATATTCATCAGCCTCCTTCCATGCCTGATAGTCCCTGATTTCCCCCCCACAAGCCTTTGGTAAAGTCCCAAGAGTCTATGACAAAAATCACAAGAGTCCTGGCTCTGAATCCTGGCTTTCCGATTGGTTGGCTGTCTACAAACATGGCTGCACTTACACACAGTCCTCTTGCAGTCCATACATTATCCAATGAATTAGGTTCTGGTGCAGCCAGATAAAACATTTTAGTTAAATCATTGCCCCACAGTTCAATTGCCATTACTGTGCCATCACAAACGCTGCCACTCTCAGACATTTTGCTGCAGTCCTTCACCTGTTGCTACAGCTGAAATGCAGTGCCCCAAGGCAGCAGGCAGGCAGCTCATATGGGTCCCAACTTTAATAGTCTGGTGCAGCCAGTACAATAATTTTGTTTACATTATTGCCCCACTGCTTGATAGCCCCTTTAGTGCCCTTCAAAGTGCTGCTTTTTATTTTATATTTATTTACAAGTCTGTCCTTATTGTGTCTGCCAAAATATGCAGCCCCCCCGAGCAAAACAGCCTTGCTCATGAATATTAATGCATGCTCATTAATATTCATAGAGCCAGGCCTGAGACACACAGCATGCACAGCGCTCTTTATTTAAAATCGGAAGCTGTTTTCCCCAGCCCTGCAAAGGTCACCAGCTCCCACCCCCAACACCAAACTGGGACCGGGACCACCAGGAAACCACATCCTGGACCATGATCATGGTCGAATACCAGAGCGTGCGTCTGCACATGTGCAAGAGCCAGCTAGCACTGGGGGGGAATGCCAGCAGCCTTGCGGAAGCTCTGGATGCCCAAAAATGGCAAAAATTAATAGAGGGAGGCTGTTGGGGATTTTCTGGGCACACCTGGACCCTGGCCAAATGGCGGTGCAAACACAGGGGAACAGTGACACCAGAGGCAGAAGAAGGCAGATGGGAGAATGGGCAATTAAGGAAAGCCCCCATTTGGGGGTATTACACATGGATACACATTACATATCAAAAATATGGACATACAGTAGGCCAGTGGCGGCTCTACACCAGGGCCCGCCAGGGCACGTGCCCCGGTAAAAAAATGCTGTGCCCCAGTTGGTGCCCCATATGGTGCAGAGCTTCCCCCATAGTAACAATATATCAGTGCCCTGGCTGCCATCGGTTGTGCCCCAGCTGTGCCCTGGTAACCATTTGTGGCTTGAGCCGCTACTGCAGTAGGCATACAGAACTACCCCACACACTCGAGGAGACCAGCGAGGGTTGTGACGGCCTGCTTGTAGGTGCCCTCCCCCACCCCATGAATCCCATCAGGTATGGACCTCGGAGCGTGGCCAGCCACAGGACTGTGGTGCACTTTTGAACTGCTGCTGTGTTCTGCCTGCTTTGGCGCCTCTTTTAATTTAAAAAGATTCCAGTCGGCGCAGCAATGTAGATTGTTTTTTTCAGCCTACCATATGTTCATTTTACAGTAGTACTGCCAGTTACCTGTAATAAGTCTGTACCTTTAAGAACCCCTCTAAACTATTTTAAAGGGAATGTTAAATGATGCCAAATGTAATAGAGCCTTATGAGAAGTAGCCTTTAAATATCCCAATAGCTATAAGGGGACTGTTAGTGAAACTATTATCCTGAAAGCTGTAAGTGGAGTGTTTTAGTGAAAATGCAGGCCGAAAAATCTGTTTAGCAGTTTCTTAACCAGGAACCTGATAGGTAGCAGCTCTAATTTTTGACCCCATAGTCCCAGCTAACCTGTAATTTGACTTGCTGAACTCCTCCCCCTGCATTCTCCATACTAAGTGCTGTCTCTTACCCGATTCTTCACAGAACTGCCCCACACACTTGAAGAGACCAGCGAGGGTCGCGAGGGCCTGCTTGTAGGCGCCCTCCCCCACCCCACGAATCCCATCAGGTACAGACCTCTGAGCACAGCCAGCCACAGGACTGTGGTGCACTTTTGAACTGCTGCTTTCCCTGCTGACACTGCGCATCAGCTCTCCACTGCTCCCACCACCACCCTTGGTCGGCACACCCTTTTATAGGGATAGGCAGTGGAATCTCAACCAATACGGAACCTGGGTGATTTAACCAATCAGACCACCTTTTCCATTAGCAGCTCATAGCACCTCACCACTTGAGGCAGCATTGTCCTACTTTCTCTGTTCCTTCTCTATCTCTCTCCCACTGCCCCTCTAACCCAAACCACTCCACTAGCAGCAGCACCTTATCACTAGAATGATTATCCTTCTCATCACCTTGTACATCCTCAACCAGGGACATCCCAGTCCCTCAACTGTGACTCACACCCCTGACACCCCTGCAACACACCGCCTAAACCGCCTCCCACCAACTCTCCCTGTCACTGTTACACCACTGCACCCCCTCCCCTCTCTTCGCCCACCAATCTCCTCTCAATACCACACCCCTTATCCCAATGCATCCCTCTCCTACCCCACCCTCATCTCCATGGCCATCCCATGCTCTGGCAGCACACTAACTAAAAACATCATACCAACATCTCCAAACTGAGAGCCCTGGCCTTAGTCAGAATTATCGCCCTACTACTCCTAATGTCAGGCAATGTTCACCCTAACCTGGGCCCCCTTGCAGCCAATCCTGGCACATCAGGCCATGGACTAAGCATAGCTGCTATGAATATCTGTAGCCTACCCAAAAAAATAGTACAGCTACAATGTGGGATACAGCTGCACCAACCAGATATACTAGCCCTTACTGAGACCTGGCTGTCAAAGAAGATATCAGACTCTGCTATTGCACTCACTGGCCTCACCCCATATAGAGCTGACAGACATGGCAAACAATGAGGGGGGTGTGCACTCTACGTATGAGACTCACTACTTTGCCAAAGCCTACCAACACCCTTTTTGGACAACGGGGCCCAGGTTATGACATTAAAACTCATCCCTGACCCTACTAGAGCCCCTGTATGTATTACAGTGGTGTACATCCCACCACGTAATCAAGCATCAGCTTTGCAATCCCTGAACAGCTACATCTCAGGCTTCCCTCCCAAAACAGAGCACATTATCCTGGGGGATTTCAATGTAAACTGGCTATCAACCTATGCCTCTGTGCTAAAAGACAGCCTGTTGGTACTAGACCTAAGTCAGCTAGTTAACCAACCTACCAGAGTCAGCCTCAGAAATGGCATTGGCACCCTGCTCAACCTGCTACTCACCAGTCGTCCTAACAGAATCTCAGGCCTAAATGTACTCCCAGACTCACTAAGCAATCTCTCCCCTATCCTCTTCACTTGGTCATGCCAATGACAATTACCCCAACCGACTAACTTTACCCGACAACGCTTTCAACCCGGTGGTCTCAGTAAACTTAGGCAATACCTGGCCAAATGTGACTGGTCGCCCATCAGATACGCCACCTCAATAGATGCAGCCCTTGAATACTTTATCCACACTTTCAGCAAAGCTTGTTACACATTTGCCCCACTCACAAAGGTTCAAACAAAAAAGCAAAATGCCCCCTGGATCACACCTGCTCTGATCCAGCAAATTAAGAACCGTGACAGCCTCTGGCACAAAGCTGTTGCCTCTAGTATGCAGGTGGACAGGAAAGCCTATAAAATGGCTCGCAACAAGTGTACCTGGGCTATCAGAATGGCTAAATCCAGCTACTACAGATCCACCCTGGCCTCATCCTGGGGGAATGCTAGGTTGTTCTGGCACAACCTAAAGGAACTGAATGGAAAATCCAGAATGCCTCCCCCATCCCAACTAACGGTCAACAATCACATCATCTCGGACCCACTCACAATAGCCAGTGGACTAAATGAATCCTTTTCTGACCTCAGCACAGTTCTCCCCAACAACTTCTTCGACCCCACACCTATGACCACAGAACCCAGCAATACCTACCCCCCCTTCTACCTCAGGGTTATTAATATGAGCGAAACAAGATCTTACCTTAAAAAAGCCTTAGGGGGTTCAAATAACTTTGGTATGAAAATCCTTAACTTGGTACTGGACTATGTTCTCCCCCCACTGACTGATCTCCTTAATCTCTCCCTATGCCTAGGGCAATTCCCAACCACCTTGAAGGTAGCCACCGTCACACCAATACTAAAGAGTGGGGACCCCACTTTACCAAATAATTACAGGCCAATCTCCATACTCCCTCCCCGCTCTAAAGCACTGGAAAAAAATCATAGCCACACAACTCACAGACTACCTGTCTGAACATGACATCTTGTGTAAGGAACAACATGACTTTAGAGCTGGTCACAGTACAACTACTGCCTTCGTAGAGTTCTCCAATTCGCTGCACAATGCCCTCAATAAGAAATTGCTAATGGGAACAGTATTCATAGACCTGTCCAAAGCATTCGACACAGTCTCCCACCCTCTGCTACTAAATACTCTCACTACACCGGCCTGTCCCCTGGACCTATAGCTTGGTTCACAAGCTACCTTGCAGATAGGTACCAATGTGTGAAGATAAATAGCACCCTCTCACCCAATCTACCTGTGCTCTCGGGGGCTCCCCAGGGCTCCATCCTTGGCCCACTGCTATTCAGCATCTTCCTTAATATCCTGCCTAAATCCTGTCCATGTAACCTACTACTATGTGCAGATGATGCAGTAATGTATGCCTCCCACCCGGACCCAACAAATCTTCAGTCCACCCTACAGCGTGCCTTCTACCATGCTGAAAACTGGTTCACTGACCAGAGTCTCATGGTCAACAAAAAAGACAAAAACTATGCTCTTTTCCCATTGCCAGAGTAAGGACTATAATGCCCAGCTAACAATCGTGTCCAAAACCCATCTCCCACTGGAACAGGTCCACACATATAAATATCTAGGCATTACCTTTGATCCTAATCTATCATTCCACACCCACATTAGTAATCTTGCCTCTGCCATAAATATGCGAACAGGTCTATTGTATCGGCACAAAACCTGCCTACCACCAGAGGCCCTACACCTTGCCGTCACCTGCTCTATCCTCTCCCTTGTAGACTATGGGCTAACTATCTACTCGGCCGCTGACCACACTGTGCTAAATAAAATCCACCTAGCCATTAATAAAACCTGTAGACTCCTTGCTGGTGTGGATAAGCATACCCACAGCTGTACCCTGTATGAGCTAAACAAAATCCTCACCTTAGACAAAAGAGTATGCTACCAGACATGTCCCTTCACAAAGAAAATCCAACTAGGCCTCACATCCACTGGAGTCTCTGCCTCCCTCTGCACTGCCCAAACCACAGCAAACACCTGCGCGGCAGATAAGCTAACATAGGCTGTTCCTAGGGTCACAACCACCCTTGCACAACGTTTTTTTTTACCACAGAGCACCATCCTGGTACAATGAGCTCCCCGGACCATCACCTCTATTCTCAGATGAGGCCCCTTCAAAACAGCCCTGAAAAACCACATAATCTCAACCCGTCACTGTCACAGTCCCTAATAAGCAAAGGAATCTGCCTATGGAGGAGGAGATGCTGGGTTAGCAGATATAACCCTAACCCTACTGCTTTATGTGCTTAGGACAAAGTTGATATCCCAGCTGCTTACACTAACCTGCCAGCAGTTCAGGCCACACCCTTATTACCGTTTGTACTGTTCATTTACTCTTGCAAGCCCCACCTAGGACTTGTATGGCTTCCCAACTGTATAGAACTAGTAGCACTGCTCTTACCTCTGTTGCCATCTTAACTACGTCCTCACTGTTATACTGCTAACCTTATATAGTGCCAATACCATGTCTGTATTCTCTTCTGTGTTATGAATACCTGTTGTTGTGTATTGTACCTGTATTCTCTTCTGTGTGATGAATACCTGTTGTATATTGTACCTGATGTGGAGCCTTTGGAAATGAGTCTTTGACTCAAAGGTTGTAGTCTGATTCTCTCAATAAATAAATAAATGCAAAAATACAATGGTAGCAGCAAATGGAGAGGAAACATAAAATAGCAGCATAAATACACAGTGATATGGGGGCTAGACATAAGTGAAGCATAGTGCATGTTGGGGCAAGAACTACATAGAAACATAGAAACATAGAAGTTGACAGGCAGATAAGGACCGCAAGGCCCATCCAGTCTGCCCTACGCTAAAGAGCCTCAAATGACGAGGGCTGACAGGAGTTGGTCAAGTAAGAGGATATGAGATTAGGGAGGAGATCTACACACAGGAGAGTTCAAGGAGTTTCATTAGTTGATATCTAAACAGGGGGAAAGGCAGAGGGGGGTGGGGAGCAGACTCCAGAGGGAGGGGAGGTGGTAGGAGAAGACAACTTGGCTAGCAGATGAGTGAAGGTGGGAAATGGAGAAGGTGTGGGAATCCCTGGAGCAGAGGAAGTGGAAGAGGAGGGAACAGGGGAGATGAGGGAGGATAGGTAGGATGGAATGTATCCGAGACAATATTTGGCAATGAAAGTGGCACAGTGAGACAGGTGACGTGAAGGGAGGGTGAGAATAGAGAGGGAGGAATAAAGGGGGCAGTGATGAGCGCGGAGGGAAGAATAGGTGTCGAAACAGCAGAAGGCATTACAGTTTGGCAAGGGAGGAGGAAGGGGGCAGTACCATAGACCACGTCAGCATAATCAAAGATCTGGAGGACTATTTTGGTTACCAGCTCCTGGCAGATCTGGAGGGAGAGGCAGTCCTTGTTATGGTACAAGGCATCATTCTTTAGGTAGAGTTTGGAAAGAATGGCATTGATGTGGACAGAGAAGTTGAGCTTGCTGTCAAGCCAGACTCCAAGGTACTTGAAGGTGGGGGCAGCTTCCAGAGGGGTGCCATCAAGTATGGAGAAAGCAGGGGGACATGAGAGCCTAGGCAGTTTCTGACTGGTACCCAAGGTCGTAGTGACAGTCTTCTTTGTTTTGACCCAGAATTAGTTTGCGTGGAACCAGTGCAGGACATTATGGAAGTCCTTTTGGAGCAGATCTTCCACAACTGAAGCTGAAGGGCTGGAGATATAAATTACCATATAGCATCTGCATGCATTTGGATTTATGAAGAGACACAGGGAAAGAGGAGGTCATTTAGGAAAATGGAGGACAGAACAGGGCACAGAATAGAGCCCTGAGCAACACCTGATAGAATGGGGAGAGTGGGGGCAGCGCACCATCCACTTGCACTGTCTTTCATGACAGCTCATGAGGTATGAATGGAACCAGTTAACTGCAGATGCTGAGAGGCCTGCAGAGCTCAGCTTGTTGAGGAGGAGAAGGTGGGACACCGAGTCAAAGGCTTTGGCCAGATCAATGAATATAGCTGAGGTGATAAGTCCCTGATCCATCCCAGTGAGGACAGAGTCAGTTACCCTCACAAAGGAAGATATGGTGGAGTGGTGCTTTCTAAAGCCAGCCTGAAAGAGGGATAGGAAATCTGAGGAATAAAGCAGGTTAGCAAGTCTGGAGTAGACGAAGGTCTCCTGAACCTTAGCAAGACAGGGAAGAAGTGATATTGGCTGGCAGTTGCCAGGGGAGGAGGGGTCACCCCCTTTGTGCAGAGGTAAGACCTTTGCTATCTTCTAGGCCTGAGAGACAACACAACGGCAGGAGATGTTCAAAAGGTGAGCAAGTGGAAAGGCAACAGCCAGAAATGAGATTCGGCCCCAGGTCAATATACTGTGGGCAACATAGCACGGTCCAAAACTGCGCAAGCAAAACAATGTAACCAAAGATAGTGCTGGGGGAAAAAATCGAGCCCTAAAGACACCACAAAATAAACCCCACAGACCCAGATGGATCACCTAACAGCAAACGTAAGATGAGGTGGGTGAAATGGGCAAATGAAGTCTCCATATCTTTGACAATTTTATGTGGGGGGCTACCCTCCCCGCACCTCCCACATGAGTAGCTTTGGACCCCGCACCCCCCCTTTATTATGTATACATCCCAATAATCCTGAAAGCACCACACCAATGCACGTTTCCCGGGGGGGCATGATGGCAAAAAAAATACAAGAAAATGACAGAGCAAGACTCAAACCCAGGTCAACTGGACATACTAGACATTCATAGCCTGTCAATCTAATCGTTGAGCCACGCAGCCAGCAAAGTTCACCCAATGCAGAATGGCAGTCTTAGACTGCTTGGCCTGACTGAATAGAGCTACATGCATACAGCTGTAATGCTAAGCTGCAATTCTCCAGTAGCTCTTTTCACACATGCTAGTTTCTCAGCACAGTTTTTTGCAGCACTGTCATTCCCACAACCTTTTGACCGGGTACCCTGAGATTCATAGAAGCTTGGGTTCCAGCCCATCAGGGCTGGACTTTAAAGGGTTAAGTGAAGTTAGGGTGAGGAAGACTTTGTGGGGGGAGACAGGGGGAACTGGAAGCCTTCAGGAGATAGGAGAGGGGGATAGGCAGGAGGGGACTGAGGGAGGGAGGAGGGAGGGAGTGACCAGAGGACTGGTATAAGGGAAAAGTACAGGTGGTGAGGAATTTGTTAAATGAGTGAGGAGAGGGTCAGAGACCAATGAACCATCCATTTGGAGGATAGAGGGAGTGGACTGGGCTGGAGAATTAAAGAGGGTGTGAATAACCTTCCAGAAATTAGCCGGAGAATGAAGGTTAGACTGGAGATTAGATCTGATATAGAGGGCCTTGGCAGAGTGCACTGCCTTCATGCAAGAGTTTCTGAGTGATCTGTAGGACTGTAGGTCAGGCAGGGATTGTTAGAATTTTAAATGAGTTCACACTTGGTCACAGGACTTACAAAGCTCAATAATTTCATGGTTAATCCAGGGGCAATAGGAGAGCCTGACTCTAGATTTATGTAGGAGGGCATGGATGTTCCAGATGTGGTTAAAAATGTTGAGGACAAGCGAGAGGGCAGTGTTAATGTCTGTGGCAGAATAGACCAGGGACCAGTTAGAGGAAACAAGGTTGTGAAAGAGGGCATTTGAGTTCAGAGTCCTGAGTGACCTGGACCAAATGTATATGGGGAAGAGTGAGTGGACCTCACTTTCCTGATACAGTAGGACATGCTGTATTCACTGAAGGCATCAGGTAGAGTGCCTTCTTCAGTGATACTGCAGGGGTGAGAGGTGAGCACCCAGTCCAGGAGGCAGTGATTAGAGGAGTGAAGACTGAGGCAGGTAGGTTCAGTAGTAAGAGAGAGCAGGTTCAAGTAGAACCAGTGTTGCAATTATCAAAAGGTATGTTTACAGTGCCACATTTGCAGTGCAGCGACTGGATCAGACATGTTGCTGTGGTGCAAAAGTGGCAGTGTGGACACTTACCCAATCATGGTAAGCTGATACAGAATCTACTCCCAGAGCCACAGCAGAGTTGGGGACATGCGGTGAAGACAGCAATGTAAGCTGCCGTGTGGACTGGCAGCATCACTCATATCAACATATCATGCCTGTATCCAGTGATCTGCTGCTGCACTCCCACCCTTACAGAAATAATTATATGAAATATTTACATGCTGCGCACATGAAACTACCCAAGTGACGTGCATGCTGCAAGCATGATTTAAATGTTACATTGGAACCGATTGCATGCATGTGGCATGCATGCAGCAAGCCAGTGTGGAAAGCATGCTTTTTATGTTAAATTGGAAAAGACTGCATGCATGTGACATGTGTGCAAAAAGCAAGTCATTACTGATAACTGCACACATAAAAGTTAAGTGACTTGCTTAGGATCACACCATATAGAAGTGGGGGTTGATGAGATTCAAACCCAGCTTTTCAGGTCTCTTGGTTTGCAGTTCAGTGCCTTTAACCACTAGCCTATACTGCCTACACAAATATGGCTCATTTGTACTTCAATACAAATCTGTATAAATCTGCATGCATGTGGCAAGCTTATAGCCACTGTTATACTTTTTAGTTTTCTTGTCCTTCCTCATCTCAGCTGCACAGCCGAACTGTAGCACACATACCAATGGAAACACATTTGGTTCTTCCCACCACCAATGCACGCACTTACCCACAAATCTGCTTAATTACTTCTGTCTGGCCTGTACTCCTACTATTTTTTCTCCATAGTTTTGAATACTTCCATGCAAAAAGATTTTAAAGGGCAAACACAAACATAGCAATAATTTGACACCTACCCACTAGGCCTTATGAACTGTACAGCTGTCATTTTTCACATCCTGCCTGAAATGTGGTTTCACACATGTGGTGCATAATGGCGTGGTCGCTGTGAGAAATCAGCATTCGGAGCAGATTAACAAAATCACAGTGACACTTCATGACTGGCGGTCCCAGAATGCCTATCTTAAAAATTTGGTGAGAACATTTCACAAAATGACTGTATTATGAGCGTGGATTCTGCAGTTTCCATGCACGCTCGTAACTTCGAGACTTTTTAATATTTTCACTCCAGAGTTTCAACATTGCCATTTTTTCACACCTCCTTATGAACAGGACAGATGTCATTTTTGACATCCTGCCCGAACTGTGGTTATGCACATCTGACCCAGAATGTCGCAGTCGCTGTAGGAAATCAACATTCGAGACAGATTAACAAAATCACAGTGCCACTGTTCATGAGCAGAAGTACCAAATGCCTTCATGAGGTGGGGGTCACAAAAAGGCCATGTTGAAAATTTGTAGTGCAAATACCAACAAACGCCCGGGACATTACGGTTTCTAACCATAACATCCTTCCCTGTACAGACTGACAGGTGTCAGGGGTATGCCTTTGGATTACTGGCTGTAATGCTCATGCCATTCCACCCCCATCCTGCAGCCAGTGACAGGCATTGAGGTGTGCCTTGGACTCTTTGGCCCCAGAGTTCATCTCATTCTCCTATACTGCACCCATTTCAACATATGTCCTTATGGAATGAGGTGACTGTAACGCTGAACACCCCAAGGCACACTTCAGCACTTGTCGGTGTCTGCAGAATAGGGTGAGGTGAAATGGCATGAGAGTCATGCGCGATGAACCAAAGGCATACCCCAATGACTGTCCATCTCTGCAGGGTGGTGGTGGGGTTTGCGTGAACTTCAGTACTTCACTGCCATTCCTATTCTGCATCTGTCTAACTCTTGCACTTCCAGTGCTAGTGTCAGCAAGTAAACATTCGGCATTGACAAATGCTTGTTTGCTACTGGGAGATGTCCAAGCAGCAATGTGGACATGGTATGTATGAGTACTCAGAGACAGCTGGTCCCTAGGCATTTTTAAAATAAGAACATTTCTAAAAAAAAAAAAAAAAAAAAAAGATCATACAGCTTCATGTAGTGAAATATATTGGAGCCTGTATAGTGCCTCTGGTGTGCAGAAGTGTAAGACAAACCTCTCCTGGTGAGGTTCCTTATGTTGCCAGAAGGTGGCAATAAATGTCCTTCTGTCTGCATATTCATGCAGCATGCAGCACACAGCACAGGCAGTAAGTAAACTGTTAAGATCACCAAATCCATTTCTGTAAGCTGCTTTGTTATTCATTCACTCAGCAGGAGAACTGGCTAAACTGTTATATAATGACCTATGATAAAACAGTGGCTGTTCTGGAATCTGCTAGAAAGGGCAGACTCTGAGGAGTAGGTTAGCTATTGCACAGGAGGACTGGTAATGCTCTGCTTCAAAAGAAAAGGCAGAAGTTACTGTACAGGTGTAGAAACAGCACTATTCCCGATCTCTTGGCATTTACAGATTGTGTGCATGGAGCTGTTCATATATTACAAATTTCTTTGATTAACTGGAAAGCAGAAAAGCTAACTTGCTACCTGTCCCCATCTGACCAGGTAATTCTTGGTTTGAGTCCAATATTCTGATAAAGAGGAAAAATGGAAGATGCCCTTATCCAAGACCAGAAAATACATCCTACTTTTATGAAAAAGAGGCAGAAAACTGAAAGAGCAATTCTGCATTTCAGCATGTACTTGCATAAATATAATGTTTAGGTAATGTTTGAGATGTTACAGTTTACTAGAAAATACGTTTTTTATAATGTATAGGGAGCCCTTATTATTACAGTACCTGAAATCAAACAGTTTACAATGTTGCTATGGTATAGATGTGACATCAAGAGGTTGTTAACCACTCTTGACTACATCACATTGACACCATAACAACCTCATCATAATTGCCTTTGCACATCCGCTGTAGTTTTCGGACTTCAGCATTCCAACAAACGGCTGCGTTAGGGAAAGCTACACTGAAGAAGAGCAGCGCAAAATAAAAATACTGTCAAGAAAGGACTACTTTCTTGTAACTGGTGCCCATATACTATAAAAGCTAATGGATGGGCATCAGTTAATAACGTTGCTGAATTCACTTCTTGAGGTTGCCAGGACAATAATAAACCTCTCCAGCTTCGCTCTTGAGGCTTACAATGTTGTCCTGGCAACCTCTTGAAGTGAATACAGCATGGCTATTAACCAGTGCTCATCCATTATCCTCTATATTTTATTTTGTTCTTTTCAGGGTTTATAATACATCTTGGCAGTCTGTTCAAATCTGACTTTCCCCAATTGGCATCGTAGTGTCATTTTTTTTTAAATGCTGCTCACTATGAAAACAGTATAATGCCACACAAACAGCATCTGGGAGGTCAGCTGGGGACAGCCAGTCGCTACTTCCTCCTTACAGAACAGGGGCCACATACAAAACCCAAATTGGCTGTCGAGCACTTTGCATCAGTGTTTTGTTTGTGCCCTGTTGTACTATGCTTAATGGGGTTGCAAGCCTTTCCCTGCACAGCCGCTCACTGTATTGAACCACATGAGAAATGGGGCTTGATGGGGATTGCAATGCAGTGGCCATCATGCAAATGGTACAAAACTATGCTCAGACAGTTGCTGGCCCTGCACCACTGGTCGCAAGCCACAGCACTACCTCTTCCACATTATCTATGAATACTCTTCTTGTACATTTTAGATTTTGTATATAGTCTTCTGTCTTGTTATTGATCTATTTTCTGTATTGCCACTTTGCACACATTTACCTCTGACCACTTTTGCTGGTGCATTCTATATTTTCCATACTGTTTTCTTATTGTCATAAATGTATTTACTATATCTTTAATGTATCTTTATTTATCCCACTGCTCCCTTTCCTCCAGGATGCATCTGAAAAGGAACTGTTTCTGATCATTGTGTCCTTCCTGGCCAATGCTTAGAAAAATCAATCAATTAATCAATCAATCAATCAATAAGTAAATAAATTAAAGTGAGGGGGGCACAGACTAGTGACCTGGAACCAAAGTTCCTATAGAAGAAGGGTTTTGGTGGTGCCTTAACGCTGATGATTCCCATGGAGAAGAGAATGGGCTAGAGAGGGGGAACTGCAGGACACCAAAGAATGGGACATATTGCATGTGTGTTTGGGAGTCCCATTGGATTACCAGGAATGAGGACTAGACACTATGGACACTAGTACACAAGCAGCCAGCAAGGTAAGGGTTAAGTGTGTGTGTGTATGGGGGGTGAAAGCAATGGTGGTAGCACCATGCCGCCAGGGTCCTGTGCATGACACAGCACCATGTGACTCATGCTGTGCCTTGCCTAGACTCAGACCCTGACCAGCGTGTTATAGGGCGCCCCCCATTTGTACACATTGACATGGATGTGAATTCAGTGCTGAGACAGAGTAGCAGATGGGACTTCCTCCCCCCCTCCAATAGTGTGGTCCAGCTTTGGGTATGGCAGAATCAGGTGGTGTCATACCAGGGAGTACGGATTAGTGTCAGACTGGTGCAGGACCTGGGGCAACAGTGACCTATATGCAGGGAACAGGTTACATTTGAGCAGGGAAGGGAAGGGAGTAATAAAACAGGAAACAGAGATGTATATATCAACAAAGGTGGATTTAAACCAGGAGGGGGGTGGTGAGGGGACCGCTGATGGGAGAATGGTCCAGAAAGGGGAGCCTAGTGAGCTCACCCCCATAGTTATGGGTAAAGGCAGTGGGAAAGTGGCACAGGGAGGGATAAAGGGGGAGAAGAATAGGGCTAGAGAAAGGGAGGAGACAGGCTGGGGGGTGGTCATACTGAATGCAAAAAGCCTAAGGAATAGAACAGTGGAATTACAGGCTCTCATGGCGGTGGAAAGGGTGGATGTTGCAGCCATCACGGAAACATGGGCCACCCAGTACCAGGACTGGGATATGATGATCCCAGGGTTCATGTTATTCAGAAAGGATAGGGCTAAGGCAAATGGGGGGAAGTGGTGATCTATGTAAAGGAGGGGATAAAGTGCGAAAGGGAGGAAGGGGAGGAGGGGAGGACAGATGCACTATGGATGCGGGTCCAAGATGCAGAGAATAGGACACTGAGGATGGGGGTGGAGTACAGATCACCAGCTCAAGGGAGTGACCTGGATATGGAATTAGCTGAACAAATTAGGAAGGTCTGCAGCAAGGGGAGCACAGTGGGGATGGGGGACTTCAACTTACAGGTGGTGGAGTGGTACACCCCATCCACCATGAGTGCAAGGGAGTGGGTCCTGTTAGAAACATTTCAAGACAGCTTCCTGATACAGCTGGTCCAGGGGCTGATTCAGTTAGAAAGGACTCTGAACCTTGTACTGGATAACAGGGAAGCTGCAAGGAATCTGGAAGTGGAAGAACAACTAGGTGGGAGTGGCCTCTATTCAGTGTGGTTCATGCTCAACATTGGGAGGGAAATAGGGGACATGGGTACAAGGGTGATTGAGTTCAGGGTGCAGCCTTTAAGAAGATGGGAGAGATTTTGGGCAGGCACCTGGCTGGTATGCAACCACATATGGATGCAGACCAGAAATGGGACACCATAAAGGAAGTGCTGGCAGAGGCTACGGAGTCTTGCACTAGGAAGAAAAGCAAGAAGAGAAGGGCAAAGAAACCCAGCTGGCTGACACAGGAGGTTATGGAAGGGGTGAGGGACAAGAGGGCATCATTTCAAAAGTACAGGAAAAGGGAGAGGTGAAGATAAGGATATCTACATGGAGAAGTCCAGGGAGGTTACCAGACTGGTCCGGGAGGCCAATGCATCCAGGGAACTGAGACTGGTGCAGGGACTCAAAAGTGGAGAAAAAGACTTCTTCTGCTACATTGAAGAGAGAAGAAGGAGAAAGGATCAGTTGGAGAGGATTAAGAAAGATGGGGGGTGGTTGGAGAAAGAGGCAGAGTAGGCAGAGGCACCGAAGAATACTTCTGCTCTGTATTCTCGCAGGAGAAGGTGGCGGCAGATACCCCAGGCGAGGGGGTAGGTAGTTGGGGGGGAGACAACAGATGTAGGGATTACAGAGAGCAGAGTACTAGATGGGTTGAGGGCATTAAGGGTGGATAAAGCACCTGGACCTGATAGCATTCACCCTAGGGTTCTAAGGGAGTTGGCAGAGGTCCTGGTGGGGCCACTGGCTGACCTGTTCAATACCTCCCTAGACATGGGATGTGTACCACAGGACTGGAGAATGGCCCATGTGGTGCCCATCCACAAAAGTGGCCCAAAGGATGAACCAGGAAACTATTGGCCAGTGAGCCTCACATCAATAATGGGAAAGCTCATGGAGACCATCCTAAAAGACAGACTAGAGAGCTTCTTGGAGGAAAACAGTCTCCAGGATGGTCAACAGCACGGGTTTGTAGCAGGCAGATCCTGCCAGACAAACCTTGTTGAGTACTATGGCTGGGTGACATGGGAATTGGACAAGGGCCATGCAGTGGATGTCCTGTATTTAGACTTCAGCAAGGCCTTTGATTCAGTGCCACATGGGAGGTTGGGGGGGACTGGAATATGTGGAGGAGGGACCAAAAATGGTGAAATGGATCACAAACTGGCTAAAGGGAAGGCAGCAAAGAGTGGTGGTGGTGGGGGGACCTCTTGTCACCGACAGCAATGATGAGCGGCGTACCACAAGGATCGGTACTGGGACCAGTGCTGTTTGGGATTTTTATTGCAGTTATCTCACACATGATCTTGAGCAGGATCAGTCTGTTCACAGACAATACCAAGATGGGAGCTGTGGTTGATGATGCAGAGGGGTGGAAGGGGTTGCAGGAGGATCTGACTAAGCTGCAGGAGTGGGCGGAAACATGGCAGTTGGGGTTCAACACCAAGAAGTGCAAGGTCCTGCACTTCAGAGCCAGGAACTAGGAGAGGGATTATCACTTGAATGGGGTACAGTTGGGGAGCTCAACAGAGGAGAAGGACCTAGGAGTGATCATTACGGGGAGCATGAACAACTCTGCTTAGTGAAGGAAAGTGGCAGCAAAAGTCAACAAAATGCTGGGGTGTAATGCAAGAAGGATCTCCTCCAGAATGAGGGAGGTTATCCTGCTCCTGTATAGGTCATTGTTCAGGCCCCATCTGGAGTACTGCATACAGTACTGGCACCATTCCTGAAGAAGGACATCAGATTGCCGGAGGGAGTGCAGCGAAGAGCCACAAAGATGATCCAGGGATTAGAGAGCAAGCCCTACAAGGACAAGCTGGGAGAGGTGAATATGTGTTCACTGGAGGAGAAGAGGGATGGGGGATATGATCGAGACCTTTAAGTATCTGTAGGGGATGAACAAGACCAACACAGAAGGGATTTTCCAGATGAGATGGGGAAGGGACATGAGAGGGTATGGACTGAGATTGGAGGGGGATGATTCAGGAGGGAGATGAAAAGACATTTTTTCACTGAAAGAGTGGTGGACATATGGAACACCTCACCAAACAACATAGTGTTCTGTAAGATGGTAGACAGTTTCAAGAGGGGTTGGGACGTGGTAAGGAGAAGAGATACTGGGAAGAGGGGGGAGGGAGTGGCAGCTGCAAGATGAGGTGCTAGCTGCACAGTCGAGCAGGCTCGATAGACTGGGAGGGCTTCTTTCAGCTTACAATTTTGTATGTTTGTATGTAAAGTATGGTGGTGCTGCAGAGTGAATGTTCACACCATATAGCACCACCACATTTTTTGGGACCATGTACTGGGCTCAAAGTATAAGTAAAAAGCTTAACACTCTTATTTGTGTACATATTTTTCTGTTTATGGTTACATACACAACAATTTTGTTTAGCTTTAGAATTTCCTTGTTTCTTCCTTTTTCCCCGATACTGATTGACTAAATATTTAGAATAATTCAACAGAATACAACAAGGGCTACTTCCTCAAGATGCCCGGTGCCGGTGGTGAGTACTGCTACAGAGGAAAACAAAGAACTGCAGTCACAGAACAATTTACAGCTTAGTTCACTTTGTTTTTTAAAATGCATCTGACTGTTCCCTACTGGCCTCACAGTTGCTGTGTTGGTAACATAATAGTCTGTTGTCATGCTAAACACTATGATGTCATAGATTAGCATTTTGAGGTCAGGTGGGGGCAACTGCTTTATGAACTTTTCATTTATTACATTTTGATTACACAATAAGGCATGACAGGGTGTGCATCATTGTGGGATAACAGCACACCTTGGGAAGTGAAGCCTATGGCAAAGCCAAGGGCTTTATGCTCCCGAGAAGTGCTGAGGGCTTTACAACATTCCCGAGAAGGGTCATTATCCCTCAATTACGCACACCCTGGAATGCCTTGTGATTATAAAACAGCTTCCCTGTTTTGTTTTTTATTTTGGGACCAAGTAATGAGGTTCAGAATATTAAGTATTTCTGACCTATGCTGTTGTGCTGGGATAACAGCATAGTCATGTTACTGGCTTCCACCAATCACAGTACAGTATTCCTCTTACCCACTTTATTATTGATATTAAGGAGAAAATGCAGCTTCTGAGAAGTTTAATTGGCAGGGTCCAGAGATCACATGCTTTGCTAGCACACCCTGTCACATGCACAAGTAAACATAAAAAGGACCTGTAATGAAATAGCAAGTTAAAGAAGACTGTGTCTGCTCCTTTCTTAAATCATTGCTAAGGCTTACTCTACTTTGAATTTAATCAAGCACAGAAGCCTAGTGTCTATGTGGATGCAAACAGAATTTAATATCCTTGTGAGGGTATAGTCCACCACATTTCTAACCTGTTATTTACTTAAAAATACCCTACTAAGTAATCAGGTGCGTTGGAGACTGAAATGATACCACCACCCTGCTGTCGTAACAATGAATACGCAAAGTATTTATTTTGTATGATTGAGCCTGGAGTATGTGTGTGAAAATTAAGAAATAATTGTAAAATGTGTGGCATTTTAGGAACAGCAATGTAACCCATGGCTCATTATGTACATGATCAAGTGGAGTACTGGACAGCTCCATCTTAAAACTGACATTCTGGTGAAACAAATGCCTTCATAAACATGCATTTGGGAGGTTTATACAGACCTAAAAGGTGACCTCTGTCTCCCTCAACTGTACTAGGGATAAAATGAAGACAGAACCCACAGCACCCAAGGCATACCAGGTGGCAAGTGACCATGATGCTAGGGCAACTGAAGTAAAACTGTGATGTTTCCTTTAAGCATACAGGTAATAAGGGAACATGTTTTTTGTAGCTCCAGAGTGTACTTTTTTGGGTCTGAACTTTTGCTTAATCCTAGACATAAGGCCATTCACTGGTGTTACAGGGAGAACCTCCTTTGTCTTGTGGATTGCCCTCACACAAGGCCACTAGACCTAAGAACCAGACCAAGCTTAAATATGGTGGCAGATATCACCTTCACCAATTTTTGCCGGCCCCCTCCCATCACCACCATCATTCCCATGGTGGGCTTGCTATTAAGAACACATCCAAAGGTAACAGGGCACCATGCTCTACCACAAAATTCTGATCACTCCACAGTCCTGCTGGATTGATCATTACAGTATATCCAGGATGGAAAATAGATAAGGACTCACTGAAGAAACTACAGATCACTAGCTCTCCACAGTTAAAAAGCAAGATGTCAGCCTGGAGAGGGTACTAGTGGATATCCTGCGTTATGGCAAACAATATTTAATGGGGTTAAGCTTAACTCCTTCCTCCATTCTAAGACAGTCTATATGCAGCAACCCCATTATTTCTTAGCTACTCACAAGTCATGTAGGAAAGCCTGGGCTTTTCTGGGAAGGACAACGTTGATTCTTTATTCAGATTGGTCCTCTGGATTTAAAGAGACATATTCTGTCTTGACTCTTGACTCTGTCTGCTGCAACTGAGACAGAAAGCAGCCACCAGCTTCCTTAAAGCAAGGAGGTGATTTAATAGAGTACACTGAATTGATTTCTTAATTTTGGGGCCTGTGTAAGTAAGTAGAAGTTAGAGTTTTGGTTCTCTGTTTTTGGGATTGACTTTACTTAATGTAACGCTTATTTGCCAGGGAGGAATTCGAGCTGAGAAAATATTTGCAATCATTTGTGACTAGGTCGGTTACTTAAACTCTGTGAAATAGGTGTCTGAAAGGAAGGAATGCACTCACCAGGGTGGAGGGTCAGAGTTGTAGTTGATTGTTTCTGGAGAGCATTGGCTTAGTCCCACCCACCACACCCCTCACCCCACCACCCCAAGTGCATAATTTCCTTTATAGCAGAGGTTCTGACATCACTTCCCCAAGTGTGCAAAGGACATACACCTGTTCATTTACACCTGTGGGGCAGCTGCTGAATAAGGATCTGGCTCCAGTCTTAAGCAGCCTAGCTAGACCATGATGGCCTTTTGCTGCTTGCATGTTCGTATATCCTTAACAGCACAGCACACTAAAAAGGGGCCAAACACTCTCACATGCACAAAAAACAAAAACAACAACAACAAAAAAAATCTTAAACAGGAAGGGAGACAGATATGTGGGGAGTGGTGCAATGCGCTGGCTGTGGAGCAGCAGTCTTCTGGGAGATGTTCTGGAGGTTGCATTACTGCCCTATTTGCAGGCACCACTGTGGTCTGAGGGAGGAGGTTGCCCATCTCCATACTGACCTGGTGAGGATTCAGGAACCTCCTCTCCCACCCAGGGATCACCCAGACCACCACCACTGCCTCAGAGGTTGCCAAGAAAGAGGAGTGGTTGGACCACAGTGGGCTGAGGGAGGCTGAGGGAGGTGGAACAGAGGTGAATCCCTCCAGTTGTGCCTCTCTACAATTCATTCACCATTCTGGCGGAGCATGGTTCCTCTACAGAGGCACCCGCAGTGGAGACCAAGGAGAATGCTGGGAATCTCCACAAAGGAGACCCACAGGAGGGTGGCACAGAACCCCACAGGGGAAGGAAACAACTCCTGATGGGGGACTCAATCATTAGGGGATAGAACAGGAGAGGGAAGGGAGAGGGAGGTAAGGTGCCTGCCCAGCACCATGGCTTGGAGGGACAGGAAGCAAATCCTCAGGATCATAAAAGCAGCTGCATAGGAGAAGGAGCTAGATGTCACTGTCCACCTAGGGACAAATGACCTGGCTGGGAATGGGATCAGAGCAGTGCAGCAGGAGTTTGTGGAGTTGGGAAGGGGCCTTAGACAAGTAGCATGCACAGTAACTGTTTTGGAAGTGCTGTCTGTCAATGGCATGGGTGATGCTGGGATACTCTGCACCATAGGAGTCAATGACTGGTTGCAAACCTGGTGTTGAGCTCAGGGATTTGGTTTCATCGGGGACTGGAGGTCCACTTGGAGGGATGCAGGCCTATACTTGTGTGATGGTCTTCATTTGTCTGGGAAGGGAAACAGGATCATAGATGATAGATTTAAATGCTTCATTGGCAAGCATTTAGACTAGCCAAGGGGGCGGCACTGAAGAGAAGCAGGGAAATCCCAGGGCCCACCCACAAAACAGAGTAGTTAGTGAAGTAGACACAAAGGTAAAGAAGTGAATAGGGAGCAGGACAGGGATAAATCCAGAAAACGTAATGGCAGTAAGAGCAGGGATGGGCCTAAAAAGGGGAAGGCCATCAAAAAATGTAGGGCAATGAGTACCAATGCCCATAGTCTGTGTAACAAGCTCCCTGAACTAGTGGTCTTAATGGAAGAGGGACACCTGGATATCATGGCAGCCACAGAAACATGGTACACAGAGAACCATGACTGGGATGTCAACATACAAGGGTACACAATCTACAGGAGGGACAGGGAGGGTAAAAGAGGAGGAGGTGTAGCTCTCTACATAAGGGAAGAAATCAAAGCAACAGAACTGAAGGATAAACAGGGAGGGGAGGAGGCACTGTGGGTCACCCTGGAGATAGAAAATGGCACCACAATCTGCACAGGGGTTGTATACAGACCCCCATCTCAGGGGAGGCAATGGACAAGGAAATGATAGAAGGAATCCTTAAAATGTCAGAAAAAGGATGTTAACTGGAGCACCTTTACTGCAGCCACATCCAAGAGCAGGGTCATTCTCGATGCCCTACAGGGGCTCGGGAAGGAGCAATTTTAGACCTGGTACTCTCAAATGGGGATGGAAAGAGGATCTCAGATTTAGAAGTGGGTAGTCATCTGGGAACAAGTGGTTCACAATAAACACAGCTGTACAGACAAGCCATACAAAAGCAAGGATGCTGGACTTTAGGACAGCTGACTTTGGCAAAATGGGAGAGTGCCTCAGAAAAGCACTAGCAAACAGACAACAAGGAGGGGTGGAAGAACAATGGGGAAAAATCAAAACTGCCATCATAGAGGAAACAAACCTTTGTATAAAGCAAATTAACAAAACAAAACAAAACAAAGGAAAAAGCCACTGTGGTTCTCAAAAAAGGTGGCAGGGAAGGTTAAGGAGAAAAGAATAGCATTCAGGAAATGTAAGGAAACACAGAAGGAGCAGGGCAGAGAACTATACCAGTTAAAGCAGAAGGAGGCAGGGAGGGCAGTCAGAACAGCAAAGGCCCAAACTGAGGAATGTTGCAGAGGGTGACAGTAAAAAAGCAGGGATACTGAACGAATACTTCTGCTCAGTACTCACAAAAGAAGAGGAGGGGGAGGTACCTAAACCAAACAATAGAAACACTCTGGATAGAGGGGTTGATACCAGTCCATTCACAGAAGAAAGGGTTCTGAAAGAACTCTTAAAACTGAAAGCGTACAAAGCAATGAGGCCTGATGGGATTCATTCCAGAACTCTAAAAGAACTAAGGGGAGAACTAGTGACACCACTGACTACCCTCTTCAACAAATCATGGGAGGATGGGGTGGTACCTGAGGACTGGAGGAGGGCAGAAGTGATTCTTCTTTGCAAAAGTGGGAGCAAAGCAGAAGCAGGAACCTACAAACCTGCTAGTATGACCTCAGTGGTATATAAAATGATGGAATCACTTCTGAAGGAAAGAATTGTTGAGTACCTAGATGCCAGCAGGGCACAGGACCAAAGGCAGCATGGATTTACAGTGGGAAGGTCATGTCAGATGAATCTAATAGATTTCTTTGACTGAGTGACCAAAGTAGTAGACCAGTGAGGAGCTGTGAACATGGCCTACCTAGACTTTAGCAAGGCATTTGACACAGTCTCAAACAAAAGATTAATAAACAAGTTAGCCAGCCTTGGAATGTGGGTCCCAAGGTGGTAGCCTGGGTAAATAATTGGCTGGACAACAGGACGCAGAGGGTAATAGTAAATTGGGTCCACTCTGAAAAAAAAGGGGTTACTAGTGGGGTACCACAAGGTTCAGTATTGGGACGGTCCTCTTTAATGTCTTTATAAGTGACATTTTGGATGGACTGGAAGGAAAAGTATGTCTCTTTGCAGACGACACAAAGATCTGTAACAGGGTTGATACACAAAGTGGGGTGGAAAGGATGAGAAGGGACTTGGCAAAGTTGGAGGAATGGTCAAATGTATGGCAGCTTACATTCAATGCAAAGAAGTGCAAAGTAATGCATTGGGAAACAAAAACCCTGGGGAAGAGTACACAATGGGGGTGAGATGCTAACAACAACAACAGAAATGGAAAGGGACCCGGGGGTAGTCATACCAGATGACCTAAAGGTGGGCAAGCAATGAGAGAAGGCAGTAAGGAGGGCTGAGGGATACTGGGATGCATTGGGAGAGGCATCACCAGTAGAAAACAGGAAGTTGTTGTACCTCTGTACAGACAGTTAGTAAGACCCCATCTGGAGTACTGCATGCAGTTCTGGAGACACCATCTCCGCAAGAACATAGATAAGATGGTGGCTGGCCAGAGGAGGGCAACTAAAATGGTGCAGGGTCTGCACCAGAAGCCATACGAAGAAAGACTAAAGGAGCTTAATATGTATACCCTTGAGGAAAGGAGGTAAAGGAGGGACATGATAGAAACTTTCAAGTATCTGAAGGGAGTCAACAAAGCCCAAGAGGGTTGCATCTTTCAGAAAAAGAGATGTGCAAGAACAAGGGGGCACAAGTTGAAGACACGGGGGGGATGGCTCAGAGGTAATGTAAGGAAGTATTTTTTCACAGAGAGGTTTATGGATGCATGGAATGGCCTTCCTGAGGAGGTTGTGGAGTCAAAAACAGTGGTGGAATTCAAGAATGCATGGCACAGACAAGGCAATTCTAGAGGGGGTAGGAGGAAGTAGGCTGTTGGTTAACTAGGATCTGCAGCTTATCCATTAGGTAGGGAAATGGGCAGACTAGGTGGGCCAAGTGGTCCTTATCTGCCATCAAATTCTATGTTTCTATATGGCGCACAGCTACCTCCCCTTATTAAGTGCTAGCCTTCTATCCATCAGAGGCCACCTTCGTTAACTTCTGGCTTCCTTGTAGTTTAAGTTGCTGCAGCCGAAACTCTCTGTACCGTGACCAACCTGCTGTCACTGGATCTCTTGTACTTCACTGCCCCTGGCATAATCTCAATTCAGTCATGTGTCACAAAGCACCTTAGCCACAATGAAGCCCTTTGTCCCATTGACTGTGGCTGTCCTTTTGACAGGCACCCTCCTACTGTTTGACTTCTCAGCCTCAATTATCTCCATCAATCAGGTGAACCTATTCCACTTCAATGAAGTTCACCTATCACCCCTCCTGCCATTCCATCAAAGTGGCATTCTGCCACTCTCAGCACCTTCACACTTAGCTTCCTAACTAACTACAAGCACTGCTTGCTGTGCTTCTCCTTCCACTCCACCCAATCCACTCCCACTACTTACTATGCCCTTAATGTCTCCTGCCTTTCTTGCTCTTATTGGCTGGGGGCATTGATCTAACCCTGGGCCTAACCCCTCCGCCTCCAGCCTTCCCCCCATCAACGGACTGGGTATCTGCCACCTAACTGCTAGGAGCCTTCTACCCAAACTAGACCACATTATGGCTTGGACATCTCAATGCTCACCCAACATCCTCTGTATTTCAGAAACATGGCTATCCCCCAAGGTCCCAGACACTTCAGTTGCCATCCCTGGGTACTCCACATTCCATATAGACAGGGGTAAACATGGTGGTGGTGTTGCTATCTACGTCCATGAGTCCCTAAGAGTGACACTACTGTCTCACAGGAGGTCGCACCAAAATTACATGCGATCCTGCTCTACACTGGTCTTCCCCTCCTCGTTTCCCCTTTTTGTCTCTGTCTGTTATTTCTCTCCCAGAGCATCTTCTTTTACCTTGGTCTCAAAACTTGCCACCCTAACTTCTTCTGCTGCCTAGGGTAAGCTTGGGTCAGTGCGAAAATAGCGTGGTGTGATTAGCGCATACAATAAAGGCCCATTAAAAAGGCCGTAGCAGTTTATAAGCGCACTTACAATTAATCGCCACAATATAGTAGCGTGGAGAGTCAACAACTAACACACTCGCCATGTATCCATACTTGTAGGACATACCGAATACAACAACAACATGGACACCATAACTTTGTTCAAGATTCTGACTTTATTTTATCTGGACTGTATTTAATACAAGTAATGCTGAAAAAAGAAGGCAATGAAGGCAATGAATAAAAAAGAGTAAAAACTGAGTAAAAATATATTCATTTTATGTTAACTATTTAAAGCATGGCTGTATTTAATACAAATAATGCCAAAAAAGATGGCAATGAATAAAAATGAGTTAAAATATATATGCTTTATGCTAATTATTAAAATCATGGCTGTATGTAATACAAAATAATGCCGTATTTCACAGACTACACTTTTTAAAGCACAAATACTCTAGGCTTGTAATTAAAAGTTGCATGCAATCCCCTTAAGGCAACAGTTCTCAAACTTTGTCATAGTGAGCCTCCCCTAAGCCATGGAAAAGATCTTGAGCCTCCCCCAAAATAGCAAAATATTTTTGGGCCTCCCATAGCAAAATAGTCTACTTTTCACAGACATCGGGAATAAATTGAAACCTCTTTGCATGGCTGTTTTCTCATGTGATTAGGCTTATTGTAAACCCCATCCCCCCAAAAAACAGGACAACCTACTTGCTCCAATAGTTTGACTTTCGAACCATTGTTACCCCTTACTGCCATACCTTCATGGGTCAGACTGCTTTTTCTGTTTCCTCTCTATCTGGAATAACCTTCTTGCTGACCTCTGTCTCTCCCCTTTCACCCTGCTCTTAAGCATCTTCTCAGGGATCATTTTGCTCCCTCCTGCTCTTATTCCTAGTACCTGTATGGTTAACTCTTGTATTTGGACAGTTCTGCTGCCAGTCGAATTGATCAGTTGTTCCTCGCATTGTTAGTTTATTGTTCTTAATTAGTTTGCACTTTTATTCATTTTGTATTGCTTGAGTGTTTTGCAGTTACATTTTGAATTGTATTCTTTCACTACCCTTCCCTGGGTACACCTGAAATAAGCAATGGCTCAGTGTACAGTACCTTCCCTGGTCCCAGACTTGTGAATAAAAACATAAATTTTCACCTACTATTATCCTCTTTCAGTTTGCCTTATCCCTTCACACAAAATCTATAAAGCTCTAAATTGAAATATAATACTTTTCCAAGACTTGCTTGAGCCTCCTCTGGAACAGGTTGGGGCCTCCCCAGGGAGGCTGGCCTCACCATTTGAGAATCCCTGCCTTAAGGTATTCATACGTTGACCTTTGTCTGTACTCTGACACTACCTTCTCAATACGCTTGGCGGTGTCCTTGTATTTTTTTTTTGTGCCTGCAATTACAGAACTTTCTACTAATTGCTCAAGCCTGGCAGTATTGTACTTATGCCCACATGTAATAAAATCAATAAATCGCCAGATTGATGGGTGATGGGCACCAACAAAGTGATTGAATTTACGGTGCCATGCTTCCACTGCATTGATGGTTCTTGGCAGTTCCAATTGCACAGAATCATAGCAGTTCCACAAATCAATTGCAAACATTGGTCTCCGCTGCCCTCCTCTGCCAAGTGGTCTACCCAACCAAGTGTCCTCGTAATAGTCTAACAGAGGGACAAGTATGACTGAGTTACCAGTAAAAAAGTCTTGAGACATCAAGTCTTCAAACGCTGAGACAGTGTCAGCTGTGGGGACATAAGCTAATGCTGGCAAACATCTAATGTGGAGGGCAAATACGGGCCGGACATATAGTGACTTCACATTTCATTATGCTGCTGCACTTTTCACCATACTGATTGGCAAAGATAAAAAAAACAGCCACGGAGTTTTGCTTCAGGGAAACATTGCCTAAAAGATTTAATAGCAGCCTGCTCAGAGTCGATCAGCACACTTTGTGGTTGTAGTGGAGAACACATAGCATTTATCTCTGTTAATACTTTATTGTAAGTCGATGCACTGTGACTAGTCATGAGCACATACACCAGGGGGATAACATTGCACAATTTTATAGAGTGTATAGTGTACAGCTGACTAAAAATAGATGGGCAGTTTTTAAATGTTCCATCAGCAAAATAAATGCTTACATTGCTTTAGCGTTTCCAGATCTCGTGAAGTGGAGAATATAAGAAAACGATCGCTAACAGGTCCAGAATTGAAAACCAAGAACTATTCACCATTTTCTGTAACACAGTACTCAGATGGAAGTACAAGAGACATAGCTTCTAAGGGTTCAGGTGATGGCTGACTCATCACTCATCGTGTGCTACGAACTGTTCTTTTCAGCAAAGGCACAGCTGGAAACTGCGCTGCAACTTCGGGGGGGGTTGAGTAAGGTCAGCAACAATGATCTGGTGGGTGGTTTCAGTGGTGGAAGCAGCTTTGCATTTCATCTGAGCAATCGCTTCTTTCTGCATGACAGTAAAAGGGTCTGGCACATGGTTGTGTTCACCCATAGTTTTAACAATTATATCGTCAGTGATGTGTACCCTAGCAGCACAGTATCCAGTTGCATACAGCAAGCATTTCCAGTATGACTTGTCACCACAAATTCGTTCTCTGCGATACCTAAAACCCTGCCGCAGTGCAAGTTCATCTCATTTCTGACTTGGGATGTAATGGACTTCCATGCTGACAAACACAACTGCTACACTAACAGTGCTGCTATGATGGAGGTAATTAAGATAAACGGAAAACCTCATAACACACCTGAATCTCGTTACTCACTAATTCTTCCATGCCAGAAATCTAATTAAGTGCCTATTTAAACTGCAACACTAACAGTACTGCTACAATGCACCTGAATCTCGTTACTGACAACTGATTACCAATTAAAATGTAAACAGCCCTAGGATTTAAATTGCATATTACTTTGAAACACACCTGTTGTGTGCTATTTAAGCTGCACGAACATTTATGCTGCACGCTTATATGTACCACGCCATTAAGATAGCGCTCTTTTTTACCGCGCTATTTTATCCACGCTGATGTCACCGGATACTGGTGAGCTTCTTATGCTGGGTGACTTCAACCTTAACTAACTTACCCAACACTCCAAGGCCATCACTCAAGTGATCGAGGCACTCAACCTCACCCAACTCATTACTGAGCCTACCAGACTTAACACCCACTCCTCTAACCACTCGTTGCTGGACTGGATCCTAACCACCCACCCCAACAAATTCTCTTCAGCTGGTACCATCCCTGATGCCTTCAGTGACCACTATATCACCATCTGTTGCCGGAAGCATTATATCCCACCACCCTACTCAAATATTTGTGTTTCAAGCCCCTAAAGTCCCTCAACCAACAGGCGCTACTAGCTGATCTCTACCTGGCTGACTGGTCCAGAGTCTTCGCAGCACCGGACATCGACTCTGCATTGCTTGCGTTTAACTCCACCTTCCTAGGCATCTGAAACTCCAATGCCTCCCTAAAAAAGCAGTGTTTCTGGTGCAGGCACTTGCCTTGGATCTCCTCTGAACTGGTGCAGCTGTTCAAAGCCAGAGGTAAAGCATGGAAAGCATTTAAAGCCTCCTCCAACAGCTCCAACCTCCAAATGTACAGAACTCTGAGGAACTCTTGTACTAAGGCCATGCGCTTGACCAAAGCTGGCTTCTTTAAGTCTCAGCTTGAGGACTGTCACCCTTCCCCTGCTGCATTTTGGAAAACTCACCACTCCCTGCATGGTTCCACTCAACAAGCCCTTTACCCATGCTCCGACTACTCAGACGATGGCTCTGGTACTGTTGCATCTTCCATAAATAAATACTTCATGACCTGTGCCCTACCCCATGGGGTACCACCTACCCCCCACTCTCCCCTCCCCGCAGATACCAATACGCCTCGTTCCCACCCGGGGATAGTCAGCTATCCATTCCACCTACCCCCCCCTTTCCTCTTCCCCTCACCCTGATATACTCACTCACATACACCCCAATCATACCTTTCCACCCATTACCTCCTTAGAGGTACTCTGAGCCCTCAAATTGCTGAATTCCAACAAACAAAGTACGGACAATATTAATCCCATCCTCTTGAAAATCTCTGCTCCAACTATTGTTCCCCCTATTACTCACATCTTCTGTCTTTCCCTCTATTCAGGCTCTCTGCCTAAGGCATGGAAGTTAGCTAAAGTCATCCCTCTACACAAAAGGGGGTGACCCATCCATCCCTGGCAACTACAGGCCCATCTCCCTTCTCCCCTCCCACTCCAAAATCCTGGAGTCCCTCAAAGAGACTCAAAACATTCCTAGCCTCCAACGACATTCTGACCTCATATCAATCGAGTTTCCATTGTCTCCACTCCACTTCCTCTTCCCTTCTCCACCTCACCAACCACATCCGTTCGGCCAAGGATATGGGTCATCTGACACTGGCTATATTTATAGACCTAGCCAAGGCTTTGACTCTTTTGCCCATAGACTACTCCTTGATGATCTAACAGCTATTGGACTATCCCCCTCCTCCACTGAATGGTTCAAGGCCTACCTAACAGATAGATTCCAATTCATCTGGCTTGGGGAAACCAAATCCGATCCCCTTCCCATTCTGGCTGGTGTTCCTCAGGGGTCGATCCTGGGACCTACCCTATTCTCCATATTTGTGAACATCCTTCCTTCTTCCTGTTCTAACTCTCACAATCAAATGTACGCCGATGATACCGTGATCTTTGCTCCCAGTCCTTCCCTTGCCCAGGTTGAATCTACCCTACAAACTGACTTTGCCAATACCCTACAATGGCTTGAAGAAAAGTCACTCAAATGCAACACCAAACAAATGGTAGCTATGGCATTTGGCATGGCCCAGAAACTAGCCAAAATGTCATCTCCCCTCTCTTTTTAAGCCCTCAATGGCTCCAAACTGGACTTCTCCCTGCACTTGGATTCTAGTCACAATAAGCTGCATCCAATGCTAGGTATGCTGTACTAACAAATGGATAGCCTCTCTCCCTCTACTAGGAGGGATATAATCTCTTAGCTCATCCTTCCTTCGTTCGATTACATGGATGTGGTTTATAGCTCAGCGCTGCAATCCTCCCTGGCCAAATTAGACCCACTGTTCCATGCTTTCTGCCATTTTGCCTCTAATCTCCCTTACTGCACCCTCCACTGCCTTCTTTACCAATCTATCTCCTTATCCTCTCTCAGTGATCATCATCAGGCTCACTGTGCAACCTTTATTTCCAAATTCTGATTCTACACCCTTCCCTCCTACCTCTCCTCATTAGTAGCCTCAGTACCCAGCACTGGCTACTCCCTGGGCTCACGTGACCACCGCTCCTTCATTCTGGCTACACCCCATACACAAGGAGGGAAACTAGCCTTCACCCACCAGCTCCCTGCTCTATGGAACTCCCTTCCCCTCACTGTATGAAGTCTGCCCACCACACTCTCCATTAAAAAGCTCTTCAAGCACCTCCCCCCCTGCAAATGCTTCCAACCTCCCTAATTTTCAAGCCTCCACTGGCATTACTGACCTAACCTCTTTTACCACCTAATCCTAGCCCTTTGTGCACAATCCTAGCTGCACATTACTTAACAATAATAAAATGTATTTAATTAATCGCCTTTCAATATTTCAAAGTGCTGTACAGTGTTAATACGAACAAAACAAATATACAAATACATCTAGAATAAAATCACAATAAAACAGGAACTGCCTTTCCCCATAAAAAAGTCTTTAGTGCCTGCTTAAAACTCCCCACCGTCCTGCACTCCCGGAGCTGACGGGAAACAGACCACATCCCCCCTCTGCAGTCCAATCTCGGGTGATGTACAACCGAGTACCCAGTGGGTCCCAATTACTTGCCCTCCCAAACTGGAGGTGCCCTTGGGTATGGGAAATAAAATGGAATCACCATGTTCCAGGTACCTTTTCGACCGAGGGCATCTTCTGAGCCTAACCACCCCTATGGGAGAGCCCCACTCACTCCGCTGTCTGCAACCCCCCACTCACCCCCGACTCCCCCCCCCACGAGCAATCCCCAACACCTGACAGCGTTGATAGGTAAGAGCAGAGGGGGGAAGAGAAGGGGTGGAGGGTACAGAGGGTGGAGGCCGAATAGCACAGGACAGGAGGGGCAAGCAGGCACATTTCAATTAGCACTATTAAAATAATGGGAAAGCACAAAACTCAAATTTCCCAAATCGCAAGGTGATACTATAAACAAAACTAAAACCCCTGAATCATAAATAGCTTAAATATCAATCCTTACCAAATAAATCAAATAAACTGCCCTCTTCCACTATAAGATAGCCTTCAAACCCTGAAAGAAAAGAAAATAAAACTAAACAAAATAAAATAATAGAATCCCCTCTCACAGCATAAAATAACACATCAAAATATAAAATATTCCCTCTCCCACAGCCCTCTCACAGCCAAGGAGGGGGAAAAATAATAAAACAACCCCATCTCACAGGATATTCAAAACAAACAATAACAAAAACATAAATTTCCCCCAGCCCTCCCACAGCCGAGGAAAAAATAATAACAAAACACACTGGTACTCTCACTACCAGAAAACTATAAAACAATTAACAAACAAGGAAAAAAGGCATCAAACAGTAGGGGAGCCATAACAATTCAAATAATCCAATGTAAAATAAACCCAGTGTCAAGTCCGATGTAGCAGAAATACAGTAGATGTTTCCAAAAAATGTTCAGTATCAGTGGATATTCTGGGGAAATAATAAAAAATTACTAGAAGTAAATACAGGCCAAACCAATGGAAGGCAGGGGCTCCCCCACCTCACCCCACCTCACCCCCTAATCTGCCTTATCAGGTCCCACTATACACCAAGGACCTGCAGCCACAAATATCCCAAGGCCATACCAAAAGGTCCAACCCGGGGATAAATTAGGAGCCCCTCACTGATCTCTAGCTCCCCAAGGGAGAGTAAAGCAGCTCCCACTCGGTCCCAGGTGATAACAAAATTACCCAGGCACCAATGGGGGGAACAGAACCCACAACCAAACCACTATACCGGCCCTACTTCTGGACTACAAAAATTTATGGAATTACAGAAAAGAAAAGGGGGCACTGATCAGCAAATCAGTCCCCCACCCACAGTTTTCCAAACACCACAGGTAATCCTTTCTGTCAGTTTCCAGCTCTTTAAATCACCACAGGAGAGCCTAGATTGAACTCTTCTTTGTCTGACACAAACTGAATAAATCCATTTGTCCAAGATAACAGGAACCCATAAGACAAAAGCATAAAAAATGATAAGATCCAAAATCCAGGCTTCCACAAACTGAAACACACAGCACACAAAGAATACTCCTAAAACGACAGTTCACGAGACTAATTTGTCTCAAGTTGGTAGTAGCAGTCAAAGCTCCTCTTTACTGTCAGAATAGCTGTTTCAAAGAGACCAGCCAACTCCCAGTCTCAGTCCAGATGTCGAAAAAGGCACCACGGCTCTGGGAAAACAATCAAAATCTGGCAAGCAGCCAGGTGCCGCTTCTCCACCTCCACTTCACTGCCTGAAAGTCTTGGTGGTAGCACAAAGCTGCCCTCCAACTCTCAACAGGCAGACAAAAACACTTCTCTTTACTGGCAGAGTAGCCGATTCCAAAAGCCCAGCCAGCTCCCGGTCTCTGTCCTAACGCCAACAAAGAAGGCACCACGGCACCAGGAGAATGATTGGTCGAGTTCTGGGAAGCAACCAGGCACCGCTTCTCCACCTCTCCACTTCACTGCCCAAAAAGGCACAGAGGACACCGCCAAGAGTCACAAACTTCAACCACAAGACTTAAGGATTTAAAACAGAGTCAAACAAAACGTATAATGCAGCTATACACAAATTAGTGTGTAAAAATTAAATTAAACAAGGAAATAACGAGAAATTATAAAACAGCAGAGCATAAAAACAGGAGCTAGTCCAGTGTGACTGCCAGCCATCTTGATTAGCTTGTAATCTTCTCTCTCTGGAACCTGTGTTTGTTTATCCTGTACCTAAGCTCCTAGCCTTATTTTGCTTGTTCATGCACTGTTATTAGTGAGAGTGTCTACTGTTAAGTATGCTGTTAGGCTCTAGTTTTGTTTAAGATGTAATTATTTCATATCTTTAAGTAGCCCTCATATCTCAAATAATGTTTTGATGTGTATATATTTTATGTGTGTACTGCACCCTTACCCCTGCCCTGGGTCACACCTTGAAATCAGCCTCGGCTCAGTGTGCCTTTCCCGGTTACCAACTTTTAAATAAATAAATATTGTATTCTGACACTTGTTTAAATTTTATACATATCTGTTATCCCAGATGAATTTATTGATTTTAATTATTTATTACAACAGTATAACCAGCAAAGACATACTGAACTGGCAACAGCTCATTTCCAGATGTGTCCTGGGGGATTGGGGTGAGGGGACAAATACAAATACAATAATGTGCATAGTAAAAATACATAACAGAAGCAGCAATAAAATAAGTGCAAACAAATTAAGATATAAAAGTATAAAAGATAAAAGATATGTAAGCAGTATACTGTTTAGGGAGGGTACAGAACAACAAGGTACCAATGTAAGAGCCTGAAGTTGATAAATTAGCCATAGAACAGGGTATAGAATAACCCCAGCCAGGCAAACACCCAGAGCAAAAAGAGCAAGAGAGTGCCATGGGCTGGGGGTGTCAGGCTGCTCTGGAACAGGGTCATGGGCAGTTGCAGGAGGGAGCAGGGAGCTCATGAAGAAAAGATTTACAGGCTATGTGTGTTCCTCCATTTTGTTTTCACCCCTGTTGCTGTGTATGTGTGTGTTCCCTGAATTTTGTTTTCACCCCAGCAATTGTGTTTTGCCCTCACCCTTGCTGTGGTGTGCCTTTGTCCTCACTCTCCATTTTTTTTCCACTCATTTTGTTTCCACCTCTCCATTTTGTTTCCACTCCTACATTCTGCTTCAGCCGATCCATTTGTTTCCATCCCTCAATTTTTTATTCACAGTTGGTGATAGCTATTGTTTTACAAAGACCATTTTATTCCTTGGAAAGACTGTTCTAAGACTGTTATAATTATTTAGACTGTTTAAGACAGTTTCATTAGACAGAAATTATTGTTTCACATGGTACAGTGGGAATTCAATTTAAGCGTTTTTGAAGAAAGTTGCTGTGCACCACTGTCTTTCCATCATATGTGTTCGCCTTTATTCTGTCATGCCATCAGTTGTGAAGCAATTGACGTGAACTCTCCTTCATTCTCATATATTGTCTGTTATGAAGCAATTTATGTACACACGCCTTTATTACATCATACCATTTGCTGTGAATCAGTTGGTGTCTGCTGTCCTTATTCCTTCTCATTATTTGTTGTAAAGCATTTTATGTGCAATCTTCTTTATTCAGTCCTTTCTTTGCTCTGAAGCAAGCTGCATGCACTCTCCTCTATTTCATTGCATCATAACTGGTGTGTGCTCTCTTTTATTTGGCATTTTGTGCACATGCCCAACTTACACCTCAGGAAGGCACGATATCTAAACATATAGAAGGAGGTACATTTTACAGATGGCTGTGGAAGACAACATAAATCCAAGTGGGAATTCCGTTCAGTTTCAATGGTTCTGATAAAATCTGATTTCCGATTGAATGGGCCTACTTTGGATCACGACATGGGAAAGGCCCCTCCAGTGGAGAGAGTGCTGATAAATTGATGTCAACAAGGGCTGTGCAAACCCGTATCATAGTCATTTCTGTAGCAGAAGACCTTTTCCTGTATTGCTCGATAACATTACAAGACAGTCTTCAAACGAGGAGTGCAGCCATCCAATGAACATTTTTCCGTGTACCTGACAAATGGATATGAAGGCCCAAAGAGTCTGATGTTAAAACTGTTCCTGGGACCTGCTGCATCCAAAGCATTAGGTCTGTGATGGCTGGTGTTTTTGCCACCAGAGATTTTACTTGCTTCTGCACATCTTGCCAAAAAGATGATGGCCCAAGCGTGAACCCTGAACGTATGAAAGCATGGCTAATACAAGACACATGATTTCAAAGGGCTACATGCAAAGCACATCATGAACCACTAAGTGAATGCCAGACTATGTTCTCTCTCTATGGTACTTCCCATTCCTAGTGAATTTCACAACAATACAAAAACCACTGCTTGGACAAACTTCAACTTCTGCTTCTGGCACTCCTGGGACAGATGTCTTGTGCTCCAAGTACTCCTGTGGTGGACCCTTTTGTTGCTCCCAGCACTTCTGTGATGGACACCACTGCTGCTCCTAGCATTTCTGTGATGGACCCACTTTCCACCTCTGTTCAACTTAATGTGAACATGTGGATGGGTGCTTCACATGGCCACATCACCAGGTCACTGATGTGATCAGACAACAAACACTTTTTCAAGGGCCAGTAAATCTGTATGGACAAGTTATTTTTGGAATCACAGCAGCTGTACTGTAAATTGTCACTAAGAAACATGAAAAGCTCCAGAAGCACTGGAATCGAATGAGGTTCTCAAAATAAAAGGATTTAATCATAAAGAACATTTCTGGACAACCTTAGTATGTTCTGCTATGCTACATTGTAGTTGGTGTCCAGGTTACACTCACCGCTCACTGAACTCCTTTTACTCTTGCACAGTGTCACTAGTAGACATAAATGCACAATTTGTCTATATGTATTTCTTTTTCTATGCATGGTATAGTATTGTAGTAGTAGTTTGCCACTTAGATCAAAATTAGTAAACATTCATAAACTTAAGCAGTTGTTTGGCATCCTTTGTTACATAAATAACTCAGATTTCCCTGGTGTCCTGGCCAAATTTCCCCCATTCACTAAAAATACCACCAACAGCTTAATCTGGTTCAGTGTCAGTTGGTATCTATCTGTATCCCCCTTCCCTGGGACAAAGCTGAAAATAGGCAGAATTGTCTAGTCCTCCTTTCCCGGTCAACAAAAACAAAATAAATAAATAAATCTGGGTGCATGCGTGAGCCACAGACAAGAATGGAGCTATAGTTGAGAGCTCTGAGGCACTCTGTCAAAAAATTCATAAATAACCTGCCTCAATCTTTGGCAGCCTGGGTCATCTAGGTGTTATTCATTAGCAAAAAAATTGGCACTAATGAATTCATGAGTTTGGCATCAAAAGAGGCAGTTGTTTTTAAGTTTTTAGCCAAAAACCACAGAGATCATTTTTGAAGCACAAGGTGGGAAAGGCATCGAGAGTTTCATAGTTTCATAGTTACATACTGTATACAAGTCCAATCAGCCATGAGGCCATAGGCAGACTTGTCGATTTTTAGTGGATATAATCCCATTTTTTTTCCTGCATTAGCAAGTCCAGATTTTTCTTAAAGCTATCCATGTTAGCCGTGTCAACCACTTCAGACGGCAGTGAGTTCCACCCGTTCACCACTCTCTGGTTGAACCTCCTTCCCCTTTTCAGTGCCCTATACTTTTCTCCAATCAGCTGCTGTGTATGTAACCTAGTTGCCCTTTCTGATACTTTCTTTTTATTTATTCCAGCACATTCCCTGAGGACCTCATTGTGATGACATCTATAAGTGAAACATAGATCTCTCCTTAAATATCTATAAAACATGGAGTACAGTCCCAGATGACATAATCTGTCTTCATACTCCATATTTCTTACAGTCCATATTTTTTTAGTGACTCTACGTTGCACCCTTTCAATTTGCTTACCACTTCCCAGACTTTGCATTGCAGTTAAGGGCATTCCATACTCAAGGATCAGTCTTACCAATGATCTATACAATGGCAACAACACCTCCTTCCTTCTGCTGTTAATGTTCCTCAGAATGTTCCCCACTACTCTATTTGCTTTCTTTGCATTTTCTATTTTGTGTTTTTCAAAGGTTAGAGAGTCCGATATAATTACCCCCAGATCCTTTTCGTACTCCGGTAATCAATTTATTATTTAAGGTGTAATTCCATCTCTTATTATTATGACCAAAGTGCTTAATTTTGCACTTTTCTATGTTAAAATTCAACTTGTGTTCATCTGCCCAGCATTTCAACATGTCAAGCTGTTCCTGAAAGTTAGGTATTGCTTCTGGAGTATTTATGACTGCTCCAACCTTGGTGTCATCTGCAAGCTTGCAGAACCAGGCACCACTTGACACTTGCATGGTAGCAACATACAGTTTGAATAGCAATGATCCAGGACAGAGCCCTGGGGCACACCACTAGCCACCCTGCCCCTCTCAAACAAGAATCCCCTTAGTTGAACCCTCTGGTATCTTTCGTTAAGCCATGCATTTATCCGTACCCTTAACTGCAAGTGAGTCCCCAGTTCTTTTAGTTTAGTGCATCCATAAGGAGGCCATGAGATGCTGTGTCAAATGCTTTTGCATAATCCAAATAGACTACGCCAACTGGTAGGCCCTGATCCAGAGCCTGGCTAACACTTTCAAAAAAGTGAAGTAGATTACTGACACATGAATTTCCCACCTCAAACCCATGCTGCGAGATGTCCACGTACCCCAACTTATTTAAATCCTGTTCCAGCAAGTCCTTAATGCAACCCTGCATCACTTTTCCAATCACTGATATCACACTTATTGGTCTGTAGTTCCTAACCAGAGCCTTATCTCCTCATTTAAATATAGGTATGACATATGCTGTTCTCCACACCTCTGGCACCAACAAATCTTGGAAAACCTCTGCCCCAGTCACTAACCATGTTGTAGATAGTCTCCTTAGCAGGGAGCTCACACCACCCCCCTCTTGAGACTCTTATGCCTTCAAAGAACTATGCAAAGTTCAGCAGATCCCTCACCCGCTTCCTCATTCACCTAAGGCTGTCACTGGTTGAGCAACCCACAGTGATTACTGCAATTATTGAAGGCCAAGGGGAGTGAGGGCTATCCTAAATTGGACAGCTGAGCCTGGTAGCTGACCAAGACTGCAATATATTATGCTAGAATAGCTGTCCCCCATCTCATAATGTGTCAGCTAGGATGACGTGTCAAGTAGGTATGGCGTACATGCAGACGTAGACATGCCGAACTACTGTAGGAATACACACCACCACATGGTCAGTGGTGTGGGCCATGAGATGGGAGTCCCCAAAACAGTGCATGGAAGGGGCCCAAGCAATGCAGCAGTTTGTCAAGGAACAACCACCATTCTCTGTCACCCAGTGCACCTCAGGTTAACCAGGTTTGCCAACTGCTGAATTCCCGCTGCAGCCAGCTAGAACATTTTGATTGAGTGCAGCGATATGGTTGATCCAAGAGGCTAGCCTGAGTTCCTCACTTGGGATGAAGAGGTAGTATTTGGGTGAGCCCTCTGGGCCTAGGCCCTTGAAGGGGACTGGGCACACTGCCTTGGGATGTCATACATGGGGGGACATGGGACTAGCAAACTACTATACCCAGTAGGGATGAAGGCAAACAGGAGCATAGATTAGACTCCTGTCACAACCATGGACAGTGTGTGCTAATGGCAGCATGCTCTAGATATACGCACCACCACCACCACCACCACCTGTATCAGACCTGACCTACCCTACCCCCTCCCGACTCATCTCACCTCCATTAGGAATGGCATAATTCAGGGGTGCCCTACCAAAATCTGTTGAACACCTTTGATAGTTTCTCTCACATGTGTTAGGTACTGGGGATGGGCATTTTGGGGTGGTACGAACCCCGCACTGTGCACATTCCCAGTCCAAAACAGGTTAATGTGTTTTACTGTTTCATTACCGTTACTTGTGTTGATGTTACCAAATGCTTGTGTCATTCTGCTTTCAAGCATTTGTAGTAGTTTTTATACTGACTATATTGACTTAGGTATTAGGTATCTAACTAGGAACCCATTGTGATTCATCTACCATTCGGCTGAGGCAATGGAAGGCATACAGGCCCCAACAGGAGGCCTGCCACCCCACAAGAAGATTCCCTCCACTGGGGTTCCCCCCAACGCACACAAAATTTGTACCTCATTTTGAAAACAGACATCCAGGGTACCACATATACTACCTTCAACAAACTTGAAAATAGGAGATTCAGTTTACAGTGGCACAGCTCTACTCTTGGCATGCCACCCCTCCATTCCGAGTAGTGAATAACTAATACGCCAATAAAATGGGTCTCATGGAATTTGAAAGGCATTTATTCCCCAATAAAATGTTGGAAGATTTTAGATTTCCTAAAGAGGGAAGGATCAGTGTAGTTTTCCTGCAGGAGACCCATCTGTCCAAAACTGAATCTAATAAGCTCAAAACTGTTTGGGTAGCCCAGGTTTTTTAGAAGCTCATTCAACACCAAAAGTAGAGGTGTAGCCATACTGATACACAAACATGTCTCCTTCACCCCAGCCACAGTTACCTCAGATCCAACAGGCACATTTGTTATAGTGCAGGGGAACCTGAAGTCACACTATGCAGTGTGTATGGGCCAAACTTAGCTGATGCCAGCTTCTTCCATTCTCTTGCTCAGACCCTGTAGGAACACAAGAATGGCCATCTCATCTTGGGCAGAGACATGAGTATGAGATTTTAGACAGGAGTAAAGCTCCCATTGGTCATAGCACCTAGGACTCCTTGGTATTGCATGACCTCACCCAGGAAGTTCAGCTGGTGGATATCTGGAGGGTAGTCCACCCCACCGAAAGAGACTACACGTTCTTCTCCAGTCTGCATCAGACTTTCTATAGGATTGACCTCTGGCTTACTCCAGCCCAATGGACCCACATGTTGCAGAAGTTAGTATAGGTCTCAAAGTAATCTCAGACCATGCCCTGCCCTCCTTCGCATGGGTAACTCCTGGTTCCACTGATTAGGGCTGAGGAAGTTGGTGCCTTAACACATCCATTCTAAGGGGCAAAGGGTTCTGCAGCAGGCCTAAGGAAGAGATTAGAACTTCTCTCAAGGTAAATAGAGTTGAAGTCACCTCAGTTACCATCCATTGGGAAGTCCTTAAGGCTTACATGTAGAGCAGGTGCATAAAAAAATCAAAGATTAAGGAACTAGAGGCTATGCAAGAGGACCTTAAAGAGAAGAAGAAAAAAATATAGGGACGTGTTCGGTGATAGGAGGAGCCTTCTGGTGGAAATAACAGGTGCAAGATACAGACTCAATCGGTTGCAACATCAGAAGGTAGAATATGCCTTGTTTCACCTGGGACAAACCTTCTGGGAATCTGGAGAGAAGCCTGGCAGGTTACTGGCCTATCAACTGAAAAAAACAACAGGAAAGATCCAGAATCCTTTCCGTTAAACAAAAGGATGTAACCCTTACTAGCAATGAGAAGGCCATTAATGAGGAGTTTCTATTTTTACAGGGCTCTCTACTGCAGACCCAGGAGGCTGAGAGGGAGGTCTTCCTTTATGATCTGCAGCTGCCCTCCTTGAATGACTATGCCAAGGCAGCCTTGGAAAGACCACTCTCCCAAGAGGAGTTGGGGAAGGCATTGAGCAGCTTGCCAGCAGGGAAAGCCCCAGGAAAGGATGGCCTACCTCTGGAATTTCTGACAGCCTTTAAGGATGTGCTATTACAGCTGCTGCCAGCAACATTGGCAGAGGTCAGCAAGACAGGCAGGGTACCAGATTCTATCCACACAGCACAGATCTCATGCATCCCCAAGCCTGAGAAAGATGTGTCACTGTGTGGCTCCTATAGACCAATCTTTCTGATCACAGAAGACTGCAAAGCCTTCGCTGAGGCTTTGGGGGTGAGGTTGCGAGAGGTCATCCACTCCCTACTAAATAAGGACCAGGTCAACTTTATCCCAGGGTGTAGGGGCACAGACAACACACAGCAACTCTTAAGCCTCATTTGGAAGACACAGAACCTGCACACTCCCACCATACTTCTCTCCCTGGATGTTGAAAAGGAATTTGACAGGGTAGAGTGGGGCTACCTCTTTTACATCCTTAAAAAGTTTGGCTTTGGACCAACTTTCATAGGATGGATGAAAACATTGTATCAAGAAGCCTCCGCTAAGGTTATTTACCAACAGAATAGCATCCAGGGCCTTCCCCAGAGGGAGAGAGACCAGGCAGGGCTGCCTCCCCCCCCCGCTATCTGTTCTGACCTTACAGCCACTTCTACAGGCAATCCGGCAATCCCTTGCAATACATGGAATAGTCATGGGACAGGAGAATAAAGCACTGGCTTATGCAGATGATATAATGCTGATGCTAACAAATCTTCAAAAGTCTGCCTCTTCCCTGATAAGCCTGATAGACAATTACAGTTATCTTTCAGGCTACAAGTCGAATGTATCTAAATCCCAATTCCTGACCTCCTTGCCTATAGTGGCAGACCTTCCCAGCTACCCATGGGGTCTCCAACCAACTGTCCAGCATCTAGACTACATCAGAATTCAATTTCACTGGGAGGATCAACTGAAGCTTAATTTTATCCCACTGCTAGATGAATTGGAAAAAGATCTGAATAGATGGGTCTGTTTGCACCTATTGCATTGGGTAAGTGCACAGGCCTTCAAAATTATGGCTGTGCCAAATATACAATACATAATAGATAACCTACCCATCAGGATGGACTCCCAAATCATTAGATGACTCCATTCCAAAATGCAGGTTTATTTTTGGGGTAAAGGGCCCAGGTGCATTAGCTGGGCAAAAACAGCGGCAGACACTAAACATATTGGGTGGACTTAGGCTCCTTGATTATTCTCTAAAACGCATAGTCCAGGCATTGTTGCAACTGACCCAAGCTGGTCCTCAGTACCTGCAAGAGGTTTCGGAGCCTTCCTCTCCAGCTTAACCAACACCTAATCATAAGCCATACCAGGGATGGAGGGAAGAAATATGTGCGGCTAAGCCAATGGAAACTGAAGAGAGCTATGCACCTTCCATTGTTCTACTGTGAGGCTTCAATACTGCTGCATAGGAGGACAGCTGGCATAGGGTAGCCTGTGGAGGTCCAAAAGGATCACCTCCCTCTGAGATCTGATACATCATACACAAAATAACCTTGAAATCTTTCTCCCAATTGCAACAACAATGCTTGCTCCTTAAACAGCAACACTGGAAATACCTCCAGCTCAGGCATGCCCTGGAGGTATAATAGGCCACAGCTGGAGGTAGCCGGACCCGAATCCTATAGATGTCATCCTCTGGTATGAAGGTGAGAAGATACTGCAAAGCAGCAGGATATATGCTCACTTATTAGGCACTGTTAAAGACCCCACAGCTCAGGTTCGTTGGAGATGGTCTGATGAGTTGGGGGTAGAGATCACTTCACAAGTCTGGTGTCAATGCTGGAATGGCATATGGAATGCAATTAAAGATACTAATGGGAGGTTTATCCAGTTCAAGGTTATGCATAGGTGGCACAGAATCCCCCTAAACATTATGCATGGGGCCCGGCGCATATAGACAAGTGATGGAGATGTAGGCTAATGGAGGGCACTGTTACATCCTCTGGTCCTGCACCGAACTGCAGGCCTATTGGGCTAATATTCAGCTCATTGTGAGTAACATCCCTAGAGCACAGATCCACCTTGACCCTCAACTGGTGATGTTAGGGATAGAATCCTCTCACACTTCGGTCAAGGCACTCTTCTGTAGACAACAGAGGTAGCGATAAAGTGCCCTCATCACAGCTAAGAGAATGTTGCAGGCACTGGAGAAATGAAAACCACTCAGATGTAGCAGAGTGGGGAATCAGCTAGGCAAAATAGTCAGTTATGAAAGAGTGCACCATGTCATTCAGGGGATGTTGCTATCTCATGAACACATCTGGGGACCATATATGCACTCACAACACTGTGTCATCCCCATGGACAATTTCTACACCAGCCTCAACCATCACCTTAGATCTAACCTGATTGATCCCTGACGGATGTACTTCCCTACTTATCCCTCTCCTCCAGCAATGGTTCTCTGTTATCTAGATATGATAGCTAATATGTTTAAAGTATTTACTGGTTATCACTACAGAGTAATAAGTGGTTTGATTTGTTTAACACCTATTAAGTCTTGTTTTTTTCTGTTCCAACAATAGTATACACTTACTATTAAATATGTACAACCATTATGAATACTTGTACCTTTCTTTATTTTAGTGCTTATATCCATGGGCCTTAGCCCTGGCTAAGATGCTTTGCTGTTTGTATTCTGTCCGATTTTAAATATCAATACACTTTAAATAAAGAAAAAAAAACTCAAGTATGGTGTTCACCATCATATTAACAACTTGTGTTTGGTGTCCATTGTTACATTAACAACTTTGAAGATTCTTTTTCTTGAGCATTTCAAAGTGAGTTATCTCACAACATAGCCCCCTTGTTACCATTGATTTACAGCATCTTGAATTGTTTAAAACAAGCATTTGTCAATGCCGAATGTTCGCTTGCAGGTATTTGCAGTGGTGTGTGGCATGTATGGTGCTTTACCCTAATGTCCTGTGCGATTGCTGGTATTTGCTCAATAAATTGTCAGCATGACCTTTTTGTTACCCCCATTGTGTGCTACATAGGTGGAAACACGTTTTGGGCAGGATGTGAAAAATGACAGCTGTACTGCTCATAAGGAAGTGTGGTAAAATGGCAATGTTAAAAATCTGGAGTGGAAATATTGAAAATTCGCAAAGCTAGGAGTGTGCGTGGGAACTGTGCAATGCACGCTCTTAAAAGAGTCATTGCTAGGAATTTTTTCACCAAATTGTCAATACTGGCATTTTAAAACCTCTGCTAATGAACAGTGTCACTGTGATTGTCTTACTGTGTGCCATACATTGATTTTGCACACCGAGTGCGCCATTGTGCACTACATGGGCGGAAACATGTCTTGGGCAAGATGTGAAAAATGACAGCTGTACTGCTCATAAGGAGGTGTGGTAAAATGGCAATGTTGAAAATGTGGAGTGAAAATATTTAAAATTCGCAAACTTACGAGCATGCGTAGGAACTGCACAACACACGCTCGTAAAACAGTTATTTTTAGGAATGTGTTCACCAAATTTTCAACATAGCCATTTCAAGATCTCTGCTCATGAACAGTGACACTGTGATTTTCTTAATGTGTCCCATACACTGAGTTCACACAGCAACTGTGCCGTTGTGTGCTACATGGGCGGAAACACGTTTTGGGTAAGATGTGAAAAATGACTTCTACAGTGCTCATAAGGAGGTGTGGTAAAATGGCAATGTTGAAAATGTGGAGTGAAAATATTGAAAATTCGCAAACTTACGAGCATGCATAGGAACTGCACAATGAACACTCGTAAAACAGTCATTTCTAAGAATTTTGTCACCAAATTTTCAACACAGCCATTTTAAGACCTCTGCTCATGAACAGTGTCACTGTGATTTTCTTAATGTGTTCCATACATTGATTTCGCACACCGACTGCGCCATTCTGCGCTACATGGGTAGAAACACGTTTTGGGTGAGATGTGAAAAATGACAGCTGTACAACTCATAAGAAGGTGTGCTAAAATGGCAATGTTTGAAAATCTGGAGTGAAAATATTAAAAATTCGCAAACTTACAAGCCTGCGTAGGAACTCGCCAAAGCAGCTCATAAACAGTCATTTTGAATTTTTGCAAATTTTCAACATGGGGTTTTGGGATCTTTCCATGAATGATGTCACTGTCATGGTGTTATTCAAGCCGAAGGGTGATTTCCGCAGTGCCTGTGAAATCACCGCCGGTTCGGCTCTGCACGACAGAGACATCGATTCAGAATCCAAAAACATGATGAAACCATGTCAAAATCAAGCTGAATATGCAATAAAGTTGAAACCCCTATCTAGCCCATTATACAGCTTACGGCATTTCTCAGTTCGTGGGTCGGCTTTGAAGAGTGCAGACATGTTCCCGGTCCACGAAGATCGTCGCGCTGGAGTCCGGAGGTAGAATGGGGTGGGGGCTGTGAGAGGCTGGGTGTGCAGTGGGTGGGTGCGGGTTGTGGGAGGAGTGGGAGGCGCGCCGTGGGACGCTTTTCTTTACAGGAAAAAAAACGAGCGATGGGACATTTGCCACGCTTGGGTGGGCCTCAGCATGGCAGAAGATGTGGGGGCCGGAGCCAACGGGATTGGGCACCCTGTCGGCAAAATACGTGGGGCCAACGAGCCGACAGGGGATTGGGCACCCCGGCCGGCAAAACACAGCGGAGGTTTGCCACGCTTGGGGTGGGCTCGCAGTGTGGCAGCAGGATGGCTTTGGGGGCCGTGGAGCTGATGGGATTGGGCACCCCGCCGGCAAAACAAAGTTTAAGCTTTGGGGGCGGCATGACGCTGCTGGGCGATGGACGCGAGGGTTTGAGGCGGTGCTCTGTATGGCAGCGGTGTTCTGCTTTGAAGCAGAGGAACACTGCTGTCACATAGAGCTCCTGCACCCATTGGTGCAGGGATCGCCAAGCCTGCTCAAGGGAGTAGTATTGATGGGAGAGGCACACCTCAAGTGTACTCTTCCCAAACGCTCCTTGTGCATGCGCGCAAGCGAACGTAAAAATGATATGCTATTAATCTGAAAATTGAACCTTCATGTCACACTTTGGTATAACATTTTCATGAACATACCCAGTTAACATATGTTTGCAATTCTTTTTTATTTATATAGACTTTCCTCCTGCACCTCGTTGTCGGCTCCAGTCTGCTGTCAACCCCCAGCCCCGGTATCCAACTTCCAGGAATTACCTCATCTAATTCCTACCTTGTTATGTGAGTTGGTGCCATGGATGGTGGTGGTGTGGTGCCTGCAAGGTGACAGCATCATTCTGCCAACAGGGGTTCTTTTCTGACCATCACTCCCCAAGATTTGGAGTTGGCTGAATGCAATGGCATGTGTGTAGACCATGAAGGTGATGCACACTCTCAACACCCACCTCTGGCTTTCAGTTCTGCTGATGCTACTTCCCCATCTAGCCTCTACTAGGTGACAGCCATGCAGCAGTACACACTGTCCGAGCCCAAAGGAGGCGAGCCTTCAGTGGATGCTCTGTCCTCATTCTCCCTGCTGCTAGCCCCCGAGAGACCCTGGTCCATTCCCAAAACCCAGGTGGTCAGTGTGGCAGGAGGTGAGGCATCCAGTGTTTCACTCCTCCATGGCAACAGGGTGGTTACTGGTGAACTGTAGCTCAGACATCCTTAGATAGTACTGTTTGTGGCCCTGTGGGTGACTAAACCTGCAACTCACTGTTTTACAGTTCTCTGCTTTTACCATCTGTACCATTTAGCCAGAACTATATCTTATATATTAATATGTCCCCCAGAGCCACTCATTGTGGGAAGTGGTTTCACACGTGTTCTGCTCAAGAGAGAACAGTGAAGTGATGCTGAGCTATTCTGGCTAAAGCAGAATGCAAGTAAGACCACTCTTACCCACAACGAGTGGCAACGGAGGACATATTAATATAGAAACATTGACTTTGATGGCAGATAAGGACTGTTTGGCCCACCTAGTCTGCCCATTTCCCTACCTACAGGATAAGCTGCAGATCCTAGATAACCAACAGCCTATTTCTTCCTACCCCCTACAAGAATTGCCTTATGCCTGTCCCATGCATTCTTGAATTCTCCCACAGTTTTAGACCACACAACCTCCTCAGGAAGGCTGTTCCATGCGTCCACCTCCCTCTCTGTGAAAAAATACTTCCTCACATAGCCCCTGAGCCATCCCCTCTCTATCTTCAAATTGTGTCCCCTTGTTCTTACACATCTCTTACACATCTCTTTTTCTTAAAGGTGCTACCCTCTTGGACTTTGTTGATTCCATTGAGGTACTTAAAAGTTTCTATAATGTCCCCCTTCTCCCTCCTTTCCTCAAGGGTATACTTATTAAGATCCTTTAGTCTCTCCTTGTATGGCTTCTCTTGCAGACCCTGCTCCATTTTAGTTGCCCTCCTCTAGACTGCCTCCATCTTGTCTATGTCCTTGCGGAGATAGTGTCTCCAGAACTGGACGCAGTACTCCAGATGAGGTCTCACCAACTGTCTGTACAGAGGGATAACAACTTCCAGTTTTCTGCTGGTGATGCCTCTCCCTATACATCCCAGTATCCACCCAGCCCTCCCTTCTGCCTTCTCACATTGCTTGCTAACTTTAAGGTCATCTGATATGATTACCCCCAGGTCCCTTTCCACTTTTGTTGTTGTTACTACCTCCCCCATTGTGTAATCTTCCCCTGGGTTTTTGTTTCCCAGGTGCATTATTCTGCACTTCTTTGCATTGAATCCAAGCTGCCATACTTCTGACCATTCCTCCAACCTTGCCAAGTCCCTTCTCATCCTTTCCATGCCTCTTTGTGTAGCAGCCCTGTTGCAGATCTTTGTGTCATCTGCAAAGAGGCATACTTTTCCTTCCAGTCCCTCTGCAATGTTACTTATAAAGACATTAAAAAGGACTGGTCCCAGTACTGAACCCTGCGGTGCCCCACTAATAACCCCTCTTTCTTCAGAGTGGACTCCATTTACAATTACCTTCTGTGTCCTGTTGTCCAGCCAATGTTTTACCCAGGCTACCACCCTGGGACCCACTCCCAGGCTGGTTAATTTGATTATTAATCTTTTGTGTGGAACTGTGTCAAATGCCTTGCTAAAGTCTAGGTAGGCCGTGTCCACAGCCCCTTCCTGGTCTACTACTTTGGTCACCCAGTCAAAGAAATCAGATTCATCTGACATGACCTTCCCGCTGTGAATCCATGCTGCCTTGGGTCCTGTGCCCCACTTGCCTCAAGATACTCAACAATTCTTTCCTTCAGAAGTGATTCCATCACTTTCCCTACCACAGAAGTCAAACTGACAGGTCTTTAGTTTTCTGCCTCTGTCTTGTTCCCACTTTTGTGAGGGGGAATCACATCCGCCTTCCTCCAGTCCTCAGGTACCACAACAACCTCCCTAGATTTGTTAAAAAGGGTAGTCGGTGGTGTCACTAGTTCTCCCCTTAATTTTTTTAGAATTTATTTATTTATTGAATTTTGATGACTGGGTTGGCCCACTGGGCTGCGAAGGTCCCTTTTTCAGTGGCGACCCAGGGAACAGAAAAATACAGTAAAATACATACAACCAGGTGATACAGGGTAACAAGAAGTATACACAAAGTGAGGATAACAATACAGGCAGTTTTTCAATTAGTAGACCATAAGTGCAGCCCCTGAAGTAATCTAGGGTGAAATCCATCAGGCCCCATTGCTTTGTCCACCTTCAGTTTGAGTTCTTTCAGAACCCTTTCTTCTGTGAAAGGACTGGGATAGACCGCCCTATCCAGAGTGCTTCTGTTAATTGGATTAGGCACCTCCCTCTCCTCCTCCTCCTCTTTTGTGACTACTGAGCAGAAGTATTAATTTAGTATCCCTGCTTTTTCACTGTCTCTCTCTGCCCACCCACCATCCATTCTATTCAGCCTCACTATCCCTTCCCTTGTCTTTCTACACTCCCTGATGTACCTATAAAAGATTTTATCCCCTGTTTTAACTGAGTTAGCTATATTTTGCAATATATTATAGATCGAGAGAGTGCTCAATGTTATTTTTTTTAAATGTCCCAGAATGTGCCCATTTCCAGGGAATCTGCATGTGAGACGGTCTTCACAGAATAAGAGTATCTCACATTCAGGGAAAAGGAGCACTCCGATTGGTCGAGAGCATGCCATTGATCTATCATTGCAATTCTTTCCCCTGTCCCTTGGACTTTATTTGCTTTGGCTGCTTGTTTTTTTTTTTTTTTTTTTACACTTGAAATAATCAGGGCATGTTCCCTTTAATATGGCTCAGACCAGGTTTTCATTAGTATTCCCTGCTGGTTTTGAATACACATTGTTTAACATCCTTTTTCTTGTAACTATACTGAACAAACATCAGAAGAGCACTGACCTCCCCTCCTAACCACTCAGTCATGCTCTATATGCCAAAAAAACATGCTGTAGTCACTATTAGAAGTATTGCTTATTTTATTTTAACTCAGTTTAAAATACCAATGCTGAAACAAACAGCATACAAACAGACTTCTCTGAAAAAAATGGCACCAGCGGTTCCAAAATGTCAGTTCCATTCCGCCTTTGTGTGGAGCGGCAGTCAGCCAGCTAAGTTTGTTTCCCTATACTGTTTGTATCTATGCTGTTTGTTCCAGAATTGGTATTTTAAATTAAGTTAAAATTAAAAGTACAGTTATGTAAGAACTTACCATAACAGTAGATCTTTAAGAGGAGCTCTTTCAGCAGGCAACACCAGTAGGACTGAAGCCACCAGGCACCAGGACCACACAGAAAACTTTGAGCTAGTAGTCTAAAACTGGGGACCGCCCCCACCAATGTTAGCACACTGATGTCTGCCTATCCTGTAAAAGGGGGCAGTCAATCACACCTGCCTCTGTTTTCTCGCCGGAGACCCCGACAGGTGGTGAAAAGGAGAACCGTGGTGGATCTTCAAAGTCGAGGAAAGGGGACAAGAAGAAGTTGTACACAGGGGAAGAAACCAACGGGGGGGGGAAGGAGGGAAGGAGGGAGGGAAAGCAGCGACTACTGCAAGAGCTCCTCTCAAAGATCTATTGTTATGTTAAGTTCATATGTAACTGTTTTATCTTACTTCAAGGGGGCTCTTGCAACAGGCAACACCAGAGGGACTGAGTCCCAAGCAGTACCAGAACTGACCAAAAAGACAGCCAGGAGGAGGCAAAAGGTGTCCGCTGAAAGCTCAGGAAAGAAGTCCCTGAAGGACTGCAAGTCCAAAATTGGCCCCGTATCTAGAAGCAATGTCCAGACTGTAGTGTTAAATGAAGGTATGGACAGAACTCCAAGTGGCAGCCACACAAATGTCTGCAGCAGGCACATTTTTGAAACAGGTGGCAGAAGCAGCCATACCTCTGGCAGAGTGGTGTTTCACTGCACCAGGCAAGGACTTGTTGTACTTGCAGTATCAGTAAGCAATGCAATTAGTCAACCATTTTGACAAACACTGCTTTGAAACAGGTGCCCCTTCTCTCTTAGGGACAAATAAAATAAACAACTAGCCAGTCTTCCTAACAGTCTATGTGCAGTTTGTAGAATACCGAAGCACCCTATGAACATCCAAGTTATGGAGCAAGGCACCCCCCGATAAGAATATTCAGGGAAATAAACTGGTAGGTGGATGGATTGGTTCAACGTAAACTCAGACACCACCTTGGGTGAAAACTTAGGATTAGTGCACAAAGACACCCTGTCTTTGTGAAAAAATAAATAAGGCTCTTTACACATCAGAGCCTGAAGCTTGGAAATCCTCCAAGCAGAAGTAACAGCAACCCAAAAGAGAGCTTTCCATGACAGAAAGCACAGCTTACAACTTGCGGCCGGTTTAAAGGGAGGCAGAGTGAGCTTTTCCAGCATGAAAAGAAGGTCCCATGGATGGACAGGGTCCCAGATGGGAGGCTTCAAATACAGGATACCTCACAAGAATGTGCAGGAACACATCTAGTTGGGCAACAGATTTGCTCTCAATAGGTGCATAGTACACAGAAATGATGGAAAGGTGCACCTTAAGAGAGGAGTACCCCAAGCCTGAGTCCAAAAGGGAGAGCAGGTACTCCAAAATCAAATTCACTGGGCAGGTGAGGGTATCCAGGTGGCGAGCAGTGGCCCAGAGGAAGAAGCACTTCCACTTCAAAGCAAAGGTGGCTCTAGTGGAAGGTTTTCTAGTAGCAACCAGGACATCAACCCTGGAAGAAACCCCAAAGCGGGCAAAATCTAAGTCTGCAGAAGCCACAGAAGTAGAGGCAGAAAGTTGAGGTCTGGATGGACCAGGGTGCCTTGTTCCTGGGAAAGCAAGCCGGTGCACAGGGGCAAGGGTACTGGAGGTTCCACTGCCAGCTGCTGCAGCAGGGGGAACCAAATCTGACATGGCCAATAGGGGGCTATGAGGATCATCTTGGCCCCCTCTGACTGAAGCTTGAGGAGAACCCTCTGCAGGAGTAGGAAGGGAGGGAGGGAAGGCATACAGGAACCTCCCTTTCCAGGAGAGGGACAACATGTCACACCAAAAAACTCCAGACCCCAGATCGAGTGAGCAGGAAAGTGGCAGTTTTGCATTGAGTGGGGACACAAAAAGGTCCATCTCTGGATGGCCTCACCTATTGAAGAGGTCTTCAATCACTGAGGCAATAGTTCCCACTCTTGAGCCCTTGACCTGAACCAGCTGAGACTGTTGGCCAGGATGTTTTGGGCATCTGGGACATGAACGGCTGAGAGTTCCAGGCCATGCTCGATAGCCCAGTACCAGACTTGCATTGCTTCCCAACAGAGGGGGCATGAGTGGATGCCACCCTGATTGTTTATGTAGTATACTAAGGATATGTTGTCCATCTGCACCAGCAGTGGGCAGGGAAAACTGTGGGTCTGAAAGGCCTGCAGGACATAAAGAACTGCTTGCTTCTCTAGCACACTGATGTGGAGATGCTGCTCCGCTTCAGACCAGGTCAGCCAAGTAAGCACCCCAGCCAGGACCCAAGGCATCTGTCATGAGGATCTGCTGAGGGGACACAGCCCAAAAGGAGACTCCTTGCAGGAGATTGGCAGGGTTCTGCCACCACTCCTCACCGAATCGGAGACCATAACTGGCTGATCCAGGTCATCAATGCACCTGTCCCATTGAACCCAAAGGGTCCATTGGGGAACCCACATGTGCGGGCAGCAGTGGGCCTGGAAGACCTGGATATGAATATAGGCATCCTGTATGTCCAGGAGCAGAACCAGTTGCTCTGGCACAGGAGGGGCAGTAGTCCCTAGAGGGTGACCATCCTGAAGCATTTGTACTCTAGGTATAGGTTCAGCTGGTTGGAATATGAGGCTGGAGAAGAAGACATAAACTAAGTAGAAAAAATACAGAAAACTTGATGTTTTAAACACTAAAAAGAGAAAAAAATAAAAACACAGGTTAAACGTGAGAAAATGGTGGTTGACTGAATCTGGCATTCATGGCGGTCCGATGTGCACAGGTTGATGGTGAAAAAGAACTGAGGTAGCTGTGGGGGACCTTCCCCTTTTATAGGATAGGCAGACGTCAGTGTGCTGACCTCAGCGGGGGCAGTACCCCGTGGTAGACTGCTAGTTAGACATTTTCCGTGTGGTCCTGGGGCCTGGCAGCTTCAGTCCTATCAGTGCTGCCTGCTGCAAGAGCCCCCTCAAAGTGAGATCTAGTAATACTTTTGCTAATAGTGACAACAGAATGATCTTTAGCACATAGTGCATGACTGAGTGGTGGGAGGGGAGGCTGGAGCATTTCTTATGTTTTTCTCTTTGTCACAATGTATTGAAGTTGCACAGCTGCATCCCATGGAGTGGAGCAGTAATTCATAGAGTAAAAATGAACAAGCATGCAGCAGACACTGCTTCATGACCCTATGGAACAAAAAGTGTACAATCATAGTTGAGAATACTGATGAAAATATGGTTCAAGCCATATTAAAAGGAACACTCCTGTTGTTTTGGATGTGAAAAGATGTTCTAAAGCAAACTCAAAGTGGGGGAAAGAAGGGTATCATAAGGTCAGGAGATAAGGGGCAATCTAAAATAGAATAAAAAAGTATAGGTCAGAATTGTCACTGCTACCTTGAACTGCTGCTTTAAGCGTGCCATGAATTTACACCCCTTACACATGTAGCAATGTTTAGTGAATTGTGCACAGGCTCCTTTACAGTAGCAGCCACAGACACTGCCAGCTATTTCCTGAAATTTCAGTGATATTTCCTGAAATATCTCCTGCTTTCTGCATTTCCACAGCAGGGGCAGCAGAGAGAAACTCTTCAGATATCATCTACAGGCTGATGTAGTTTAGTATCAGTGACTGACCATGCTGGTAATGCAACCCCTGACAGTTCTGCAACATTAAGGAAAATGGCTGAAGGAGGTACTGCACCAAAGTCCACGAGCCACTTCACTGTGGCTTTTCTGGGGCCATATGGGTGAGTGTTTAGTTTAGTCTAGTTTAGTTTAATTTATTGTTCGAAAATTAAGTCATTGCAAATTATTAAAAACTAAAGACATAAATAAATCCTAAGAAATCCTTATAAGGAACAATCATAAAAAAATTGCTGCACAATAAATTATATAAACATCAATTCTCTTTCAACACATTTCCAGTAACTAATACAAGTTAATCACAATTCCATCTATTCATACACTTACATCATCTCTAACTGTAGGTTTAAACAATAAAATACACTTCCCCAATCACCAACATTCTTGATCAATAGATAGTCAAGTCCGATTTCCATTTACAATAAACTTTCAATTAAAAAATGTTTAATTTTCCTTGCCTTAATACAAGAAATTGTATAGAAATATATAGCTAGAGCTCTAGTAGCTATTTCATCTTTGTTATATATCAAGATTTTCACCAATAAATGTTTATTGAAAATTTTCTCAAGATCATTTCCACCAAAAATTGTTTTAAGGAGCAAATGTCTTGGTCCATCATACCGGGGACAATTGCACAACACATGAACCAGATGCTCTGGTTCACCGATGCCGCAATCACAACTAGCTTGGTGATTTGCAATTTTTTTTGTATCTTTTATTCATTATATTACTTGGAAAGGTCTCAAATTTATATCTTGTAAATATTGTTCTTAGTTTAGGATCTACCAGTGATTGTAAATACATTTGTATACTAAAATTATCCTCATTACTGTTTACAAACCATGGTGAAAATCTTGAAATTTTAATTCTTTCTTTGTCCATATTAATCCAATAATCTTTCACTTTTTTGCTAATGTATTTCTTGTATTGTAAACTTAATATAATGTTTTTTATTATATAATCTCTTAAAAAAATTATTTTGTATCTCATCAATAGTGTATAAATTGTATTAAGCCATGGCAACTTATAGCATTCAGTCATCATCCAGTTTTGCTTTTCCAACAGACACATCTTGATAATTCTGTTACAGACTGCCTAGTCAATCGGAGCCAAAAATTGATTTTTTTAGTATCTAATACTGCTTCCATATTATCAAGACCTAATTCCACTCTGATATATGGAGCTGGAAAGGAACTAGGAACCATAAAAGTCTTTCTCAATACTTTATGTATGGGTATCATAAAGCTTTCTCTTTTCTTTGTATCCCATATTTCAGACGCATATGTAATTTGAGCAATATATTTAGCTCTAATAGCTAGAATAATTGGTTTTATTGAAAACCCTCCATATGCTGAACTAATCTTCCCCAAGGCCAAAGCTGGGTTTTTTTTTATTTTTTTTTTTTGCCTGTTGGATAGCTCCCGCTATATGTTTATTCCAAGTACCTCTTGCTGTCATTGTTAATCCCAAATAGACATATGATGTTACTATGTCTATTTTATGGGATCCCATTGCCCATACACCCAATGATTTATTTTTACCAAAAACAACTATCTGTGTCTTTGTTTTATTAACCTGCAGTTCAAGATCATTGGATATTTTAAACAAGTGATCAATCTGGTTCTGGAGTCCATTGCTAGTTAGGGAAAACAACAATATATCATCAGCAAATGCTAGAATTGGACATTTCTGATGTAAAATCTTTGGACGATCTATATCATTAGTCTCAAGTTTCCTTATAAGGGTATCAATGTATATTGAAAATAGAATTGGGACTAGGACACATCCCTGTCTCACTCCTCTAGTTGTCACTATATTTTTGGTTAACTGCCCATTTGCTCCATACCTAGTTTTTGTCCAAGTATTTGTGTAAAGTCTTCTAATTATGTGTATAAGGTGTATATCAATACCCTTTTGGAACATAATGTTCCACAATATACTTCTATTAATAGTATCAAATGTCAATTTATAATCGACAAACAATACATAGAGTTGCTGTTTTCATATATTAAGATATGGAATCACTTCTGAAGGAAAGAATTGTCGAGTACCTAGAAGCCAGAGGGGCACAGGACCCAAGGCAGCATGGATTCACAGTGGGAAGGTCATGCCAGATGAATCTAATAGATTTCTTTGACTGGGTGACCAAAGTAGTAGATCAGGGAGGGGCTGTGGACATGGCCTACCTAGACTTTAGCAAGGCATTTGACTCAGTCCCACACAAAAGATTAATATACATGTTAGCCAGCCTGGGAGTGGGTCCCAAGATAATAGCCTGGGTAAAGAATTGGCTGGAGAATAGGACACAGAGGGTAATAGTAAATGGAGTCCACTCTGAAGAAAGGGGGGTTACTAGTGGGGTGCAGTATTAGGACCGGTCCTCTTCAATGTCTTTATAAGCAACATTGCAGAAGGACCGGAAGGAAAAGTATGTCTCTTTGCAGATGACACAAAGATATGCAACAGAGTTGATGCACAAGGTGGGGTGGAAAGGATGAGAAGGGACTTGGCAAGGTTAGAGGAATGGTCAAATGTAGCTTGGATTTAATGCTAAGAAGTGCAAGGTAATGCACCTGAAACAAAACCCAGGAAGAGTACACAGTGGGGGTGAGATACTAACAACAACAAAAATGGAAAGGACCTGGGGGTAGTCATATCAGATGACTTAAAGGTGGGCAAGTAATGTGGGAGGCAATAAGGGAGGGCTGGGGGATACTGGGATGCATAGGAAGGCATCACCAGTAGAAAACAGGAAGTTGTTATCCTCTGTACAGACAGCTGGTGAGACCCCATCTGAGTACTGTGTGCAGTTCTGGGAGACCCAATCTCCACAAAGACATAGACAAGATAGAAGCTGTTCAGAGGAGGGCAACTAAAATCATGCAGGGTCTGCACCGGAAGACATATGAAGAGAGACTAAAGGAGCTTAATATGTATAGCCTCGAGGAAAGGAGGGAGAGGGGGGGACATGATAGAAACTTTCAAGTACCTCAAGGGAATCAACAAAGTCCAAGAGAGTAGCATCTTTCAAAAAAAGAGGTGTGCAAGAACAAGGGGGCACAAATTGAAGATGGGGGGTGGCTCAGAGATAACGTAAGGAAGTATTTTTTCACAGGGAAGGTTGTGGATGCATGGAACGGCCTTCCAGAGGAGGTTGTGGAGTCAAAAACAGTGGTTCAATTCAAGCATGCATGGGACAGCCATAAGGCAATTCTAGGGGGTGGGGTAGAAAGAAGTAGGCTGCTGGTTAACTAGGATCTGCAGCTTATCCATTAGGTAGGGAAATGGGCAGACTGGGTGGGCCAAACGGTCCTTATCTGCCATCAAATTCTATGTTTCTATTATAGCCTGCCCTAAAACCAGCTTGGAACCTACTAACTCCTCCCACTCTTTCCAAGTCAATCAGTGATTTATCTAATATAGTTTTTGTAAATATTTTCAATGAGACATCTAATAAGCTTATAGGTCTATACGTTGCTGGGTCACATCGATTTCCCTTTTATAAATAGGGACAATAATTGCTCCTTGCCAAGTAGATGGGAGGAAAGAGTCCTGGAGAATCCAATTAAATACAGTCACAAATAGGTTAACGCAAGCAGAGGGATTTGTTAAATACACCTCTGCAGGGATTAAATCAGGTCCTGGGGCTTTATTTTTCTTCATAGTTTTAAGGGCCAAGTATTTTTCCTTTCTTGTAATATTTACATTTGTATTTTGTACTTCATTTTCTATGTATAATGGAATCTTGATTTCAACAAAGCCATCAAAAATTCCCTCATAGTACTGGACCCATTTTTGTTCATCAATATATGTATCTATTTTGGTTCTATATGTACTTATACCCCTTGAGACTAATGTCCAACATTTTTTACTATCACCTTTGTATAAGACATTCAGCATCTCGTTCCATTTGTTCCATTGATACTGTTGTTTTTTTTAGCTTTTAAGAACAAATTATAAATTTTCCTGTGCTAATTTAAATTTTTCCATGTGTTAATATTATTAACTCTTTTAGCATCCCTAACTTTAGCATTCAATATTTGCTTCTTTAGTTGGCACTCACCATCAAACCAGGTATTGACTGAATTGAAATGGTCTTTCCAGAGGACTTGCTTATACAATTTGGCTGTAATAATCTGAAAAATGTCTTCTACCAATTTACATAATTTCTCTAAATTTGATTCATAGGAATCTCTCTCTAATACTTTAAAGATTAAGCATTCTGTCTGTACTGCAAGTTTAGCTTCCAATTGTATATTCCACTTTAACCTCTTATTGTATCTTACTTCCTCAATGGGATCTTCCTCAAAACAATCAATGTTTGTCTCTTATGGTTGAACCATTTTTCCTAACAGAATAATGGGGAGATGGTCACTTTCTGGTCTAGTCACCACAGAAATACTATCCCAGAATTTAATATCTCCTGACCAATACATCATGTCAAGCAGAGAAGTTCCTGTTGACTTGATGTAGGTACATTGTCCTTGTAGGTCGCCTCTTAAGTGGCCATTCAAAGGGTATAAATTATAAATTCCCAATATTTCAATTAATTTTCTATCTGCTTCATTTATTTTCATATCCATTGTATTTCTTATTTTTGGTTCTAATTCTTGCTGAAAATTAAAAAATGTATTGTCCATCAAACCATCATATTGTCCAATTCTAGCATTTAAGTCTCCTACCATCAATACATCCTAATTTGGATATTTTAACTGAATGTCCAATAAAACATTGTTCAATGAGTTCCATAATTTAACATTATAGAAACGAGATTGTTTTGGGGGGAAATAAACATTTATTAATATAATCTTGGTACCCGTAGTAGCCAATAAGAGAACTATTATATTTTTATCAACATATAATGGACGATGTTCACTAAACAGACCTAGTCTGACATAAACTACTGACCCACCAGAGGGTCTACCTAATTTGCTTTCCCTAATTGCTAAGGTATGAGTTAGTTCATACTCATTTAAAAAGACTACTTCTTCTTTCTCATGCCATGTCTTTTGTAAACAAATAATATCTGCAGTTTTAATAAAGGACAGAAAGTCTAGAACAGAATTCCTACTCACCAACCCTGCTATATTCCAGGAAAGAATCATGTTACTTCTCATACTATTTTTCTTTAATTGTATTGTGTCATTGACTAAGTAAGGAAGTCAAACAGTAACCTGTTGCTTCTCAGTAATAAAAGGACAATTCCCCCATACGGATTGTCCAAAATTATCTTTTGGATCCACTAGAAACATCCCTAATGCATCCAACTTATTATATTCCTTCAGTAAATCCTGTGCAAGACTTCCATCTCTAACTTGAATGTCTATTTGGGTATTTGTCCCTATTCTTGTTGCTTTCATAATTCCTTGATTCCCCAGTTGTATCTGTAAAACAGTTCTAAACAAGTTACATATGACACCCTTAAGTTTTCCATTGGTTTCTTTAGGAATAGGTGTCATTCCATATATTGAGAGAGTTACTGGAGCTTCACCTTCTTTTTTCTGTGATCTTACATTGAATAGTTCTCTATCTGGAAAGGTGACTATCTGCCCTCTTTGTTCAATTAATTCTGCATTGTACCAAATATAATTTGCAACTTTTGGTCAGCATACTTAGATTTCTACTGTACGCTCTCTGCCATCTCTAGCTTCAATTAGATGCATCATATCATTGATAGTAATATCCAGGTCATAAAAGTAGTTGCTTTGTACATATTCCTTCAACTTATTTTCTGATACCTTAGGCCATTCGTAATATGCCATACATCTTATCATTGGTAAAATGTCATCGTTTGAAATATTTTTTCTCTTTTCCATGTTCCCAGATGGTTCTGCTCCAGCAATCACATTTTGTTTTTCAGTAACCAATTTGTTATATGACAGTTGCATTGGTTTACCCACTATATTAATACTATCTGTTTCAGTGGAATAACATTTTCTAAGATCAATTTCTTTATCTACCATAGCTAAGTGTTTGAATAAATCTGTTGAGGGCACAGATAAGTCACATTTGCCATATACATCTTTATTGTTAGTCCCTATTTCTGATTCTAGTTCTAATTCAGAATCTCTAATCTCTTCTCTAATCTCCTCTCCTTTTTCTCCTTGTACTATTATATTCTCATCCTCTTTCTCGTAGCACTCAGTTATCTTTTTCCCTGTTTTATTGATTATATCTAAAGTTTGTAATGTGTCATCACCCTTTCCTTGCTGATTTTTTTGTGGCTGTACTAACTTTCCTTTTTTCTTATTCTTTTTTATATTATTTCCATTATCTTTCTTTTGTATGGGCAACCTATCTCTCTTTTGTTTTTCTTTGATTTCTTATTTTTCTTATCAACTACTTTTCCTGTATCCTCAAATATGAGAGATGAAAAATCAGGCCTTAATTGTGGATCACATGTTGTGCAAGGAGTTTGTACTGAAGGAGTAGAGTTTCTTCCTACATTAGGATTTTCTTCTATAATCATAAAGGAATCCATAGGAGGTGTAGGAGATAATATTTCTAATTTGCTTTCTAGGGAATCCAGTTTGACTTTGCTTACAGCAATATCATACTTTACATTTTCAATCTCATTTTTTAGTGCAATCAACTGTTCCATTAGAAGCAAATTTGCAGTATACTGGTGACTCATATGGGCCACCAAGTCATCATTGAGACTAATTGGTATATACTGTGGTATATCCTCCAAATTGGAACAATTAACAATCTTAGATTTCTGTATAATAACAGGATTTAACTTTTAACTTTCTTTATTTTCATAGTTAGATGCTAGATTTTTCATTCCTTTAATAGTCCTTTGCAGTTCAATATTAACATTTCTTAGTTCAGTAGTAGGGACCAAAATCATATCATTAGCTGAATCAGTTGCACCCCTTTTGGGAGTTTCATTAATCAACTCCTTATTTATGTCCATGTGATCATTAGTCCCCGAATTTTGCTCATAATAAAAATTTGAATAAGAAAAGTTAAGGGAAGCTTCTAGATCTATGGCCTTACTGTCACCTCCATCTATTCCTATGCTAGGAGTTATACTTACTAGACCAGTTGTAGTGTCAATTCCATGCCCAATTAGCTCCATGCTAGCATGGAAATGACCATTACAGTTAATTGGTTCTACCCCAGTTTCCAGGGTCTCAGCAGAATATCTACGTAACTCGGGTGTCCGCTCCAAAGATTCACTCAATCAAGCTTCCATAATTGGATGATTTATCCCCCCTTTTTGATTAGACTCTGGCACTAACAATGATGTAGAAGTTTTATCTGGTTCTAATCTTGTTAGTCAAGATAGATTATCTGTTATTTTTGCCTGCCTTGTTCTACCCAGATTTTTCTTTTTACCCTCTTCTAATACAAATTCACTAAGTAGTGGGGAGCAAGAGATTTATAATTTTCTCTGCTGTCTAGTACTAACCATTTTTCCAATCCTCTCCTTTATCACAATAAGTCAAGAAAATTAAACTGTTTAAAATCCGATTATAATAAAAAAGTTTAAAAGTTTAAAATTTTTGCTAGCATACACACAGACTATGATAGAACAGACAGGAAAACCCCATCCAGAGAGCAACTCCCTCTTCTCTACTTTCACTACTCTCTAATCTTTTCAGGGGAATCATAATCACAATCCTCACAAAGAACGCACAAAAAATGTATAAAATATACAAAGAACAACGTGCATCTAGACTCCTGGGAGAGAGGTTCAAATGGTTAAAAATAATTCCAGAACAATTCAGAATACTTGAGTCCAAATTAGAATTCAAAGGTCAAGTTTCAAATTCCCACACAGGGCGCTTGCTTATTAGATGTTTTCTTCCCTTGAATAGAGTGGAAGAGACAGCAAACAAATAGCTGCAACAGTGTTCAGCAGCAAGAGCAAAGATAGAAGCGAGCAATGCTGTAGTAGTCCTGGATCTCAGCAGTAGAATAAAAGGATATCTACGTTGCTTCCTTACACCAATGCCTGCGTTTGTATTCACACTTGTGTGCTCATTCTTCTCCCCCACTAGAAGTAAAAAGAAAAACTCAATAACCACTTATTGAATTTGCAATTTTTCAGTTTGAACCGTAACAGCAAAACTATCTGCTATAACATCAAATGCACTTACTGACGTCAGGGTATGGAGTGATATGATTATCCAGCTAACTCTGTAACTCTGGGACCATAACAACTAGAATGCGCTAGTTAACCTAACAAAGAAAGAAACAAATCAGTTTAATACTGAAATCGCACCAAAAATAAATACAGAAATAAACTATAAAATCCAATGTAACATGATAATATAGTCAAAGAAATTTCTTGATCGTGACATCCAAACTAAGCAATAAGAAAAAATTACTCACCTTAGTAATTGCTTTTCTTCTCATGGAGTCTTGCTATATTAGGACCTTTGCAGTATGCCCCTGGCTTTTGACTGCCCCGGAGATGAAATAGTTAACTCCAGAGAAATCTGGAGTTCCACAGCGCGAAGGCGCTTATTGAAAGCTCTATCTGGGTTGTTTGAACCCAAACTGTCAGGTTCTTTACGAGGCTAAACTAACATAGCAAGTCTGTGTGAAAAGCCTTACACTAGCCATTGGCTACCTACAACAGTAGAGACCACCAAAACACAACACCAATAAGAAAAACAGTATCGCATTATTGTTAGGATAACCCTTGACAATCATTACTAGGCGCCCTCTGCCCAAAGACTCAAGTCCAGAGAGGCCCAGCTACCAATTAATAAAAAATAGAAACTATCTAGTTCCAACCCAAGAAAGAAAAGGGGGGAACGAGAAGTTAAACAGGCATGACACAGTGATTGCACCAATTTGCCAACCCCATACCCAAGTAGGGATTCTGAGAGGGGTAGGAGGGAGGGTTGTCTCATATAAGCAAGACTCCATGAGAAGAAAAGCAATTACTAAGGTGAGTAATTTTTTCTTCAAACACCATGAAGTCTTGCTTATATTAGGACCTTTATAGAGTACACAGCAGCACTTTACGGGAGGAGGGTCAGAACCTACTTAGGAAATAGGCTCTGCAGGACAGCTGTGCCAAAGCGAAGCATCTCTCCTGGACTGGACGTCCAGGGAATAATGCTAGTGAAAGTGTGGACTGTCTTCCAGGTAGCAGCTTGACAGATTTCCAAAATGGAATATCTCTAGCAGCCGCTAGAGATGCAGCTGTACCCTGGTGGAATGAGCCCTCAGACCTGAGGGTCGCCTTGCCCAGTTTTTGATAACAGAACTGGATACAAGAGACAATCCACCTAGCAATTGACCTCCTAGTAGCAGGCCCCCTTACCCACATCTCCATAGGTAAGGAAGAGCTGGAGGGATTCGAACCTGTGACCCTTGGTACGATCTAAATAATAGCTAAGGGCCTTTTACGTCCAAACTGTGCAAGCTTCTCTCACCAGAAGAGGAGTGCTCAGTAAAAATACTGGAAGAGAGATGGATTGGTTAAGATGAAAATCTGAAACCACCTTAGGTAAAAACTTTCTGTTAGTCCTGAGGATCACTTTATCTCTGTGGAAAGAATGAAATCCTCTTCCACTGACAAGGCTTGCAATTCACTTATACACCTAGCAGAAGTGATAGCCACTAGAAAAACAGTTTTCAAGTTAAGAACTTGAGATCTGCCGAATCCAGAGGCTCAAAGGGAGGTTGCATTAGCTGGGCAATGCAAATATTCAAGTCCCATGCAGGGTTGGTTCCCGAAAGGAGGATTAGTATGAAGTAACCCTTTGAAAATTTGGCAAACACAGGGTGAGAAGAAAGAGAAACTGGTTTTCCTGCAGAAATAAAAACTGAAACAGCTGCCAAATGAACCTTTAAGGTAGCTGGTTTGAGGCCTAAGGAATTTAAGTGGACCAGGTAGTCCAGCAAAATAGGCAGGTCAGCTGATTCTGGGTGATTTGCTTCTCAGAACACCAAAATGAGAATCTCTTCCATTTAGAATTATAAGTGGCTCTAGTGGAAGGCTTTCTGGAGGCCTTCAAAATATCCAAGACACCTTGAGAAAGGTGTAAATGAGCAAACTCTAACTCCTCAAGAACCAAGCCTTGAGGTGGAGGGAGTTGAGATCCGGATACCACACTCTCCCCTGTGCACAGATCAGCAGGTCGTGAGCCCTGGGCAAGGTCAGGGGAGGGTGGAATGATAGAGACAGAAGAAGAGGGTACCAAGGCTGCCTGGCCCAGTCTGGAGCAATCAGAATCACCCTGCAAGGCTGAGTTCTGATTTTTACTAAAACCCTGAAGAGTAGAGGGAACGGAGGGAAAGCATAGAGGAACTTTCCCTCCCAATCCAGCTGAAAGGCATCCAGGGGACTGACCCCAGAACTGGGGCCTGCAGCAAACAGGGAAGTTTGTGGTTGTCTGGGGCTGCAAAAGATCTATCTGAGGAGTGCCCAGCTGGCAAAGATTGACCCCAGCACTTGAGGGTTCAGAGCCATTCGTGATGGCCCTGAGAAATCCTGCTGAGGGCGTCCGCTAGGACATTGTCCTTCCCTGGGAGGTGAACCGCTATCAGAGAGGTGTTCAGGGAATAGGCCAGAGACCACAACTTCATTGCTTCGGTGCATAGGGCTGAAGAGCGAGTGCCCCCTTGCTTGTTGATGTACCACATTGTTGTGGTATTGTCTGTCCTGACTTGAACAACTTTGTTCTGGACAGTTTCTGAAAAACCTGGAGAGCTAGGAAGACAGCTCTGAGCTCCAGCAGATTGATGTGAAGCAGAGATTCCTGAGGGACCAAACTCCCTGAGTTGAAAGGTCGCCCAGGTGAGCTCCCAACCCAACAGGGACGCATCCGTGGTGAGGATGAGGGAGTGAGGGACAGGAAGGAATGGGACCCTGAGGACAGGTTGCTCCGATCCAGCCACCACTGGAGAGCTAGGATCAGAGTCTTGGTCACTGGGACCAATTTGGTAAGGGGGTCCCTCCTTTGAGACCAATAGGACCTCAAGTGGAACTGAATGTCCCTCATCTGAAATCTTGCCCCTAGCACAACAGCTGTAGAGGCAGCCATGTGCCCCAGGAGTTGCAGAAAGTGCCTTGCTGGTCGAGAGACCTGCATGGAGAAAGAAGATGCCAGGGTAATGAGTTTGTCCACTCTTTTCGGAGGGGAGGAATGCCCTGGCTAACTTTGTGTTCAGCTCTGCACCTATAAAAGTTAGTACCTGAACTGGTTCGGAGAACTGACTTGGAACATTCAGCAGGAACCCCAGAAAGGTGAGGAGTTCCTGGGTGATTTGCAAGTGGGATTTTACCTGCTCTGATGACTGACCCACAATAAGCCAGTCGTCCAAGTAGGGAAACACAGCTATCCCTTGTCTTCTTAAGTGGGCCACTACTACAGCTAGACATTTTGTGAAAACTCTTGGAGCAGAAGTGAGTCCGAAGGGCATTGCCTGAACTGGTAGTGGCCGAGGCAGTTCGAACCTGAGGTACTTTCGGTGAGAGGCCCTGATTAGAATATGGAGTAGGCGTCCTTGAGGTCCAGGAAGCTAGCCAGTCCCTGGCCTCAAGGATGGCAAAATCATTACTAAAGTCAGCATTTTGAACTTTGGTTTTACAAGATGCTTGTTCAGAAATCTTAACCAAGATGGGCCGCCAGTCTCCTGTCTTTTTGGGGTCAGGAAGTACCTTGAGTAAGACCCTTGCTCTGGTGGCAAGGGGGACCCTTTCCACTGCTTTGCAGTCCAAAGAGAGAAACCTCCACTTCTAGTGCGAGGGTTTCTAAAAGACTTGAGGGGAAGTGCCTGGCTCTCATCTTGGGAAACTGTTTGAAACTGAGAACCAAGCCTTGGCTTACCACCTCCAGAACCCATTTGTCGAGGTTAGGGACAACCAGTTCTGGCAGAAATAAGCCAGTCTGCCCCACCGTGCAGAGAGAGTCGGCCCCAGACACCCCGTCAGGGTGCCTGCTAGCAGGAGCAGCTTTAGGTTGGGAGAAGGCCTGCCTGTTCCCCGTCTGCCTCTGCCTCTGAAAAATCCTCTCTGTGCAAAAGCAGAAGAAGCCTGGAATTGGTAAAAGGCCTATTGAAGGCCTGCCCTACCCTGGGGCATGCCTATGTTGAGTGGCATGCCTTTCCTTAGCTTGGGCATTTTTGTAAGTAGTTCTGTATTCATCCATCTTTTCATGTAATTTTCTGTTTGTTCTCCAAACAGAGAATTTCCTATAACAGGAAAATCTATAGCCTTTGACTGGGTATCTTGGGACAGATTAGTGCATCTGAGCCATGCCAACCCTCGAAGAGCTACAGAAGTGGCCATGACCCTAGAGGAAACATCATTAACATCAACAGCAGCATGAAATTGAACTTTAGAGGCTTCAATGCCATCAGCAGCCTGTTCCAACTCACTAGCCAGCTGGCCATGGGCCTGCTTGGCCAACTGCAATATAGTGTCCCATCTAGATTTCTGATATCTAGCCACATAAGCCATATAATTAACCTGTCTGAGTCCCAAAGAAGCTGCCACATACTGTTTTTTCGCCATGGCATCAATCTTCCTGGAATCCTTATCAGGAGGATGTGAAGCCAGGAATATTAGCCTTGTCACAGGCCGCAGCTTGCACCACACCTACATGACTACACTGTTCAGTAAGGAAGTCTGTATTAGGCCTGATAACGATACCTTCTGTCCATTTTTTTATCTACAGGAGGGACAGAAAAAGGATTTTTTAAAATCTTAGTGGTTTCTCTCCTAAATGACTTATGTAAAGGAATAGACAACCTTCTAGCCTCTGGAATATCCATCATTTCCACATAGTCAGGCTCCTCTTGCTCATCCACAGCCTCTTCTAAGGGGAGCTGGAGAGTTTCTGCTACTTTCTTATAAAATCTGAAATGAGATGGGGACTCAGACAATAAAGGGGGAGACTCAAAGGGTCTGTCTGGAGAAATGTCCAGTTCTATTGGCACTTCCAGACCTTCCCAATCACAATTACAATCATCAAAATCTTCCTCCCCCTCCTGTGGTTCATAAAAATCCCCAACATCATAATCCTGAACCACTGGACCTGAACGAGACCCCCTTTTTCCAACCAGAGAGGGTTCAACAAGTCCCTGAGACAAAGACTGGACAATCTGTATGGCTTTAGCTATTTCTACAGCAGAAGGAGAGACAAAACTGGACTCCACACTAGCTGATTTCTTTGTCCTTTTGCTTTGACTGGTTCCTCCAGGACCAGCCTTTCTTTGCCAGTATGGCCCTGGTCGAGGGCACTTTCCCTCTGGTCAGCCATCTGACTTGGGCCGGGCTGGCCATCGGGTCAGCCGGACTTTTGGCCTCTCATTCCCTGAGCCTGCCCAATCTCTTTTCCAGGGTGGCTGCAGGAAATTCTTACATATCTGGCAGTCTGACAGGAGGTGGTCATCCCAGACAATAGACACAAGTGGTGTGTGGGTCAGCCTTGGCAAAGGCTTCCCCACAGACATCACTGATGTTGAAACCCAGTAGGCCGGTTTTCTTTTGGGTTTCTCAGACATAATGCCAGCCTAACCAAACTTGTCCTTTGTTTCAGGCCTTGCCAGAACAAGACACCCTTATAGGTCCCCTAACCGTGTCACGGTATTTGAAAAAACACTTTTAATTGCAGGTTTTTTAGGACCGATAAGAACCGAGTACCTCACTCTAAATGCAAAGAAAACAATTTTAAAGCAAACTGATCAGTTCAGAGCGAACCGATAATGAGTTTCCACACAGACTAAAATTATTTTACTTACGGTTACCAGATAGAGCTTTAAGCGGAAAACATGGTAATTTTAAACACTTTCTCGGTTAAATGAACGATAAAATACTTTAAACCGCAAAACGAACCGAAATGAAGGAGCTGGTCTCCGAGCGTCTGTTCAGTGAAAGCGAGTAAAGAATCTGACAGTTTGGGTTCAAACAACCAGATAGAGCTTTCAATAAGCGCCCTCGCGCTGTGGAACTCCAGATTTCTCTGGAGTTAACTATTTCATCTCCGGGGCAGTCAAAAGCCAGGGGCATACTGCAAAGGTCCTTATATAAGCAAGACTTCATGGTGTTTGAATACTCACTATTCATTTTCCCAAGGGATTAGCTCGGTTTAAAAAACTCGGTTGAAGGTTATTTAGTCCGTTATCAACTTGTTTACTTTAACAATACACGTGGTACACCGCACTCAGCAACCGCTACTGCAACTAGCATGTAGAACCTGGTGAATGAATGGTGAACAAGTGAACAAATCACCTGAGCTAGGTGCACGCAGTATTTCGCAGTGGTCAGATCACGTGGTTAATTAACCTACGGTACGAAAATCAAACTTGACTCTGATATAGGGCCATGAACCTTAATATTCTAATAGTAATGTCGTTAGTATTCTAGTAATAGTAACCCAAACTACTAGAGTCCATAGAAATCACAAAATACATCACCAAGCAAAACCAACAACATAAAATAACTGAGTCGCAGAGCTGGTCAGACAGTTCAATCAATGACTGGCCAAGATACAATTAATTAAATAATTAGATAATAAGACCACACAGCTGACGCAACTATGCAGCTATTCTTTCCTGCTGTTTAGTCAAAATAAATTGCAAATTGAATAAGCAACCTATGACCCCAGAAAAAAAAACCCAGTCAGATGTAAAAAAAAAAAAAGCACCAGAGAGTCGCTAGAACCCGCAGTCTCGTCAATACCAATACAGGTACAATACATGCAATATGATAAGAACTAACCCGAATACACTTCTAAAATATTCCTAGAAATCTAATAACTCCCTTATATAGTGCGACTTAAACAAAAGTTCATCAGGGAGATTGGAGCAAAAAAAGGAAAAGAGAAACAATCTCCCTTCCTAAAATTTTTCTCAGCATTGTAGCAGATGGAAAATCTTCGACTTTGGCTTCAACATCCTTAGTAATTTTCAAAGGATGACCAATTGACAATCCTGCCTCTCACCACCACCTCTACCACAATACCGCTGCAGCAGATCTGTCGCTGTTACCCCCTCCGGCGCGGGGAACTCTCCACCTCCTCCTCTCTGGCTCCGGCTACACCACCGTTTGCACTCCGGTCCTACCGAAGAAAAAGGGAGACCAGAAGACAGACCAAATGCAGACTAACAAGTTGCACAAGATAGTCCGGAAAGGCTGTGCACTTAGACAGGTAAGTTCAACACAACAGTGGCATACGTTTTCTAGAATAAAAAAACCTTGCACAGCTCCTGTTCAGCTAGCTTTCTCCTCAGCTAGACAGTTAATGCACCCACCCAATGCCAGTGGAAACTGGCATATGCTAGAGTGAGTAAAAATTGCAGTGATTTTAAAGTTCTTCAAGACAGTAACTCCCACTGACAATGGAGCAGTGTGAGTTGAAGCACTGGGGTTTTGGCAGTTTGTTAGTTTAAATAAACTGTTTGCACTTCACATACTAATTTTAGTGTGCACTGCTCATTTTTGTGTTTGTTCAAGGCTCATGCCTTTTTGAGCAGCAACACCTTTGCAGTGTTAGCACACAGTCTTTGCATTTTGTAATGAGCATTGTTGCATATGAAGTAAGCACACCATCACAGCACCCCCCATTGTAAAATCCTGGATCCGCCCCTGACTGCACCCACCCATAGCCAGTGGCAATTGACATATGTTAGAGTGAGTAAAACTGCAATGGGATTTAAAGTTCTTCAAGACAGTGCAATTAAGTAGAAAAGGACAGATAAGCTGCTAGGTCTATGAAACCCATCCCATCACTCATATAATTTTGGGAAGTAGGGGAATGACCCTTACTTTAATGTATATCCCATGAGGGGGGGCTGATGTTAGAAGGAGAGAGACATTTCCATTTTCTAGGGGATGGAACCCTACTACCACCCTGTCTTGTGTAGAGGGTAGAGCAGCAGAGTTATGTCAACATCTACAACAGGGATTGGGTGCTGGTTGGGTTGGGTACTTGGTAAGAGAGTTCAATGTGTGTCACAGGAAAAGCACAGTACAGTAAATGTAACCAACAGTTTTGTTTTTACAGTACTAAGATGTGCCCTTGTGCACTTGTGCCCTGCAGACTGACAACAATGGCAAGGTGGTCTGGATATTGAAGAGCACCTGAGGCCAACTCACACACCACAACCTGCAGAGATGCAGTATGCCCACTATGCACTTACCACTGTTCAAAAAATATTTTTCAAAATTCCTTCGTCTTGTTCTTTGTTCGTTATTTTGCTATATTCCACTAAACATACAGTAGCAGCAACTGACATGTCAAGATGGTTCCTCAAATTTCTGTTCTCTAGAGAAATTTCCTGCCTGTAGTACCACTGTTGGGACACCAGAGAGAATCTCTTTAGAAATATCTGGAAATATCTGACTATGTCAATTGTTACAACTGTATACAATACCGTGTGGTTCTATTAGTGACACAGTTCAAATACTTCTTCATACACTGTAATTCATATAGTTAATCTTCATAATTTCTAGCCTTCTGTAGTTTAATGTGACCCTAATTCCTCTGCAAAGTAACATTACTTGAAAATGGCAGAAGGGGGCACTTGACTGGAGCCCATGAAACACTTCACTGTGGCATCTCTAGGGCAGAGGTTGGGTGTTTAATGTACCCATCCGTTGCCAGTGGCCATATTGCCAGTGGTGCCCTCTCACCAAGATCCATAGGCATAGTATCTGGCAGCTGTCCCTGGTCATCCTCATCACCCATTGACTTCCTACCCCAACCACATCTCACATCCTTGCTGTGATTGGATCAGTGGGGCTAGAACCTCCAGATTCCATCTCAGCAATACTAGCAATGAGCAACAACTTTGTTAGAGGGCATATGGGTGTTGTGACCTTTGACACATTCCTAAGACTGAAAACAGAACTTAAATTGCTGAAACACTGTGAATTAAAACTAAAAACAATGGAAAATCCAGCCTACACCCTACACCAAAGAAAGGAGTGCCACATAAGCACAAACATAATACAGTACAGTAGCTGAAGCTCTCGTAGCTTATCATGTCACCTAGCCCCCATATTCCATTGTAACTCACAAAGCACATACAATACATAATTCCATCATGCAGCATACTGCAATAATGTGCTCCCACCACCAATACAGGACAATAGACTCTCCCTACCGGTGTACAATAAGCAAGTGAACACCCATGCTACATGTCTACAACTAGTGATCAATGCATATACAGAAGGGTTAACTCAAAAATGCCATATCCTAGAAATAAGGTGAAAGGAAGATGAAATCATTAAAAAGAATCAAACGGCAGCCCCTGGTGCCATGGCAACATTGCATCTGCTGGGGGCCCTGCTGTGGTGTTAATGTTATGCCATGCCATGTAGTGTTCTGGTACAATCCAACATGTTACTGGCCTTGACTGTAGTTGTAGTAGTTACCTAAATATTAGGTCTTTGAATGTACTGCTTCAAAATAATTTACTGTGTTTTTAGCAATAGTGTATCAACAGCATGCATGCCTGAGTGTGGTTACATTTGGTGAAGTGTTGTACAGATTACGTACATTACTGGGTCATTTTTAAGTTTGCTTGTGTTTGTACAAAGCAAATATTGCTATAAGAGTGGATTTGAGAGGTGTGTCATTGGCAGCCCAATGCTGGGCAGTCTGAAGTGGGCTTGAGAGTGTCAGATCAATAATCAGCCAGGCTGATCGTGACACTCTTCTGTGCTTGCTGGATGAAAACTCTGTGAACCTCAAAGAAAAGAGCCATCCATATCACAGGGCAGCTCTTTGCTTTGATCTGCATTATGCCGCCAAGCAAGTAGCTGATTGGCGTCATGATCAGCCTGCGTCTCATCATCCCCTGTAACGCCACTGACCTTTCTTGCCAAAATGAGTGTGTTTGTATTTTTCTTACATTTACTCTTGCTTAAAACCTTGTAAAAACATCCTACCCTCTACCAAGTTTCCCTTCCACCTCCCCATTGCTTTCTGTGTCATGTAGATATGAACCTAGCAATGGGGTGCCCAATTGCCAGTGTTGGTACCTGAAATAAAGAAAACCATCCCACTATGTCTTTCTTTTTACACCCTGTAAAACAGGAAATGGTCTAGCAATGTCTATTGCCTCCACCGCCCATCCACCACTATTAGCCTTCCTACCACCCATCCCCCAACTCAGCATCCACCATTCCACATCCCCTCTACTCCTAACTTATCTACTGGGGGTTCAACACCATAAACTTCTCCGGACTGGAGACATGTCTCTACTCTTCAACACTGGACCGGGAACTGAGGAAATCAGATAATCAGCTAATCGCAGTCAATATATTTCAATGCATTTTGAACTTGTACTCAGGACTTGGTAATTTTTTAATGTTTTTCCTCTAGATTTTCAGCATAGCCTATTTGAGACCCAACCTCATGAACAAGGTAGGTGAAAGTTTTCAAATCCTGCAAGACAGGTGATTTTGCAGTTTCTCTGGGTAGGATTTGAAAATTTTCACCTACTTAGTTCATGAGGTGGGGTCATAAGAAGACTATGTTGAAGATCTTGGTTCAAAATATTAAAACAAAAAACAATCTATGAAGGTACATTGAAATCGCTCATAACATTGGTCATTTTCAATATTTTACCCCCAAATGTCACTATAGTATACACCTCTTATAATGGACTAATTTGTAAGTATGACTTTTGTCCGTTATCTATGCACTGTCTGTTTTAATGTGAGAGTGTGTTGTACTTTCAGTTGCTTCCTGTTAGTGTACTATATCACTACTCCGTCCTGCTACATAGTTAAATACATTTCCACTCCCTGATGATGATGATGCTCTTGCTTACAGTGACTGCCATTCTGTTTCCTCGGATTGCGTTCTGTTGTACTCTTACATTTTTGGTCCTGCATCAGTACACTGTCTACTGCTACTCATGCTTACACACGCTGACTGCTTCGGTGATCATTTCTGCTCCTTGATGAAGTTCACTGGCTCTGGCATAGTCAAGCTATGGTACATGGTCTGACTGTTGCGGGGATCTTTCTGCCTGCTCTTGCCTTGGCTCCATTGCACCAAGTAAGTTCCAAACATCTCCTGTAAAGTGCTACATTTACCCATGTAACAGCACATGCTCCCTGAGTCTCCACTATCCCAGTCTCTCAGTACTGATGTGAAAAGGGCTGAGGGGACTAGGACATGACTGGGACTGATCAGTGCTCTGAACAAAGACTGTTAACAAGCTATAGCCATTTTTGTTCACACCACCTCATGAATATGACAGGTGTCATTTTTCAAATCCTGGCCACAATGTGTTTTCGTACCTGTGGCATAAAATAATGCTTTGGCCAGTATTTTATAAATAACACCTATCTTCTTCTGAAGGAAGGATCATAACAAGATGGTGTTTACAATTTAATGCCAAAATGTTACAAAACAACAAAGTTATGAAGAAACATTGAATTTTTTCAACATTTACTCCTAGCATTTTGATGTATACAGATTTTGGACGTCAATTTTCACTGTATCCCTCTTCTTGCACCACCTCATGAACATGATAGGTGTCATTTTTCTAATCTCCTCAGAAATATGCTTTTGTATTTGCTCCACAAAGTGACATTTCAAATGGTATTTAAAACATTCTACCTGCCATGATCATAAGGTGGGTTATAAAAAGATACTGTTGAAAATTTGGGGTCAAAATGTAAAACAAAAAAACAACAAAGTTATGAGTAAATAGTGAATTCTTTCAACCTTTACTCATAACTTCGTTATTTTTCCAGATTTTGGCTCCAAATGTGCACATAGCCCCTTTGTTACGCCACTTGATAAACATGACTGGTGTCATTTTTCAAATCCACTATGAAACATGTTTTCGCAGTCCCTCTGTATAACAACCATTTGGACAGGGTTAAAAATCCACCTGTTGGAGGTAAAAATTTGAAGAAATAAAAAACTAAGTTATGAAGAAATGTGGAACTGTTCTAGCATTTACTCGTAACTTTATTTTTGCAGATGTTGTCCCCTAATGTTCGACATATCCCTTGTTTTACACCAGCTCATGAACATGACAGGTGTCATTTTTTAAATCCTGTCGAAAACATGTTCTTGCAGTTGCATTGTAAAATCATTTTCTAATGGAATTTAAAGAATTCCACCTGTCTTGATCATTACATCAGATTACAAAAAGACTATGTCAAAAATCTGAGGTCAAAATGTGGGAGCCCACTGAAAGTTAGATATTGCCCCTCATCTGGCGTATCCTGGGTAAATACAATCTAAAAATGTGTAAAAGCAGGGCACCACTGAATGAGAGAGATTGCTTCCCATCTTGCCTATCCTGGGTAAAGAGGTATCCCATCAATAGAGCGGAATGTCTAGATCAAGAACATTAGGCCACAAGAAGGAGGGCTAAGTGTGTTTGCATGGATCTGGCTTTGGAGCGAATGTTTTTGTGTGAGTCCAGTTGTTTGCTGTGTCTGCCTAGGCTGCCATCCTCCACTAAATGTGCAAGCTGGAGTTGGTTATATATAGTTATATAAACATATTTGTTCAGTTTCATGTAGTTAGTTATTTGGGGAGTATACAGCAGGTTTACAGTAAATTATGGTGGTTTACCTTTCTGTTGACAGCATACCAAACTTGCGGTGAGATTACTGTTCAGTGTTTATGCTGCCAATATATGGCTGCCGATGTACTGTCATGCTGCAAGTTTTTTTCCACTCTAATGTGGGTTACCTGAGTAAATATATAGTAAAAATGTGTAAAAGCAGGACCCCAGTACAGCAGAGCCCCCACTGAACTGTGCATCTGTGCTGTTCTATCCTGGGAAAAACTGGATCCCCTCTGAAAATGTAACTTATGGCTAAAAGCAGGGCCCCACTGAAAATGAGATATGACATCTTGGCTGTGCTATCCTTGATAAATACAGTGTAAAAATTGAGAAAAGCAGGATCCCACTAAAAACAAGATTGCATCTGAGCTGTGCTGTCCTGGGTAACTACAGTACAAAAATTAGGGATGGGCAAGTACTAAAATACCCAACCACCAAGACAACCTACAGGTAACACAAAAGTACCCTAAAAAAAAAAAGAATGAAAACCAAGTAGTCAGGTCAGGTCAGGTAGTCACTACCTGACCCATTCTAGTACCCGATTAGCCAACCCTGACCATAACAAAAATCATGTAAAGACAGTTTTTTGGGGACTATTACACTGTTTGTTAGGTGCTCTGATCTGTTATACCCATGGGGGAATTGCTGCAGCAGGTACAAGAGCACAGGCTCTCTTAGAGCGCCTACTGCTGTTTCCAAAAATTATACATATGGTGGGCATTGCTGAGGTGGGTATGACAGGTGTAGCTACTGTGAGTGAGCCTGCTGCTGTTTCCAAAAATTATATCCATGATGGCCATTTCTGAGGTAGGTGCAAGAGGTAAAGCTGCTCTGAGTGTGCCTGCTGCTGTTTCCAAAAATTATACCAACGGCAGGCATTGCTAAGGTAGGTACAAGAGGTGCAGCTGCTCTGAGTGAGCCTGCTGCTGTTTCAAATAATTATACTCATGCCGGGCATTTCTGAGGTAGGTACGAGAGGTGCAGCTGCTATGAATAAGCTTGCTGCTGTTTCCAAAAATTATACCCATGGCGGGCATTACTGAGGCAGGTACAAGAGGCACAGGTTTTCTTAACAAGCCTGTTGCTATGTCCAAATATTATACCCATAACAGGCATTTCTGAGGTAGGTACAAGAGGCGCAGCTGCTGTGATTGAGCCTGCTACTATTTAAAAAAAATATATACCCTGGTGGGCATTGCTGAGGTATTTATGAGAGGCACGGCTGCTGTGATTGAGTCTGCTGCTGTTTTAAAAAATTATACCCATGGTGGGCATTGATCAAACTTACATAATATAAACTGATGACTTACAAAAGAAAACGAAGAGTACTACTGTGGCACATGTGGCTGGCATGGTGGCAGTGGTGATGGTTCCATTTGTTTCGTAGACAACCTAGTCATCATATTCAGTATCACTGTCTGCAGGCTGTTGTTCATTTTCAGGGTCAGACTTGCACAAATCAGTGTCTGTGATAATTGAGAAATTGTCAGCATTCATTTTGAGAAATGTAAGCCATTCCACATTTGCAGGACTTAGCAGTGTTCTGTGGTCAGTGACTGTTCCTCCAGCTACACTAAATACGTGTTCTGAATATACACTTGAAGGTGGACAACTGAGGTACATTATTGCAAGATTTGCTACATCTGGCCGTATTGTTCTCTTTTGTTTCCAGTTTAGTAATGGATCTTCCTCAAGTCCAGTCATAGTATGGTCTGCAAAGTACTCCATGATCATTATGCTGTGTGAAACTGTTGCCAGTCTGGCAGATGAACCTGCTACACATTCTTTTTTTTTTCCTTTTATTGTGACAACAAAAAGAAACAAGATCAAATCATTCATTTCACATTATTATACATATGAAAAAGAAAACAAGCCATTCTGAGTTGTATTATAATATAGATTTGTTAATACATTATTAAAACTATGTGTATATGTTGAGGGTTAAACTTTGTACTTATATTTATATTATACTGTCCAGTAGTTATTATAATAAATGTTATAATCTATACAGCTTTTGCATTCGTAGCTTTATACCAGATTTAGATGCTTTGACTTTATGAAGTTCCCACAATTCAGTCATATCTTATCAAACATCTCAGTACATTTTTCCAAAATATAATAAACGTTTTCCATCTTATAAGTATCTGTCATAATGTTCATCCAGGTGTTAAAATCTGGAAGTAGTACATCTTTCCATTTCATTAATATGCATTTAAAGGCATTAATTAACCCTATTAATATTAGTCTTTTTTTTTATAAATATACAGGTATCTTCAATAAAACCCATTAGTAGTAGTAAGTTTTCACAATTTCTTTTCAAACCAATTGAGGTAGCTTCATAAATTGTGCTAATGATTTTTTGCCAATAGTTGTCTAGTTTATGACATTACCAGCATGTGTTCTAATGTGTTCTAATGTGTTCTAATGTACCATTCTCCATATTGTACCTAGGACATTGATTAGGGTGATTTGGCTTCATTAAGCTTATTCTGTATGGAGTGTAGTATATTCTGTGGATTATATTAAAATAGATTTGTAGTAATCTGGAGAATAATATGTCTATGTTTGTTAAATTAACGAGTTGTACCCAGTGTTTATCGGATATGGTATGCCCCAGTTTTAATTCCCAGTTTTATTTTAATATTTGTAAGGTATTCTGTCAGGTCAGGAAGCATAGAAAAACCAGGAGCAGTTGTAGAATTCACCAAAAATTATTTATTTACACTAGCAGTATCATAAAATAAACTTGCTCAGTATAACTATTTACAAAGGCAAAATAAAATAAAGTTTTCTTTCAGTCTTTGTGTCCCTTGTTCTCCTAATCTTTCTTGCAGTTGCAGCTTAGCTCTTTTATAAGTCTTTTCAACCCCCACTCTTAGCAAGCATCCTGTCCTTGTAGATACTCTGTTCTTGTAAGTTTCAGGAGCTGCTAGAACATAGTGTGCCTTCTGAGGCCCCTTCTGCTGCTTTTGCAAATGGCTGGAAGATCTGCACTCAAGTAACTTCTAGAGTTTACAATAGCTTCCTGCAATCATCTCAAAATATAATTATATACATTTCAACAGTAACACTATATATTTTCCAAACACAAGGGATCTCAATATCAGTTACATTTCCATATACTGAATTGCATATATTTTTATATATTAGCTCATATGCAAGGGAGTTAAAACAGGCAGGAAGAGGAGAACTGAGAGACAGTAAGAGGCAAAGAACTGTGAGATTGTCGGGGTGATCAAATCCAGAGACTCACAGGAAAATTGGATTTGTGCAACCAGACAGAGAAGAGACAGAAAAGGAAAGATCCTTGCATTTAAACACTTTCTCTAACAATTGGGACAGGGTCCTATTCTACCCTGTCATATATTCCCACAATGATTTTGTGTAATGATATAAAATTTTGATATGTTTTGTATTATTGAGTAGTGTCAATTGATTTTCAAAATTGTGGCTCTGTTAGGATGTCTCCCTTTTTCTCAATAAAGTCTTGGATTTGTAAGTATCTGAAAAATTTAGTATTGATAAATTAAAAGAATGCTTTATTGTGTCAAAATCAAGTAAACCTCTTTTATTAAATAATTGTTTTATTTCTCTTAAGCCCTTCATGTGCCATTGTTTAAACCCTAAATCTATAATGGAGGGAGTAAAGTGACCATTAAGATATATTGGGGAAAATGGGGAGACGTCTCTGTGGAAATGTATGCCTTTCATAACTGTGTCCCATACCTTACATGTTGTTAGAGTAGTCATGCATATATTGTTTATTTAGACCGGTAGGGAACAGCATAGAGTAAATGTTTACTAAATTTGTAGGGTATTGAACTAGCTTCAGTCTGGTGGATATGCTGGTTATGTTCCTGATGAAACCATTCAGATGTTAAAGCAATGTTGGCTGCTTGATAATACCAATATACAGTAGGTTAGGTAGGGAAAGACCACCTTGACTTTTAGGTATATACAATTTTTTTGGTTTTAGTGATGGCTTCTTGCCATTCCATAAACATGTTTTAATGATTTTTTTCCATTTAAAAAAAAAATGTTATTCAAGATCATTGGTAGTGTTTGGAATAAAAATAAAAACTTTGGCAGGCTATTCATTTTGATCACATTCACTCATCCCAGGAGGGTCAGTGGTAAAGTTTCCCAGTGATTTAAGTCATTTTTTTATTTTATTAATAAGCTGTTCAAAATTGTTAGACTATAATTGCTCATTATTGTCTAACTAAATAGACTTCCAAATATTTTAATATTGGTAGTTTTCTAATATTTGTAATTTGGACTGACATAAAAGCATCAGTAGGATTTTTGGATTCTAATAGTTCAGTTTTCCCCAGTTAATTTTGTACCCAGATATGCTGCCAAATAAGGTTAATGTTGTATTTAATGCTGAGTAAATTGTTTTTAAATTCTCTGTATAGATCAGTGCATTATCTGCATTGAGGCTTATCTTATGTCCTATGGTATTAATTTTTAGTCCTTGTATCCTGTTATTTTCTCTTATTGCTATAGCAAGGGGTTCTCTGGCTAGAGCAAATACAAGTAGGGCTAATGGGCAGCCTTGTCTTGTGCCTGTATGTAGTTTTACTGGGGTAGATATCTTCCCATTTGTCTTGACTTTTGCTGCTGTATTGTGACAGAGAATGTTTACCCATGATTTCAATTTTGGATCAAACTTCATGCATTGTATTAAAGTTTTAATATAACCCCATTCTAAGTGGTCAAATGCTTTTTCTGCATCGAGTGCTAATATTGAAATATTATCATTTTTATATTTATCAATTAAATGTATGGTTCTTCTAATATTTGTTTTTAGCTGTCTGCCTTTTATGAGGCTGTTTTGGTGGATTATATATATGGAAGAATACTGTTTAATATATTGCCTAATATTTTAGTTAATATTTTACTATCAGCGTTTATCAAAGATATGCATCTGTATGAGGCCGGGTTGGTGGGGTCTTTGTCTTATTTTTTTGAATAGCAGAATTGTGGCTTACAATGCTGATGCATTTATTATTTTATGTTCTACTATATAATTATAGAGGGTTTTTTAAATATGGAGTGATTAATCCTATATAACTTTTATAGAAGCCTTATTGGAATGTCATCTGGTCATGCTGCTTTACCATTAGATAATGCTGTTATTGCTGTTTCAATTTCTATAGTTGATATTTCTTGTTCTAAGATACCTATGTGGGAATCTTGCAGTGTGGATAATGTGATATTAAGTAAAATTGCTTCTATGTCCTTGCAATCTGTATCTCCTTCTGAACTGTATACTTTTCTTATAATAGTTTTCAAATATTTTATTAATTTGGGTTGGTTCTGTTATTAATTCATCCTGTTCATTCTTGATTTTTGATATTGTATTGACTTCCTGCTCTTTTTTAAGTTGCCATGATAATATTTTGTCCAGTTTGTCTCCGGTGGCATAATACTTAGATCATGTTCTTAAGAGCTGCTGTTCTGCTTCTGTAGTTGTAACTTTATTAAATTGATTTCTCAGTATTAACAATTCTTGAAGTGTTCTAGGGTCTTTATTCAATTTGTATAATTTTTTTTTAATTATATTATTTTCCATTGTTATTATGTTTTTGTTTTCCTTTTTTATGAGTTATATGCAATGGAGATTACTCTGATGAATGCTTTGTATGTATCCCATACTGTGGTAGCTGGGGTTTCAGTGTATATATTGTGTTTAAAAAAATAAAAGTGTTTCTTGTTGAATTTTTATGTTGGCTTGCGTGCATGCACCCATACTTACCCTCCAGAGGTCAGGAGCCATGATCTTCTCTGTACACTTCTGCATTCTTCAAAGCCAAACTGCGAACTGAAGAAATGAAGGTACACTTTATAATGGGAAGCAATGGGGGGAAGGTTCAACTTAGGTTGATATCTCAGCCATTTTTTTGAATTTTAACCCCAAATTTTCAACATGGGGTTCTTGGGACCTCAGTTCGTGAACATGTCACTGTCATTTAGTTTCTCAGTCCTGAAAGGTGATTTTACGGTCATTGCACAGAATCACCTTTTGAGACTGAAGTAATGGATAACAAGTGCCACTGTTCATGAGGAAGTCCCAAAACACCCGTATTACCAAATTGTTGAATCAAACAATGACTGTGTATTTAGCGTAGCTGCACAGTTTCTATGCAGGCTTGTAACTTTGCCAATTTTTAATATTTTCTCACCAGATTTTCAACATTGCAATTTTTTCATACAACCTTATGATCAGTATAGTTGTCAGTTTACACATCCTTCCTGAAATATGTTTTCACATCTGTGGCACAGAATGGCGTGGTCACTGTGGGAAATCAACTTTTGGGACAGATTAACAAAATCACAATGCCACTGTTCATGAGGAGAGGGTTCAAAATGGCCATGTTGAAAATCTGGTAAAATTCAAAATTGATAGGTATAACAGGCGTGCATGGCTTGGTTTCTCATATAATCGTAACCTCCTTAATTTTCGTATTTCACTCATATTTTCAACATTGACATTTTTCTACCACCTCATGAACAGTGCAGCTGTCATTTTTCACATCCTGCCAGTAATGTGTTTTTACACATGTGGCACCAAATGGCGCAGTCACTGTGTAAAACCACCCTTTGAAATGAGTAATGAAATGATAGTGCCACTGTTCATGAGATGGGGTCACAAAAATCTCATTTTGAAAATTTGGAGTGAAAATACCACCAAATGGCTGGGGCATTAGGGTTTCCAACCATAATTCCCTACTCTGTAGAGACTAACAGGCACCAGGGGTGTGATTTGGGATCATCTGCTGTAATGCTTCCACAATTCCACCCCCACCCTGCATCGAGTGACAGGCATTGAAGTGTGCCTTAGGGTCTTTAACCCCAGCGTTCACCCCATTCTCCTATACCACATCCATCGCAGCATATTTCCTTATGGAATGGGGTGAGTATAAGGCCCGAAGACCCCAAGGAACTGTGACACCTGTCAGTGTCTGCAGGGTAGGGTGAGGTGAAATGACATGAGTGTAGTGAGCAATGACCCAAAGGCACACCCCAATGCCTGTCAGTCTCTGTAGGGTGGAGGTGATGTTGGCGTCAGTTCAATACTTCACTGCCATTCCTATTATGCATCTCTCTAACTCCTGCACTACCAATGTCAATACCAGCAAGCCAACATTCAGCATTGACAAATGCTTGTTGTGTTAAAGGTCTGATCCTTAAGAAGTAGGGGATTAAATCTAAATGTAAATGTACAGTTTAATTTTTTTTATTCTAATACTTAAAATAACTGGTGCGTGGTCTGAAATATGTATTGTTTTATATTGTATATGCTCTAGATTGTACAGTAGGGTTTCTGGGATTAAGGAAAAATCGATCCTAGAATACAACTGATGAACAGCAGAAAAATATGAGTATTGTGTGGATGAGAGGTAGCCCTATCTTCATGGGTCAGTAAATTTATAATCTGACATAAATGATGTTATTTTTATTGTGGCTGATTGTAATTTAGTTGTCATAACATTGGATTTATCCAATTTATTATTTAAGACTAAATTGAAGTCACCCCAAATATAACAAGTTATTTAAATGTAGAAGCTATTAGAAATAATTCATCATAAAATGTAGGTGAGTTTTCATTTGGCCTGTATACATTTACTAAGGTAATTAATACACCTTTAACCATTATTTTGCAGAAAATATATTGACCATTGGTGTCTTTAATATGTCTATTTATCGTGATACCAGAATTTTTCTTCAGAAATATGGCTACCCCTCGAGCGCTTGGATGATAAGATGCATTTATACCTTTGCCCCATTTTTTTTTCAATAAAATAGAAAATCATCTTGCACACAATTGGTTTCCTGTAGCAATACAACATTGGCTGCCTGTTTATCTATGTAATTAAAAACATTTCCATTTTACTCTTTCCCTCAGGCCTTCACATTCCAGGTTATGATGTTTAAGGAACTAGCCAGAATGAATTGTACTTTTATTATGGGTTAATAAACATGTGATTCCTTTAATATCTTGCTTGTTTACCCTCTTAAAGCTTTTTTACTGCCTGTTCTATTACTACTGTTTGACTTGTATGTTGGTATCTAAATATCTCCCATTTTTCTCTTTTTATTATTATTTTTCCCTCCTAGTATCCTTCTCCCCTTTCCCTATATGCCTCCCCACCACTTCCCTCTTTCTTATGTGTACAGAAGTGTCCAATCCATGATTCCCCCTAACTTTCTGTTACCCCTTCCCTCATAACCGCAGATTTATCTAATGATACTGTAATAATATTTCCAAAATTCTTATATTGTACCTTTGATCCAAAGTTGCCCTCCCCCATCAACAGTTATGTACTCAATGGTTTGGTTGCTGGTCCATATATCTGTGGTTATATGAACCTGCTTCACCTCAGAGAGTTTCAACTCTTTAGTGACTGCACTACACACCAAATCATACAACTGTGGAACAGTCTTTTTTGAGAAATATGTTCGACAGAGAATGGTGCACCATGATTCAATCTGGTTCATGACCTTGAGGAAAACTTTCTGGGCAACAAAAGCAAAAGGTAGCTGACAACTGACTGACAGCTCTGCAATGGCTCTATTTAACAGTTGGCATGTTGAATGCTTGTGGGTAAAGTTTGATGTCCTCACAGCACTTTCTTTTAATGTTAGTTGACGAGAGTGATGAGATATTTTTAATTTGGGAGATTGTACTTTTCACACCTTTTTCACATTGAGCACTACTGTGGGAGTTTGCAGTGGTTGATGGTGTCAGAAGAAAACAATCTATGTTTGTCTGGGAAGATTGCAACAACACATCAAATGGTTCAATGTCAGTTCCTGCTTCCAGTTCATTGTCACTGTGGCCACCACCACCACCACCACCAGCACCTCCACTACCGCCCATACCAACCACACTATCCCTTGCCCTGCCCCAGTCAATTGAATGTTTTGCCTTTGCATGTCATATCATTACTGATGTTCCAAAATGTCCCTATTTGCCACCATAAATGACATTCTTTTGCACAGACTTAATACAGCTCAAGAGTTGTCTGCAGGGTTAATATAAAATAAATTTCAAGCTAAAGATTTACCCTTTGTGCTTTGTATTATGTACTATGGTGTCTTGCACTATTTCTTGTTCATTCAAGGGACTTGAAGAAAACTCTATACTGCTATTTCCTTGTTCACATGAATTTTTCCCATTTGTGGTCATCTTCTCATTCTTACATTTAGCATATGATTTTATTTCTGCACTTGCCTCTCGTGCCCTACAGCGGCATCCTCTCTAACACCCTCATCAAAACTAGTACCGACCTCATTGCCACAAGATTCAGAAGAACTGAATGTTCCATCATCATCATGTGGGACATAGCCTGGGCTATCCCATTCCCAGTCCCCACTATCACCACCATCTTTATCAGCATTTGCTGTCTCAGCATCTGAGGTTATATTTGAGGAGGATGCTTCCTTGCATGCTACTTCAGCAGCTGAAAGTATCCTGGCACATGTGGCAAAACATTCAGAACTTCTACGAGTAACTCCAGTCAGTTATTTCTGAAACTTTACTATCCTTTCATTGCTAACATGCTTTTTTGGTTCAGAAGGACATTTAGTGCCAGTCCTGGTGATGTTATTGTTATTATTGTCACTATGTTCTTCATTAGTGCTAGGATTCATATTGTCCACATCATTTTCAGTTGCATGTGCACAAGCACTGTACTTCCTTTTAGTAGACTTGTCTGAGAAATATGAGACATAATAGACACAGTCATGGCTTTTGCTATGACACAGAGAGACATCACACACAGTGTAGATATGACAGGGCTAAGGGAACCTAACAGGCTAACAGAGAGGGTAATACAGCCTAAATGGCTTTTGCTATACCACAGAGAGACACAGATAGCTATGTCACAGACAGGGCTCTGGGCATCTAATAGACAATGTGTAATACAGCCTAAATGGCCTTCACCATGCTGCAGAGAGACACAGAGTAGCTGTGTCACAGACAGGGCTTGGGGCACCTAACAGACACTGTGTAATATAGCCTAAATGGCTTTTGCTATGCTGCAGAGAGACACAGAGTAGCTACGTCACAGACAGGGCTTGGGACACCAAGCAGACAGTGTGTAATACAGCTGAAATGGCTTTCACTATACTGCAGAGACACACAGAGTAGTTATGTCACAGACAGGGCTCAGGGAACCTAACAGACAGTGTGTAATGCAGCCTAAATGGCTTTTGCTATGCTGCAGAGAGACACAGAATAGCTATGTCACTGACAGGGCTTGGTGCACCTAACAGATAGTGTGTGATACAGCCTAAATGGCTTTCACTATACTGCAGAGAGACACAGAGTAGTTAAGTCACAGACAGGGCTCGGGACACCTAACAGACAGTGTGTAATAGAGCTGAAATGGCTTTTACTATACTGCAGAGACACATAGAGTAGCTATGTCACAGACAGGACTCAGGGAACTTAACAGACAATGTGTAATATAGCCTAAATGGCTTTTGCTGTGCTGCAGAGAGATACAGAGTAGCTATGCCCCAATCAGTGGGGTGGAGTTCTCTTCAATTCAGGCATGATAAAAATGCAGCCTTATGGACCCTGACAGCCATCTCCAAAAAACTGCCCCAATACATTACAGACTGTCTTCTTATAAAACCAATAGGCAATTATGCCCTGAGAAGTTGCAAATCTCTCCTACTGATGGTTCCCAAAGTTAACTCTCGCTTTGGCAGGGCTGCTATAAGACTTACACTGTCCTCCTTGTGGAATAAATTGCAAAAAACTGAAACTGAGGTCACCCATCGGCATCTCATCTTTCAAGCTCTTATATTCACGTCTCAGAAATGATCAGTGCAATTGTTTCCATGACCATGAATTGTCATCATGCTAACCTGTACCATTTAACCAATGAACTGAATTACTTCTAGTGTTTGTCTCCTCCTTGGCCCTGGTCTGTCATTATGCTTTCATGTAACACCTTGATGCCTCTGTCCTCCTTTGATGCTGTGGTCTATCTTCTCGCTTTCTTCAGCCTTCTTTTCACAACTCTATACTGAACTCATCCACAATCTACACGAAATCATACTATAAAAGTCCTAACTCCCCTTTCCCTCTCCCCATAGGCCCCCACCGCCGCATCAGTTCTACCGACCTATCCTTGGGACTTCACTTCTCAGAATGTTTATTCTTTGCTTACATATTACATACCCCTCCTGGTACCCCATCTGCCATTAGTTGGTGGTTCTTCAAGCCATTTTCATGGCTAGTACTAGTGACTGCCCCTGGCAAATGAACTAACTGGTACTTCTATACAGAGAACATGGTTATATACAGTTGCATGGTTCAATGGTGGACCTGCCCCCTTGTATTTGAATCCTCCTCTGTTATGGCTTGCCTTGTCTCCCTTTTATCATTTGACTCCCCTATTACTGCACCATTGTGTTTGTGTTTATATACTTATTTACATGTGTTTATATGTTTTTATGATGGATGTTACCCGACCCTGTTCTAACCAGGTCCATCTTGTAAAAGAGCTCTGCTCAATGATGTTTGCCTTGATAAATAAAGATTTTGATTGATTGATTTGATTGGTGCACCTAACAGACAGTATGTGATACAGCCTAAATAGCTTTCACTATACTGCAGAGAGACACAGAGTAGCTAAGTCACAGACAGGGCTCGGGCCACCTAACAGACAGTGTGTGATATAGCTGAAATGGCTTTTGCTATGCTGCAGAGAAACACAGAGTAGCTACGACACAGACAGGGCTCAGGGCACCTAACAGACAGTGTGTAATACAGCCTAAATGGCTTTTGCTGTGCTGCAGAGAGATACAGAGTAGCTATGTCCCAGACAGGGCTTGGGGCACCTAACAGACAGTGTGTAATACAGCCTAAATTGCTTTCACTATACTGCAGAGACAGACAGAGTAGCTGTGTCACAGACAGGGCTCAGGGCACCTAACAGACAGTGTGTAATACAGCCTAAATGGCTTTCACTATACTGCAGAGACACACAGAGTAGCTGTGTCACAGACAGGGCTCAGGGCACCTAATAGACAGTGTATAATGTAGCCAAATGGCTTTTGCTATACTGCAGAGAGACACAAAGTACTAGCTATGTCACAGACAGGGCCCAGGGCACCTATAGACAGTGTGTGTGAATATAGCCTAAATAGCTTTCACTGTACTGCAGAGACACACAGAGTAGCTTTGTCACAACAGGGCTCTGGGCACCATCAACAGACAGTGTGTAATGCAGTTTAAATGGCTTTACTATTCTGCAGAGAGACACAGATTATATGTCACAGATAGGGCTTGGGCACCTACAGACAGTGTGTGTGTACTGTATACAGCCCAAATGGCTTTCACTGTGCTGCAGAGACACACAGAGTAGCTATATCAAAAAAAAAGGGCTCCAGGCACCAACTTTTTTAATTTTTGCAACTTTTTGCCACATTTGCTGTGAGTGCCAAATCTTGCTCCTTCTCCCACCAAGCTCCAGAGCTATTCTGCATGCTCACACAGCAGACAGGAAGCTCAGACACCAGCACTGACCAATTGGATTGTCAAGCTGGTGTCATGTGCTCCTGTCTGCTGTGAGGACCCCACAGACTACTTGTAATGCCCAGTTAATGATCAGAAAAAGTCCCAAGACCCTACAGGTTGTCTGAAAAATGCCTTTTTTTTCAATTATCCATTACTTGCCCTGTTACCTGTGTTGACAGTACCCAAATGGCAAAGTACACTGTTAGGTCAGGTAGGGTAGTAAAGTACCCAAACTACCCTGACTGCCCAAAAAAACACTGATACCCAACCAATCCACTCCAGCTACTTGACAGGTCCTTAACGTCCTTAACAATAATGTGTCAAAGTAGGACCCCACTAAAAATGAGATATTGCATCTCAGCTGGGTTATCTTTGGGTAAATATATTGCAAAATTGTGTAGAAACAGGACCCCACAGCAGAAACCCATTGAAGAGTAAATGTTGCATCTAAGACAATCTGTCTTAGAAAATACATTATAAAAGCAGGACCACATGATATTGCATCTCACCTCTACTGTACTGGGTCTATGCAGAATAAAACTCTATAAAATTAGGATCCCATTGCAAATGACATATTACTTTTCATCTGGTTTATCTTGAGTAAATGTGTAGTAAAAATGTATGCAAGCAGGGCCCAGTACAACAGCATGCAAGTAAACATTTGGCATAAACAAATATTTGTTTCATTTTGTTTAACTGCCTGCATTGAAATAAAGCCAGCACATTATCAAGACTTGCTCTCACAGGTGTTCTGTTATGTGGTGGTGAGTACATGGGCTTTTCTCTTTGCAGTTCTCACTCGTTTGTCAGTGAGCACCCAATTTCTTGGGACAATTTTTTTTACATCCTCTATTTTTAAGGGAAGTTGGGGCACTTTGGAGGTACCTGCAGGTAGTATTTAGGACAGGGTATTTTACTACCCCTCCATCCCTAATTATGGATTTGCTTGCAAATAATTTCACAACACTAAAAGGTTTGGTAATTCAGTGGACTGTTATTTAATTATATTAGATACACTTATGCATACTAAATAGGCACAAATTGCTAAGTGCTAATTGAAGTCAATTAGATACTAAGAGCTCAGCATGAATTTAATTTGGTGCTAACTGTTCCCGATAGTGCTTAGTGCAAGATAAAGCAAGCACAATAATAAAGCATTTTATAGTATGGGATACACAATGGCATAAATAGGAGAATATTATTTATTTTCAGAATGAGGGGGATGACGTCCTTCAGGGATGTGACCAAGGGGGTGCAATAGATGCAGTTGCAGTAGGGCCGCATTGTTAGGGGGGGCACCCTGACTCAGAAGTCAGCATTGAGAAAACCTTTTATTGTCAGACTGACTTGCAACTTTGTATTGGTACAATGAGTATCCATTTGTAAACTGGGGCTGTAAGCAGTGGCAGCAGTGGGGTCTGTGCTGCTCATTCCAACTCCTATGTCATGGGGTTGGTGGGTAGTACAGAGCAAAGAAGCAGTATGGCTCCATTACTCAAAAAGTCTAATTTAACTACTGGTGTCCCAAAGAGGACCAGAAACAAATTACACTGTTCTGTTCCTTGATCCTGGTGCCCACAAGCAGGAAAGGGGCAGCACTGTGGATGCTCATTGGGACTGATACAAAAGGTCCTGCACTATAAATGTTTTATAAGTGTTAATTGTTATTTTAGGCTTGTTGTAGGGAGGTAGGGCCCCACAAAATATTTTGCAGGAGGCCCTTAACATCCATTGCACTGTCCTGGTATCATAACTCATGACCGGTGAAGCTACAAGGTAGTTATGAATCTCCACCTCTTATTTATTTATTTATTTATTTGATATATTGGATTTACAACCTGATCACACTGATCACACCTACTGTAAGCTTGAATCCTACCAGTGGAGGTGTGAGAAGCTGGCGAAATGTGCTCCACTAAATAATTCACAATTTTTAACAAATTATGAGCAGAGACAAGCTGCATTTCCAAGTTAGACCACTGCATATTCAATTTTTATAACACCACTGTAACATAGACACCTTGTATGGCACACTTCTTAACTGTCCCTGATTACAAGGGACATCCCTCATTTTACCCACAAAATTGTTCTGTACACATCCATCGACTGTGGAAAAGGTGCTGCCCACACAAAGAATGTGCTATAAATTCAGATGTTAAAGCAGGAATTCATAGTATAATAAGATACTAAATCAAAAATAAACTCTGCTTGGGAAAATACAATGATTTCCACAGTGTTCTGAGGTTGTAACTCCATGTTTGAGGATGTGTCCCTTATTGTCCCTCACTGAGTGTCCATGTCCCTTATTTCATTGACAAAAGGTTGAGAGGGATGTCGTAGTGTGGTGATGGAAAGGACTTCGGGTCCATCTTGTCTGCTTTTTTCCAGCTACATGGCAGTGACTGTAACGAATTTGAGTATGGACACATTTGCACAATACCAATGTTATAAAGAGCCAACCATGTAATGTAATTATCACTTCATTCAGATGCCCATACAGTTAGCTGCTTGTTAAATGGAACCCACAGAAAATAGAGATTGCCTGCAGGTTTTTTTGCCAACCAGCAGGGGAATTCAATAGTGAGAGCCCGTGGTGAGATCACTGTGATAGGTACTAAGAAACATAAAAATACAGAAATGTTAATTGAAGGCGGAAGAAAGCCAATTGATCTATCCAGTCTGCCACTGACTAATCTATGAGAATGAGCCCCCTAAAGGTCACTTATCTTCTCCCTCATTTTTGTATCACTGTCCCAGTGCCCCCTACTAAAGCCATGTGTCTGTCCCACCCAGTGGTGCAAGTGGTAGGCAAGAAGCACAGGAACTCAGGCAATGGCAAATATGAAACACAGAATGAAGATCCTCAATTTGAAAGATATCTGTGTCAAGACACATCTATCATAGTAGATTCAGTTTGAGATTCTGAAGTACTTCTAGGGAAAAAAAAGCATTGTTGTTCAAGTAAAATGTTGTTATGGAAATCCTGCCGTTCTGTTGCTGGTTTAAGAATTTCAGTTCCAGTGTCAGTGGGAAGAAGTACAGGAACTCCATTCCTGCTTCAAAAGAGTACACTTTCATCACTGATCCCACCTAAGCTTGAACCCTACCAGTAGAGGTGTGAGAAGCTGGCGAAATGTGCTCTGCTAAATAATTTGCAAATTTTAACAAATTCACTTCACCGATGACTGCAGTTCATATAGTTATTCACCTGGTGAATTAGCCAAATTTGTGTGATGAATCTATGTGAATTGCCAATTCATGGACAGATTAGGCTATATGTGTCATGTACTACACGAATTTGTGCAATTCACCAGTGAAAAACTATGTGAATTGCATCTCAATCTACAATAAAAAGCTTCCCCCACCCACAGCACTGTAATACTACCCCCCCCCAACCTCCCAAAAACTTTTTTGTCGAAAATTCCCATCACCATCCTTGCTGGTACCCCCTTCTTCTGTTCTCCCACTGTTCTGAAAAACTGCAACTCAAAGTAATACAACTTGTGTCAAGCAAGCACATGAGTGAACATATGTAAGTGGAATGCTCCCTTCCCCCACCCACATCCAAACATGCTCCCCCTGCCCCCTGCCTGAGTCCTAACAGATCCATTAATTAGATTCATAACACCCAGGCCCCCACCCAACCCCTCTGGTCCCACCACCCTCCTCCCCACCAGGAGCCAGACAAAATGCACCCTGTAATACAGAAAATGCTCCCCTGGTGCAGAGCATCTGCTCTGTTCAGTGTCCAGTTGGTAATGGTGCTGGACAGTGCATGAATGAAAGTTGACATCTTTGTTCCTAGTAAAACCTGACTGATTGAATTTTCATAGGTATTTGTCTACCTTAAGTGACCCTAGCAACTTAATTACCTTATCCTCTGCTATAGTTCCCATGTCCACTTTCCGATCCCCTCCTGTCTGGATCTCACATTGTGGAAGTGACCTGTTCTTCTCCAAATAGTAAAGACAGAAGTACTCATTCAGTATGTTTGCTTCCCCCTTATGCCTTGCTTTCTGCCCCATCATTCTTTTTAGCCTGATGACCCCTTCCTTTTTGTTTCTCCCTGAGGAAGCGGAAGAAATACTTGTCCCCCTCCCTCATTCCCTCAGCCATTTTGGTTTAGTTTCCACTTTCACCTTCCTCCCTATCTTACTTACATCCTTCAGTTTGTTCAAGTGCACCTTCCTGTTTTTAACTGTTTGCTTATCTTTGTAAGATTTGAAATCTTCATTCAACAACCTAATAGAACAAACATGCTGAATAATGTTCACAGGCTCAGTACAGACAGATCCAGCTACGTTATACAGAGTCACAATAAATGATAAAAGAAATCAAGTATGTCCCTTCTAAAAAAAATAAAAAAATAACAAGCTACAGAATCATTCCTCTTAGACATGGGCCTAGATATTCAAAGGAGTTGCACCGGAGCATCCCCAGTAATGCACCCCTGGGCCATATTCAAAAGGAAAGGATGCGCTGTGCAATTCTGTATGCGCCGTAGCGCAAAGATAATGTATGCAGCACATCTGGAGGGGTGTTCCCATGCATATGTGGCACATCACAATATTCAGCCGAGATGTGCAGCACAGCTGCCTGCACATCTCAGAGATGTGCCGCACAAAGTTAGGCATGTACAAAACACATCTAATTGGTAGCCACCCACAAGTGGGCTGCTGTACTGCACAGCACAAAAGAGCAGCCACCAGCTCCTGGGTGGCTAGTCCCCCCAGTCCCTGAATGTGGAAGTAAAGACATCTACAGCCTTGTTCCCTGGCAGTCTAGTGCCCTCCTCTCATCTCCGAGCGTAACAAGAAATACAGCAATCCCTTTCCCTGAACCACCAGGGATAGTGGGATTTTTTTATTCTCCTACGATCAGGTTCGGGATGGGAGGGGAGTCCACTAGACTACCAAGGATGAATGGGACTTTATTTCTTTATTCACATCGGGGTTTGGGAATGGGCGGGGGTTACTAGATTACCAGGGTCATGTGGGGATCTGTGTTATTTCACAATCGGGGATGGGAGGGGGTACCACTGGACTTAAGGGAAACATGATAATAAATATACAATTTCTACAATTGGGTTTTGGGATTGGGAGGGGGGCCACTAGACTACCAGGAAAAAAGGGATTGTATTATTGAATTTATACTCGGGATGGAGGGGCCACTAGACTACCAGGGACTATAGACTGCTGTGTACATGCAGGGTGCCCAGCGCATTCTGCCAGGTGCAAATGGCCCCATTTGAGCTGTGCATGCCTAATGACCCCATTTGCATGTTGCGGTCTGAATATCTAGAATTTGCGCTCAGCGCATCCCCATTCCAGGTATTCAGGCCTCACAGGGGGAAGCATCGGTGCATCTTCAGTGGTCCCCACTTGTGCCACCCTCATCTTTTGCTATATTCAGACAGGATGCGTGATTGTGCATCTCATTTGAATATAGCACTTTTGCACTCTGGCACATCTCAGTTGCACGGAGAAACCACTTGCACCCTTTCCAGCCGCAGTTTAAATATCTTGGCCATTATGTATAGGATCCATCTTTGCCAAATGATTTTGAAACAAGGAAGGGGTTGGTTAAGTGTAGAAGTAAACATTTTCTTATGATTAATGTTTCCCATTAAATCCTGCCATTGCTTTATTGAAGCAGCTGTGGGTGATAACCAGAATTTGTTGATTGTTTTCTTTGCCATTAGCAGACAGATCTCCAGCAATTTGCAAGTATCAGTGTTGCTGTACTCCTTCAGAAGATCAGAAAATATTAGTGGCTACCTGCAGTGCAAGGGAGTCATCAAAACTTCCCTGCCATTCCATTGTAAGTCGGACCCAGTAAGGCTGGAACACAAGGCAAGACCAAAAAAATGTGGGCATGTGTGGCCCTTGACTTCCTGCAGTTGCACCAGCAATGTGCTGCCCTATTTGGGGTACATTTATCCTGCTGAGTGGGGGTATAAAAGAACCTCGCTATGAATATCCAAGAGAACGCCTTTCATGTACAGTATGAGAGGGGATGGGTCGGTGTATACTTGTAGTAGATTTGTTCCACTGAATGGTGGTTATAGATATATTCAAATTCTGTTGCCATTTGAGTCTAATATATTCTGTAGAGTTGGAGATTAGGTCGGAGAGAACAAGGTATAGTTTTGAAATCAGAGAATCCAATGCCCCCCCCCCCAACACCTGCAGTATCAGTAATATAATAGCTGGCATCTCTTTGTCCTTAGAACAGGAATGCATCTGTGTTTTAATAAAGTTTTGTACTTGTAGAAGTTGAAAGACATCTGTGACTCTGAGATCATCATGTGTTGCAGTTCCTGAAGATCCAGAAACTCCTCTCTCTTCATAATGTGGCATGACAAGTATATACCCTATCATTCCCAGTGTCTGTTGTGTGTGGTCTAGCATGGCTGCAGTCAGTGTTGGGTAAGGTACTTTTTCTATTACTTTCTATTATGTTTAGAAACTTGTTCCAGGAAGCTCTGTACGGTCACTAGTAAGGATGGAGAAGTACTAGAAAAAGTAATACACCTTACAGTTATAGTTACTTATTTCTTTTTAAACAAAAACAATACAAAAATAATAAATAACTATAACAGATTACATTTTTTGAAAGTAATAGGTTAGTTACTAGTTACTTTCAAATAAATGTAATCAGTTGCAGTTACATATTTCTTTTCTATAAAAAGACATAAGTAATTGTAACTGTAAGGTGTATTACTTTTCTAGTACTTCTCCCATCCTTGCTAATGATGGCATTTCTAGGTAAATTTCAAATAATAAATAGAAAAAGTAACTTACCCAACACTGGCTGCAGTACAGGTAAGATTATAGGAAAAGGGGTGTAGTAAGAAGATAAATTAGTGTTGCTTTCTATATGTTAAAAGCTTGACCCCTGCCTACACTCTGCTGTTGGTGAAACTATTTTCTGAGAAATGCCAAGCAGTAGATTTTGGGGGCTGTTGTAGAGTTTTAGTTACAGGGATCAGGTCTTCTACCAATTCTGTGGTCTTCTAATGCACAGGGTATACTGAAATCTAGATTTAGTAGTTGCCGTATTGGTCCTTGCAAGAATAGATCCAGAAGCAAATGATTTGACACCTTTTAATGGACCAACATAGATGTAACAACAAGAACAAAGCGCTCTAGCTTTCGGACCAACCAGTCCTTCTTCAGAAGCTAATGGTAGTTGTTTAGAAAATACAATACTTTTAACTGGAGATAGCCAGTACATAGCTGTACAGAGCTGTGTTGCAAGACGGTAACTCTCTAGGATTGAAAAAAGCAAGCCCCTCTCTGTGTTTTGGTAATTGAAGCATGGTGAATTTGACACAAGGTTTGGCTGCCACCCGTCTAAACTGAGATTTTAATCTGCCCCACTAGCTGAACTGAATTTTCAGTGGGATCACGGGGAGTGTCTGTGCAAGGTATAATAGGCATGGTAATATGTTCACACAGATGCAATCTACAGTAATTTCTGCATCAAGGAATGTGGGATGGATTGCCATGCCGCCAGGTCTCTATAAAATGCTGGCATAAGTAAGTGATAATTGAGAGACATAATTTGGCTTTGATCAATTGAGATATATTTTAGGTCAGGTACAGTAGGTCCCAGTGGAAATCAAATTGTATTATCATGTCTGGGCTGAGTGTATAATTAATCTGTAACACTTTATTTTTTGTAGTATTCAAACTATAGCCTGTACATTTCCCAAATTCACCAACGATATTCAAAAGGGGAGGAAGGGAAGTATCCAAGGAGGTCATGTATATCAAGAGGTTATTTGCATACAAGGTCAGTTTTTATTGTCATCCTCCCACCTGAAAGCCCTGCACAGTCAGAGCTTGCCTTTTTGCCTTGGCCAATTACTCCAAGTACAGAGGACATTGCAGGGGTGACAGAAAGCATCCTCGTCTTGTACCTCTGTATGACTTACAGATTTGCGAGTGCTGGCCATTGTAGTGCCCTCTTCTAACCCCTCCATGATATTAGTCCACATCCTGTCTACCCCTACTGCCACCTTCAGCCTCTCTAATCTACCCCGAGTACTTCCCACATCCTGCCAAAATCAGCCTTTCTGAAATCCAGCACCCTGGTTCAGAATGTGTGTGATCTGCCTCTAGCATTATGTTGAACAGTGGTTTCTTTACAGTAGCTCTCTGACAGTCTCTCTATTTATAAGGACCAGGTCTAGGATTGCTCACTCCCTCACTGACTCTCCAAAACTTTGTGTCAGGAATCTATCGTAGAATGCCTCCACCAGCACGTGGCTCCTGGTACTTGATGCTGCTGGCACACTCCAGTCATGGCATGCTGATGTCTCCCACCTCACCCTGAGCTGCAGCCCTCCTGATCTCCTTCCCCAGTAGCCCATCCTCTGTCTCTTTATAATTTGGTGACTTGTAATATATCCTAACCCTGATGACCCTCCCCCAGTGGACAGTTGCATTCAAAGGGTCTAAATGGTGGTGCTTCCCTACAGATCCCTATCCTCTGTGGCTTTGATGCCTTCCCTGACATAAAGACAAAGCAAAGTATGGCAATTTATTTGTTTGGTGCCCTTTCCAGAAGGCTCAGAGTGCTTTACAGCAGTAAAAACAAAACCTAATAAGTAACAATCTGCAAATTATAACTAATATGGATATGCCTCTGTGAATAAAAATGTTTTTAAAGAGGTTTGGTTTTAAAAGTCCCCACAGTTCGAGCAACACATACAGTTGCTTGAAAGGTATTCCAAAGCAATGGGGCAGAAATCCCAAAGGCCCTGTCCACCGATTGTTTGAGGTGGGAATGAGGGACCAGGAACAAGTCCACACCTGTGGAGCAGAGGGAATGAGTAAGATACATTGATACATAGATGTTGTCAGTAGATAAGGGCCTTCGGCCGACTCCAGTCTGCCCTTGAACACTAGCAACTGTGCTTCTTCAAGCTTCCTTGGAACTAGGTTCCTCCCTCCCTCAACTACCAGGACCCCCCTATGCCTATCCCATGCATTCATAAATCCTGTAATCATTTCAGCCCCACCACCTCCTCTGGCAGGCTGTTCTATTCGTCTACCACCCTCTCTGTGAAGAAGTACTTCCTCGCATTCCCTCAGAACCTCCTTCCCTCCAGTTTCATCCTATATCCCCTAGTCCTGGAGCAACCTTTTCTTTGAGAAATTGTATTTTCCTACACCTTGTTCTTCCACATGAGATACTTAAATGTCTGTATCATATCACCCTTCTCCTTCCTCTCCTCCAGGGAGTACATATGTAGGTCCTTTAGCCTAACCTTGTAGGGTTTGTGATGTAATCCCTGCACCATCTTGGTTGCCCTCCTCTGTACTACCTCCACCCTATCTACGTCCTTATATAGGTAAGGCCTCCGGAACTGGAGATTGTATTCAATGTGTGGCCTCACCAATGTCCTGTGTAGTGGAATTATGACCTCCTTTTTCCTGCTGGTGATACCCCTGCCTATGCATCCCAGCATCCTGTTTGCTTTATCTGCTGCCTTATAGCACTGACTTCTTACCTTGAGGTCATCAGAGATGATAATCCCTAGGTTCCTTTCCTGCCTGGAGCATCCTATAACCCCACCCCCAGCTGATAAGTAGTTCCTGGGTTTTTGTGCCCTGTGTGCATTATCTTACCCTTTTTTGCATTATGTCCCAACTGCCAATCCCTTGACCAGTCCTCAAACTTCTGAAAATCTCTCTTCATTCTATCCACACACCCTGTTGTGTCCACCCTGTTGCAGAGCTTTGTGTTATCAGTGAACAGGCACATTTTCCCTTCTAGGTTCTCTGTGATGTTGCTGATAAAGATATTGAAAAGGACTGGACCCAGCACTGATCCCTGTGGTACCACGCTGGTTACTTTTCCCTCTGCAGAATGACTGCTGTTTACCACCCCCCTCTGTGTTCTGTTGTCCAACCAATTTTCCACCCACTTTACCACCAGCTTGCCCACTCCCATGTTCCCCAGATTATTTATCAGCCTTCTATGTGGCACAGTGTCAAAGCTCTTGCTGAAGTCCTGGTAGGCTACATCTATTGCTCCCCTCCCCCTGATCCACTTCCCTTGTCACCCAGTTGAAGAACTTGATGAGGTTAGTCTAGCAGGAGCTCCCGCCAGTGAAACCATGTTGCCTTGGGTGTTGTAGACCATTGGCAACCAGGTGTTCCACTATTCTTTCCTTCAGTAGTGTTCCCATGATCTTACCCACTACTGAGGTCAGGTTGACTGGTCTGTAGTTCCCCGCTTCCTCTCTGTTTCTGCTTTTGTATAACGGGACTACATCAGCTGTCCTCCAGTCCTTGGATACCTCCCCTGTTTCCAATAACAGACTGAACAGGGTTGCCAGAGGTTCTGTCACCACCTTCCTTAGGTCCTTTAGCACCGTGGAGTGTACCCCATCTGGTCCCATTGCCTTATCGACTCTTATTGAGAGAGAACAGTGCTATGACCCGCTACCTCCTTTTATTTAGACTGGTGCAGTTCAAAAGGGCGGCCTGCCCTTCACATAAAGCGCAACTCTTGAAAAAACTGCACTCGGGCCACATAAAGAATGATGCTAGCCAACAGAATTTTTATTAAGTGGACTTTTATTCCACAACTTGGCTACGGCCATGGTAAAGACAAACACAAGCTCCCCAGTGCTTCGATTCAAACAAGAATCTTTCTTAGGGATGGAGCTCACAATGAGGACATAGTTTATATACATATACAGCATGTGAAATCAATTGTGGGGGATAATCTCTGAGGCACTCCACACTCCTTACACCTGGGTATTGTGTCCACTTGATAGGTTGCTGATGCACATGTGACTTCAAAAGAAGCTCTTACCCTCTTCCCTGTGATGCTGCCTCTCCTGTATCAGTTCGAATTGCGCATCTAACAGGTTGCGGTGCCTCACAACAGCTCCCCAGCAGTTTTGAATTTTGAGATATTTAAGGTAAGCTCAGTATTCTGAATTCCGAAATTGATTTGAATTATGTTAAAGTTATCCAGTATGATTGAGTGAGGGGCATCTGATGGAATCGTTGCGTAATGAATTTATGCTAGATGGAACCTTCAGTAATTACAAATCTGGTAAAATGTTGGTGTAAAACTTTATATAAGTTTCTCAACTCACAGTCGAATTACAAAGCTACTGACCAGAACCCTAGGGCACAGCTGTTTGATTTACTTGCAGCTCATTTGGGTCTCCTGTTAGCAGACCTAAACTATTGATGTTTGCCTGTGTTTGTGTAGAAGCAGCTCACTTGGGTCTCCTGTTAGCAGACCTAAGCTTATGAAATTGGCCAGAATTTGCTGCTGGGTATTACTTGAGACTCCTGCTAGCGGTTTCAAGACTATGCCTGTTCCCGACATTCATCTACTTCTTGTGGGAACATCTGGGCATCCTGTGGTCCTTGCCAGCAACCACAGGAAGAGTCCCTTGTGGTGCCTTTATATCTCAGGAATCTTCCCATTTGTTGTGACTGCATCCTAGGCCGCTGGGTCAGTAGCAGTGTGTTTTTTTTTCTCTCATTTATTTTGGGGGCCTACCTGGTGATTTCAGCAGCTCCATGGAAGTTTTTTTGATTGTTTCCTGTATGCCACTGTTTACGAACGGTCTGGAGCCCTGGCATCCTAACATGGCATTGGTTTCACACCTTCCCATCTCTTGTGTATTCAGGGAGGGTGTTGGCCATGTTGTTCTTATCTGCTGGGCTCTTGGTGTCTTGCCCCTTCCACTCGCATTCTCTGTGCCTCCCGATTCTGAGAATGCGCATGGAGCTTCTAGATCGCGCATGCGTGTCTCGAACTCCCAGCTAGCACATGCATGATTGCGGTCCTGCACTTGCGCATGTGCACTATACCCAATGCCATCTTGCATATGGCAGGATGATCGGGAGACTTAGCGCGAGTGTACAAGGAGGCTCCTGACGTTTTGTAATTGCCCCTTATTGCCCTCACGCTCTACGACTGCATTATTCTGGTGCCCTTCCTCTAAAAGACAATTGAAATAAATTAAGTGACCCAAGCACTTCTCCTAGGGGCAAATTATAGGGTCTGCCATTCCTCAGTGCAGTACAAAGATGATGGATTTATTTTTAGACACAGCATAGTGACTCTTAATGGGGACAGACTGCACACTCCCCCAACAATATAGCAATCGGTGCACTAGTTGTGCACATGATACATTCCAGAAGTAATATTTAAACAAATATAGTTACAACTAAGGCACGGAATTACAGGCTCTTAAAGGGACAGTAGCAAATACTCAGGAGCACTAGCAGTCATGTGGGTATTATTTGGCTGAAATCTCTGCTCCCTTTTAACAGTTTGAGTATGGCTGCAGAGAATGATACTGCCAGTATGTACTCTACAGTCTTTTGAGTAGTTTATTTACTATAACCCTAAAAGCAATCACCGTTTGTTTACCATTCTTCCACAGACATGGGAAGGACAAAAAGCTGCAGACTCTGCAATGTCCCCATCCCTCCTGCGCAGCTAGGATGCATCTGCGCTTCTTGTGCTGAGGAGCTACCTACATCAGCACATACAGCAGACGAGGACATGTTTGGTAACCTCAGTGAGCTGCAAGGAGCCCCCGATGTTACACAGGCCATTCCGTCTACCTCACCTAGTAATGTTGACACCAATGCCATCCTTCTCCAGAACCAACAAGTTCTTCAGCTACAACAGCAACTCATGACAGCTATGTGGGACAAGTTAGCGGAGATCTCTGCAAGACCCCACATATCTCAGGCTCCCAGCTCTAGTACACAGAACCACACTGACAAATCCAACTCTAATGTGACAGAGCTGACCTCCCACTCTGAACCCAACTCGGAGGATAAAGAGGATAAGGAGGCAGACCCACAATCCCTCATGGCCAAGTGGTGTTTTCCTCATCAGATACCCGCACTGGTTCACAGTATTATGGCCACGGTGGGATTCGAGACTCCATCAACACCCATTCCACAGTCTAAGCTGCTGCCTTCCTTGCAACCGGTGGCAAAAGCATCTGACAAATTTCCCATCTGTGAGGCCATTAACAAGATAGTTAATAAAGAATGGGAATCCAGAGACCCTACCCGAATCCCAGAGCATAGATAATGGGATAAAATGTACTCCCTGGAAGCTGACAAACTAGCATTATGGTGCACACCCCTAGCGTGGACCATCAGATAGCTTTCCTCAATAAAAAGACTGTCCTGCCAACAGAGTCCACCTCGGCACTAAGAGACCCAGTAGGGGAGAAAGTTGGAGGACATTTTAAAGAAGAATTTTGAGCTAGCAGGTCTGGGGGCTATAGCAGCTACCACAGCCATTTATGCACAAGGGCTCAACTCGAATGGTTGCAAGAGGCTCAAAAATCAATTACAGCCAAGACCTCGGAGTCACACTTGCTCAACAATGTCATCCTTTCTATGAAATATCTGGCAGACATGGTAGTGGACTCTCTGAAGATCAATGCCAGAGCTGCCACACTTTTGAATAGAGCCAGGAGATGTATATGGATGAAGCTATGGAACGCAGATACAGAGTCAAAATTACTCCTACTAAAATTACCATGTAGGGGCAACCTTCTGTTCGGAGAAGGACTGGACAAATACATAAAAGGAAAGGAGGATGGGAAGGCACTAGGAAAGGACAGAGTGAATAACTCCATGTGTCTCCCAGCCAGACATGTAAATCATGCCTATTCCTTTCGAGACAGACGCAGAGGTCAGACATCAGACATCATACAGGGGGCAGGGCTACAGAACAAATTTCAACTCATACAACAGATATCGGGGAAGGGGAACACAGAGCAGGGCAAGAGGTTCCTACCAGCACAGAAGAAGGGGTCACAGCAAACAATGACTATCCCTGTTGCGAATCACAGCCCAAGGTACCAGTCGGTGCCCGACTAAGCAAGTTCATTCACGAATGGATAAAAACCACTCAGGACAAATGGGTCCTAGAAATAATTCAGGAAGGTTATGCAATAGAATTTGCAGAAAGATCAAGACTGAACAGGATGATAACATCACCAGTACCAAAATACAAGGCAACACCTCATTAGTTACAAAATATACTGAGGGAACTGACAGACAACAATGCAATCATAAGGGTTCCCCCAGCAGAGGAGGGCCAAGGAGTCTATTCAATCCTCTTCACAGTACCAAAAAAGACAGGTGACCTTCGACCAGTACTCAACCTGAAATTCCTAAACAAAAGCGTAAAATACAAACCTTTCAAGATGGAGACAAAAAGATCCACCTTAAAAGTACTCCATCCAGGGGATGTGCTCACGTCCATAGACTTGAAAGACTCTTACCTCCACATCCCCATAAGACCATCTCACCAAAAATTCCTCAGATTTCCACATCATGAGGAAACACTTCCAGTACAAGGTACTCCCCTTCAGCCTGGCATCCGCGCCCAGAGTGTTTATGAAGGTATCCATAGTGCTTGCCTCAAAACTAAGGGAGCAAGGAATACAAATAATACCCTACCTGGATGATTGGCTGATCAGAACAAGATCAGTTCAGAAATCCAGAAGGGAGACAAGGATCATAATTCAATGTCTCAAAACTTACGGTTGGGTCATAAACCAGGAGAAGAGCCAACTCACTCCATGCAGAAGGCTGGAACACCAAGGCAACCTCATAGACACTACAGAGGGAAGGGTCCAGCTGTCAGAACAAAGGGTCTCAACCCTACTAGCCACGGTAAACAAACTAAGAACCACAAGACAACCATCATTAGAGGCTATTTCTCATACATTAGGCCTAATGTCTTCTTGCATAGACACCGTCCCATGGGCAAGATGGCACATGAGACCACTGTTATCATTCCTTATTCAACAAGGTCCCACATACAATTTGGATTTCACAAAAAGGGTGATAATCCCTACTAACATTGCACATTCATTAATGTGGTGGTCAATAAGGGACAACTTACTAAAGGGTATGCCACAAGACATACAGATAGACATTCAGGTGGACACAGATGCCAGCCTAACAGGCTGGGGCACAGCGACGGTTCAAATATCAGTGCAGGGACGGTGGTCAATAAACGAGTCAAAATTGCCAATAAATGTATTAGAAATAAGGGCAGTGTTCAGGGCATTACTACATTTCATAACGGAAGTAAGAGGAAGAAATGTACTGATTCGGTCAGACAAACAAGTGACCGTAGCATACATTAACAAACAAGGGGGAACAAGAAGCAGAGCAGTGCAAAAAGAGGCAGAAAAATGAATTCCCTGGGCACAGAAAAATCTCGTAAGCCTGACAGCCATTCATCTAGTAAGCAAACTGAACACCACAGCAGACTGGCTCAGCCGACAAAGGATTCACCCAGAAGAATGGATGCTGCACCCGCGGATATTCCAGTCCATCAACAACCGCTGGGGCCCAATGGAGATCAACCTGATGGCATCCCACAAGATCAACCAGTGCCCCAGGTTCTATTCCCGATTTCAGGATTACAAATCCATGGGGGTGGACACGCTATTAGCAACTTGGAGCTTCCACATAGCCTACATATTTCCACCCATCCCATTAATTCCACAGGTCCTGAACAAGATCCGCAGGACCAGATCGAAGGTGATATTAATTGCACCATACTGGTTCAGAAGAAGCTGGTTTGCCACGATAGTGGTGATGGTACTGGATCATCCTTGGACCCTACCATGCAGACACGACATCCTCAGTCAGGGCCCAATATTTCATCCCCACCCAACAAACCTCAAGCTGACGGCCTGCCTCCTGAAAGGGAGAGATTGCTAAAAGCAGGCTATCACCCAATAGTCATCAACACGATGGCAAATTCCAGAAGGACCTCCATGACATTGACATACCAAAGACACTGGAGGATATTCCATAAGTTGTGCATAGAGAAAGAGATAGACCCATTAACAGTGTCAGTAGCCAATATTCTGCTTTTCCTACAAGATGGTCTGGACAAGGGGTTATCACCAGCATCTCTACTAGTACAAGTGGCAGCAGTTGGGGCAGCCAGGGGCCCGATAGAAGGGACAACCCCAGGGTCACAGAGAGATATCATACATTTCCTCAAAGCAACTTCCAATATCCGTCCAAAGATCAAGCAGTTTACAGCCCCATGGGACCTCACCCTGGTACTTAGGGCAATGACGGACACACCATTTGAGCCATTGGAGACGGTCAATCTACAGTGGTTAACACTAAAAACTATACTCCTAATTGCTATTTGTTCAGCCAGGCGTATCAGTGAAATACAAGCGCTATCATGCAGAACACCATGTCTAGTGTTCCACGAGGACAAAATCACTTTAAGAACCATACTCTCATTCATACCAAAAATATACATAACGTTCCATGCCAAGCAGAACATCGAGATCCCAGCATACATGCCAGTGGAAGAAGTGGACCAAAAGCATCAACTACAACTACTGGGAATGAAGAGGGTACTTTTGACATATCTCACCAGGACAGCAGACATCAGATTAACAGACCAACTATTCATTATCACTCAAGGTCACAGGAAGGGACAAGCAGCAACAAGATCCACTATAGCCACCTGGCTAAAGTCAGCTATCGCCAAAGCATATAAGGCAACAAATCAAGACCCACCCACAGGTGTCAAAGCTCACTCTACTAGAACTATAGCCACATCTTGGGCAGTGGATGAAATTTGTGCAGCCGCCACATGGGCATCCCCACATACTTTTTCAAGACACTATAGAGTAGATGTGTCTATGGAGGCTAAGACCAACTTTGGTAGGACAGTACTGCTAGCCGCTAGGGCAGACGCAAAAGAATAACTTTGTCTGACTACCCACCCTTTTGTTCGGTTACTGCTATTTAAATCATTACACAGGTGTAAGGAGTGTGGAGTGCCTCAGAGATTATCCCCCACAATGGTAGTTTACTCATCTGGTAAAGATGATTGTGGGGGTATACATCTCTGAGGCACTCCACAGCCCACCCACATAGTCAGACCTGATGAGGTATTCCCTCAGCTCATACAGTTTATCACCGGCATGCCGTACGGGCCAGTTAGTAGTAGTTTGTATGAAATAGGAAATAAACGGACTCTGGTCCAGGGTGTTGTTGATTCTACTAAGGTATGTGATTTCTTATGTATAGTAATATCAATATGCATATGTGTTTGGTTGTTTCTCTAAGGTATTAGGATACATAGCAGGTCAAGAGACCACAATTTTTCAGTAGGTACTGCTTTGGAAGACATCAAACTGATACAGGAGAGACAGCATCACAGGGAAGAGGGGACGGACTTCCTTTGAAGTCATGTGCATCAGCAAACTATCAGGTGGACACAATACCCAGGTGTAAGGAGTGTGGAGTGCCTCAGAGATGTATACCCCCACAATCACCTTTACCAGGTGAGTAAACTACCATTACAAATCAGTATTAAACACATGCTCATTAAATTCAACATAAACTAAAATTCAATCTTGAACCACTAGATGGCACCAAAGAGAATCTTTGTAATCTCAAGCAAAGAAAGGCTCTTTTAAACCACACGTTGTAGTATTCCATCAGTGCATACTATAAATCATTTACCAGTATAATTCTACAAAGCTAAATATATAATAATAAATCTCTTACAATCTTAGTAAAGTCAATATTATCTACATAAAAAAATAAAGCAAAAAAGAGGTACCCATACTACATTATATATTAGAGCAACTATTTCATATTTTCAAGACAATACTCTTATTTTAAATGTTCTTATATTAAATGTTGGGACCTCCTAGCTATTAAGACCAGAACATAATATTTTATTTTATAAATGCACACTGCAAACAAATTGGTCTGCAAAAAAATAAAAAAAAATAATAACAATAACAAAATGATGCACACTAGTGAATATTCTATAACCTTTTTATGATATCACACTATTTATAATTCATTCAAGACAGACTAAATAAAGATAGAGCAAAGAAAAAGGTGTCCAAACTACATTGTAAGCCAAGGCAACTTTTGCACATTTTCAAGGCAACACTCTTATTTCAAGAGATTTTCCAAGTTCTGGGACCTCCTAGAAAATGAGACCAGAATATCCAGGAATAATCATAGGGTTTGGGCACCAGAAGTTATGAGAACCTGAAAAAACAAAATTCTGCCGACCGTGTGCTACAAGAAATAAACAAACAGTAGGCAGACATTTAGTGTCACATACATAACGTGCTCGTCCACTTATTGATCATTGAGAAATAATAGTACCGTCTGTCAAGAGAGGACTTGTTAAATCTACTGCAGTCACATCTAGTCAGGCCTTCCTTATCTTCCTTCTCAATTTTTTCAGCAAACGGTTTGGGAACAGGCTTAAATGTAGCTTTTCTGGCTATTTCATATGTCAGATACCTTTTCCGGAGCGCAATTACCTCATTGATGAGATCAGTGACATAGTCTGTGACAAAGTGAAATAATTACAATTAGACTGCATTGATGCACCATACAATTCATCATGGTGACATTGATTTTACCCATGTTATCATCAGTAACACACCGAAGCTGTTCTGACAATTGATACAAATATATTACCTGAAAAATATAAAGATCATAGGCTAACAGTATGTAAACAGACTGTGGTCAATATACTGTACATCTGTCCTTTCACAACCTATTTAAGCAATAACCACAGAGAAGCTTGTCATTTCATAAGGGTTAATGACCAGTTGTGGGGATGGGTGGTCAAAAGCACAGCCACGGGCCTCCTCCATCAAGTCTATCATTACTTAGAGGAAATGTCTGGTATCAATGTTGTTATTGTGATGATAAGCATATCCCAAGTAAGCAATAAGACATGGCTGGATGTTAGTAATACCGAGATACCTGCACACTCAGAGGCGTAGTTAGGCAGGACACCGCAGGTCGAGTGCATTCATCCTCTGGATGTACTGGTATCTCACTACTACCAAAACCCAGCAATGTCTTATTGCTGATATAAAATGGGCCATTAGTAAACTGTGCAAAAAAAGAAAATTACGAAAGTTTTCAGTCACCAAAACTATAATGAAATGTTGATAAATAATGTAAAATACTCCTTCAACAGATGTTTTTCTCCTGACAGTCATGTGTCTTTCTTCACACTCAATACATTGTGTGATTGTTTACCACCAAGTGTGCTACCCCCTTACCAAACCACCACGGTCTATCAATACACCCACAAGTAGCACAGTACTCCACCCGGTAATATGGCTACATGCTGAATGAAGTCTCACTGACTGACCATATACAGTAACCATTACATGCACATCATTTGACATTGTTCTGTACATTGAATGAGGCATGTTACTATGTTCACATTAACTGGCCCTCATGAATTGAATTTATTACCATAAGTAGGTGGTACACGTATTGCCTTTACAATGGCTGCGCCACCACGTGACTTTGGATAAGACACACTCCATCTTTTTTTCCCCTGCCTTATCGGTTGCTGTGCACTTGAGGAATTCTCATTAAAATGTAGAGCCACAATAAGCAACTTAAACATTAAAATGTCATCAATTAATACTATGTAATATTGTATTTCAAATGAAAGGCATACAGTGTATCACCAATATTATTTTAAAAACTAACCTTGTCTCCATGCAATTGAAAAAGAAATGCAGACTCTTGGGTGCAAAAAAAGTAACAATACAATGATATGCTTCAAGAGAAGACATCTGCTCTGCCGCTGACAGGTTTTTTAAATCATTGCACAGAATTTTACTGTACAATATAGCTTCTAGCTCCCTGTGTGGTTTACTACCTGTGAATCACAGTTTTGTGCTTAGTTAATAATTCACTCAATTATTAATATGTAATATTGCAATAAGAATTGGTGATTGAGCCACATGCTAACCTTTCTTTAACCACAAACGTTCCGCTAGTGGCCCATGTGCACATTCACTGTATGGAGCACGTGTACATTGTGAATATTGGCTACTTGAGAACTTATTGCCATCCATTTTGCATGAGTAAGATGTCTATCTCCTCCACTTGATGACGCCACCCAGTAAACATGATTATTTATGGAATGTGCCCATTCCTTCTGTTGTGCACAGTCTTTTCTTCTCCCATTCACCTCTACCTTCTACTTAATACCTTAAGAAACCACCCCAAAAAAAAGTTGCAATCACAGAGCTATAACGATAACTTTACAATTGCTGACCTGCATCAACTTACGAGTTTCCTGAAAAGACGTACATTTTTTAATTACAGACCAGAATTTAACATACCCTTAGTGACATGCCAAACATCAAAGCAATGTGCAATGCTTGGCTGTTCCTCCCACATATACTTTTTTACACTCACATGCCTGTCTGTTGTGAGACTGGCAATAGTCATGACAGCTGAATTTACTTTGGACAGTCCTCGCTTCAATCCCTCAAGCTCCATACAGTTAGAATTCTTTACTTCGTTACTCTTGTAAAAAAACAAACAAATTTAAATAATACCACTATTTGAACCAAAATGTCCTTAGTAGTCTCACAAATAATTCATTAGATTTAAAATACAATGTACTAAAGAAACAGCTGACTTTCAATTGCAATCCACAAAATCGCAATCATAACATCAACTGAAACAGTATGCCACTATAATGTGTGCCAATGTACACAGTTCCAGAAACAAAATATAATAGTGTCGATGTTAATGTTACAGACACTACCAGGTGCACAACTTACTGCTGGGTACAGTTGTGAGGTATGTAATCGAAGGTTGACAAACCATAACACCTAACAAAACCCGATAATTAAATGGGTATAAAGAATGCAGGCTCCTAATTGGTCAAAAACAGCTTTCAGCTGGCACATTATCCAAACACAATATCACAGGTGACAGTAATATGTTTAAGAAAGCCATACAATTTAGCCCTTATTAGCAACTGAAATCAAGCAGATTACAACCTTGGTATGCTGTTGTTATGACATCACGTTGTTGTTAACCCTTCTTGAGTATGTCATATCAGTGGTATAGCAAAAAGGAATAATCACAACAACCAATGTTCTAACAAAACAGAATGCTCACAACAATCAATGTTCTGTAAAGTAATTCAGTTTGCCCACAAAACAACAACAGTAATTTCAGAACAACAGCACCCTCACCACAACATTACTGTAAGGTACCCCAGACTCACTCAACTCAGCAATCACCAATGCGCCCCAATGATAAGATAAGGATGAATGAGCATGTATCACACTTAACACTCAATGAACACATGCTTGCTTGCATTCACTGGTTAATGTGATATGGGTTCATTCTACAGTCAGTTGTGGAATGGATGCTGAGGTAAGAGGTCAGTTGATTAAGTCGATGGCTACGCTCAGTGGTTTGTGGCGCGTTGGATGATGTGCCTGGTGTTACTTTTACATCAAGCCAGAGGTGTATGAGAAAACAATAATTGTTTGGTTTATTGCTGTAACAGCAGTATTACCTGGATCAGCTGGATATCAACTACTTTAGCTCATGTTAAGTCCATAAGACTGTATGATCCATATTTTGCATTGTGACCAGGCAAGCAACATTTTGCATCACCACCGAGAACTGCACGTGAACCTGGGAAGGTTGAAAGCAGCTTTTCCTGCTGATTTTTCCATACACCTCTTACAGCTGGCATAAGGTAGCTTGATTGAATTTTGTGAAAGGTACGTAATGAGATGCATGGTACTTTCAGATGCCTGAAAAAGTTAATGATGAGGAAAGTACTTACTCCAGTAAATAGAATACCTGAAGCCACCATTAGGTTGGCAAGTGGGAGAGACTGGAGACGTGGCTGATTTTCCCAGGTAAAACGATGACCATTCACACATATCTGTTCCAGCGTGACCAATGTACCCATCAAAGTCCATAAAAATACTTTGCAACTGGACTGACATCGGGCGCACAATTGCAGAAGTGTGAGTATGGCACTTTGGAACACCAAAAACTTCCTCTCATCCTTACTTGATTGTGCAAACATTAGCTCTTCAGACCTATTTAGAGGCAAACTGCAGTTTACTATGAATGTAATATCACATTATTGTTATATATTACATACATGTGATTACAATTAAGAAGTAATCAATGTTATCAGAGACAGCAATGTTCCACAAAACAGTAGCATTAACAAATGAAATTAGTACACTCAGCACCACAGTTAGCACCATGAAAACTAATATATTCACAGTACTTTACAGTACTGGTAGTTGGTAAGGGATATATGTGGACTGAAAGCAGACAACAGATGAACAAAAATATAGAATTCAAGAAACATAAGGAAACACAAGAATAGCATGACAGATAACGGTACCAGTTAAACCAGAATGAAGTGTGTAATGCAGTCCAAGACGGTAGCATCTTTCAGAAAAAGCAAGATACAACAACAAGGGGGCACAATTTTAAGATAGAGGGGTTAAGGCTCAGGGTCAATGTGAGGAGTTATACAATGGGGTATGAAAATCCAGTAACCTCCTTGGTCAAAACACATCTCATCCCAGCTTAGTGTCACTGAAGAAGGAATTGGGCAGATTTACACTTGCGAGAAGTAACTGCAGTAACTGGTGTAAAACTGTTGTTTAAAAAACAAATAAAAGAGGCACACTCCTGTTCTTGTCATGCTGTCGGAGAGAGAGATGAGTACAAGGCCTCCAACACTATGCATTGCAAAGTCAAAATCAGCTTACATTCTGACCAAAACAATTCTCACTAAGTAAGCAATAAGACATGACAGGGTGTGTGTTGAACAAATATTACCACACATCCAGGGGTGCAGCAAGGCACGAGGCCCTCACGAGTGCCTTCATCCCCTGGAAGTGCAGTAATACCTGTTCAACACACATCCTGGAGAGTTTTATTGCACTTATAAAATGGGTTTCTTTTTTTAAAATATTTTTCTCACCTTACAAAATATTACTGAACTGGAAAAAACTGAAATTATTGTGTTAATTTGAGATAAAATAGTCCTTCTGCCTACTAGGTGATGACATCATTCTCTCTTGACACATTAATATTTGTACTGTTGTGGCATCCATGCTAGCTCCCACCCCGCCCCATCCCAATGGAGAGAACAAGCGTGGTTAGGAGAGGTTTGTCTCCTTTTAAAAGAACTATTGAAAGAAATGAAGGATATGTAAGTATGTAGATACTTTTTGTTTGACTGTCCAGTAGCTCCTTCACTCCCATGGCAGTCCGAGCACCAGAATGGAGACGGCAGAAGTAACAGGTTCTTCCTGACAGGTTGCACCACTTTCACAATAAAAAAAAGGAATAACAGATGCAGATTTGTTTTTGTTTTTTTAGTTAAATGTAGTGGGATGGAGACAGTGGAGGCAACATGGTGCGGGATCACAAATCGTGACTACGGCTCAACCTGGTTCCGTTACAATTCTGTATTTACCACAGAGTGAATGGCAGTTTCGTTGGTAAGCAGTGGAGACAAGTGGGGGTAGCATGGTGCTGAGTCATGAATCGTGACCACGGCTCAACCTCATTCAGTTCAAAGACTATATTTACCACAGGATGTTTGGGATGTGCTTTACGCTGAGGCTGAAAACAAGATGGCTAACTGCATTTTTCTCAGCATTCCATGCCTAGCTCTGAACAATTCATTCATGGGTATTGATTTAGTTACCTGTCTTTTTTTTTCTGTATGTGTAATACATATTTGACACTTCATTTCTGTTCAGCCACAATGCTTCTTTTTACATGCCCATTTTATAAACTGATAACATCCCATTTGGCTTTTTCTCTCTCCTGCCATTACCCAAGTTCAGCTACACAGCCTCCTCCAAACAAACTACAATTTCCCTGAAACCATTGGGCAGCTAAAAAAACACAGTAGGTGGAGTCAATATTTTATTTGAAATTACAAAATGGGTAGGCTAAATCAGACAATCAGAAGTCAAGCTGTCCATGCATGAAATATGTTTTATGCATGGGTAAAAAAAAAAGCTGGCAGTAAAAAGGCCAAGATTCTGGTGCCATAGAACGTTGGCATTTTCACTGGCAGCCATCTTTTGTTTCCCCAATGCAACAGCATTTAGCCTACCCATTTTGTAATACTGAACAGCAGTTTACGCTGATGTACCGTTGCACCCCGAAAACACAACACTGAGAAAAAGTCAGCTATACCTTTTTGAACACTGCCGTCCAGTACGATCGTGAAACTGGGTAGAACCGTCATATTCTTGCTCTCTGTTCCCTCCTGGTGTGATGCGCATGGTCAACGATAATACCCAACTCCCAGCACCATTCATACACATCCCCTCCTGACAGGAACTGCTCTCATTGCCTGACATGCGCAAGAACTTCTTGCCAGCCAACACTGGGCAACAATCAGGCTCAGCATCGTGACACATCCTTCCTCTCCTCGAATGGTAATAACAAAGAGAGTCCCAAGTACTGTACTGCAGCTTGAGTAAAAAGAGCTTTGCTCCGTCATCTTCTTGCTCTCCATTCCCTCCTGGTCTGAGGCACATGGCTCTGATATTACCTGACTCCCAATGCCATTTGGACACATCCCCCAGTTGGGAACTGCTCTCATCGCCGGACATGCACAAGAACCTCTAGCCAACCATAACAGAGAGAGTTCCGAGTACTGTACTACAGATCGAATAAAAAGAGCGTTGTCTTACTTTCACAAGCACTTCCATTCATGAGTGTGTGATACCTTGAAAAACATGGTAAGTAGTTTTATGGAGAAACCTCCAAAATCTACTACTCCTTAAATGTTTCTTTCACCTGCAGATTCACGGGAGGTGCTCCATAGCTACATGACGTCACTTTCAATTTAGTGGAAGGACTTTTTATCACAAATACTGACCTAACTACCCTTTTTACACATATAAAAACTTGTTTTAGGAGACGTAAAAACTTTTTAAAAAATTTGCCCAATTTATAATCACAATAAGACATTCCAGGTATGTGCAGGTAACAGATTTTACCGCACGCCTGGGGTTAAAGACACTTGGCCAAGGCCTTGTGCCTTATTACACCTTGGCCATGCGGTAAAATCTGTTTCATGCACACCCTGTTGTGTCTTATTGCTTACATTAATGAGTCAGCTAAGAGTTTCATCATTTAAACTTAAAAATACATTTTTTTTTAAACAAAAGTAATAAAGTGGCCCATTTTCCAAGTGCAATAATACCCTCCAGGATGGGTGGTATTGGGCTATACTAGACCTTCCAGGGGCTATAAAGCCATCATCCTGTGGTGTTGGGCCTCATCACACCCCTGGGAGGTCCGGTATAGCCCAATACCGCCCACCCAGTTGGGTATTATTGGTTGCATCACCCACACCCTGTCGTGGTTTATTGCTAAAGTATTTCTTCATGGAGGTGGAAGTGGATCCATGGATCAAGCTTCCGGAGGAGGTCTTTTGATCAAAAACTGTGTTGTAATTCAAGACTACATGGGACAGACATAAGTCAATTATAGTGTTTGGTGTCGGATGAAGTACGAAGTTGGTGAACTAGGATTTGCAGTTTACCCATTAGGTACTGATCTGAAGTCACTTTCAAATTCAGTGTTACCCACAGTTGAAGTGTTTGTACCATTTGGCATACATTGGTGTTACCAGATAAAACACCATGCGTGGTTACAACCAATCAGCACTGACACACGGTTACAGTATATTGCTGAAATATAACACATTCCTAAATTTCATGTAACACACAAACAGGAATAAGTGATATTCTTAAATTTCATCAATGCTATCATCCATACAGTCCTCACTGTCACTTCCGTTGCTGGAATCCATCTCCCAGTCTGGATCCAGGTGACCATCCTGTGGTTCTTCGTCAGAACTAAATTCATCTGTCAATGACTCTTCATCACTGCAATTCAAATCAGTGTCCTCAGGAGTTTGCACCTCACTATCACACTGAGTAGATACTGATTGAAATATTTTTGCTGTACTGTCAGTCTAAACAGCCATTTCAACACCTCTAAATGTGGTTTGAGTGCCTCTTGACTTTCTTGTTTATTTATTTGTTTATTTATTTAAGAGTTTTACCAGGAAGGCATGCTGAGTGGAGACCACTCGATTTCAGATGCGTTCTGGAGGAGGGGAAGCAGGAATATATACAATACAGTAACAAGGCAGAAAAATACAGTACAATAATAATACAATACATTGAATACACAGAGGCAGCTATTGTACAATAGGCTACAGAGCAGATATCCCATCAGGTTACCGTAGGTGGGAGATCGGAGTAGCAGTGATGATTTAACATTACAACTCCCAGTGGAGACTAAGGCACCTAGCATACATTTGTATTGCATTTAATACCTGTTTGAGGTGCCAGCCTGAGGCCCCTTGCAACAGGTGGATGGGTGCGGCAAGATGGGAGAGGGTTAGGTGCATGAGCAGGTGGGGGAGAAATGCGCCTTGAGGAGATAGTTTAGATGCTGAGAGCTGCCTGCGTGCCTAATGTCTGTTGGCAAAGAATTCCACAGTTTTGGCATACGGAAGCTGAAGGCAGCTTGGCCTTTAGATGTGGACATGCGAGGGACATGAAGGAGCCTGGAGTCAGTGTTCCTGAGACTGTACGCAGAGGGGGGTTGGACAGAGAGGGCAGACTCGAGGTATGAGGGGAGGGACTGTGCCCAGAATTTAGCTGTAACCCTGGCACGGTGGGCCTGTCTCCATTCCTGTAGTGACATCATGTCAAGTGACTTGTAAAGGGTGCAGTGATGTGTCGCTGGTAGACAGTCAAGGGCAAAATGGCAGAAGGAATGGAAGAGGGGATCGAGTCGGGTTAAGGTTGTCTTAGGGGCTGTACTGTAGACTATCTACTTCCCCATAATCAAAAATTGGGAGGATAATTTTCTGTACGAGTGCTTTGCAGTTAGGTAAAGGGAGACAGGCCCTGTTTCAGAATACAGCACTCAGTTTGGGGTGAAGTTTTTTGTGGATTGAGTCAATACAGGCAGAAAAGTCTAAGTTCCAATCCAGCCACACCTCAAGGTATCTGAAAGAGGTGCAGTCTTCCAGGGGGGAACCGTCCATGGTATGGAAAGTGGAGGTTGATGAGAATCAGGAGAGTCATTGCCGCATCCCAAAAGTTAGTGAGACAGTTTTCTTTGAATTAAGAAAAAGTTGGTTCGAGCGAAACAAAAGCTGTACAGCACTGAAATCCTCCTGGAGTCTTGCGGCTGCATCGGAGGTGGAGGGACCTGATGAGAACAAGACAGTGTCGTCGGCGTACATATGAATGAATGAGTGTGTGCAAGCTGAGGGCAGGTCATTTAGAAAGATGGAAAACAGTAAAGGGCCAAGAACCGATCCCTGAGGGACCCCGGAGGTGACAGGGAGGGGGGCAGAAGAGCAAGCGCCTATTTTCACCGCTTGTGACCTGCCTGCCAGATAGGATTGGAACCAGCCAGTGGCTGCTCCTGAAAGCCCAGTGAGGTAGAGTTTGGACAGTAAAAGGGGTTGTGAGATGTTATCAAAGGCTTTAGCAAGGTTGATAAAGACAGCTGAGGTGGTGTGACCATGTTCCATTCCAGTAAGGATGGCATCTGTGAGCCTTAGGAGTGATATGATGGTGGAGTGCGCCTTCCTAAATCCAGACTGGTAAGGTGTGAAAAAGGAGGAGGAGTCAAGATAGGGGGCAAGTTGGGAGAGGGCGAGGTGCTCTTGCAGTTTTGCTAGAATGGGGAGCAGGGATATATTTTGATAGTTTCCCGGTGAGGAGGGGTCTCCGCCTTTTGAGAGGGGGATGATGGTGGCATGCTTCCATTTGGAAGGGATTTCAGCAAGTGCGAAGGAGAGATTGAAGAGAGCGGCCAGAGGGGTGCAATGGCAGGGGCGGATAGGTGGAGCATTTTGGAGTCCAGACCTGAGGGGCATTTGCTTTTGGAGGGGTTGAGAGCCTGCAGGGCTTTAAACACTTCGGGTGGAGTGACTAGCCGAAAGGTGAAGCTGGTGACTGGGGACAAGAGCGGACAGGTAGGGGGTATGCTTGACGGGTGGGAGGGAGGGAGGGAGGATAGGAGGGAGGAAGCACAGCTGGTGAAGAAGGAGTTGAAAACTGAGGCCACTGCACCTGGTTCAGTGGCATGGAGCCTGCAACATTTAGGGCAGGGGTGGGGGGGGGATAAAAGTGTGTTGATCGTTTTCCAAAATTTTGCTGGGTGGTTTATATTTGTTTGGAAGGAGGCCTTAAAGTAGTTGGCTTTGGCCTGCCGCAGATGCATCGTGCAGGAGTTACGGAGAGAGCGGTAAAATTGGAGAGCAGCCCGGGTGCCAGTAGACTTGTATGTTTTCCAGACCTGATCCCTGGCATGAAGCTGGTCGATGATATTTGCTGTGACCCAGGGCAGGTAGGTGCCCCTAACTCTAGTCTTTCTGAGTGGGGCATAGTAGTCCCAGACGGCCCCAATTCCAAGTGGGACATGCTTCATGGTTTGTGTGGACCTATTTGTTGTCTCCTGAAAATGGCACAAAATAAATTTTCAATGTTAATACTAATACAACAACACATTTAAATCAACTCATTCATCTGCTACGACTATAATGATATGGCTGCATCAAGATGATACACTGTTTTCAGCATCAGCAGCAGCCAATTGGTAATCCATCTCACCATGTTTGTTCCCACACCAATATATTCAATCTTTCCCACAAGCCTTCAATGCAGTATGCAGTACATTGGACTTTCAGAAATATAAGTGCAAGACATATACCGCCTAGACTCTGATGAGTTCCATGGACACCGAGTCAAAATTAAGCAATAAGGCACAGCAGGTTGTGGGGTATTGGGGGTTTACCCACGTGTGTGTGTGTCACGAGGCAAAGCCGAGTGACGTAACCACACAAGAAGTGGGTAAATCACCAATAACTCACACCATGGACTACCTTATTGTGATTATACAATGGATCAATCTGTAAAACAAATGTAAAATGTATTTAATTCATTTTTTTTAATGCAATTCCTCAGCTGTGGGTAATGCAGGATTTAACCACGGTCATGTGCCATATTTTGACCACTGAAGTTAAAAGATTTTCACACACCATTGTATAGTACTAAATACAGTTTGTGTGGCAGGATGTTAGATAGACAAACACATGATATTAAATGTCATGGAGCACATTGTCCCAACAAAACAAGGTTAGTTGCCTCCCTTTTATGACTGTCTTCATAAGGCTTTTCACCACTCATGCAGTGCTGACTGGTGTTTACTTTCCTGGCTCATACTTGGGGCCAATCTTCTGCATAGGCAACACATAGGTCATCCTCCAATGTTCTGTTATGCAGCCTGTGCCCACCAAATCATCAAATTTTGATAACTGTGTACCTCTGTCATGTCTTACACTGAGTACATATTCACTGCCATGAACAGTTTGCCATATGACTTACACTACTATTACCCTATCATCCTTCTGTCCATCCTATGCAGAATCAGGATAATGTCCTTTGACAGATGTGGACACAAATAAAGAACCACATACTACAGATGTGGACTTATCTGTGACCCATACAAGGGCGACATAACCTCATGTGTAGTACAAGTACCACACTAGAGACACAGATAGCCTTCACAGCATATTATGTACCTTTGATGCGACAGTCGTGCACTACTAATCCTCATTAAAATGTCATGCTGTGTTGTGGCATGATAATATGCATAGAAACATAGAATTTGACGGCAGATAAGGACCGCTTGGCCCACCTAGTCTGCCCATTTTCCTACCTAATGGATAAGCTGCAGATCCTAGTTAACCAACAGCCTACTTCCTCCTCCTCCACACTAGAATTGCCTTATGTCTGTCCCATGCATTCTTGAATCCCCCAATTTTTTGACTCTCTGACCTCCTCAGGAAGGCTGTTCTATGTATCCACAACCCTCTCTGTGAAGAAATGCTTCCTCACATTACCTCTGAGCCGTCCCCCATCTTCAAATTGTGCCCCTTGTTTTTGCACATCTCTTTTTCTGAAAGATGCTAACCTCTTGGACTTTGTTGATTCCCTTGAGGTATTTGAAAGTTTCTATCATGTTCCCCCTCTCCCTCCTTTTCTTGAGGCTATACATCTTTAGTTCCTTTAGTCTTTCTTCATATGTCTTCTGATGCAGACCCTGTATCATTTTGGTTGCCCTCCTCTGGACAGCCTCCACCCTGTCTATGTCTTTGCGGAGATGGGGTCTCCAGAACTGTACACAGTACTTCAGATGTGGTCTTACCAAATGTCTGTACAGAGGGCCAACAACTTCTTGTTTTCTACTGGTGATGCCTCTCCCTATGCATCCCAGTATCCCCCCAGCCCTCCTTACTGCCTTTTCACATTGTTGGCCCACCATTAGGTCGTCTGATATGACTACCCCCAGGTCCCTTTCCATTTTTGTTGTTATCAGTATCTCACCCCCCATTGTGTACTCTTCCCCTGGTTTTTTGTTTCCCAGGTGCATTGCTTTGCACTTCTTTGCATTGAATCTAAACTGCCATACATTTGACCATTCCTCCAATCTTGCCAAGTACCTTTTTATCCTTTCCACCCCACCTTGTGTATCAACCCTGTTGCAGATCTTTGTGTCATCTGCAAAGAGACGTACTTTCCCTTTCAGTCCCTCTGCAATGTCACTTATAAAGACATTAAAAAGGACTGGCCCCAGTACTGAACTCTGAGGTACCCCACTAGTAACCCTCCTTTCTTCATTGTGGACTCCATTTACTATTACCCTCTGTGTCCTGTTGTCCAACTAGTGTTTTACCCAGGCTACCACCCTGGGACCCACTCCCAGGCTGGCTAATTTGTTTATTAATCTTTTGTGCGGAACTATGTCAAATGCCTTGCTAAAGTCTAGGTAGGCCATGTCCACAGCCCCTCCCTGGTCTACTGCTTTGGTCGCCCAGTCAAAGAAATCAATTAGATTTGTCTGACATGACCTTCCGCTGTGAATCCATGCTGCCTTGGGTCCTGTGCCCCACTGGCCTCTAGGTACTCAACAATTCTTTCCTTCAGAAGTGATTCCATCATTTTCCCTACCACTGAGGTCAAACTGACAGGTCTGTAGTTTCCCACCTCTGTCTTGCTCCCACTTTGTGAAGGGAATCACATCCGCCCTCCTCCAGTCCTCAGGTACCACACATCCTCCCATAATTTATTAAAAGGGTAGTTAGTGGTGTTACTAGTTCTTCCCTTAGTTATTTTAGAATTCTGAGGTGAATCCCATCAGGCCCAATTGCTTTATCCACCTTCAGTTTTAAGAGTTCTTTCAGAACCCTTTCTTCTGTGATAGGACTAATATCAACCCCCTATCCAGAGTGCTTCTATTGACCGGATTAGGTATTTCGCCCTGCTTTTCCATTGTGAATACTGAGCAGAAATATTCATTCAGTATCCCTGCTTTTTCACTGTCACTCTCTGCCCAACCACCTTCCTCTTTGTTCAGCCTCAGTATCCCTGCCTTAGTATTTCTTTGCTCCCTAATGTACTTATAAAAGGTTTTATCCCCCTTCTTAACCGAGTTGGCTATCTTTTCCTCAGTTTGGGCCTTTGCTATTCTGACTACCTTACCTATTTCCTTCTGCTTTAATTGGTACAGTTTTCTGTCCTGCTCCTTCAGTGTTTCCTTATACTTCCAGAATGCTATCTTTTTCTCCCTTCCCCACCACTTCTTTTGAGACCCATAGTGTTTTTTTCTTTTGTTTTGATTTGTTTCTTTGCTTCACACAAAGGCTTGTTGCCTCTGTGATGGACGGTTTTGATTTTTCCCCATTGTTGCTCCACCCCACCTTCTTGCCTGTTTCCTAGTGCTTTTCTGAGGCACTCTCCCATTTTGACAAAATCAGCCCTCCTGAAGTCCAGTACCTTCACTTTTGTGTGACTTGACTCTACAGCTAAGTTTATCGTGAACCACACTGGTAGTCAATTGTTCCCAGATGGCTACCCACTTCAAGAACAGAGATCCTCTCTCTGTACCCATTTGAAAGTACCAGATCTAAGATTGCTCTCTCCTGAGTGGGTTCCAAAACTAGCTGTCTGAGGCATGCCCCCTGTAGGGCATCGAGAATGGCCCTGCTCTTGGATGTGGCTGCATCAAAGGTGGTCCAGTCCACTTCAGGCATGTTCAGGTCCCCCATCAGCAATATATCCCCTTTTTCTGCCGTCCCAAGGATGCCTTCTATCATTTCCTTGTCCATTTCCTCCCCCTGAGACGGGGTCTGTATACAACCCCTGTATGGATTGTGGAGCCATTTCCAGTCTCCAGGGTGACCCACAGTGCCTCCTCTCCTCCCTGTTTACCCTTTAGTTCTGTTGCTTTGATCCCTTCCCTTACATAGAGAGCTACTCCTCCTCCTCCTCCTCCTCTTCTTCCCTCCCTGTCCCTCCTGTAGATTGTGTACCCTAGTATGTTAACATCCCATGTTGGCATGGAATTATATGTACTAAATACAGAGGATTTTGTACGAGCAGTCATACATACCAAGGATATCATTGTAGCTAGTGGTTTCCTTGCTATCAGAACACATCGAGAGCGCAGCTGGCGAGGTGCTGTCTTACCAAGGGACCTTCAAGATAAAAGAATATCCTTCTTTGTGTATGACTGTTCATACACAATCTTTTATAGTGTGTGGGCAGTCACAGCATAGAAAACTACACTAAACCTGGTAGAGAGGACAATGGAGAATAGAACTTTCAACATTTTTTCTTTTGTTTTTTAACAATACAGTGTGCTGCACTTATTTCTGCAAGTTCAAGTTTGAAAAACAAAAACAAATTCAAGCTTAACTGGAGAGAGAAAAGCAACTATGAGGCATCATTCCAAGTTGTTCTGCTACAGTACTGACATCATCACTGCAGCATAACAACATGATGATGTCAGTAGTGCAGCAGAACATAGAGAATTCTGGATGAGCAACTATGCACAACCAGTGTGTTCTGCCACAGAGGGGTTCTGATTCCCTCTGACCTTGAGAGCGAAGCTAAAGAAGTCCATGGGAATTAGAACCCCGAGGTGACAGAACACAATAGATGTGCATAAAGTTGCTCATCCTGTATTTTGTATAGTGTATAGTAACATTAGAAGAAATGTGTGCTTTGTTGGGTTTTTATTCTCTTTTTCATAGTGAAACTGACTTGAAAAGTCTCTAGAGGTTCTAGAATACTGTCACCACAGAATTAAATAGAGGAAAGCAACAATGTGCCAGAATTCCAAGTGGTTCTGCTGCAATAGTGACATAACTACTGCAGCAAAACAACATAATGACATCACTACTGCAGCAGAGCAACATAATGATGTCACTAGTGCAACACAACATAGAGGATAATGTATGGTCCTCTGTTGGTAACTGCTCTGTTAACTGTCGAGAGGTTGCCAGACGACTGTGTAAACCTCGAGAGCGAAGCTCGAGAGGTTTACATTGCCATGGCAACCTCGAGACAGTTAACAGTGACCGGTTGCCGATAGAGGGACCATACATTATTTTTTATAGTGTATAGTCCCACATAAAAAGGAAAACGGCTGCTTACTTTTTGAAATATAGTCACCGCTGCGGCCGTTCAGTCCTTCCCTAACCGCTGCATTCATCCGTCGGTTCCCAGTGTGAAAAAAGGCATGCACATACACCGACCGATCGCCGGTGTTAACCTGTTGATGTGACTTAGCATCAATAGGTTAACCACATTTCTTACGTCACATCGATAGGTTAACAACCTTAAGAAATTATGATTTCCTAAGGTTAACAGTGTTCTACCATACATTATAAGCATATTCAAGGCATGGAATTCCAGGCATAACAGCATTCTACTATACACTATATAGTTGTTTGTCTGCATTATTGACATCATTATGTTGATGTGCTGCAGTACAGATGTCACTGCTGAAACAGAACAACTTTGAATGCTGACACATAATATATTTCCCATATACAGTTATGCTGTAAGTTGAGGTTTTTTATACTTCAATGTGCAGAAACACATGTAGCACACCATCTCATTGTTTGTGAAAACAAAAAACAATATCGTGTCCAACACCACCACAAACATCAGTTTAGGGAAACAGAGCACAATACCCTCAATAGCCATGATGACCAGAAATGACACAGTAATGATAATGGGAAAATATATGCACAAGCATTGTGCTGTGAAAACTTGTGGATCTGATTCACATGTACCACTCCATCTTGGGTCTACACTTAACTGTGAATCAGTACCACTCAATGGAACAACACATTGACTGCACTGCAGCACATCCACTATCCTATATCATCTGTTCCACTGATAAAAATACTTGGACACCACAACTTATTCTTTTTTCGTGTGATTATGGACTGCAACTTTATTTTTTTTTTTCAGAAAGGATAAGGCATGTGGAATTCATAAGTAAAAGACACAAACAAACAATGAATAATGTACTTACTATCATAACTGTCTGAGTACTATCACAGTTAGGTAGCTGTTCCTCAACAACATCATCTTGGCCTACATCCATATTATCCACTGCATGATCAACATGTTGTGGTTCCATTTTGCGACTGTGCTCTCCACATATATCTGCCAGTACCTGGAAAACAATTGTGAGAAAAACATCTAATTACACATGAAATCATATTACTTTCATTTCCTATTGTAATAGACAGATGGAAAAGCAATGAATTCATCATAAAGGGACAGGCCAGTGCATAGCCAGGGGTGTGGATGTACTCAACAATCCAAAACCTGATACTAGCTGTGGGTACTGCAGCATGTTTTATAAACCGGACGTCAATGTTTCAAACAGTAACATATTTTAAGTGCCCAGACATACACAAATGCTTACACTGAACACGATTGGCATGTCTTCAACATGGATCTGCACAGCTTATTAGGGAAAAGCCAAGCAGTAAGACAAAGGAAGGCTTGATCCTTGTGTATGTTGCCCAAAAGTACTGCAATCATATATACATTGCTGTCCATCATGCAATGGAAGAAATGATGTAAGCCATTGTGCGTGGCAATCATTGTTTGGTGACATATGCATGAATAACTTGTGGTCTGATCTGTCAGAATATTATGTGCAAGGGAATGAGTTTCAAGACACTTAGAGAAGCACAAACGTTATCATGCAACCTGATACATGCAGATACAATACCACATCAGTTTTCTGAATGTATGCAGTGATGTAGGGGAATTGTTTCACTGGGGTCAGGTAAGCAATAAGACATGACAGGATGTGCATTACACAGTTCTAACACATGGATACTGGTGCAGAGTGATGCAGGACTGCTACGTACACTGCCTTTGCCATGCATTACAACTGTGTAACACACATCGAAGGAATGCCTTATTGCACTTATAAAGTGGGTCACTGTATTATAAATGGGGCTTCTACTTTTGCACACTGTGAACACGTCTAAGAAAAAAACAGCTGCTTGAAAGCATTTGCCTTTTTTATGATTATGGATATTACAGTGACACAGTGGGACAGTGTATGAAATATAACACATTCAGACAACCCCCCCCCCCCAAACACAACAAATGAAGAATTGTATAAGAAATGTTGTAAAAATGATAAACAAATCATGTACATACCTCAAGCCTATGCCTTTTTGCAATGGCTCCACTACTACGTTCAGCTACAGGCCTCACAAAGGAAAACAGGGTTGTAACAGCATCACTCTTCAGCCTTCATTGTCCGGGTTTAAATCCAATGCTCTCCAAGATGCTTGGCAGAATGGAAAACTGATCCAGTGCAAAGTGGTCTGAGCAAAGGTGACTATGCTCAGTCAGATGCCATCCAGCACGCTTCATGGCTGTCCCCCTTTGCTGACACCTATGTTTTTCTTTGGGAAATTTATAAAAGCTACGGCCACTTGTGGTGTTATTGGTGTACCCAAAAGCAGTACAGTAAGGCATTATATGTTAATGAAAGGAAAGAATAGGAACAAAAAAATGTTCACAGTAAAGTAGTCAGTGTTGAGGAATAAGAAAATAATTGTGCTGATACAACCGTGGTCACCTCACAGAAGACACAGTAAGTTGAATAAGTAAACAATTACAGAAATGCTCAAAGTTGAAGACCAACAAAAGCAAAAAATAAGCAGTCAGCAGTGACATACACCACTTACTCAGTGGCACACACCAGAAAAAAAGAAAAAGGATTAAAAATAAGCAAACATTTTTGCAGACAGAAAAAAATGACCACAGCACCACATGTAAACAGATGTCAAGTACATGTCAACCAGTACCACATGACCAAAAAATGACAGGGCAGCAGTAGTGTAATTCAAGACAAAGTTTTATTTTTACATTATTGCTGCTACAATCATCAATTCTACAGCACATTTGAACATTTTACATTTCTAGTCACAAATAAAAGAAAAAGAATATGAAAACAATCAGAGGGTAAATGCGCAGAAAATGGGAAAACGATGTCAGGTCACACGGACGTGTCAGGCTTCATCAGTAGGGAGCAGGAAAAGAAAAGTTCTGTTTCAGTGGTGGCAGATGGAGACCGTGGATGGTCGCACCACTGATATTATCAATTATGAAACATTTACTGCCCACAGTAGGTCACAAAAAGATGAAAGCTGGATAACAGTAACGTGGATTCTACTGCAGTTACTTGGCAAGTCGCATGAAACATTGCCAGTGACTGCGTCATCTACCCAGTAAGAAAACTGGTGACCGAATGATCGCATATTACAATATTGTGCCAATATCAATAACAAAGATTAGACATATTCAGGTGTTAGCGACAAAGGTACTGATGACTAAAACACAAAACAAAATGTGGTGATTATAGTTTTGCGATTGTTGACAGTCTCGCTAACATGTTTCGGCATTGCGTCACAGACAAGCTTCCACTATAAGAAGCTGACATACCAATTACTTAATCATTAAAAAAACATTAAAACACCTTTTTTGCATGTGGTGAGGGTGGGGTGGTGGGTTTAATAGATAACAGAATGTTGTGTGTGTGCATCACGGCTGACTGCACACTGCAGACTTGGTAAGGAAACATACATGCACTGAATAAAATTAATACAAAATCAAACATAGAAATGGAATTTGAAGTCAGTTTCAGTCAACAAATGTCGAAAATGAACAGGGGTAACATAATATTTTGTGTCTTTATTCGATCGGGTAATGTTGGCCACATTGCAAAGTGCTGAGCTGTGCTGCACGTCAATCACATGTGAAACAAAAATGGCATGTACAGTGAACGTCCACTAAACAACCAACTTGCAGGTGACGGTCATGCCCTCTGGACAGCTCACACTATCGATGGAATAAAAATGATCAAACAAGGTAAAAAATACATGTTTTTTTTTAAAAAAAAACTGCAATTCATTCATGAGGGGTTGTAAGACACACAGTAATAACTTTATTACGCTATAGGAACACCCTGCAATTGATCTTTAACTCTCTCAACTACCTCATTTGAAAACCATAAAGGTCTACTCTGCCTTTTCCTCTTACTAACCAACACATAGTTCTTTTGCCATTGTTATTCCGTATTTGATCACCCTCCACTGTCCCTCCACCCCTAGCTTCTCCCCTATTCCAGCCAATGCCTCTTCTAAGCATTTACCCATTTTTCCAAAATCTGCCCTCCTAAAGTCAAGGATTATCATTTTTGTGTGGCTGGATTCTGCCACTCCAGTTATATCAAACCCCACTGACTGGTGATCACTGTTTCCCAGGTGCTCTCCTACTGCGACCCCTTTTACACTGTCCCCATTTGTGAGCACCTGGTCCAGTATCGCTGTCTCCTGTGTGGGTTCTACTACCAGTTGCTTAAGGAAAGTTCTCTGTAGGGAGTCCAGGATAAACCTGCTCCTGGTTGTTGCTGTTGCTGGGAGGCTCCAGTCTATGTCTGACATGTTGATGTCACCAACCAACAACACCTCCCCCCCACCGTGTGCCATCCTTTGGATAGCTAGCAACAACTCCCTATCTATCTACTCCCCTAGGGAATGGTGGTCTTATATTACCCCTGTGTGGATGGCTGACCCTATTCTTCTTGCTACCTTGACCCAGAGTATCCCCCCATTCCCCTTGAATCTCTGTGGCCTTTATATTATCCTTCATGTAAAGTGCCACCCCTTCCCCCTTCCTATCTGCCCTGTCCATCATGAATAGATTGTGCCCTGGTACAGCCATTTCCCAGCTGTGGTTATCATTACACCAGGTCTCAGTGATGGCCATAATGTCCAGGTCTGACTCTGACATGGCCATCTCGTGGGTCCCCATCATATTACTCAGACTTCAGGCATTAGCGTACATGGCTCTCCAGGATGTGACTTCCCTCCCCTGCTTTGTTGGCATGTGCCTGTCCCTTTTCTAGGCACACTTCTTCCCTGGTCTTCCCTGTTCCTTGCCCTTCTGTTGAATTGTGCCCTCTGCTGGTCCATCTTCTCCTTGAGTACCTTTGTTGTGCATGTGCTCATGGGGGGAAGGATACTTAACCTCCTAACCTTCCTAGATCCTGCCACTGAAGCATTCAAACTTTTCACTTAGGACTGAGGTCCCCTTCCAAGATGGATGTAAGCCGCCCTCCTTATACACCCTCACATCCCCCAGGTGGGACCCCAGTCTCCCATGAAGCCATAACCCTCCTTTCCACACCAGTCCTTCAACCAGGAGTTGAATTTCTGGATGCGGAGAGTCCTAGCCTCTCCCTTGCCATGGACAGATAGTACCTCTGAGAAGGAGACAGAGTATGCTATCTGCTTTAGGCCTCTCCCCAGCTTCCTGAAATCCTTCTGCATTCTGACTAGCTCTACCTTGTCCCGCACCAGGTTATTTGTCCCCAAGTGGAGAATGACTTCCATTTTCTCCTTCCTTACAACTGCCCTTGTGATCCTATGGATTCACTATCCATCCCTCCATGCTGTGCCTCCTGGAAGACACTTGACTTCCCTCTCTCCCCCTCACTAGTTGCTCCCAACTTCACTCCCCAGACTACTGAGTCCCCAACCAGGAATAGAGTCCTCCTCCTCCTCTAGGGTCCTCTGCCTCCCTCCCATGGGGTTCCACCCTGGAGTATAGGACATCGGAAGATCTTTCAGATAGCTAGGGCCCAAACTGTATCTTGACAGTGAGATGCCACCAAAGTGGCAGCCAGTTCAGATCGCAAAAGACTGGTGTGGTGTGGTCCTTTCAAGAAGCTCCCACCACCAGCCGAGCCACAGTGTTCTGAAACAGCTATAGGCAACATATCAAGTCTCCAGAGACAGCATTGCAGTAGTCCAGTCTAGAGGTACCAAAGCCATCCACCAGGCAACTGACATTACAAGTTTGCATGTAGGGAGACAGAACAGTGGCTCTCCCTATATGCAGATGACATTCTTTTTATTTGGATAACTCTGACACTTCTTATCCATGTTCTGTATATTAGAAAAATTTATATCCATGTTTATTAGAACAATTGCTATATTTTGGCCAGCTCTTTGGCTATAAAATTAATCAGACCAAGACTGATGTCCTAGTGTTCATTTAGACTCTCTCTATAGAATTACAACAGACTTATCCCTTCAATTTGGCTCAAGAATCCATTTAATACTTAGCGTTCCAATTACCTTTGGACTTGGGATGTCTATTTCAGGTCAATTACACTCCCCTTTTATCACAAATGCTGCTAGATTTAGACCGTTGGTGTTTACTGCCAGTTTCATTTGGCCGTTAAGCTAATGCAGTGCTCATGATGGTACTATCTCGTTTCCTTTTCTTTTTTTCCCATTGTTTATTCTCCACAGTGGGTGGTAGCCCATGTCGGCTGACCATACCGGACTCCGAGGTCATTCGAGGCACCCTCCATCTCATGCTCCGACAGACCACCAGAGCCGGCCTGGGGGCTTCATCCAGCAGTGGCCCCCTGAGTTTCTCCATTTTCTCCCCTGTTATCCATGGCCCCAGAATGTGATTTCCCATGTGCATGGTGGTGCACATGCACACCGTGGCTCCTGTGACAGCCCCTTCCATCCTCCCAGCCTATTACCAGTTTCCCCCTCTAGCATGGCATTGCCACCTAGCCTTCACTGGGTGGTAGACAAGTGCTGGGGAACCCCACATCTCTCCCCAAGGAGGAGAGCTGCCTGCCAGCTGCTCAATCCACTCCTTGCAATGCCCTCCCCCAGCTGACCCCAGTGGCCTGAGCTCATACCCGAACCCAGGTCGCTGGCATGATATCAGGTGTGGAATCCAGTGCATCAACCCTCAGTGCCACCAGGCTGGCTTACCTTTTCTTTTTTTAATCTCTCCCTCTTTATGTTTCTAGTAAGGACTGGAATACTTTGCACTGTCAGCTCTCTAGATTTGTCTGGCTTGGTCATCCCCCAAGAATACAACTCTTCACCATCCAGCTAACCAAGAATATGGGAGGATTTGGTCTCTCTACTTAGCACTTTCTGCTATCTCCCACTGGTTCCTACCAGCTCAAACCCAAATCTGGGTAGCCATTGAGCTAGATCTTCTTTCAGACCATCCTCTAACCAGCTGGCTCCTGGAGAAGGGATGCCTCAAGGCACTACCAAGCATACTGATTTAATTGTTAAGGTCCTGGACTCTACTTGGTACTCCATTGTTCAAAAATTCGGTCTTAAAGATGCCCTCCTCTCTCTACTCCCACTGGCTTGCCACTCAAACTTTTTGCCAGTCAGACTAGACCCCATTTTTACAGCTGCATGGGCGGAGCCCTGCAGATGTTTTGCATGTAGAAAAGGGCTGACGTCATGTTTTCCGTTTGTGGAACTGTTTTCTTCCGCCTGACCCTCCCCCGAGAAGCAATCCGCCCATGTTGTCCCATGGACTGCAGCACTGCACTCTATCACAGTGGGCATTTTTTTTGTACATTTCTTCACAGGTCCCCTTCCCTTAAAAGCAAGGGCGTAGCTACGGATACAAGTCACAAGTGCCAACCCTCCATTCCTAGTAAGCTTCCTTTCTTTCCCAGACACAGCAGCCTGAATTAATAGTGTCACTCACCACCTGTGCAGTCTTCTGCGGTGCTGGAGCTCCCACTGACAGGCAGCTCTCTCCTCTGGCCAGCATGTGGAGCACCATAGCTGTCCCGGAAGCTCAGCAGGAGAGCCCGTGGCACAAGAGCCATCTGAGCTTTGCTGCTGCCCATACTGCCATGATGATACACTATACCAGATGCTCTCAGCCTGTATGCATTCCTACACCAAGTGACTCTCCCCTCACCTGCCACCTATCGGCATCCCCAGAGAGGGTTAGTATCATGGCACCAGGAGGCGGGGATCTGCAAGGCAGCAGCCAATCGCGAGCAGCAGGCGGACTGCGGAGTGCTGCAGGAGTTGTAGTTTTTACTATGAAGCCTAGCATGCAAGTTATTGATCACATAAATCCATAGTCACCCTTACAAGGGTCGTCACATGCACTACTAATAGTTTGTTCCTGTGGCGCGAGATTCGCTTTTTATGTAATGAGAGAGAAACGTGTGCAGAGAGATGTCGATGGTAAAGATGTGGGGCCACAACCAGCACGGGTCCGTTACAGCTTTTATGCTGCAAAACCACTGCCGTTTGCTCGATCGCGAAACTTCAGTTCCATGACTAAGCCTTGAAGCAACCATGGGGCCTTTCCAGAGATTTTAGGGAAAGCATCTGAACCACATTTTACAACTAAATTAAAAGAGTAGCAATTCATTGGATTTCTAGTGTGTTTTTTTACAGGAGATAGAAAAGGATTTACTGTTGGGCATAACTGCTTAATGGACTGCAGAGCGCTGCAGGAGTTGTAGTGTTTACTATGAAGCCTAGCGTGCAAGTTAAATAATCTGACTGACTCCCACTCCCATCTGACTTGTGAGACAGAGTGAGACAGAGCAGCGAGCAACTCGCACAGTCGCAAGGCAGCAGCATGAGCTGAGCCCTAACTAAAGTTGTAGTTCTGTGGAGCCAGTAAGAATTGTACGGCTTGCATATGTCTGCTCATCGTAGGTCCGTATTTTTTATTCTTTCTGCCATTTGGATTTCAAGGGGGATTTTATAAACACGAAGAACAAATACAAGCATTTTTTTCTACATTGCGACATAGCACCCCAATCAACTAGCCTTATCAGGAATTGTAGAATCATCGGACTACAATGCATGCATGCACCAATTAGTCTAGCTCTGGGCGGGGACTGGCTGCATAATGTTTGCACAGCTGAGGCATCTCGGATGACATTACATCAGCATTTCAGATATGGCATTTAACATGAATGATTTTTTTTAAAAACAGTTCTTGCACTTGGGTAAAATGTTTAACTGGACCAAGGGGGTGGAGGACGGGGCGGACCCTAGTGCTTTTTAATCATATAGGTTAACTATTGAGCGGCCCTGTTGGTGTGCAGTTCCTCTCTTTTAGTGACCTAGAATATCGAACATGGAGGTACCCAGTTATCATCACACCTCTTTTTGTCTTGTCACTGAAATGAGGGACACAGAATAGCAGTCAGAATAAAGGACAGGACATTGTGGGACACTGTCTGGAAATGCATCATCAGACGTGAACATGCAAGCTCAAAACTACATTACCCTCATAAACATACAATTTCACACTAGGTAAGGACCACAGGGGTCATCCTAGTCTGCCCATTTTCTTCACAAACTTAATTATGCAGCCGTGGTGGATCTGACAAGAGTTTGTTATGTTGGCTAGTGTATGCATGTGCAAGCAACATTTTGTAGTCGTAGCACTGTACTAGCACTTTCAAAGGTGTGTCAGTGTTGTGCCGAATCCAAGGGATGCTTTAGCTGGTGTGTCCCTCAGCTGCCAACCAGTGAGCATTCTGCCAATGATAGCAGTTTCAGAGATTGCATGAAAGAAATATGCCGCTGCAATGAGAGCCAGGCTTATCATTGCAGTGGCAGATCTGAGACACCTCCCCTACGTGCCTTGCCTGATGAAACATTTCAAGAAACATGGTGGTGGCTCTCACCATGCACCTCTCACAATCCCTAGGAAGCCGACTTCGGGGGTGCCCAATCTCCCTGTTGGCATGCCCCCTCCCCAGTTCGATTTGTTTGCCAATGGGGTTGCCCAATCCCCATTGGCATAATGTCCCCCTAGTTTAATTTATCTGCCGAGGGGGATGCCTAATCCCTCATTGGCATCATGCCCCCCAAAACACAGACGCACTTTCTTTGCGATGGGTGCCCAATCCCATCGGCTCCAGTCCCCCCAAAAAAACAGGTGGCACACTGGGAGCCCACCCCAGCGAGCCCAATGTACTACCTGAAAAAAAGTAAACCTTCCCCTGAAGTGCTTTTTTTTTTTATTATTTTGACCTGTAAACAAGAAAATGGTCCCTTGCTGTCTGTGGCGCCCCCTTCCCCAACCTACACCCATCCTCTGTGCATCCCCTCCCCACATCCCCACTCACCCATACTTATCTCTGGAGGTTGGTGCAGTGATCTTCGGTGGAGTGAGAACACGCCTGCCTCTTCAAAGCCGACCGCAAACTGAAGAAATGCCGGTAAGCTGTATAATGGCATAAATGGGTGGTTCTCAACTTTGGTGGATATCTTGGCCATTTTTTTTTTACTTTTGGCTCCAGATTTTCAACATGGGGTTCTTGGGACCCCACCTCATGAAATCAGTCACTGTCATTTCGTTATTAGGTCCCAAAAGGTGATTTCACTTTCACTGCATGGAATCATCTTTCAGGACCAATTAACAAAACAACAGTGCCACTGTTCATGAGGTGGGCTCTCAAAAAGCCTATGTTGCAAATTTGGTGTAAAAGTTCCAAAAAATGACCGTGTTACGAGTCTGTGTGTTGTGCAGTTTCCATGCACACTCGTAACTTTGAGAATTTTTAATATTTTCAGTCCAGATTTTTAACATTGCCATTTTTTCACACCTCCTTATGAACAGTACAGCTGTCATTTTTCACATCCTGCCCAAAATTTGTTTTCGCACATGTGGCGCACAATGGCGCGATCACTGTGGGAAATCAACATTCAGGACAGATTAAGAAAATCACAGTGACACTGTTCATGAGTGGAGATCTCAAAATGTCTATGTTGAAAATTTGGTGAAAAAATTCCAAAAAATAACTGTCACGGGCTTCCGTTGTGCAGTTTCCACGCATGCTTGTAACTTCAAGAATTTTTAATATTTTTACTCCAGATTTTCAACATTGCCATTTTTTCACACTTACTTATGAACAGGACAGCTGTTAATTTTCACATCCTGCCCGAAACATGTTTTCGCACCTGTGGCGCACTAGGGGTGTGGGCACTGTGCGAAATCAACTTTTGGGACAGAGCAACAAAATCACAGTGCCATTGTTCACGAGGAGAGGTCCCAAAATGCCCATGTTGAAAATCTGGTAAAAAAAATTCCTCAAATGACTGCTTTGTGGGCATGCGTTGCGCAGTATATATGCACACTCGTAAGTTTGCAGATTTTTCATATTTTCTCCCCAGATTTTCAAGATTGCCATTTTTTACACCTCTTCATGAACAGTGCAGATGTCATTTTTGCATCCTGCCCGAAATGTGTTTCCGTACTTGTGGCTCTGAATGGCGCAGTTACTGTGCGAAATCACCTTTCAGGATTGAGCAATGAAATGATAGCACAACTGTTTATGAGGTGGGGCCCTAAAAAGGCACTGTTGAAAATTTGGAATGAAAATGCCAACAAACGCCCAGGGCATTAAGGTTTCCAACTATACACCCACCCTGTAGAGACTGACAGGTGTCGGGGATGTAACTTGGGTTCGTCAGACATAATGTTTGCAGAATTCTACCCCCCAACCCCACCCTTCAGCCACTGACAGGCATTGAGGTGTGCCTTTTGTTCTGTCACCCTAACGTTCACCCCATTCTCCTATATTGCACCCATCTCAGCTTATTTCCTTATGAAATGGGGTGAGTATAAGGACCAAAGACCCCAATGCACACACCGACACCTGTCGATCTCTTTAGGCTATGCCCCCTTGTAATTCCTTCCTTTCTAATTTTTAACAGACCCTCATTACTTACCCTATTAATGCCCTTCAAGTATCAAGATGTCTCAGTCATATCCCCCTGTCCCTTCTGTTCTCAAGAGAGTACATATTGAGCATCTGTAGCCTCTCCTCAAAAGGCTTTTCCCTCATCCCACTCAACATCTTGGTTGCTCTCCTCTGTACCCCCTTCAATAGTCTGATGTCCTTTTTTATGTTTGCTTGCATGCATGTGCAAGAAACATGTTGTGGCAGCTTAGGAGAGAAACAGGTTGTGCAGGTGCGGCACTGTTGCGGCCAATGCCGCCACTGCTTTTGTGGGCTTGGCTGTGCGTCACCAATGCAAGCGTACACTGGTGGTGACACTGATTTGCAAGCATGCCTCCAACTTGAAATGATTTGGGTGCCACAATCAGGGAGCGCCTCATCATTGCAGCATCAGCCATCCACCTCTTCTTTGGGTCTGAATAGTTTCCATGCAGATGAAAAGCTGACGCTGCGATGCCGGGCGGTCCCTGATTGTTGCAGCTGCCCGGTCCCTTAGTCTTGCAGTACTGTGTGGCATAAAGTAATTCTGCCCTTGTGCACACAGTAATGAAAGAGTGCAGTCTGTGGGCACATAAAATGTTCCATCCTACTGCAGAACCAGTCGCACCCCTTCTGACATTAATATCTGCACATATAGTATCACAACAACAGTACGCAACAATACGAAATGTATTTATTAGAATAATGGCAGAACAAGCATAAAGCAGGCAGAAATGAGATCACTTTGTGTTTTCATGCATCTGCTCATGTATTGGGAGGCACAGAGATTGGTTTCAGGCAACTTGTTTTTACCTGATTTGTTCTTTATCTTGTTGGCGAGGTTGTTGAACTGCTCTGGGCTAATCAAAGCTTTGCTCAGAGCAAGCAGCAGCTCCTCTGGCTTTCAGTTCTCATCCATCACAGGATAACAAATTTCTTTATAAGGGTTACTTTTGAACACCCCCAATAAAACTCATGCTAGTTTTTTTTTTTTTTTTTAAAGGGGGATCTCTTCCAGGTGTCCTGTTTTTAACTGTTCTTGCTTGCAGTTTATTTTTGGAAGGATAACTTTTGTAGCTGGTAACCCACACTCCTTTCCCACTTCTCGTTCTCTTTCTGGATACTTTAGGCTCAAAGTTTGATATGCAATGCAGCAGAAAGGAGAAATATATATAAAATAATTAACTGGACAATGCTTTTGTTGATGACAGAGGCAGCGTAGGTAAACCCACCTACCGGCTTCAAGGCTGCAGCAGATTCGACACACGCACACTACTGAAGACTAAGCGAGTCTGTTTTTTTTTTTTTAATTTGAAGGGTGTTGGAGACCTCTGCTGGGAGAAGGGGAAAATGGAAGGGGAAAATTGTCAAATCTGGTAGTGGTGAAACTGCGAGAGGAAGTCAGTTCCGGGGGTTGGGGAGTAGGGTCAGAAAGGGTGCTGCAGCCTGCAGGATAAAATGTGACTCCTCCCCAAGAAAAAAGCATTGAGAAAAACACTACTGCAGCATCTGGAAATAATTTATATTGACAGACACTGTGGCACCAGCATCTGCAATAGTCCTGAGAATGTAGTCGCTGGTGGGTTATCTCAAGTGAGTTTACCAGCTTCCTGTAAACAAATTGCAGTTGGCATTGGTGAGGCTCACATCTCATGATATTCAAAAATAAATGGAGAGGCTGCTTGTGGGACTCCAGGAATTAGCCTAGGTCGGTGGGGTGTGGGGTCCATGGGTCACACAGAGCCATCATGGAGCATGCCATATTTTCCGCTGTTCTCCCCCGGCACATGGCTGACAGGCATGCTTACGCAAGTCATATGTGTCCTTCCAGCCAGTCAGCCGTTCTCAGTCCCAGTACTGCACTTCAGTTGCACCACCACCTGTGGTCACCCAGGTAGTGGTTTCATGGGGACAGTGAATCCCTGCTCCTCCCACAGCTGGCCCTCCAAAGATTCATGCTTGTTTCCAAACCCAGATTGTCAGTCTCACAAGCAGTAGCACTACCTCTCTGCCAGTGGTCTGGCTAATATTAACTTTTCAAAGTAGCCAATCACTGCTTTTTATATCTGAGGTGCTTTTTGTTTTCCTACATGCCAATTAGAAGATTTTCTGCTTAAGTGTGCAGGGTTTGAGGGGCGCACGGAGCATGGTCGCATTTTCCATTGTCCCCCCCTCCCAGAGGCTGGCTGACAAGCATGCTCACACAAGTCATGTGCATCCATCCAGCCAATCAGTGGTCCCCAGTCCCAGTACTGCATTTGACCTGTACCACCATCCATGGTCAACAGTGATCTCCCCTCCTGCTTGTAGGGGGAGAGTATCCTCTGGGACACTCAGTGTTCCTCCCTGGCTGGACCTCTGATGAGCCAGGCTCATTCCTGAACCTGGATTGGCAGTGGCGCAAGCAGTAGCTCTACTGCTGTGCTGGCAGGCCGGCTAATATTAACTTTTCAAAGTAGTCAGACATTGCTTTTTATGTTTGCTTGTGTGTACATTGCACAAGAAACATATTGAGGTGAGTAGAACATTGAAGAGGTGTGGGAGTGTGCAGCCAGTGCAGCCTACACTTTCAGGGACCCGTCCCTCAGCTACCAATCAACAGAAAACTGCCAATGACATCAGTTTCATATAGAGCACTGAACTTAAAAGAAATGTGACACTCCAATCAGGGACAGTTTAGTCATCCCTGATTGTAGTGGCAGCTCCCCCTCCCTCGCAACCAGGAACACAGAGGCAGCCAACAAGATTCTCCACCCATGTGCATTACAGTGCACAGTAATGCGCATGGGTGCAGTTTCCTTCTTGTTTGCTGCTGCGCTGTGCCCCCAGCCCTAGTGTGCCTTTCATGGTGAAACATTTCATTATTTAAATTGGCAGCTCCTGCGACTGGTCACACACTCCCGGGGAAAGCTGACATTGGGGTGCCCAATCCCATGTCAGCATAGCTCCCCCCTTCCCCATTAGGTGGAACACTAGGAGCCCACTCCAGTGTGCCAAAATATGGCGGCTTCTGCCACCTGCTACTCAGTCCCCAGAAGCAGACATCGGGTGCCCAATCCCCACGTCGGCATCCCCTCCCCCACTGGTGTGTCTTTAAATTTTCCCTTTCTTTTCCAACACCGGGATGCTCACTCCCAGTGTCGGATGCATGCCCCCCAGTCTATCAACACCCCTTGCCAACATCAGGGTACCCAATCTGTGAGTCAGTGTTCCCCCTTCCCACCACCATTGTGGCACACTGGGAGCATACCCCAGTCCTGTAATTGAAGAAAAACATCCCTTGTTGTTTTTTGTTGTTGTTTTAAACCTGAAAAAAAATGGTCCTTCGTTGCCTTCTCGGGTCCCCCTCCCCATCCCCACCTTACCTCTGTGCACCCTCCTCCCCACACCCCCTCCTTACCCCATACTTACCTCTGGAGGTCTGGCGCTGTGATCTTCTGTGGACTGGGAACACATCTGAACTCTTCGAAAGCCGACCACAAAATGAAGAAAATCACAGTAAGCTTCATAATGGCATCAATGGGGGGTTTCAACTTAGGTCGATATCTTAGCCATTTTTGGGAGTTTTGGACCCAAATTTTCAACATGGGGTTCTTGGGACCCCACCTCGTGAATACTTAAATTGTTATTTTGCTTCTCAGTCCTGAAAGGTGATCTCATGGTCGCTGTGCGGAATCATCTTTCAGGACTGATTAACGAAACAACAGTGCCACTGCTCATGAGATGGGGTTCCAAAAAAGGCCATTTTGCAAGTTGAAAAAATTCCAAAAATGACTATGTTACGAGCGTGCATTGTGCAGTTTCTATATACACTTGTAACTTTGCCAATTTTTCACTTCAAATTTCCAACATTGCCATTTTTTCACAAGTCCTTATAAGTAGTACAGCTGCCATATTTTGTGTCCTGCCCAAAATGTGTTTTCTCACCTGAGGCCCAGAATGGTGCAGTCAGTGTGCAAAATCAACTTTTGGGACAGATTAACGAAATCACAGTGCCACTGTTCATGAGGGGATGTCCGAAAAAGGCCATGTTGAAACATTGGTAAAAAAATGTAAAAAAAATGACTACGTTACAAGCGTGTGTTACGTAGTTTCTACGCATGCTCGTAACTTCACCAATTTTTCATATTTTCACTCCAGGTTTTCAACATTGCCATTTTTTCACACTGCCTCATGAACAGTACAGCTGTATTTTTTTCAACTCCTACCCAAAATGCGTTTTCACACCTGTTGTGCCAAATGGCGCAGTCACTGTGTGAAATCACCTTTGGGGATTGAGTAATGAAATGATATTGCCACTCTTCATGAGGTACGGTCCCAAAAAACCCATGTTGAAAATTTGTAGTGAAAATACCAACAACCGCCCGGGGCATTAGAGTTTTAAACCATAATGCCCCACCCTGTAGACACTGACAGCTGTCAGTGATGTAACTTGGGGTTGTCAGCTGTAATGCTCATGCCATTTCACCCCACCCCCACCCTGCAGCCAGTGACAGGCATCGAGGTGTGCTTTGGGGTCTTCGGCCCTAACGTTCACTCCATTCTCCTATACTGCACCCATCTCAGTTTGTTTCTTTATGGAATGGGGTGAGCATAAGGGCCAAAGACCCCAAGGCACACCATGATACCAGTCTGACTGGGGTGGGGTGAGGTGGAATGGTGTGAGCTTTATGCCCGATAACCCAAAGCCACACACCCCAATGCCTGTCAGTCTCTGCTAGGTGGGGGTGGGGGTTGCCATTAGTTCAATACTTCACTGTCATTCCTATTATGCAGCTCTCTAATTCTTGCAGTATCAATGCCAATACCAGCAAGCAAACATTCAGTATTGACAAATGCTTGTTAAGTATGGATGCCAGAACTGCATGCTGTACTCCAAGTAAGGCCGCACCAGTGCCCTATACAGTGACAGGATCACATCCTCACTCCTTGAAGTGATTCCCCTTGCTATACACCCCAGCATACTATTAGCCTTCGCTGCTGCTTTCCTACACTGTGCAAAGTGATTCATATGGCCTGTAACTAGCACACCCAGATCTTTCTCCACAATGGATGCCAATAACTGCACACCTCCCAGCTTATAGCTAAATCCAGGATTCCTGTTTCCAAAGTGCATAATCTTGCACTGCTCAGCATTGAAGCCCAACTGCCATATTAAGACTAATATTATTAACATTAATTCCTACTAAGACGTGCTGACCAATTTAGATACAGTGCTTCCAGATATGGGTCTACTTGCTTTTATTAAACCTCCATTATACTATAATGGATGATTTACACCCCCCCCCACACAGATATTATTCTCCCAGATATTGCAACATCCAGTGGGATGTAGCATCTCAGATTGGTACAAAGCCTTGGTATCTTAAGACTTAGAGGAAGGTTTATTAGCCCAAGGGAAATGGAACCAAGAGCTCAATACCCCTATTTCTTTAACACAATGGCAAAGATATTGCATACATGCCCATAGGTTGACCTCATCTCCTGAGTTGAGGAAAAATGCCTGGAACATTTACTCTGATTTTTTTATTTCCCCAATTATTCAAATTCATAGAGGCACAGCAGCCACTTCTTCCTGTTGGAGAGGTTGTGGCAAGCAGAGAGCACATACACTCACATTCTTTGGACATCCCCAGCACTACACCCCTTCTTGGCAGCCCTTGGAAAAGAACCCACCATATTTTTTTCACAACCCTTCATCTTCTCAGTGTCTTTTTTTTATTTTGCTATAGTACGTGACTTGATGGGGATAAGGTAGCAACATATCTCCTGGGCATTTTTCTAATGGCAGCAAAAAATATTTAACATGTCATTGGCTTTCTTCAAAAACACCCTCCCTAACAGAATGGCATGCCCAGGTGCACCAAATTTACAGAATGGAAACAATTAGCTTTGCTCTACAAAATAAGGAACAACAATGTCGAGAGCAATGGACCCATTTGTTATTATATAGTGCAGATATGGATGATTCACTTCTCCCATAACCCAGTATGGAGGATACCCAATCAAGGCAATCTGAGCAATTCATGGTACGTATAGGCAACGTCTGCATAGTCTGATCCCCTTTAATGCTATATCAACATACATATCATACTTCACAGACTAGATTGCTATAATAGTCCACAGGCCAAGAGTGTACAGTTGTTTGTTTCTTTTTCTTTAATCATATTAGATTTTATTCAATAGACAGTACATGTATTTCACATTTTGTATCTCACATTTATTAATATCTAAATTGTCTGACTTTGACACTGTACTGTAATGCTGGTAGTACATGTATTTCAGACTGTATCTTATGCATATAATCGTTTTCATTGCTGCACTATGATAATGTACTGTAATACTGAAATGTTTTTATCTTTTAATAAAACATAACAAATACTGAAAAAAACAGAGGTGACAAAAACATGGACTAGCATCTGCAAGTCAGCTAACACTAGATGTGAGTTAATCTGGGAATATTTCACAGATGGTAAAGCCATTTCAGACTATCACTGACACCTGCTGTTCTGGTGTCAGCTTGCAGTCCAAAATGACTCCCAGATTCTTTACCACAACCACATCTCAAAGTGTTTGACTGTTGAAAGATGGTAAAAGAAGATCACCGCTTGGCACTGTCAACCCATGATGGTCTGGATCTACAAAGCCTCTGCCTTACTTGGGTTGCAGGGTTTTATTTAACACTAAAAATTGGTTAGCGTTTTGCTCATAATAGTTCTAAAACATTGTGAAAATGCATAGCACTTGCCTCACTGTGTTTAACAAACATAACACTTCTAGAAAACCTATATAAATGCTTTCTGTACAGTTAGTATTGTCCCAAGGAAAAAAGTGCTAATCAATTATTTAAAACCCTGGGTTGACACACAACTAGTTGGAGGTCATCCAATTGTTGGTCTCCCGTAGGCATTGCCCTAGCACCGAGGCTAAGTTTGTCCCATCAGGAGCGCAAGACAGGTAGAACTGGGTATCATCTGCATAACATTGAAACTGAACCCCATGCCACCAAATGATCTCATCCACAGTGGGTACATGATGAACAACACAGGTGCCAAGACTGAGCCTTGAGGAACCCCACGGGTGACTACAGCTGCTCCAGAGATAAAATTACCTAAAGCAACCTGCTGCAACCTCCCAGTAATGTAGAACACAAATTAGCACAGAACAAAACCAGTGAGTCCCACATACTGTAGTTCCTCAGGCAATTTATAAGCACACTGTGGTCCACCATGTCAAACGTCGATGAGAGATCCAGAAGGACCAAGGTGGAACAAAGACTCTGGTGTCTTTCCATGAGGTAATCATGAAGCACTCTCACTAGAACAGTTTCAGTAATGTGACGGTGCCTAAATCTCAGTTGGAGAGGCTTATAGATGTTAAATTATTCCAGGTGAGCCTCAAGCTGTGCCACAACTACCTTCTCAATCACTGTCCCCAAAAAGGGAAGGTTCGAGACAGGCCTGTAGTTCACCAGATTGTTAGGATCCAAAGATGGTTTCTTCAGAATGGGTTTCAACAGCACACCACCCTTTTCAGAACCAATGTAAAAACACCCTTTTTCATGAAACACCTGACAATCTCAGTGTAAACTGACCCCAGGGATTCCAGGCTGCCAGTCAGCAGCCGGTAGGCCAAGAGCCCAGCACACAGCAAGTAGGGCACAAACCCATGTTCGGTCAAAGCACCTCCTCTTCAATAATTGAGTGAAAATCAGTCTAGGATGGCAGATTGTCATTGCCCTCTCTGGAGATTGCTGACCCATAACAGTCCACTTGAGGAGATCCTTGACCAAATGGTGGACACCTTGTCAAGAAAGAAATTATAAAACTGTTCGTATTTATCTGTGGAAAGGGCTAGATCAGATCAAAAACACTGAGTGTTAATCAATCTGTCTACAGCATGAAAGAGTTGGACTAGCTAATTTTTATTTGCAGCAATCATCCTTGACAGGAATTCTGTCTTTTTCGGGATGTTTGCCCTCTGATACTCACCATAATGAATTCTCAGTGCCAGTTTGTCCTCCATGGAGTAGGACCCTTCACCAAGAATGCTCCAACTTCCATCCCTTAGTTTTCAACCAACTCAGCTCCTCTCATTATCATGGTTAGCTGTGGCAGGAAGACAAAGGATGGACACGGTAGGGTGCTAGGGTGTCCATGGCAGCAATGAGAACAATATCGCAGTGCTCCAGACTTTCTTGGCTCCCAGAGCACATGCCATCATCATACCTGGATGTCCAGCACCACCTGGAGTTTGCGATGCTCTAAGCTATGTTTTGGGTGGTACCAAACCATCTCCACAGGAGGGGTATTTAATGGGGAGGCCCCACAAAGGAACAACATGACCTGATGAGCTGATCAAATGACCAGGTTGGCCTAGACTGCACTTATGTCAAGCCCCAAAAAAAAGACCAGGTCTAGTGTGGTGCCATATAGGTGAACAACCGAGGCAACTGTCTGTGTAAGGCTCAGTGATGACATCAACTAGAGAAACTGCTGAACAAAAGGTGAGCTTTTCGTTGTTGACCCTAACACTGAAGTCCCCAACACTAAATGTTTGGGAGAATCCAACACCTGGCCAACCATGACATCCACCAGCTCCTGCAGGAAATCCCCATAGCCCGGAGGCAGATATATGAGGAGGGTCCTACGGCCTACATCTGACCCACCTCTAACAGTCAAACAGTCAAAAGACCTGAAAGTTCCTATAGGATGCACTGAGAGCCCCAGAGTGGATGTAAAACAGATGCCCACCCCCCTATTGATTTCACCTCAGCAAATGCACCAGCAAGTGTCCAGCCAGAATTGACTACTATAGAACTGGTCCAGAGTCATTGCCAAACCAGGTCTCTATGACACAAACAAGATCAGCCGAAGAATCAGTGATGAAGCCCACTATTACTGCCATCTTATTCCTCACTGATGCAAAGAATGGCCTAAAAGGGAGGAGCACAGTCAGCTAGCCTGCTTACCTGTTGCTGGTTATTAGGCAGAGCCTTAGGGAGAGGAACAATACAGAGGAAGCCTCTGTCATTATTTCATTTCCTCTCTGGGCATCTGCATGTCTGCACTATCTCACTCATAAGGGACTACTACACCTCCTGTACCTTCTGCCCTGTCCTTCCTGTAGAGGGTGTAGCCAGAAATTACAAGTTTCCAGTCATGCTGCTGCATTGTGTATAGCTATTAGAACCAACTCAGCCTCAGCAACCAGTGCCTGGAGGTCACATATTATTCCTTAGACTACTGCCATTAATACACATCACTCTTCAGAAAGTCTGCTGGCCCTTTCTTCCTGAACTTCTCACACTCTGCTCCCTACAGTACCTCTGAGGTCCCCTTGCATGCAGCCTACCCTCTACCCCTTCTAGGGGTACCTACATCCCCTCCCTTTTTTTGTGCTTCTGCTACTCTAGCTCCAGCTCATGCACTGCTAGTTCCCTCCTGATCTCTTGGTATTACCCTCCTTCCCTGTTTTGAGTCTGTTGTCACCTCTTTCACTGTGTGTACCTTCACCCTATTTCGTTGTCTGTGCCACTGTAGCTTGTATTATATGCACCAGCCATTCAGAACCCTCAGGCACAAATGTATATCTTAATGGTGCTTGCCTGGGTTCTTGCTTTACGTTCACTGGGTGTACTGATGCTACAGTTCATAGTTTTGGGATGCCTCTGCCTGGGGTAGTAGTGCTAGGGACCAGACCTTACTCCTAGGTCTTTTTACACCCCCTGGAAAATATTACTCCTTATTCTCAACTTCTGTACCTCTATTATTGCATACTAGTCCCCACACAATAGCAATGCATGCAGTCCACACCAAGAGTATAACAGAAGGGCATGCTAGCAGCTGAACAGAGCTCATGCTGCTGTGCAGTACAATCAGGATTTTTGACAGATTAATTCTTGCAGTGGAAGATACTACCTTTTGTTTTGGTATATCCTGATACTCTTGCTGGGAGGAACATTTTCATACCAAATTTGTGCAAACTGGTGCTGAAAGATGAATACGAGGTGCAGTGGAGGTGCAGTGAGACCAAATGAGGACTGGTTGGGCCCATGTACAAATAATGCTGGAGACAACACTGAGTTGCAGCTCTCCAGTGTCATGCAACTCAAGGCCATACAGGCACTGGACAAAACATTTGAGCAATACTTCTCCAAACTTACTATCTTGTTTATTCAGGATGCAGCACAAAAAATAAAAAAAAACAGTAGCAGAAAAGGCAATGTGTAGTTCAGTAGTGAAAGAAAACATGCTATTAAGATTGCGGATGGAAAATCTAAAGAATTTTGTATGGGTGACAAACCTGTGAGTGTTGTTCTGTAAAAGCAGAGGAGGAGGAACCCATAGAGTGTGAAAGACTGGCTGAGCATAACACTTGAATTGAGAGATCTGAAGATTTCCAAAGTGTACCAGATTACACCATGAAAAGCCCTAGGTCAGAACCCCTCCTTCTTCACACTCTGTTGGTGGTTTGGGGGGAGCAAAGGAGAGGTACAGAGTTTTTGCAGCAGCTAAAGCAATGGGCTGAGTGCTCTGGCAGGACAATCCTGTACCGCTCTATCCCAATCTGAGCTGCTGTGCACGGATGTGCCCACTGTTGAGTGATGACTGCTGAACCAACTGTTACTACCATTGTTCACGCTGTCTCCATTGTCCTTCACATTTGGCGTTGTATCATGGGAGGTTCCATGTGATAACAGCTACTACATTACAACGAAAGTCAAAACGGCAATTCCAGAATGTCGAAGACTTAAACAGTGATGCTACATTACAGCTACAGTACGGAAACAGTGATGTCATAATACATCTTTAACATAGGGGACTTTGACCCCACACCCCCCATGGGGGGGTGCCCCCAAAACCCCCTATTTCTACTAGTCTAACACCACACCGCACTTTGATAGCCACGATTGCAGAATGTGTGCTGTAGCTCAAAAGGTGCAGTCGCTGTAGTCAGCCAGTCCCTCATGTTGTAGTCGCTCAAATTGAGTAGCTCATAGAAACATAGACTTTGACAGCAGATAAGGACCGCTTGGCCCACCTTGTCTGTTCATTTCCCTACCTATTGGATAAGCTGCAGATCCTAGTTAATCAACAGTCTATTTCTTCCCAACCACATCTGCCAGAACTAGGCACATGATGGATTCCCTGCAGGGGGAGGGCCTCAAACAACTGGTACAACAATCCACAAGAGACAGGGCTATCCCAGATCTAGTACTGACTAACAGGGAAAGGATCACAGATCTCCAGGTAGAAGGTCGCCTGGGGGCCAGTGACCATCACATGGTATGGTTCAATTTGGCCACTAGAACTAAATCATCCCATTCCAAGGCAAAAATATGGGACTTCAGAGGAGCTGACTTTGATAAGATGGCCAACAGAGTTAAGCTAGCCCTGGCAAAAAAGAAACACAGGTGAGGAGGTTCAGGCAAAGTAGACAAGCACTAAGGATGCAATACTTGAAGCAACATACCATTGTGTTAGAGAGAAAAGGAAGTGCAAAAGAAGAAGGAAACCACTTCGGTTCTCACAAACAGTACCAGAAAAGGTCAGAGCCAAAAGGCTGGCCTTCAGGAAATATAAGGGAACGCAATAGGATGAAGATAGGGAGGCATACCAAACTTCCCTAAGGGAAGCAGAGAAGGCAGTAAGGCAGTCAAAGACCCAAACCGAGGAAACACTAGCACAAACAGTAAAAGAGGGTGACAAGACTTTCTATAGATACATTAGTGAAAAGAAAAGTCCAGAGGGGGTATTGCTAAGATCAAAGGGGATAAGGGGGCATGTGAGGAGGAGGAGGACCATGCAAAAGCATTTATCCTAAATAGATACTTCTGCTCAGTATTTACTGAAGAGAAGGTAGGGCAGGGCCCACAGCTCAGCAAAATGGACACGGGGGAGGGAGGTGTGCACTTGTCCCTTCACAAAAGAAAGGGTCCAACAAGAGCTCAATAAGCTCAGGATGGACAAGGAAATGGGACCTGATGACAAACATCCCAGGGTACTAAATGAGGTAAGGGTGGAACTAGCAGAGCCATTATCAGAACTGTTTAGTGAGTCTCTGAGCACAGGAGAGGTCCCAGAAGGCTGGAGAAAGGCTCATGTGATCCCGCTCCACAAGAGTGGTAGCAGGGAGGAGGCAGGGAACTACAGACCAGTCAGTCTTACTTCAGTAGCGGGCAAGATTATGGAGGCACTCCTTAAGGAAAGGATAGTGTAACACCTGGAATCCATAGGAGCACAGGATCCAAGACAGCATAGGTTTACAAAAGGAAGGTCCTGTCAAACTAATCTCATAGATTTCTTTGACTGGGTAACCAGAGTGGTGGACCAAGGGGGAGCAGTTGATTCACCTACCTTGACTTCAGCAAAGCTTTCGATATTGTTCCACATAGAAGATTGATTAATAAGCTTGGGAAGCTCAGGGTGGGTCAGAAGTTGGTCAACTGGGTGGCAAACTGGTTGACAGGCAGGAAACAGAGAGTGATGGTAAATGTTATACAGTCAGAAGAGATGCAAGTCACAAGTTGGGTACCTCAGCGATCAATCCTGGGGCCAGTCCTCTTCAATATCTTCATCAGTGAGATTGCAGATGGACTGGAGGGTAAGGTTTGTCTGTTTGTAGATGACACCAAGATCTGCAAAAGTAGACCCAGAGGGTGTAGACAAAATGAGAAGGGACCTGCAGAAACTTGAAGAATGGTCAGGGGTTTGGCAGTTGAAATTCAATGCAAGGAAGTGCAAGATAATGTATATGGGGCACAAAAACCCTGGCACAATATATCAGTTGGGGGGTGAGGATATAGCATGCACCAAGCAGGAAAGGGATCTTGGGGTTATCATCTCTGATGACCTCAAGGTAGGGAAACAGTGTGACAAGGCAGCAGGTAAAGCAAATAGGGTGCTGGGATGTATAGGCAGGGGCAGCACCAGCAGGAAAAGGGAGGTCATAATTCCACTATACAAGACACTAGTGAGGCTCCACCTGGAGTACAGTGTACAGTTCTGGAGACCATACCTATGTAAGGACATAGACAGGGTAGAGAAGGTTCAGAGGAGGGCAACAAAGATGGTGCATGGATTGCATCACAAGTCCTGTGAAGACAGGTTGAAGGAACTGAACATGTACTCCCTGGTGGAGAGGAGGGAGAGAGGGGATATGATAGAGACATACAAGTATCTTACAGGGAGGAACAGGGTGCAGGAATATACTATTTTTAAGCGAAAAAGATGTTCCAGGACTAGAGGGCATGGGATGAAGTTGGAGGAGGACGATTCAGAGGAAACATGAGGAAGAATTTCTTCACAGAACGGGTGGTGGACAAGTGGAACACCCTGCCAGAGGAAGTGGTGGGGGCTGAAACAATCACGGGATTTAAGAATGCATGGGATAGACATAAAGGAATTCTGGAGGTCAGGGGTAAGGGGCAACAGACTTCTTGGAAAACATAAACTGAACTTACAAGCTCAAATGGGCAGACTGTGTGGGCCATAGGCCCTTATCTGCCGACACTGTCTATGTATCTATGTATCTATGCAACAGAGTAGATGATCTAGATGGGGTGGGCAGAATGAGACGAGATCTGGATAAACTAGCAAAATGGTCAGAAGAGTGGTAACAGGGGTTTAACGCAAAGAAGTGCAACATCATGCACATAGGGAAGAGAAACCCTGAAGCCACCTATAGGCTGGGAGTGGAGTTGCTAGCAGTCACTAGGGAAGAAAGGGACTTAGGCATTATCATCACCGATGACCTGAAATCATCCAAGCGGACCACTAAAGCAGTAAGTAAGGCTAGTGGGATGTTGGGGTGCATTAGTAGGGATATCACAAGTCGGAAGAGGGAGGTAATAATCCCTCTTTACAAGACACTGATTAGGACCCCATCTGGAGTATTGCATGCAGTACTGGAGGCCACACCTTCACAAGGACATTAACCAAATTGTGGCAGTCCAGAGAAGGGCAACCAAAATGGTGCAGGGACTGCATCAGAAAACATATGAGGACAGATTAATGAAGCTCAATATGTATACCCTAGAGCAAAGGAAGGAGAGAGGTAATATGATCGAAACATTCAAACACCTCAAGGGCATTAACAAGGTGAAAGAGTCTAACATGTTTCAATATAAGAAAAATAGCAGAAGTGGACACAGCATGAGATTAGAGGGAGGTCGATTAAGGGGTAATGTGAGGAAGTTCTTTTTCACAGAAAGGGTGGTGGATGCATGGAACAGCCTACCTCAGGAAGTGGTTGATATGAATACAGTGCAGGGCTTCAAACAGGCATGGGATAGGCATAAGGGAGCAATACAAATGAGTATGAATAGATAGGCCATTGACAGAGCAAAGGCTGATGGCACATTCATAAGGTAGAAAATAAATGGGCAGACTGGATGGGCCTTGCGGTCCTTATCTGCCGTTAACTTCTATGTTTCTATGTTTCACCCTCCAAAGGAATGTCTGTCCCGTGCATTCTTGAATTCTCCCACTGTTTTTGACCCCACAACCTCCTCAGGAAGGCCTTTCCATGTGTCCACCACCCTCTCCGTGAAAAACATACTTCCTCACATTACCTCTGAGCCGTCCCCCCTCTGTCTTCAAATTGTGTCCCCTTGTTCTTGCACATCTCTTTTTCTGAAAGATGCTGCCCTCTTGGACTTTGTAGATTCCCTTGAGGTACTTAAAAGTTTCTATCATGCCCCCCTCCTCCTTTCCTCAAGGGTATACATATTAAGCTCCTTTAGTCGTTCCTCGTATGGCTTCTGGTGTAGACCCTACACCATTTTAGTTGCCCTCCTCTGGACTGTCTCCTTCCTGTCTATGTCCTTGTGGAGATGGGTTCTCCAGGACTGGATGCAGTACTCCAGATGGGGTCTCACCAACTGTCTGTACAGAGGGATAACAACTTCCTGTTTTCTACTGGTGATGCCTCTCCCTATACATCCCAATATCACCCCAGCTATACCTACTGCCTTCTAATATTGCTTGCTAACCTTTAGGTCATCTGATATAATTACCCCCAGGTCCCTTTCCATTTTTGTTGTTGTTACTACATTCCATTGTGTACTCTTCCCCTGGATTTTTGTGTCATAGGTTTCATAGGTTAATCAGAGCTGAAAAGACCAAAGGTCCATATTGCTCGCCATATGTTAATTATAACCCTTAATGGAATTTGAACATAAATAAGCATCCAGTCAATTTTTAAAGAGATACATGCTCTCACTTGCAACCACTTCCAAGGGCAGACCTTTCCATATTCTAGAAGCTCTAACTGAGAACTACAAACTTCTCTGTTTAGTTCTACAACATTCCACCATTAACTGTAATGGATGAGGTTACCCAGATGCATTACTTTGCACTTCTTTGCACTGAATCCAACCTGCCATACTTCTGATCATCCCTCCAACCTTGCCAAGTCCCTTCTCATCCTTTCCACCATCCCCTTGTGTATCAACCCTGTTGCAGATCTTTGTGTTGTCTGCAAAGAGGCATACTTTTCCTTCCAGACCCTCTGCAATGTCACCTATAAAGACTTTAAAAAGGACCGGACACAGTAATGAACCCTGTGGTACCCCACTAGTAACCCTCCTTTCTTCACTGTGGACTCCATTTACTATTACTCGCTGTGTCCTGTTGTCCAACCAGTGTTTTACCCAGGCTACCACCCTGGGACCCACTCCCTGGATGGCTAATTTGTTTATTAATCTTTTGTGTGGGACTATGTCAAATGCCTTGCTAAAGTCTAGGTAGGCCATGTCCACAGCCTCTCCCTGGTCTACTACTTTGGTTACCCAGTCAAAGAAATTCATTAGATTCATCAGACATGACCTTCCCACTGTGAATTTATGCTGCCTTGGGTCCTGTGCTCCACTGGCCTCCGGGTACTCAACAGTTCTTTCCTTCAGAAGTGATTCCATCATTTTCCCTACCACTGAGGTCAAACTGACAGGTCTGTAGTTTCCTTCCTCTACCTTGCTCCCACATTTGTGAAAGGGAATCACATCCACCCTCCTCCAGTCCTCAGGTACCACACCATCCTTCCATGATTTGTTAAAAAGGCTAGTCAGGGGTGTCACTAGTTCTCCTCTTAATTCTTTTAGAATTCTGTGGTGAATCCCGTCAGGCCCCGTTGCTTTGTTCACCTTCAGTTTTAGGAGTTCTTTCAGAACCTTTTCTTCTGTGAAAGGACTGGGATCGACCCCCCTATCCAGAGTGCTTCAATTGATTTGATTAGGTACCTCCCCCTCCTCTTCTTTTGTGAATACTGAGCAGAAGTATTCATTCAGTATCCCTGCTTTTTCACTGTCCCTCTCTGCCCACTCACCGTCCCCTTTATTCACCCTCAATATCCCTCCCTTTGTCTTTCTTCACTCCCTAACATACCTATAAAAGGTTCTATCCCTCTTCTTAACAGAGTTGGCTATCTTTTCCTCAGTTTGGACCTTTGCTATTCTGACTGCCTTCCCTGCCTCCTTCTGCTTTAACTGGTATAGTTCTCTGTCCTGCTCCTTCTGTGTATTTGCTGAATGCTATCCTTTTCTACTTAACCTTTCCCACCACCTCTTTTGAGAACCATAGTGTTTTTTTCTTTCATTTTGATTTGTTTATTTGCTTCATACAAAAGCTTGTTGCCTCTGTGATGGCAGTTTTGATGTTTCCCCATTGTTGCTCCACCCCTCCTTCTTGCCTGTTTGCTAGTGCTTTTCTGAGGCACTCTCCCATTTTGACAAAGTCAGCCCTCCTGAAGTCCAGTACCCTCACTTTTGTATGGCTTGACTCTGCAACTGAGTTTATCGTGAACCACACTGTTTGGTAGTCAATTGTTCCCAGATGGCTACCCATTTCTAGATCTGAGATCCTCTCTCTGTCCCCAATTTAAGAGTACCAGGTCTAAGATTGCTCCCTCCCGAGTGGGTTCCAACACTAGCTGTCAGAGGCATGCCCCCTGTAGGGCATCGAGAATGGCCCTGCTCTTGGATGTGGCTGCAGCAAAAGTGCTCCAGTTAACATCTGGCATATTTAGGTCCCCATCAACAATATCTCCCCTTTCTCTGCCATCCTAAGGATGCTTTCTATCATTTCCTTGTCCATTTCCTCCCCCTGAGATAGGGGTTTGTATACAACCCCTGTGCGGATTGTGGTGCCATTTCCAGTCTTCAGGGTGACCCACAGTGCCTCCTCTCCTCCCTGTTTACCCTTTTGTTCCATTGCTTTGATCCTCTCCCTTACATAGAGAGCTACTCCTCCTCTTCTACCCACCCTATCTCTCCTGTAGATTGTGTACCCTGGTATGTTGACATCCCAGTCATGGTTCTCTGTGTATCATGTTTCAGTGACTGCCACAATATCCAGGCATCCCTCTTCCATCAAGGCCACCAGTTCAGGGAGCTTGTTACCTAGACTGCGGGCATTTGTACTCATTGCCCTCCATTTTTTGATGGCCTTGCCCCTTTTTGCCCCATCCCTATCCTTGCTGCCTTCGCCTTTTTCTCCATTTACACCTGCCCTTCTCCCTATCGACGTCTCTACCTTGGTGTTTACCTCACTAACTATGCTGATTTTTTTGAGGGGGGCTAGGATTTCCCTGCTCCTTTTCAGCACCTCCCCTTGGCTAGTTTAAATGCTTGCCAATGAAGCATTTAAACCTATCACCTAATTCCTCTCCTGGACAGATGCAAACCATCGCACCAATATAAGCCTGCATCTCTCCAGATGGACACCCAGTTAAGCCAAAACCCTGAGCTCTGCACCAGTTTTTCAGCCATTGATTGAATCCCATGGTGCGGAGCACCCTAGCCTCACCTATGCCATAGACAGGCAGCACCTCCGAGAAGGTTACTGTGCATGCTACTTGTCTAAGGCCCCTTCCCAACTCCATAAACTCCTCCTCTACTGTTCTGATCCATTTCCCAGTCAGGTCATTTGTCCCTAGGTGCACAATGCATCCAGCTCCCTCCCCCCATGCAGCTGCTCCCGCAAGCTTAAGGATTTGCTCCCTGTCCCTCCAAGCCATGGCACCAGGCAGGCACCTTACCTCCCTCTCCCCTCCATCCCCCAGTTCTACCCTCCTAGCAATGGAGGGAAACTGATTAGCCCAAATTACGTGATACCATCATGGTTATACCATTTATTGTGTATAACTTATTCCAGGTTGCTCCTGAAAAAGGGACGTAAGTCTCACTGACCTTACCCAGTCATCAAAATCTATTAAATAAATTCTGCCAGGAAGATTGGTAAAACTGTGCTGCAGCGGAGGAGCAAAGAATGTGCCTACATCGGCCTCTTAAAGTCCTGCAGCCGGAGCAGGCAGAGTATATTTAGCAGACTGGGAGGGATTTTGGAGGGATTTATGAAAGATTTGCTTGATTTTATTTACTCAGTGCTGGTGATATAGAGGGAACTGAAATCCATCTTAGTATTTTATTTTCATTTTTTATTTTTGACCCCTGCATCAGGAGTAGGGCAGAGTGAATTCAATAGATTGGGAATAGTGCAGTGGGGAGACTGAAGGATTAATCTGACCAATAATTTGACTGCTAGTGGTGTGGGGCACCAAAATCCATCTTTATTTTTTTTTTTTTTTCAGTCTTTTGGCTTTGAGTAAAATCTAAGTGAAGTAGGCTGTCTTTTGTTTTTGTCATTCTTTGGTGATCAACTAAGGCCCACCAGGCACGAGTGCCTGTTTTCATGGGCAACACGGGAGCATTGGGGAGGTTAACTATCTTGCTCAGAGTCACATGGTATGCAAGTGGAAGTTGTGGGAATCAAACCCAGGTCTGCTAGATGTACCAAGCTTAGTCACAGCTCGTCATTCTAACCTCCAGACTATACTGTCAGCCCCAAACCATTCGCTGCAGCTCAGATTTCCTTAGATAAGATGGTTTGTGGCCCTGATGGTGACTGAATCTGCTGTCTATTGATTTCCAGGTTAGTGCTTTTATCCTTTGTACCAGACAGAATGGGCTGTTGCAGGTCTCTCAATGAGGGTAATGAGTACTCAAGAAGATCACAGTGGGTGATGTAATAGAGATGATGGACTTGTGTGTTGGGGGGGCATTTGCCACTGTATGGTGTAGAACCTATGAGGAAAAGAACTGAAGGAGAAGTGAAGCATGGGTTAGAAATGAGCAGGGAAATATTCCACCATGATGATTCTACCAAATACTTGTTGTGTAAGTGTGGCTGGTGGAGAAGGTGTTGTGACAGGAACTGGGAGTCATAGTGGTAGGGTGAAGCTATGCCTGACAGAAGGACACTACGACTGGATGTGTGATAGTCCATCCAGAGAAACCATGGTTCATTAGTCCCCATAAGGTAACTGGTTCTACACCCACTGCAAGCAGTCGCTTTCCCAGCCTGGCTCAGTCATCATTTGCATTTGGTGATAAAAGCACACAGAGCAGACCAGAAGCACACAGGTGTCCCACTGTTCCCTTGTTGAGTATTTTCAGGCCCCCCACTCATGATGATTTAAGAGATCTATCCCAGTCTATGAAGGCAAGCCCACCTACCTTCCCTCATTCATCTTGTACAAACAACACAACTCTAGCAGCCAGTGCCAGTGGTACTGGCACCATCACAGCCACCTCTGCACTGTGGGCATGAATGATTGCCTGTATTCCTTGAGGCACAATATGATGTACCCCCTGCCCCCCAAAGAGGCATCAGCAACATTAGCACCAGCAAGCCCATTTCTGTTGATGGCACACTCTGGCAGTGCAGCATCCCCCAGTACTGCACTCTGGTGCCAGCATTTTTGGTACAAGTCCCGTTCTGGTGTGGGACTAGAACCCATGACCTTCAGCCCAGAGACAGACGTGCTACTAACTGAGCCCCATTGACAAAAGTGTATATTGAGAAAGAAATAGTTTGACCATGGTGCACTGAGTATCCTCTTTCAGGTACAGGCAAAGATGATTCAGATATTCAAGCAAATGTAATACCTATGTGTCACAAACCTACTCAGCAGGTCAGCCCTCTACACCCAAAGTGCCAACTTCCAAGCGCAGTCTTGTGAACAGTTTAACAGAACAAGGTAACCCTCTTGTCTGTTTTTGTGGGTTCGAATCAACCTTTGGTCTCAAGTCTTGGAGGGATTCAAACTGTGAACCTCTTGCTAGCGTACCCAATGCACAGGCTCAGATATATCTGTCTTAATGGGGCCAGATATCTTTGCCTATGGGCACCTAACCAGGTGTACAAAAATTAACCCTTAAACTTTAATAAAGACCTCAGATTATTCTTACCTTTTTCCAGTTTGGTATCACCATTCAAGCTTATGCCCAGTGCCTGCTGTAACCATATATACTCTACTTGTAAAGAAAAGAAATCAAAGACAGACCAAGTAAGCTCTAAAAAGAGTTTTACTAAAATAGATAAAAATATGTAAAACACAAAATACATAACTATTGTATCACAAGACATTCAATTCTATTAAAAGAACAAGGTTTTAAACAGTGCAAGTCTTACTACTGTACTTAGATTTCTCTCTCTCTCTCTCTCTCTCTCTCTCTCTAAATATCTGCTTAAAGTACTCCAAAGATGTTTCTTTGTCAGAGTCTAGATAGAAGTGTCTCTGTGAAATAAAACAGAATATTCCTTAAAGAAAACTGTATTTGCCAACCCCTTTGTGTGAGGTCACCTAGCTCCTCCTCTGTCAGAATATATAAAAAAATATATCTATACAAAAACAGGATGTCTTTTCAAAGTATTAATTTCTGTAATCCTCAGCATAACTCATGTTCTTCAAATGACTCTCTTTGATCTGTGATAAGCTTCCTCTCTCACACAGACATCAAAGCATTTATGATTTCGCATAAGTGTACTAAACCTGGTTTCCCCCTTGAAACCTCATAAAAGGGACACTGATTTCCCTCTTAGCAGCTAAAGCTATAATTAACTAAGAAAAGTCTGTAATTAACTTCTGGCCTTCCAGCTAACACCTTGTATCTAAAACCTGTGTGTGAGTGTGTGTGTGTGTGTGTGTGTGTGTGATCTCACATGCTGTTTCAGCATTTCTCATGACAGACAGTCCATCACACATTTTTATATTACAAAAAAAATGATACCAGGATCAGATCCAGCTGTCCAAGTGTCACAATACTTCCCCACCTAGACTGAATCTGGGGGCTCTATCCCCTGCATGGGATGAGCTTCCCAAATCAGTTCATTCCTCATAGACCCTAGACAGCCCATCTGAGTGCTGATTTTTGGCTCCAGCCCTATGTACGATTGTCATATCATACCCTTGCAAAGCAAGACTCCATCTTAGCAATCTGCCATTGTTCTTTCCCATCTGCATCAGCCAAACCAGGGGGTTGTGGTCAGTTTGCACCACAAAATGCTGCCCATATAAGTATGGCTCTAATTTCTTTAGGGCCCACACTATGGCAAGACACTCCTTTTCTACCTTGGAGTATGCTTGCTCCCTAAGAAGTAACTTCCTACTCAGGTACACTACTGGGTGATCTGTCCCTTGGCTGGATGTCTGACTCAGTACTGCCCCAATACCCATGTCTGAGGTGTCAGTCTGAACTATAAAGGTTTTGCTATAGTCAGGACTTGTCAAAACAGGAGCACTGCACAGTGCCTCCTTTAGTTTGGAAAAGACTTCCTTACAGGCTGGGCCCAGGTAATTTTCTTGGGCATCTTTTTCTTTGTCAGGTCAGACAGGGGAGCAGCCAGGGCACTATAATTGGGTACAAATTTTCTGTAGCACCCTGCTGTCCCTAGAAAACTCCTGACCTGCTTCTGTGTTTCTGGTCTGGGCCACGCCTGGATTACCTCTAGTTTTATTTGGTTAGGACAGAGCTGTCCCTGGCCTACCACATGCCCGAGGTATGCCACTTCTCCCATGGCCACTGGTGCTTCTCGGCTTTGACAGTGAGCCTGGTCCTCTGTATCCTGCCCAGCACTTCTCTAAGGTGGGATAGGTGTTCCTCCCAGCTGGTACTAAAGATGGCAATGTCATCCAGGCACACCACGGCATACTCCTCAGCACCATTTAACACCTGGTTAACCAACCTTTGGAAAGTGGCCGGGGCGTTCTTCATTCCTAAAGGCATTTCTTTAAACTCAAATAAGCCTATCAGAATGATGAAGGCCGACCTCTCCCTAGCTCTGTCTGTCAATTCTACCTGCCAATACCCCTTTGTTAGATCAATGGTCATAAGGTAGGTCGCCCCTCCCAACTTGTCCAGGAGTTCATCCGTCCAGGGCATTGGGTGGGCATCTGACTTCATGACTGCATTCAGTCAATGATAGTCCACACAGAAATGAGTAGAGCCATCTGACTTCAGCACAAGGACTACAGGTGAGGCCCAGGAGCTGTGGGATCTCTGGATTACCCCTAAATCCAGCATCTCCTCCACTTCCCTCCTAATGTCCTTTTGGACAGTCTCTGACACCCGATATGCTGTCCGCTGTATGGGCATCTGTGTCCCTGTCTCTACATCATGTGTCGCTAAGGGGGGTTATTCCAGGCTTGGTGTTAAACAACGGGGCTAAGTCTGCTAAAACCTCCCTTACTTTCTGGATCTGGTCCGGGGCCAGCTGGGGAGCCAATTTTACTGCCTCCACAGAGCACTCCCACTTACTTTCTTCCAGCAAATCCAGAAGGGGGTCTCCTTCATCTGTCCCCTCCCCATGACTACACACTGCAAACACCATGTCAGCCTTTTTTGCATATGGCTTCATCATGTTGACATGGCACATCCTTTCTGTTTGTCTTCTGCCAGGTAACTCCACAGTGTTGTTCATGTCATTTACCTTCCGAACCACTTTGTACGGTCCTGCCCACTCAGCTTGCAGCTTGTCTTTCTAGACCAGAATAAGGACCATGACTTCCTGACCCACTATGTACAGACGAACTCTGGCTCTGCGGTCGTACCACACTTTTTGTTTCTGTTGGGCAACTGCCAGGTTGCTCTGGGCTGTCCCCATAAGCTCCTTCAGTCTTTCCCTAAACCTAAGGATGTAATCCACAATGGGAGTTCCCTGGGTGGTGTGCTTGCCTTCCCAGTCCTCCCGAATCAAGTCTAGGGGCCCATGTACCCGGCGTCCATATAAGAGTTTGAAGGGGGAAAATCCTGTCGACTCTTGGGGTACCTCCCTGTATGCAAACAACAGGTGGGGAAGGTATTTCTCCCAGTCCCTCCCATGCTGTTCAGCAAACACCCAGAGCATTGACTTTAGGGTACCATTAAATCTTTCCAAAAGCCCATTGGCTTGTGGGTGATATGGTGTTGTGCATCTCTGCACCACCCCATACTTCTCCCAAAAACACTTCATCAGGTCCGACATGAAGGAATCCCCTTGATCGGTGATAACCTCCTGAGGAAACCCAACATGGGAGAAAATCCCAAGTAAGGCATTTGCCACTTTGTCCATCCTCAGTGAGGATAGGGTGACTGCCTCTGGGTACCGCGTGGCATAATCCACCACAGTCAGGATGAATCTCTTCCCTGAGGAGCTGGGGGTATTTAAAGGCCCCACAATATCCATTCCCACCCTCTGGAATTGCTCCTCCACTATGGGCAATGGAGTCAGGGTGGCTTGGGTTTTCTTGCCCGCCTTCCCTATTTCTTAGCACCATTGACAAGATCTGCAATACTCCTTCACCTGCTGGGTGAAGTTAGGCCAGTAGAAATTCTGGGCCATCCACTGCATCATGCGCGCGATTCCCAGATGACCAGACAAGGGAATATCATGTGCAATCTTGAGCAACTGCTCATGATACCCCTGGAGAATGACAAGCTGCCTGCCTAGCACCACTCCCTCTGTCTGTACTGCCCGAGTATACATAAGTCCATTTTCCCAATAAACCTTATGTCTGCCGTCACCTCCTTGTGCTCAGTCAGAGTCTGCCCAAGCCCTCAGCTTCTCTAAACTAGGGTCACTTCTTTGAGCAGCTGCAAACCCCTCACACATTCCCAAGGCATGGGACAGGTCCACTTCAGTCACTAAACTAGGGTCCCTAGCACTAGCGTCAGGCCCCTCAGGATCACTGTCAATCCCAACCCTCTAACAATGGATCACCTCTCCCTCTTCGGAGTAACCCTCTGTAGTTGTGTGGTTACTTGCTACTGGGGAAATTGCTACCTCCTTTTCATTAATCTCCATATCAAGTGACACAGGCTAGGGGACCAGTCTCTCAGTGGGTTCCATAATGGCTTCTGTGGGGTTCAGGGAACTACACTTTTCCCTTGCCGATTGGCTACGGGTAACAGCACATACCATCCCTTGGGTTTTTTTTTATATCATTTAACATTTTATCACCTGCTTTGGTGCACTCTGGCTTGGGGCCTCCAGCCACCGGCTCCACCTACCTGGAGAACTGGGTATATCAAACTGCACCCAGGATGATCCGGGACGGCCGTCTTGCCATCCCGCTGGAGGGCTCTCCCCTCTGCCTCAGTCAGCTAGGATAACCCCGGACCCTCCCCGGCAGGACTCCGCCAGAGTCCTCCAGGTGGCTTGGAGTATGGCCATCAAGCTGCACAGTTGCGCCCAGCCATTTTTCCTCCTGATTGGTCCCCCAGAATGTGGACATGCAATGACATCTGAACACAGCATGCTGACATCTGCCACACTCCCCTCCAGTATCCCCCACTCCAGTAGTGCCCCCGAGTGTCCCCAGGGGCCGCTACAGCGTGGAGAGATTCCCCAACCCACCCCAGGACCAGGAGCTCAGTCTATGGATGCTCAATCCCAGTCCTCCCCTGCTGACCCCCGACGACCCTGGCTCATTCCCGAACCCTGGTCGCCGGTGTGGCGCGAGGTGTGGCCTCCAGCGCCTCAACCCTCAGCACCACTGGGCCAGCTACCATCCCTTGTTTAAGATTGTTGCCCAGGATCACATCCACTGCTAAGGTTTTGGTTACAGCCACCTGTTGCACAGTTCCCCCTGTTTTACCCCAGTCTAGGAGAACACTAGCAAGGGACAATGTTTTACATATTTATTGGGTATAAGCTGACCAGGCTCTACCAGATCCCCCTTTACCAAGGTCAGGGATGCCCCTGTGTCCCTTAACCCCTGTGTCGGTACACCATTCACCATGACTGGGTGCATGTGTTCCCTCATGTTCACTGGCATGCTTCCAGGGACAAACAACCCACTTCTTTTCTAGCACCACCTTGAATATTATTGCTCTTCTTTTTCGGACACTGTCTGGCAATATGACCAATTTTTTTACATAACTAACATTCACTTCTCTATTCAGAAAAATCTTTTCTCTGAAACCTGGAGCTAACTGGTGTCGGTAGAGGCAGGGAGGGTTTTAGCTGCCCTGAAGGTGCACTTTTCCCTTTTGGCACTACAACACCTGCCCCATTCACTCTCAGAGCAGGTCTGCTCTTGGCATAGCGGTCCGAGAGTTCAGCAGCCTCTTGCACTGTTTTGGGATCTCAGTCCTCTAGACAGGTTTTTAGCTCTGCTGGGCATGCCCAATAAAACTGTTCTAATAAAATCACATTTTCAGTTTTATCAACAGAGTTTGCCTCAATTCCTTCCCACCAGCATTTTAAAAACTGACGTTGTTTCATGGCTAGCTCCTCGTAGCTCATGTCAGGGCTTCTCCTGAGCTTATGGAATTTAGCTCTGTATGATTCAGCAGTTAATTCAAACTTTTTTAACAGTGCAGCTTTAAGTTTGCTGTAATCATCACTGTCCTCATTATCCATTTGACCCAATGCATCCTGAACCTTCCCAGTAAGTAGGGGGGATAGCTGGAAGCTCCAGGACTCTCTAGGAATTTTAGCCTGAATACAAACTTTTTCAAAAGAATTTAAAAAGGCATCCATATCCTCCCCCTCTTTAAACTTGGCTATTAATTTGGAGTTCAATTTGTAACCCAGTCCTGCAGTCCCAGTTAAACCCAAGCCACTTACCTGCTCTGGTGCCACTGGTCGGAGTCGTAGCTTTTCCAGTTTGTGTTGCCTCTGGTGCTCCTCTCTCTTCTCCTCTGCAGCTCGCTGGCACTCACGGTCCTCACGGTCTGCCTCCCACTGTTCCCATTCTGCCTCTCGTGTCTCTCATTCTCTCTTCTCCTGGAACTCCAGCTCCATCCTGTGCAACTCAATTTGCAGCCTGAGTACTTCTGGATTCAGGATACTGATGACCTTCCCCTGCTGTTGTGGCCCTTCACTGACAGTGGCCCAGTTGTCCTCCTCATCAGATATGGACACTGCACTGGCCGCTAGCCCTGCCACACTTGAGGTTTGGTCCTTTTCAGTCATGGTCTGTGGCTCGCTGCTCTGGGTATCTGCTACTATCAGGGCATCTATGAAGTTCTGCTTGCTGGCTTTCACCACAAACGGGACTCCTCTGTCCCTGCACAACTGTGTTAAGGAGTCTACAGTGTGCCTGCTGTAGTCAGAAGTCATCTTCCCTCATTACTGCTACTCTGACTTGCACTTTAGAGAAAAAAAAATAAAACAGGTAGGAACTTAACTGTACTCCAAGTGATATAGTTCTGTTTCCTTTTTAAAAATAAATCACTGCCTTTTTCTTTCTTTGCAAGTGAGCTTACAGTCTCAGCTGACACACTGAACAATAAAAGCTTGTGATACCAAAATTATGGCACCGCTGCCAACCAATCTGTCACAAACCCACTCAGCAGGTCAGCTCTCTACTCCCAAAGTGCCAACCTCCAAGCGCAGACTTGTGAACAGTTTAACAGAACAAGGTAACCCTGTTGTCTGTTTTTGTGGGTTCAAATCAACCTTTGGTCTGAAGTCTTGGAGGGATTCAAACTGTGAACCTCTTGCTAGCGTACCCAATGCACAGGCTCAGATATATCTGTCTTCAGGGGGGCCAGATATCTTTGCCTATGGGCACCTAACCAGGTGTACAAAAATGAACCCTTAAACTTTAATAAAGACCTCAGATTATTCTTACCTTTTTCCAGTTTGGTATCACCATTCAAGCTTATGCCCAGTGTCTGCTGTAACCATATATACTCTACTTGTAAAGGAAAGAAATCAAAGACAGACCAAGTAAGCTCTAAAAATAGTTTTACTAAAATAGATAAAAATATGTAAAGCACAAAATACAGAACTATTATATCACAAGACATTCAAATCTATTAAAAGAACAAGGTTTTAAACAGTGCAATTCTTACTACCGCACTTAGATTGGGTCTCTCTCTCTCTCTCTCTCTAAATACCTGCTTAAAGTGCTCCAAAGATGTTTCTTTGTCAGAGTCTAGATAGAAGTGTCTCTGTGAAAAAAAAACAGAATATTCCTTAAAGAAAACTATATTTGCCAACCCCTTTGTGTGAGGTCACCTAGCTCCTCCTCTGTCAGAATATATAAAAAAAGATATCTATACAAAAACAGGATGTCTTTTCAAAGTATTAAATTCTGTAATCTTCAGCTTAACTCATGTTCTTCAAATGACTCTCTTTGATCTATGATAAGCTTCCTCTCTCACACAGACATCAAAGCATTTATGATTTCGCACCAGTGTACTAAACCTGGTTTCCCCCTCAAAACATCATAAAAGGGATACTGATTTCCCTCTTAGCAGCTAAAGCTATAATTAACTTATAAAAGTCTGTAATTAACTTCTGGCCTTCCAGCTACAGTAGTAGCCACAGACATTGCCAGCGATTTCCAGATATTTCGCAAAATTTCTGAAGAGTTTCTCTCCACTGCCCCTACTGTGGAAATGCAGAAAGCAAGAGATATTTCTGGAAATATCACAGAAATTTGGGGAAATAGCTGGCAGTGTCTGTGGCTGCTACTGTAACACCTTGTATCTAAAACCTGTGAGTGTGTGTGTGTGTGTGTGTGTGTGTGGGTGATCTCACATGCTGTTTCAGCATTTCTCATGTCAGACAGTCCATCACGCATTTTTATATTACAAAAAAATGATACAGGAATCAGAACCAGCTGTCCAAGTGTCATGCTATGAACTAACTTGTTTCTTTGCAGGCACAGAAAAGGTCTTTGTAGCATGCCAGGTGAGTTGGCATGTATTTTGAGTTTGTGCGAATACTGTAGTCCTTTGTCCTGAAATATACTAACTATTAATTCCAGAAATTATCAGGAGCTGTTACAATATAATTTAAGAAAGAGAAGTTACTGGTTGCTGAATGAATGTCCAAGTTAAAAAATGTATTTATTAGTGTGGGCATTACAGTTATTGACTGCTGTGTTCTGGTGCCACCTGCCTCCCCTTGAGACCATACTCCATGTATACTTCAGAGGTTCTGCTTGGCACTAAGAAACATAGCTTGCCCCCTTCACAGGGTGGAAGACCTCCATACATAATATAGCTGTGGTGGATCAGACTTACATGCTATCCATCTTTCAGATGAGATGTTAAACCTATGTTCCGTCTGCCTGTACTGGTGGTTGTTTAGGTGGACGTTAAGGATCCCATGGCACTTCTCAAAAAGAGTAGGGGAAATTTTTATTGCAAGAACTCCATAACATACATCTCATCTCATCATAATATAATTCCCATCACCAAACAACCAAACACCCACACTGAGTCTCTTAATCTCCTCTCTCCTCCACCCAAACCAAAGTAATACACCTTCAATATTTCTGTTTCCATATTATTTATCCATATTTTAAAATAAAAGAAAAAACCCTCCACCACACAAACACCCGTGCCCTTCGGTGAACATTCAGATCTCTACGGTACACTTCTCGTAGGGCATTTTCACAATGTAAACAGAAAGTTTGGTTTACCATAATTTTCTGCTGATACAAAAATTGGCATCTGCTTTGCCATAAATAATACTTAATACAAGCAAAAAGAACACATGAAGTGCTTGGATCATACCTTGTCGACAGCTGGGAAAAATCTCCCAATGTTATCATATTATATGTCACCTTCCTCAACCTTGGCATCTTCCACGTGACTGCAAGATATTTCAAAGCTTCTGCAGAATATGAACAGTCTGTTAAAAAATGCTCCTGGCTTTCCAGTTGGTTTTCACTGTCTGGATATAATCAGTTCCTATCCTCTAGTGCTTTTTACTTATGATTGCCCCTTATGCTAATCCTCCCATGTGCACAAAACCACTGAACATCCCACATCCTTGTTGGGATTCTTGGGTGTGTTATTTGTTTAATCATCTCCAATTGCTTTCCTTCCCAACACTGTTTAAACTCTGGTTCCTCTGGCCCCATGCTTCTTAACACCTCTTGGTACAAATCTTTCCTAGTTTTTTGTAAAATCATTTGTTTTGTCACCTTCCATTTAAACATTTTTTGAAATGAACTTTTTCAATATTCTGGTACGATTTTACCTCCAACCAATCTGACCTGCTGATTTACCCATATGGGTAGAATACCCTTAATATTTTGAGCTAGCCAAATCCTTGCCAAATTCATTGTACTCAGAAACAAGTTTTTAATATTCACTGCCCAGGATATGCAGTGAAAAAAACAACTACTGGGTTTATCATCCCAACACCCCCCCCCCTTTTTTTATCGGTAAATGCATTATCTCCCTTCTTATGGGGTTAAGCCGACTCCCCCAAAAAAGTTGGAAAAATGCTCAAAATATTCTTGCTTCTAAACACACTGGAAGGGGAAACACTGGACTCACATATAGAAATATGGGTATCAGGAACTGTTTTATGACATACACCTTTTTTTGTTTTGACATCTACCACCCCTTCCATCTTGCCACTTTCCATTCTCCTATCTGTAAGGAGGTCTCCCAATTAAATTTACCCATATCTCCTGGTCCGTAATATAACCCCAATATTTTTATGGGTGTAGTCATAATCTCTATCCCATGCACTTCATGTTGATCATATATTCCTCCTCCTAATACCATGGCTTTGCTTTTCTGTAGATTTAAGCTGGCCCCTAATACCATACCATATTACTTCATTTCCTGGCGGATATGTTCCCACCCCATCTTCACTCTTAACCATTACACATGTCATCTGCATACACTATTATTTTTATTTCTGACCTCTCAGATAAGCCCGTGATTCTCTGTATATCCTGGTTGAGTACAATCTTTCTAATAAAAGTGTCTAACACAAAAATATATAATATTGCACTCAATGTGCACACCTGTCTCACCCCTTTCCTAATTACAAAACGTTTTCCTTGAGGGTCTGTTATATTTGACATTATAACTGCATTTGTGTATAGTACCTGTATCCATCTTCTCAATTTTGGAGGTTCACCATATATATCTAATGCTTTAAACAAAAACTCATGGCTCACTCTATCAAAGGCTTTACATAGATCCAATGATAGTAAAAAACCCCAATGTCCTTTGCACCTCACAATAATTAAAAACATCTCTCATGATGCAAAGATTTTTCTGGATGTGTCTGCCAGGTAAGGCACAAGTTTGTACTGGGTGAATAACCTCAGAAGCCATTACTTTTAGTTGATTTTGTAAAATAAAGGCCCGAATTTTGAATCCATGTTTAATAAGCAGATTGGTCTCCAATTTCCTATAAATTCTCTATCCCCTGATTTAAACAGATACATCACTAGACCCATAGTAAATTCATTTGGTAATGTATCTTGTGTCAATAAAAATCTAAAAAAATTCTCCAATATAACTGCCATGATATCTGGAAAAAGTCTGTACCATTCATTTGGGATCCCATCAGCCCCGGGGCTATATTTAATTTGAAAGCTTTTATTGCTTGTAATATTTCTGCCTCCTGAACCTCTGTTTCCTCTATATCCCTAAATTTTTTCCCTAAATCCAGACCCTGTAATCCCTCTAAATATGCTCCTATTCTATTTAAGTCTAAATTTTCACTTTGTGTGAAGTCATATAATTGTTTTTCTACTATTGGTAATATACCCTGAATTCCCTCGTGTCTTCTCCCCTCCTCATCCCACAAAGCTGAAAATTGTACGGTCTCTATCCTTTCTTTGCAGGCCTCACACAGATCACTCTTTGGTGTTCTTTGTTTCCCATAGCTAAGTTCTACCTGTAATGAATTAGCCCTATTATATTGTACCTCTAGCATTTTTTGTTTGACCTTCCTGATTTGTTCGCCTAGATCCACTCGTTGTTCATAAGAAATAGTTAATAATTTATATAACTGGGTCCTCAGTGTAATGTACCTTAAACTTCTTTCATTTGTTTTTGCTTTCCCAAATTTCTGATACCATTCCCTAATGTCTGCTTTTGTATCCAACCACCACCTCCCTAAATCCTCATGTAACCCCTAGATGGCACTATCCCAAAGGCGACTACCCCTGCCTGCTTGGCTAGGAGCAGGTTAAGGGGCCTGAGTTCTGAAACGGATGCCTCCACCTGGAGGTCAGGGTTAGTAGTGGTCAAGCTAACCTGGGCACAGGCCTCCAGGACACTGTAACCCCACCTTTTTTACTAGTGGCTGGAACAATACACAATAATCACTTTCATATTACCCCTGATAAACCACATAAGTACCCACAGTGTTTGCACTTACCACCAGGGCTTTCCTCTGGCTCGACCCTGGGGATCCCCTGCAAAACAAGGTTACACACAGCAAATAACTGCAGTACAGTACTCTTGCACAAACTGGAACCATAGTCAGGGTAAATGCAAAAAGAGTTAGATCTGATTTATTTAAGGGACTTGAACAAGGATGGGGCGTAATCAGGTTAATTTGCTTAAAGGCTGTATCAATCAAACAGTTATGCATGCACTTCAGGGTCCATAAACAGTCATACACTCTGGGTACCCAGGTGAAGAAGAGGTGGGCTAGCCAGGATCATTACCTGGGGAAGGCCGGGCTCACAGCTGGTTGGGGCCCTGTGATGGAAGAAAACAACATGCACCACACTTACTAATTGTAATCTGGAGCCGGAGGGCTCAGTTCATGAAAGAAAAGAAACAACAAGACAATCAGATGACACACTTAGATTAAGCTGTTGTTGCAGGGAGCTACCCTGAGGGTTACTCACGATACCCAAGACTGGACACAGGCTGGATGAAAACTGAGACTGCAGGTGGTTGATCTGGAGTGCCAGGAGAAGCAGGGCCCACATGATTCACCAAGGCATTGTTCCTGTTCAAGCGTGGAGCAGGGGGCTAATCCCCAGGTAGGTCTCTCGTCGATGGCTTTCTCTGCGCAGTGGGGTAGTCTGGCAGGGCCAGTGTGGCAAGACCCAGGCCGTATGGAGATGAACGTGAATTCAGTCCGGTCAAGCTGGATACAGCTTCCAGCAAGCAGAACACAATTCACACAGTGGGGAACCAAATCACGACCCACTATAAACACACAGCACATTTACATGTAAGGGATTCTACCATATCCAGGCTGAAATCAGTTGGAGAAGTGAGGGAGACCTCGCTGCTAGTGGGCCCTCCTCCCCACAACCAGACCCAGAAGTGCGTGGACCACTGCAACCCCAAGCCGACACCTCCCCTGCACTGGAGTAGGGGACGACCGGAAACATTGACTTCTGCTTTGCTTGTGCCTTTCTACCGTGATGCCTTAACTAACTCAGCCCACCAGTTACCAAGGACTTACCTTCTCTTGACTTCTGGATTCCTCCCCTCGTGGTGCTGCTCCAGGTCACCAGTGAACGCTGACCCCACGGACACCTGAACTTCGATTTTTGGCGCCAAGTTTAAACTCACTCCAGGGATCTTTCTATTGGCTGCCCGACTGCGGTGACGCTCTGACCCAGGCTGGTACAAAAGGCCTGTCGGAGGCCCCGCTGGTCACTATCCAGGCTGAAATCAGTTGGGGGAGTGAGGGAGACCTCACTGCTAGTGGGCCCTCCTCCCCACAACCAGACCCAGAAGCGCGCAGACCGCTGCAACCCCAAGCCGACACCTCCCATGCACCAGAGCAGGGGACGACCGGAGACATTGAATTTTGTATTTCCCGCCCACCCGTCCTGTTGGTGTTGTGAGTGAAAAATACGGGCGAGCCATGCCCACTGACTCACCCAGCCAATCTACATAGAGTTAGTGGGGTTACGCCTGGCAATTTACTAATTAACTACTAAGTGCTCATACCGCAGGTCTACAGATGCTTGTGAACCCCTAGCCATTAACTCTCTGTGCAACTGAGGTCAAAGCTATATCTCTCTCAGCTTGAGAAACTGACTATGATATTAATCTCTCTCAAAACTGTTTGACAAGTGAATAACTCTTTCTCTCCAGGACTGCTGCACTTGCTACTACCGCTTCTATTACCTGTTTGCTCTACATAGGGTGATTGTGCTGACTGCCTTAGAGTAATAATTCATGACAAATGTGCTGACTGCCCTTGAGCAAGAATTATTTGGCTTTACTATACTGTATCTTAGTTGGCTAAGGTATCTCTGTCCATTTAATTTCTCACTCTGGCAAAGCTAAGTGCCCCAAAAAAGCGATGTAACAGACTAAGATTTATTTTTTTCTTAACGTGCTATACTACCTACAGTTTATTATTCTGAACAACTGCTTATCTGTAACCTTAAGTCAATGACTGCCTGCCTTTGAGTAAAGAAAAACATAGCCCTTCCACAAGGAGCGGCAGTAGCCCCAGGTCCCCCTACGCTACTAGCACACACTGAGGCAACACCTAATACCAGCTGCCAAACTAGAAACCTCAACACTAGACTGCTCAGCTTGCAGGTTAACTCAAAGCCCAGAGTCCACTGCTCTCCGTACTGACCTAAGTCAGGTAACCTCAGAGTACCAAACCCCATCCGTTATGGTGCAGATATCACTAAATCATGCCTGGCAAAGCATGTAACACCTCCCTTTCACCCCCTTGTGCTCACAACCAAGTTGTCCCTCCACCTAACAGGGGCATATTCCTTGCCATAGTCTACTCACTGACCCTATTCTGGGTGGATAGGCTCATTGACCCATGCCACCCTGAACCAGTGAGCAATCTTCACAAGCCCCCCCTCCCAACTTATATAGCAGCTACCCTATCTCAGCTTTGGCTACTCACTTAAATGGGCATGAGATGGTAAAAAAGGGAGTTTGCTATTACCTGCTATACTATGTGAGCAGGACCCGTCGAAGACACCACATCTCCAAAACCATCACTAGTCTTCTCAGGTTTCTAGCTGGGCTACTACTCCTGTTCGGGGATATCCAACCCAACCCTGGCCCGAATATCACCAATACCTTGGTAGCATCCCCCTTGGACCCTCACTGGGCAGCTACCAAGGGTCTGAAGATTGCACACATGAACATATGCAGCCTCAGACCTAAAATAAATGAAGTCCAAGCCTGGATGGACCTCTACAAACCAGATATCCTAGCCATCTCGGAAACCTGATTAAAAGCCCACATCCTGGACCACGAGATACAAGTTCCAGGTTACAATAGCTTCCGCACGGACCGAGTATCCAAAAAAGGGGGAGGGGTTCTAATCTACACAAAGGTTGAACTCTCGGCATCGCCCCTAACCCTTGAGACCAATCTCACTGCCGAGGGAGAGAGTATATACATCCGTATAACCCTAGGACAAGCCAAACAACTTATAATAGGATGTGTCTACCACCCACCAAAAACAGCCATCCAATCCCTGGAGGCCATCACTAACTTGCTCGCTGGCAAGGCAGCTACGGAGCAGGTTATCCTGGGTGACTTCAACATAAATTGGACTCAGAACCCTGGCCAGGCAGTGATGTCCTTGACTCAAGAAGCAGGTCTGACGCAGGTCATCTCTGTACCGACCAGACTGAACTACAAAACCGGGAACCACACCACCCTCGACTGGGCCTTGGTGTCAAATCCCTCTAACATACAGTGTGCCGGCACAATGGCAGACTCCCTGAGTGACCATTCCCCAATTTTCTGTACATGGAAAAACAAACCACCAAAGGTCCAGCCAAGCATCCTCTCCGCCCGTGACTACTCCAGTTTCTCAGAGATGCAATTCAATAACTATCTAAGTAGCCGGGACTGGAGCCCCATAAATACTCTCCCAACTCTTTCTGAGGCCTTGTCATACTTCCAGGGTGAACTCAACACGGCTGCCAATCTCCTCGCTCCTATTAAGAGACTGAGGGTAAAAGGCAGCTGCTTCAAGTGGATCACTCCCTCCCTTAAAGTCCTCATGGCCTCTCGGGACAAAGCCTGGAAAAAGTTTAGACTCTCCTCATCGGCAGATCTTGCAGATTACAAAGCCCTAAGAAACAAAGCCAAGAGAGCTATTAAACTAGTAAGTGAGAGTAACTAACACATCTCCAGAAATCCAGCCTGGGCAACCCTAAGCAATTCTGGAACCATGTTAACGATCTTATCAAGGGGAGTAAAAAGCCTGAATCCTGCCCCATGGAGATCAACGGTCAGCTCTCAACTGACTCTTCTCAAATATCTGCTGCCCTCAACAGGCACTTCTCAGACCTAGAGGCCTATAAGACATGCCAGCCCCCTCCAACCTCCCCTTCAGCCTCAGCTGAAGCAACTCACATGGAGCATCCCCTCTTTCACCTGAGACTGGCCAAACTGACAGAAGTCCTCACCCTCCTAAGGAACTTGAAACCCAAAGGGTCAGATGGACCTGACGGGATCAGCCCCCGGCTTCTCAAGGCAGGTGCGTCCTCCTTATCCTGGCCTATAACTATGCTCCTCAACAGATCACTAAGGGAAGGAGCTGTCCCCGACCAGTGGAAACACGCTATTGTCGTACCTATCCACAAAGGGGGGCCTACGGATAAACTAAATAACTATAGGCCTATCTCCCTCCTCTGCTCACTCGCCAAGGTGCAAGAAAGGATAGTTTACAACCAACTCAGAGACTACCTAGGAGCACACCTGCTCCTTTCCCCCTCCCAACACGGATTCAGACCAAACCATGGAACTGATACTGCCCTCATCAACTTCTTGGATGAAGTTCTTAGGGCAGTTGACAAAGGGATACCCACTGGGGCAGTCTTTATCGACTTATCCAAGGCGTTCAACCTCGTCGACCACAACCTGCTGCTACAAAAGCTGCAAAATATTGGCCTTGACACCCATGCCCTCAAGTGGTTCGGAAGCTACCTATCAGGAAGGGCTCAGAGGGTCATATGGAAAAACGTCACATCTGATCTGCTTCCCCTAAATCAGGGTGTACCTCAGGGATCTATACTAGGCCCCGTACTATTTTCCCTGTTCACTAACGAACTAAGCTCCTTCTGTGGGGAGAGTTCGGTCGTACAGTATGCAGATGACACTGTCATTTTCCATCCCATGAGTGATGTAGCTACTCAAGGCCCTATCCTCCAAAAGGATCTTACATCCCTCGAGACTTGGCTATGTGAGAACAGAATGGTACTCAATCCTGACAAGACCAAGGCAATGCTATTTGGCCCAAGATCCCTAGGACTTGACAGGTCCTCCCTCCTCCGCTTAACCACAATCTCTGGCAAAGACATCAATGTAGTTCCTCCTAAATACCTGGGCCCACGCCTGACTGCAGAACATCACTTACAAGGAACATGTAGACCAGGTCACAAGGACCCTGCATCGTAAACTCGGCACCTTGTACCGACTCAGGGACCAGCTCATCCCTGAGGCCAGGCTCTCCATTGCCACTAGTGTCCTGCTTCCCACTGACCTTTGTGGCCCGATAACACAGGGCATGGGAAAGCAAGAGATAACCAGGATGCAAACCCTGTACAATAAAATAGCTCACTTTGCCACTCAAGACCACCCACGACGTCACCATCATGACACTCTAGCCCAGGTCAGCTGGCCTTCATTGGTTGCTCACCTCCAATTTCCCCTGCTTGTCCAGGCCTACAAGCTTCTCTCACCCCATGCTCTGCCTAGTATTGCCAAAACCATAACTCTCAAGCTTAACCCAAGGAACCTAAGGACCTCAGCAAGAACACTATTAGAAGTCCCTAGGGTAAGGACAAACGCCGGCGTTAGGTCCTTTTCCTCTCAAGCACCTTGCCAATGGAAAAAGCTCCCCCCCTCTGTCCAAGACACCCCCTCACTCACTACCTTCTGCACCAGGCTCAAGTCCCATATGCTGACCTCAAGCTCATGCCACTGCCATGGCTCATAAGGCTCCTTAGGCACTCCCCTCCTCCCACCACACCTTCTACTAGGAAATGCCTACCTATTGCTCTCATTGCCTGGGATCAAATGCTTCCTTCTGAATTAAACCACATACTGAGAATTACCTACTCAAACTGTGTCATGATGATAACCATGCCTGTACCCGCTGTGTCCTTGAACTTCCACATGTTGTAACAAACAATGTATACAAATGTTCTCTTTTTGTTTTGCTCTTTCTGTATATTACTAGTATTGTTATCCCAGGTCGCCCCTGAAAAAGGGACCTTCGGGGCCCAGTGGGCCTGCCCGGTCACCAAAATTTAATTAATAAATAAATAAATAAATAAATATCAGGCAAACCTCTTTCTGGTCACAATCGCAAAGTCTCTGCACACACCGGGAGTTTAGAGGTAGCTGGAATTCCTGACAGGCCGATGCATTCAGAAAATCTTTGGTCTTCTTCAGGTTGATCCAGGTCACAACTCAGTGGCTTACTTCATTCTCACAAACTCGGATTCAGTCCGAACTGATTCTCTTCTCCCTCTCAGGGGCAGCAGACATGCAGACCAAAACTCAGGCCCTTCTGTAGAGACTGTCTCCAGCTGTTGCTTCTTCAGCTCCCAACTAAGATCCGACTCAACAGCCAGCAAACCTGGGAATTTCCCCAAGATCCAAAAGGTTCGGTTGGCTGATTCATCAGTCAGTCACAACAGGAGCTCCCTCTTCAGGTGCAAAAAGCCCAAAACTACAATTCCTACAGATTCTGACTCCAGACAGCTCCTGTAGTCGGGCTCCATTTTATGTCCCACCAGTACTGATTGGTCCCATTCGGCAGTCCTGGGCCAAAGTGGTGGGGATAAACAAAACAGTCCTTGCTGCAAAGAAGGCAGGTTAGACAAACTACATTATCATTATCACGCTAAATAATTTTCAGCAAATAGTTACATCTTTCAACAGAGCCCCCTCTCTGATTACTTATGACTGCAATCCAGGCAGCTCTGAAAGAGACAGTACACAGACGCTATACAGGCACTCTCTGGCAATCACATTTAAATGACTAAAACGCAAGACACCAGCCTGGCAGTGAGCATTTAGGCAAGCTCAAGGAAGACTTTTCGGGAACCCCCATTTGTAGGGGGGGTTACACTCATATAATGTTATCATGGATGTTCTATAAATTAGAATATCTAACATTCCCTTTTGTGCTTCAGGCAGTGTAATTGTGTCTGTATTCAGTTTCCATTTGTTCTGCCTCAGTACCCCCCATTACTGGTTCTACATATGAAAAAATCACTAGGTGATCTGAGAATTCCAGTGGTATACCTCTCGTCATTTGTATTTGGAAATATTTCGATGAAATATATAATCTATTTTTGATGAAAGTGCCCCTTTTGCAAATGTATGATTAATCTGAGTGTTAGGCTCCTTGCTGCAATCTATCAGGCCTGCATGCTCAATACATGTTTTTAGTGCATTGGAGTTGCAATAGATTTTTTTTTTCTTGTGCCCTTCATGCAGAGACATCCAGGGAGCAATTAAAGTCCTCTGCTAAATAAGTGTCTCTTGCAGTAGCCAGAAATGGTTTTAAATATTCCAGTAGCTGTACTCTCTCTGCTTTAGTCTGAGGACTGTACACCACTAGCAACCTACCTGACCTGCCTTTCCAGATCCCATCCAAGATTAACACCCTTTCCAAAACTAAAACCACTATTTTCTGAAACTTAAAACCAGACCCTGTAAACAATATACCCACCCCATCCACCCTGTCCTCACCAAATGACCAATATCAGGGTCTTCAAATCCATTCCTTACTAGCCAGAGAACTTATTCTTGCAGTAGAGAACCATGTTTCTAGTAAAAAACACACATCATTCTATATGGGGACATTTGAATATAATAAAAATGAATGTTTTACCCCAGTTATTATATCTCTTACAAATGTTCAATGGGGCTCTTCCATTAGCATGGTTCTCCCAGATACAAAGAATAATCAACACGTTTATATGGCAAGGGAAAAAATTTAGAAGAAGTTATTATAAACTTACCCGTCCAAAAACTGATGGTAGTCTTCAAGTCCCTAATTTTTACTTATATTACCTAGCCATACATCTGACTAGGGTTGGATATTGGATGCAAACACCAGAGAAGTGTTCAGCTCCCGAATATTGTCCATCCTGGGTTAAAATAGAACAAGCACTTTGTTTTGAAAAAAACATTGACCCTAAGGCTTTTCCTTTTATTGTTAGAAGGAATCTCCCTAAATCCCTAAAGGAAACACATTAAGTTTCTCAATTCATACACATCATCAGTTAATTACTTTCCTCAAAGTGGATGCCTACAAAGATACCGCCCAACCCCTATTCTTAAACCCAAATCTTCTAATTTCAGGTAAGGTAATCAGGCCTCATCTTTTTTTGCCTGATATGGGGGTACTAATGAATCAATTAGTCCGGGATAAAAAGTTGCTCCCCTATAGGGTTGCCAGTATCCTGTTCAATTGGCCCGCCACAAATGTTTTCAAATACTTTCAGATATCCCACATGTTGACACATTTTTTTGGGTCAGGGGAATGGGAAAGTCCCTTCATGTCTCTTTTATTCCCTTATATTAGTTCTATCCCCTCCTCCCATATAATATCCTACTCTTACAAATTTCTCCTGGCAAAGGTTGCCTCTCTAGAAGGCAAGAGGTTCTATTGGTGGGCTAATGTATTAACAGTGACTTCCCCTCCCAGGAACTGGTCAAAAATTTGGAAACATTTATATAAGTATATTAAATTGGACAGGTACAGACTTATGCAATTTTATATTAATCATAATTTATTTTATACACCGGTTAAACTTCATCAAATGGAAAGGGGTTCCTCTAACCAATGCCCCAAATGTCAACAAGCCCCTGCAGATTTGCTTCATATGTTGTGGTCATGTGACAAAATCACTCCTTTTTGGCATTGCATTCAAAATCGTCTTGATCCACTTCTTGCACTATCAGATAATTTTAACCCGGAAATTTGTATTTTGGGTGATTACACAGGGCTACAAGGGATTCAGAAGAGAGCACATATGGCCTTAACATAAAGTTGTGCCAAGAAACTAATTGTGAGGCATTGGTTGGAGCCTAATGTCCCTGTTTACATGGAATGGTATAAGGAAATCATGTTCGCTTTGCAAGCAGAATTCATCATTGCTGGAGTCAATAACAGGATGGATAAATATAAAGTAAGATGGGAATATTTGTATACCTTTTTATCAATTCAGTAGACATTGGAGATTTTTATTTTCCCTTTTGAAGATTACTGCATTTAGTAAGGTTTTGAGTTTTGGAATCTTTTTTCCTTTTTTTTTAAAATAACAAAAATAACCACCCTCAGTTAATAGCAAGTGGCAGACTGGGGAGGGAGGAAGGGAGAGGAGAAGAGGGTGGGATACAGGCAACAACATTATGTTCCAGGATTTTCTCACATTATAACTTCTAACTATGTATTTCATACAATAAATATGTGGTAATCTTTTATTTATGATTATTCCTCTGTTTAATGTATTTACATGCTGCCTGTATGGATGATGGTTGTAAAAATGCTACATTAATAAAGCTTTTCTAAATGAAAACAAAAAAAAAACAAACACACACATCAATATTCATGTCGTGCAAATAAGTAAATACTGCCTGTCTTTTACTATCATTAACTATGCTATGCACATTTAAAGATATGATAGAAAACATAGACATGATCAATTATTGTTAGAGACACAAGAAAATCTCAGGCTTTTTTCTTCTTCTGTTTTTCTTTCCCTTTCTTTTTCACCTGAACTGTCCTTTCAATTTCAGGAGGTAGTGAATGTAAGGAGGAAGTGCCAGAATCTTGGTTTCCTAAATCCATCGACCCCCCCCACTGAAAGACCCCAAAACATCATAAGGATTATCCATATCTATTTCCACCGAAGTATCTTTTTGCAATCTTAAGCTCTGTCTTCTAGGGAAGGGAGTTTTCCATTTAGGGGAAGATGGCAGTATGTCCTGCTCCTTATTTTTTCCCTATGTGTTTTCTTGAGACTCCTGAACCAAGTCATCGGCAACATTTGGGAGTTTCATTTGGGGTGTGAGCTTGAGGAGGTGTATTTGCCATTTGTTGAGCTTTTTTTATAATGTAGTCCTGGTTTACATTTCTGGTTTTATTATGTGCGGCCCATGGGCAGTTTTGGAAAATGTGACCAAGTTCATCACATAAGTTACACCGTGCATGATTTGCACATTGCATGCTAACATGACTCATCTCATTACATATACTACATCTCACATTGTCGCATACACGAATAGAAAAGGACTCCTCTGTCCCTCCCAGTAAAGAAACTATTTGGCAGATGCGTAGTCCCCTCCGCCTCTTGCCTCAGTTTCACTCTGAATTTCCATGCCCCAATCCAGAAATATTCCTCATCTATGACAGCCTCAGGGTTGCTCAAGACCTCACACCTGTGCTGTAGCCAGTGTATGATGTTGCTCACATGTACCTCCTAATTACGGAACATAATCGTAATAAATGTTATTATGGGTCTTGACAATGGAATACATATAAAGGGGGTCCAAAGGTGTGAACATTTTAGCTGGTTATACTTTGTCCAGAATCTGTCCAAGGCATGGGGAGATCTGAAACTTATATCAAACGTCTCCTCCCCCGATATGTGAATTAAGACATAAACCTCAGAAGCTAGAAAACACATTGAATCTTTTAGCAACTTTTTACCCACGTAGAACCTGTCTGGGGTAAATTAAAATCCTCCCCTGTACCTAATTCGTACTGCATTTCGTCTAGGGGCTGGTGCTGCAGATGAGAAAAGATCTGCAAACCTCGGTCTTTGAGGCCTATGGAGAGGGGGGGGCTCCCTCTTGGTAAATCTCCTGAGGTTTCTTCTAGGGGATCCTGTATGTTCTGGGGGAATTTGGGCCTATTTTGGTTATTTTTCTCTTGATCTTGTTGCCCAGAGTCACTAAACTGAGGAACCTCCTCAGGGTTCATGTCCTTTGCTGCCCGTGTCGCACCTTTTTCTCTTAACACCTCCTCACTCTCTCCCCCCTTGTCAGCCTGTGCCAGTTTGTTTGCTGGAGTCATGCATGTAGCCCTATTTCCCCCCAGTCTCTTTCTGGTTCCTCCGCTTACCTCCTCTCCATCTTGAGTCTGACCTACCTCTTTCTGCTTAAGGCCATCACTCATTTTATTTGTTATGTTCTGTACCTGGGACTCCTGTTAGCAGACAGGGTCCTTCACCACTCCCATGTGGTTTTCTGCCATTCTGCTTGCATCCAAAAATGCTGTGTCCGTGTCGAGTATCCATCCTCCCAAAGGTACTTTCTGCCACCGTGCCTCTTGCAGGGCTTTCTCTGGGGACCACTACTGAGCACTGTCTGGTGCTGTTTTGACTCCAAAAGCCTGCTGAATAATTTCCTGTGCAGGTAGAAGCCTTGCTGACTCATCTGTGATACTCAGTTACCATCTGTCATCAGTGCTACTTGCTGCTGCTTTGGATCCCTTGCCACTGCTCCCACCGCGCTGCTAAAAGGTGCTTTTCTGGAAATTTTCTTCTCGTATATCTTTCTTCATCTTCAGCTAATAGCTGAAATAACACAGTGCATCTCGTATCCAGCTCTTTTTCCAGCTGTAATCCTGCTGTCGCTATATCCTCAGGGTTAGTCCCTAAAATGCTGCAATCCGTATGTTCCTGGTCAATCTCTTCACATGAGTCATTGACTCTAAATCCATAACACCCTCCTGGGCTTCTCTCATATCATTCTGTTGATCCTCTGCTGTTTCAAAGGCCCAAAACCCAGCCTGCTTCTCCTTGCACTGCTCAGACTCTACTGTGCTCTTCATTCTGCTCACAAGAAGTCTGGCCCCCTACTGGAAGAGTAGGGGAATTTTCCCGGTGTCCTGGACAAATTTCCCCATTCACTAAAAATACCACCAACAGCTTAATCTGGTTCAATTTCAGTTGGTTACCATCTGTATCCCCCCCCTCCCTCCGGTCGCACCTGAAAAAGGGACTTCTAGTCCCAGTGGGCCTACCGAGTCAACAAAATTCAATAAATAAATAAATAAATCATCATGCTCTGGGGTGCGCCTGGATGGAGACAGGGCTGCTGTAAAGGTGTTCTATAATTAGTACCCTGAAGGGCAATGTAAGACACAGTTTTAAAAAGCGTATCTGTGTGTTTATCACCACATTATTGTGTTTGTGTAATTATAAACATGTGTGTCTCTGCCTTCTGTTGTGTCTGTTTTTGCACCTGTCTGTGTACTTGTCGGTGTTGCATGCTGGCTGTGCAAGGACATTGGATCAAGCAACTCTTTCTCCTTTTTCCAATTACTTAGAAAGCCAAAAAAGGGTTTAAATTTGAAGAAGATGCATAAAAGAACACCAGTACTGTTAACTACACATTTTTATAAACGTCTTTCAAGGCATATTGGGCCCTCCTGCCAACCACTACAAGTAGGTGGAAATTGTTCTCCGCTTTATAAACTGCTTAAGTGCCAAAGTAGTTAGCAGTTACATGTACCTCACAGCGACTGTCTGGGTCAAATTAGTACCCACTTAGGAGACACGCTATCATTTTGCATTACAAAGGATTTTTTTTACTGGCATTAAGCATCAGTGATAAAATGAATATATTCTACCAGTGCATGTTAACCACCAGGGCAGAAGTTGTAAATGTTAGTTTTTTGAAGTTGTGAATGCTGCTGTTTTTTTATGAACATGTACTATGTGTTTCAAAGAAAAGCTAATTCTTGACACCTCTAGAGAGTTGAGCTTTTTGTCCTGAAGTCAGTGGTAGTCACGTGTCAACATATCAGGGTTCATAGCAGAGCAATATAGTTCGGAAAACTTAAGACTGTTACAAGAGCTTGAAGCCTGTTCCGAGAAACCTAGGTCAAAGCTATATATATGTCATCCTCTGAAATGTCTGGCATTTTCTCTGAAACCATTCATTGAAGTATCTACTTGGAAAAAAAACATGGCACACTGTATCCCAGCCTTATTTACTACCAAGTCTTATGTCACAAAGGTCACATGCTGTACTGGCACACTGAGAGCACATAGCTGAGGTTACTCAAGTCTCCCTTAGTTTGCACTCACCACCTCCCCCCCTTAGAATATCACTGAAATTAATAGATATCCCTTTCTTAGTAAAGAATCAAAGCAGAGCAGATGAAGAGAACAATCCAGATAATAAAAGGAAAGGAAGCTGGCATTCTGTTTTGGTGGAGAATGGCCTCCAAAAAGTGACATGTTAAAGATGAAACGGTGTTGTGTCGGCTGTTGTTTATTTACAGGTTCCCCACACTGCTTTAGCAATACTCAGGTACAACACTTCATTTCCAAGTAGGTCACAGGGGCAACTACAGCATCAGCTCATGTTATATTAAGTTACATACATATTGCATTACCTAATGAAACTGAGGCATAAACACATATATACTGTGCATACGTGCACACATCCATGTAAGAATGACAATCGAAGTAAACCAATCAAAAGGCAATCTAATCAGCTCCACAGTACTGAGGTCAGTTAATTAAAACACTTGCAAGATGAATCTAAGGGTCCAATCCTCGAAATAATGAGCACCTGATGAGGGGGGATTAAGTGGCCCAGTGGTGGTCAGAGTTCCCACTCTGAACAAGCGGAGAACTCCACATATCAACACCCCACATTGCATGTCCTCTCAGCACCTGATTCTGTGTCACCAGCCCACTTACATGCTTAACTAGATGAGGGGCAGACACAGAGATGGGGCATGCAAGAACCTGATTATCATGATAAACCCTGGAGTACAGTAGGCTAGCAGAGGGAGTGCAGACTGTGTGGCCTAAGAGGGTCACGTATACTGTGGTGCCTTTGTGTATCAAGCCCTAAGTAGTCAGAATTTTATTTTGAAATGAATTCGATGCCAGCATTGTGTATGCTATTCACATAAAATGGTGCTTTGTCACTGCTTCCCTGGTTTTGATTTACATGGAAACATAGAAGCATAGAAACACGCTGGCAGAAAAGGACCATGCAGCCCATCCAGTCTGCCTGAGAACCCCCCACTAACTTTCACCCCTGCCCCATCCCTCTTTGTCTGTTAAGCCCCTTGTAGTTGTCCCATATTCTTTTGAGTTTGTCCACTGTATCTACCTCTACCACCCATTCAGATAACCTGTTCCAAGGTCCTACAACCCTCTCCATGAAGAAATGCCTCCTCACATCCCCACAAAATCTACCCCTCTCCAGCTTGAGTGCATGTCCTCTGGTGGATTTGTTTTTGCTCAGCATTAAGAGGCTGCCCTCCCTTACTTTATTTATTCCCTTTAGATATTTGAAGGTCTCTACCATATCCCCCCTTTCCCTCCTCAACTCCAGTGTATACAGACCCAGCTACCCCAGCCTTTCATCATACGGCTTCCCATGCATCCCCTGGACCATCTTGGTTGCTCTTCTCTGGACCTTCTCCAGTCTATCCTTGTCACTCTGCAGGTGGGGCATCCAGAATTGGACTCTGTGTTCCAGCTGTGGTCTGACTAGCGCTTTGTAGAGTGGCGTGATCACCTCCCTCTTCCTGCTTGTAAAGCCCCTTCCTATGCATGCCAGTATTCATGTAGCTTTGCCTACCGCTCGATCACACTGATCCCTAACCTTTAGGTTGTCCAAAATCCAAATCCCCAGGTCCTTGTCCTGCTCCATAATCTGCATTGCCCCCCCCCCCAAGCCAGTATTGGGCCCTGGGTTTTTGTGGCCTATGTGTATTATTTTACACTTCTTAGTTTTTAATTGAAGCTGCCACTTCTCCGCCCACTCCTCCAGACTGGCCAGATCCTGCCTCATTTTCTCCACACCCTCCAGAGTCTCTACCCTATTGTAGACCTTTCTGTCATCTGCAAACAGGCACACCCTCCCATTTAGCCCCTCCAATAAATCCCATATGTATATGCTAAACAATAAGGGTCCCAACACTCAGCCTTCTTCCAGTCCCCTGGGACTCTTCCCCACTTCAAGGGATAGACTGAATAATCTTGCTAGTGGTGCTGCCAGCTCCTCCTTTAGTTCCCTAAGCACCCTGGGATGAACTTGCTCGGGCCCATAGCTTTGTCATTTTTCATTTTCTCCAGCTCTTCCAACACTTTGTCCTCCATGAAGGGGCTTGTGTCCACCTCCTTACCCACTCTCCCCCGTATCTTAATTCTGGTCCTCTCCCTTCCCTCTCCACTGTGAAAACTGACGTGAAGTATTCATTTAGTAGGTTCACCTTATCCTCCTCCCCCTCAACTGGTGCACCCCCTCTCCCCTAAGTCTCAGAACTCCCTGCTTGCCTCCCCCTTCTGTCACTCACATACCTGCAACATTTTTTGTCCCCCCCTTTTTGCCTCCCTCGCTATGTTGTCTTCCGTTAATGATATACAGTAATTTGGGTAACCTTACCACCACCTTATTCCCATAATTAATTTTAGGAGCAGGCGATTTGATTAATATAGTCAAATAAGACCATTTAATGTAAAACGATGAGCACCCAGATTTAAATCAAACATAAATACAGGAAACCATTTGTGGACTTTGGACGTAATCTTCCTGAAATCACTGTAACTTTCCCTGCAGTTGTTTTCCTAGACTTAGAAGGTATGTGCAACATTTGTGCAGAAGTCATTAAGCTATAACTGATGGCTTATAGAAGTGGGTGCTAATGAAAAATAACTCCAGGCCATGAAGTGTCTGTTATTGCCCTGGATGCCAAGAAATGTAATAAACATTTGACAGTTACTGCTCCACTGGAATCTTGCGTCTGCATATTGGGATCCTTGCACGCCATTTCAATTAATTCTTATGACCTAGAAGTGTCACTTACTGGTCCACTATGTTATGCAAAAGCTATTTTGACAAGAGTAAAAGAAAATAATTTTGTGACCTCAAGATGGTCTCCTCCATGAAAGCTTCTAAACAAGGAATTAAATGCTTAAAAAGTATCTGTTTTAACTGCTTTATTTTCTCATATAATCCATGTCCCCAGGGACTGGTGCTTCCAGGTGGATGTTATGGTATGGCTGGTGCCTTTACACCTTAGAGCAGATGGCCCTGGGGTCATGGATGCATTCTAGGGTCTGATATGTTTGTATCCAAATACTGCCGAAGCCCCACCTGATGGGATCATTATGACAACAGTGCGCAAGGGTGTTGCCCACTAGGAAAACAACAATGATGCAATCTTTCTCAGTTGGCAGATACACAGCAACTTAATGTCACTTAATGTATGAGGGAGCAAAAAAGGCCAAGGCCCAAAGGCAGCTCCTTTAGAACAAGTTATAATAACTCATATTGCCATCATTAGCAATATATCAATCCAAATTTCTTTTAAACATTTCTTTGTTTTCACTTATTATAATATATTCTGGAAGCTTGTTCCACAGATTTGCAGCTCTGTGCATGTAGAAATGTTTCTTTTTGTGTGCCTTGAAATGATTCATTTTAACTTGTAGCTGGTGACCCCTAGTGACTGAATCAATAATTTTGTATTCTACATTTAATTCTGTCATTAAGTGTGGGTCACTCATATTGTTATAATAAAAAAGCATATCTCCTCTTTGCCTTCTGCTTTCTAAATTATGTAGGCCTAGGTGTTCTAGTCTGAATGTGTATGATAAATCTCTCAGATTACTGATGGATTTTGTAAATCTGCGTTGTACTTTCTCCACGTTACCCACCTCTCTCCTAGTATGTGGACTCCAGATTTGACTACTGTAGTCTAGCTGTAATGGCATCATTACTTCTGATGTTCTGCTTTTTATATTTCTTTTTATTGTCCCCAACAATAAACTGCACAGAACTCCCCCAAAACAATATACACTTCAACACAATGAGGCTGTTTACTTGGCGGTGACCACCCCCACAGCTGGACCCCGTTGCAAGGACAATGCACTAAGAATGACAAACAGTGTCTATCACTATGCCATGGAAAGGCTGCCCTAATGCTGGCCAACATCAGATGATATTGGATGCACAATGGCAGGCCACACTGAAGAACACCCCCTTTATGTGGCAACAGTGCAGAGCCACAGCCAACTGTAAAAGAACAAGCAATCACGTTCAAACAGTTGCAGTCAGCAAACAGGGTGGACAGCAGCACCATGTTGGGGGAGACAGTGACAGATCCTATGTGCTCACTCAAAGAACAGCAAGAGGTGGATGGTAGTATCAAAAACAGAGATACTGCACATCACAGCCTATGGAAGGGGGCCAGCACACAGAACCATGGGACACAGCAAACAGCAACAAAAATATGCAGTAATCACCCAGAAGGAAACCATAGTCAGTGCAATCATCCTAATGGATGCATTCATGCCCACAGAAAACACCCAATTAGCATTCAGATAGGGCAGTGGTGGATGCTGCCATGGCCGAGCTTACTCATCAGCACCATGCATCCACCTAATGGGGAATGAGACCCTCCCTGGTGCATATAAGCAGCAAGCATATGACTGGAGTGCCCCCCAGAATGACATCTGAGAAAACAACATGCTGATGGCTGGACTCAAACTGTAGGATACTGCTGGAGCTAATCCATGGCCTGTAGGTCATGGATGAACAAGACAAGAAAAGGCAGAGGAACCAGCAAATCTTCCAGAAGTTGAAAGATGCACTGGTGATAAAGGAACATACCTTTCATGTGAGTACCACTGCAGCATATGCCATACACTCCACCATCATTATATCAGAGACACCCACACTGCACTGTACTCATAGGATGTGCACCACACTATGCTGTGCATGTCTACATGTGGTATGCAAACACATAACAAGGAATAGGTGTGTGAGGTACAGTGTACAGCACATATACAGCAGATTGTGCATCCCATATGCAGCACAAACATCTTGCACAGCCAATGTACTGCAAATGGTAGAGGGCACCACAGTTGCCAGGAGCAATGGTGAGTCCTACCACAGCACACAGAGAATGATGCAAACCACATTGCTGCCAGCACCATGGGGGCCCACACAGTTTTTGCTATGTACCTGACAACACTTATTTACAGCCAAAGCCAAAGGCATGCCCGACAGAACAGGATGCCTGCCCCCCTGTACAGGGTACCTGGTGGCAGCAGTAAAAGGATGTTGGACTGCAAACAGCATAGCTGACATGATGTGCATGGGTGTGTGAAGGGCATTCACCATACCCAAAGTAGGGGTAGCAGATACAACACTGTCCACTGTACCAACATGACAGGAATAGTCACTGGTATTCAGCCACCATGCAACTGCACAGAGCTGCAGGCAGTCATACCGGGACTTTACTCATATACCATAGTGTGCAACACCCATGGAGGGTACAGCAGGGTCCACTGTGCAACATACAGTGTAACGGGCCACAGGCTAAGGATATGGTGGTACACCCATAGTGTACCAACATTACACTGGGGTGGTGATGTGATATGGCCTGGACCACTACCCCCACCAACAGGTGGTGATGCAACCTGGTGTGGGACCCCCCTACACTCTACGGTGTGATGTGTCTTGGAGGGGATTCTCTGAACTACAGAGAAATACCACAGGAAATAAACAAGTATCACAGCAGACAGGCCAGGACATGGCAATATTCTGTATACAGGTGTGTGGCAGGGACCGCACTTATCAGTACAGTGGGTCATACCCTATAGCATAGATGCAGCAAAACACAGTATAGTGCTACCCTTTGCAACAGTGCTCATTATGTACACTATTCTGTGATGTGTCTGCTGTCTGTTAGTCATGCAGACTGTCCAGTGAATGCAGTACCCTCATTGTTCTGGGGCCTTACAGTGTGCATAATGGGTGTGGAACTGCACCGGCCTACACACAATGCTGCTGGTGTGATGAAAATGGCCTCCATGGCTGCCTGGCATCCCCTCCTATGATCACAGGGCTGTGTATTCCACCTATGAAATGTGTTTGTGACATGCAGTACAGAGGGCTCTGCAGCCAGAGAGCACCTGCTTTGTGTGACCACATACTGTGCTGACACCATGCAGTACAACTTTTAAAACATCCATTATTGTGTTTCCTTGCACTTGCGCAAGAAACATCTTGGGATAGTACCACATTTGTGAGGTGTGTCAGAGACGAGTCCAATGCAGACCACTGTACAGTGGGCTCGACCCTGACTCACCAATGACCACTGAAGCTGAATGTGATGGCTGTCAGAATTTCACAGCGGGGAGCCAGCCACACTTGAGAGAAATGAGCCACACCAATGACAGAGTGCGCTTCATTCCTCTCATTTGTATAGCCAGCATTGCAGCTCTGCAGATTCTCCTGTTCCCTCCCACTTCTGCAGTCTGCCCCACACCCTTCATTCCCCCCCTGGCCCAGCATCTTTCATTAAACCTTCCTGCTCCCTCCTACTGCTGCAGTCCACCCCGCACCCTCCGTTCCCTCACCGACCCAGCATCTTTCATTAAACCCTCCCACTCCATCCCACTGCTGCTGTCCTCCCCTCTCCCACCCCAGCCCCGGGCATCTAATAAAACCCTCCCGCTCCCTCCCACTGTGTGCTGTCTGCCTTACACCCTCCGTTCCCTGTTCCCATGCTTACATCGGGGTGCCCAATCCCTAACTCAGCATCATGTACCCACCCAACTCATGTGGCACACTGAGTTGGGGGGAGTACCCCAGTGTGCCCAAATTTATTTATTTTTTGTACCTGTAAATAAAGAAAAATGTACCCTGACCTCTTTTTTTTTAACTTGTAAAAAAGAAAATGGTCCCTTGTCGTCTCCCGAGTCCCCCATCCCCACCCTCCCACTGAGCACTCACCTTCCTGCACCCCCATATTTATCTCCGGAGGTTGGTACTGTCATATTCTGAGGACTGGTACACGTCTGCACTATTCAAAGCAGACTAGCAAACTGAAGAATCAAAGGTAAGCACCGTATAATGGCAGTCAATGGGGTTTTCAACTTAGTTTGATATCTCAACCATTTTTAAAAATTTTAGCCCCAAATTTTCAACATGGGGTTCTTGGGACCCCACCTCGTGAACACTGTAACTGTCATTTCATTACTCAGTCCCAAAATGTGATTTGGCAGTCGCTGCACAGAATCACCTTTCGGGACCGATTAATGAAACAACAATGCTACTGTACATGAGGTGGGGTCCCAAAAAGCCCATGTTGCAAATTTGGTGAAAAAATTCAAACAATGACTGCATTACAAGCGTGCATTGCGCACTTTCAATGCATGCTTCTAACTTTGCCAATTTTTAATATTTTCACTCCAGGTTTTCAGCATTGCCATTTTTTCACACCTCCTTATAAACAGTATATTTGTCATTTTTCACATCCTGCCCAAAATGTGTTTTCACATCTGTAGCGGAGAATGGCGCAGTTGCTCTGCAAAATCACCTTTTGGGATGAGTGAATAAAATGGCAGAGGTACTCTTCATGAGGTGGGGTCCCAAAAAGGCCATGTTGAAAGCTTGGTGAAACAACTCCAAAAAATGGTCGAGTTACACCCAGTCGTTCAAAATTTTCTATGCGCGCATGTAACTTTGGTCATTTTCAATATTTTCACTCCACATTTTCAGTATGTCCTTTTTATCACACCACCTCATGACTAGTACAACTGTCATTTTTCACATCCTGCCCATAAAGTGTTTTCGCACCTGGGGCATGGAATGCCGTTTTTCCCATGGATTTGAAAATTTTCACCTACAGTGTTCATGAGGTGGGGTGATAAGAAGACAGTGTTCAACATTTAGGGTCAAAATATGAAAAAATGACAAAGTTATGACCACTTATTGCAATTTCAGTACGTGTGCTAGTAACTGTGGAAATAAATATTTGTACCCCGCATTTTTTTTTTAATTATTTGTTCTCCTGCTCCACTGCCCTCTCTTTCTGGAGGGATCCCCAGCCTCACCTCCCCGGTGTCCCCCAGCTGACGCAACCAGCTACCCCCAGGGCTTGCCACCCCCGCCAAGACTGGATCCAGTACAGGGGTCAGCACCATGACTATTCGGGGGTGGGACCTGTGAGCTCCCTCCATCATCTGCCATGAGCTTTTTTCCTCCTGGTTTCTCCCCTTCATGGGTGGAGTGTGCAAGAATGCCAGCCGTCAGTGCCGTGCATGCTCCCATGTGTGCATCCCATCAAGCATCTGCCCCGCCTCTGACCCAATGTCTGCAGCATCAGTGTGCCAGCCCCCAGCCGCTGCAAGGGGCCAGGCATGCACCGACAACTGATCGCTCCTCTCCCCAGAGGAGAAGAAGAGCTGTCCCTTGGATGCTCGATCCTTCTACTCCCCTGCTGACCCCCAGTGGCCTGCGCTCACTCCTGAACATGGGTTGATGGCGTGGCATGAGGTGTAGCATCCAGCGCCTCAACCCTCAGCACCATCGGCCTAGCGATGCACCCCACATTTTCAACATAGCCTTCTTATTACCCGAGCTTCTGTATTCAAGTGCTGTCTAAAATATGACAGCTTGTCAAAACATAGTTCAGGCAGGCTTTCCCTCCCACCATCCCACATCACTTTTTTCATCACTCAACAGCAAGGATTCAAAGTACAGCTCTGATAAATTCTGCTGGTGTAATTTGTGGAAAAGGACAATTCCACTTGGAAAAAATACTGAGGAGGAGGAGCTGTGCACTGCAGTGCTGTGGAGTGAGCGCTGACAGCAGGACCTGCTAAATGCCTTAATTTTATTTTTAAAAGATATGCCATCATTAGCTTGCTTTAGCGAGACTTACCAGACTATCTTGCATTTCTCCCCAGTTGGTGTGCTGTCTTCAGATGTTTTTTGTTCCCTGCAGGATTAAAGCCTTCGTGGGGGACAGATTGTGGAGGAGTGAAGGGGCCTTTTGGGAAGGCCTGAACCTGAAAATTATGTATTGCCTGTCAAGGTTTTGAGTGAATCCAGGTGAGATACTCCTGAATACTTTCTAAGCTCTTGGGAAAGCCTCACTATGAATTGTGGTGACTTTTGCAGTGTTTTTCTGAAAATTATTCAGTCAGAAATTCTGTGAAGGGAGCTCTGGTCAAGCCTGTTGTGGATTTTGTTTTTTCCCAAAAGCAGTGAGCTGTGGACTGGGAGCTGGGAGCAGAGAGTTCATAATTGAGGACCGTGGTCTGAAGACCGAAGACCAAGAGCGAGAGAGTGAAAGAGTCGTGAACTGAGAACTGAATTCTTTTTCCTTGGGTTGTGTACCAATATGTGTATCATGGTATACTGTGACTGTGTGTTTTTAGAGTATTCTTTAGAGTTCTAGAGTTTTAAGAGCTTAAGGAAGAGAAGTGTTAGTCACGCTAAACTACTTTCTTCCCTACTTTTAAACTAAACCCTTTTTATGAAATCTGGGTGAACTTGTCAAAACACACGGCTCATTTTATATACTCAGTATATACTTTATTTATTCACTTATTTTACTTTATTTTAGTTTATTTTAGCCATTCAAACATAGAAACATAGACTTTGATGGCAGATAAGGACTGCTTAACCCACCTAGTCTGCCCATTCCCTATGTATTGGATAAGCTGCAAATTCTAGTTAACCAGCAGTCTATTTCCTCCTACCATTCACTGTAATTGCCTTATGTCTGCCTCATGCATTCTTGAATTCCCCCACTGTTTTTGACCCCATGACCTCCTCAGGAAGGTGGTTCCATGGGTTCACCACCCTCTCCGTCAAAAAATACTTTCTGACATTGCCCCTGAGCCATCCCCCCTCTATCATTAAACTGTGCCCCCTTGTTCTTGCAGATCCCTTTCTCTCAGAGATGCTCCTGTCTTGGACTTTGTTGATTCCCTTGAGGTACTTGAATGTTTCATGTCCCTCCTCATTCCTTCTATCTTTTCACACCAGCATTACGGGCTTGTGTGTAATTGGTGCCACAGAGTCACGTGGTATATGAGAATAAAAGCGCATGCTCTGTGCTGTGAAGTTTAGATTTGCCATTTCCTTTCTGAGCCTGGTGCAGCATGTTGCCCTTTTCGAATAGAAGTGACTTGGATAGTTTTTTGGTGTACTTTGGAGTGCTTTGACGGGCTGGTGTTCCTTCTCCCTCCTGTATAGGATAATTATACACTTGATCCAAGATGCCTCGGTAAGTTTTATTTCATTCTCTAGCTTTTTAGCCTTAGTTCTTGCTTTTTTAGGATTTTTTTTTTTTTTTTAGGATTACGGTTCTCTTTGGCATTTTTGTATTTGGTGTACTTGATTAGTACCTGATATATGTATATGTACTACTGTACTACTATATTTTACTATATTGCTTGCCTGTTATACTGTGCTGCATTTTCCCATTTGTAAGATTAGCTTGACAATGGGAGTCTACGCCTTGAAAGTAGGGTGGTTACTTGTTGTCTGGTCTGTGTTTTCTCTAGAGATCCCTTACGGTCATCAGCTTGGAGGCCATGGGTCAGAAGGTACAATGGCCAAAAAGGCCATAGAGGTCACAGAGGCCACAGTCAGAGAAATAAGAATCTTTCTGCTCTTATTGTGCCCTGAATATTGGTTTCAACTGAAAAGAGGGAAAAGATGGAACTCGCTCTTTTTGGCTGATTCACCAGTTGATTTCCTTGGACTTTACTGGACTCCACTGGCTAATATTGGCTATATTAGCTTTAAGGTTTCTTAAGGACACTTTTGTTTTTTGAGGGCTGTATATTGGATTTGCTTATGTTTGGTGCCCTATTTAAAGTTCACACAAATTGTTATGACTGTTATTTAAATTTAAGAAGGGAAAGGAAGGGAAAAGGGAAAGAAAAGTATGGTTGATCTGCAAGAATCTCTCTTGAAGGTTTTTGTAAGAAATCTTGTGAGTTTTTGTCCTTTGCCCCAAAAGCACTATCTAGTACTATTTATTACTTTATAAGTTTTACATTTTAAGCATATTAAGTATATTAAATCCTATTATCATTAAAGTACTTTTGGCCTGTACCTTTTCTGCAAGTGCAAAACAATTACAACTCCGAGCTCCATATTTGTATTGGGTGGGCTGGTTAATTATTGATTATTTAAATGAAGAAGGTTACATATTGGTTTAGTAACCACGAGTATATTTTGATTTTATTTCTTGATTCTAGTTAATGAATATGTATAATACAGTCCCCAAAAAATGACAACTTATAGTTGTAGGGTCATTCAAAAAACTATAAAAACGGACATGAAGGGCTTAAATGGCCCTGCAGCAGGAAAGATAACACAATTTGTACGACCAAATCTTGATCAAATTGAACTAAGGGGAAATAAAAAAATTACAAAGAACTTTAATCCTAAACTAACATCGTCCCTGGTTAAATCAAGCAACAAAAGCTTGTGTAGTGCTCATTCTATACATCCAATTGTTGGAAGAAATTAGGAATTTAGAGAAAATGTCCGGACTCTGCCCATTAGGCTGCAATCTAGAAATGTCATTGACATCACAGGTCCAGAGTTGCATATGTCAGACTTAAATATGCCTAAACAGCAGAATTGTAAACTGATTAACAGGAATAATGATCAATTTGTACTCCCTGTAACTGATAAAAATGATGATGTTTCTAACACACAAACTGAAGATGCTGACAGAATTTGTATTGCCTCAAATGCGGACAATATGCAGGATACTAATCATATAGCTGTTAAAGGAGGGGGGTTGTGCCAACTCTAGAAGTTGTTGTCATGGACAAGCAACAGGCTGGTCCAAAATGAAATCAACAAAAGTAGGTTAATGGAACATTTATTGACCAATTTGACTCATTTCTGACCTCTTACATAAACAAACATTCTTTGGATCCCCCATCAAAAAGGGATGATGACTTCCGGTGACGTCACCAGAGATATGGCAGCATAACTCAACTGCTCTGTCTCCCCCTCCGTAATCAAACTCCATCCTGCTAAAAATCAAGAGGCCTGGACCATAAGAACTGGATCACTGAATTGCTGACATGTTGACCAGACTGAAGCATAAGGAATCGGCAGCTACCTCGGGGCAGAAACAGAACAAACACGCCACTCTGAATTGGCACCCTCCATCGGCCTCTGCGACAATGGTGGCTGGGCCGGGAACATGCTCAGGGCATTCCGCCTCTGAGAATGAGCCAGAACCAGAACAAGAATTTACAATCACCGCAAAGCAGCTTGTAGGTCAGCTACAGAAAATAGGTGATACCCTGTTAAAAATGGAAACTTTGGTGGCAGATAACAGCCGCGACATTAAGGCAGTGGAAAACCACACGGTGCAACTAGAAGCAGCAGCGGCTGACCATCTGCATACTCTCGATAAACATAACTTGGCCCTCCTGGACCTGCATAGGTGAGAATTGAGCTGTACAAGAGAATGGAAGATTTAGAGAACTGCAGTAGGAGATGCAGTATACTCTTGCGTAGACTCCCGGAGAATACAGAGTCAGGTAATATGATCACATTTATGGAGAGCCTTTTGAAAGAAATTTTTCCCTTACCTCCTGATCTCCAGCTCAATTTGATCTGTGCCCATAGATCCCTAGTAGCTCCACCGAAGGACACCTCGGCTAGACCACGTTCTATCGTTATGGCTTTTATGGATTTTTGGATTAAAGATCAAGTTCTTCGCACAGCCTGGTGGAAAAAAGAGGTCTTCTTTGGTGACCACCACTTATTCTTGGAGCATGATTACTCACCGGCCATGGTACAACAAAGGCAAAGGGTCCTCATGGTGCAACAGAAGCTGAAGGAATAGGGCATAAAAGCATCCTTGGAGTACCCTGCTAGGCTGAAGGTGATCACCTCGGAGGGTGTAAAAAGGTTTGAAGACCTGTCGGAGGCTAAGGACTTTCTGCTTAAATTCGGTATTGCCCTAGATGACCTGAAGACTGGCTTCCCTGAAAAGGATCTCCAGTCCTCAGAATGGCACACTACCGGGAGACCTCGCAGGGGTGCAAAGAATACAGCCAGGGAGCTCTGGTTAGCGATGACAGAGGCGAATCAAACAACCTGGCTTCACCATCAGGGAGCAGAGAAACACCATTAACTCCTGTGGACAGAGAGGAGCAGAACTGTAATGGCTGAGCTGGGGTGTGCGGGTCAGTTGGACTATGTTTAATATTTATCGTAGCAGGAAGGGGTAACTAAGCATCCCTACCACTAGTGTGTTAAAGCTTGTTGGGGTGGGTGTAATTCAGGGATGAATAATTAATACTTCTGCATTAAATAAATACGGAGGGGGTAGATATGCTTCAGTGGGACTATGTGTGTGACAACCCCTGACCTTCTGTGTGATTTAAAGGCAGAGAAGGCCTGACGAGTTGGGTTCCACCTTTCAACCTCACTTACTATCGATCCTCTTATTAAGAGACATAGTGGAGATGAGGAGTACAGGTTTTTTTTTTCACCTTGTAGGTTTAACATCAATTAAAAGTTGACATTCTCATCATAATTGCAGTTATTAAGTTCAGTACAAGATGTTTCTATTGCTGGCAAGTTTGCCATGTTTTGGTCATAAATGTGATGTTCAGTGGTTCAGATCGATGTGAGCCTTTCAAAGTCAGGCTCTGATGGGGGCCCAGCAAGTGGGAGACAACGGGAATGGGGGATCTTAGAGTGGTCACTTACAATGTAAAGGGAATACACAGTCCAATTAAAAGGGCAAAATTATTACAAGAACTTAATAGACTACAAGCAGATGTGGTGTTTCTGCAGGAAACGCACCTAGAGAAAAATGAACACAGGAAACTAAAGAGATCTTGGGTAGGGGAGGTTTATGCCTCACACTATGAGAGACACACCAGAAAAAGAGGAGTTGCAACACTTCTCTGGAAAAATAGCCCCATTCAAGTTACTGATGTCCAGACGGACACTGAAGGTAGGTTTGTCAGAGTGAGAGGAGAGATGGGAGATCGGCAGATTGTCCTGACTAACATATATGCCCCAAATGATGAGACAGAGCGGAATAGTTTTTTCCAAAGAGTCCTGGCAAGGGATTGTTTCGAACCCACTGGGGTGAACATTGTGGGGGGTGACTTTAATATGGTACTTAACCCAGCTGTAGATAGATCTGAGGAAGGGCACCACAGAAGCTGCATAGATTGGCCTGCATGATATTAAAAATCATGAGGGAATTTGGCATGCTGGATATCTGGCGACACTAACACGTGAGGGAGCGTAACTATAGTTTTTATTCACCTAGACATCTGCAGTATGCTAGACTAGATTTTTTCTTGATGCCTACCGAGTGGGCCCATACAGTGGAAAAAACGATCATTGGAATTTCCACAATTTCAGACCATGCGCCAGTTAGTCTGCACTTGTGTTTTGATCCCCCAGCCGGAAGCTCATTGTGGAGACTAAATGTGGGCCTCCTGAATAGGCAGGACTTTAAGGGGATGGTGGTCAGGGAAATTAGGACCTTTATGGACACCAATGGGCAAGACTTCTCCTCCTCCCTGTGGTGTGGGATGCTTTAAAGGCATACCTGAGAGGGAAAATTATATCATACGCCTCCCACCTCAGAAAAGAAAACACAGCACACCAAATACGTTTGGAGAGGGACATAGAAACTTTAGAAACCAGACATAAGCAGACACCAGAATCAGAGCTGGATGCTAAATTTAGAAAGGTGAGGAAAGAATTGGCAAAATTGATAGAGTTCAAGATATAGGGGCGACTTAGATATGCCAAGCAAAAGTACTACGAACAGGGTAACAGAGCAGGCACATTATTGGCAGCTAAGATAAGAAAAGAAAGGGCAAACAGAATGGTTGTTAAGCTTAGGGAAAATTCTTGGGGGCTGCAGGTGACCAAACCAAAAGAGACTGCCCAAATGTTTGCAACCTATAACGAAGCCCTGTATACACAAGAAAGAACCCACCTACATCATCAAAAAGTAGATACTTATTTGGTGGGTATTAGGCTACCCTCGGCTACAGTGGGGGAGGCAGAAACCTTGGGGTTAGCAATCACTAGGGAGGAAATAACACAATATATTAAGGGCCTCAAAAATCAAAAAGTGCCAGGCTTAGATGGTTTTCCATCGGAATTCTACAAGGTCTTTCTTCCACACCTTATGTCACCATTACAAAAGGCCCTTAACTCAGTGTTGAGAGAGGGAGAAACTGTCCCTCCCTCATGAAATTATGCCCAAATAACGGTCATACCCAAGCCGGATAAAGATCAGACTGAGTGTGGATCATATAGACCTATATTGCTGTTGAATACAGACCTTAAGCTATTTACTGGCATATTGGCAAACGGACTGTAACTCATAATTGAATCCTTAATACACCATGACCAGATGGGGTTTATCAAAGATAGGCTGATACAAGACAATATCAGGAGATTTCTTAATGTTATTTCCTCACAAAACAATCAAAAACTATTTCAAATTGTTATTGGGGTAGACGCTGAGAAAGCGTTCGATCGGGTGGATTGGTACTTTCTGCATCAGACTCTGTCTAAGTTTGGTCTGGGTGACAAATTCATGGGAGCCATTAAGACCCTCTATACAAGACCAGAAGCGGTGGTTAAAGTTAATGGGTGCCAATCAGAAAGATTTAATTTGGGAAGAGGTACTAGACAGGGGTGCCCCCTCTCGCCCCTTTTGTTTGCTTTATCCCTGGAGCCTCTGGCGGCCACCATTCGACACACTGACCAGATAAGAGGAGTAGTAGCTAGGGGATCGAACACAAGATTGCTCTATACGCAGATGATGCATTGCTTTTTTTTGTCAGAACCTTATAATTCCCTTCCCCCCATGAAGGTACTGGAGGATTACCAGGAGATTTCGGGTTATAAGATAAACCAAAGTAAATCAGAAGCACTCATTCAAAGTGATGGGCCACCACATGGGTTTAGAGATTCTTTTCCTTTTGCTTGGTCTCTGAGAAACACAATCCGATATTTAGGGGTGCAGATATCTGTTGATACCAACTTGCTCTTTACTAGCAACTATAAAAAGCTCTGCCATATAATTAAACATGACTTGGCGAGTTGGAAAATTCTTCCATTATCTGTCTATGGGAGAACGCAAGTGGTTAAAATGAATATCTTACCCTGCCTCCTATTTCTCTTTCAGACACTTCCAATAACAATCCTAGAGGACATTTGGAAAGACTTAGCAACCTCAATTCAAGCCTTTGTTTGGGGAGGTAGTAGACCAAGGCTCTCGCATAAGTTATTGACAGCTCCCAGAGAGGGTGGAGGCCTGGGCCTCTCGGATTTTAAAAATGATTATTTAGTAGCTCAGGTACAGTGGATCCTTTCCTGGCTCAAGCAAAGGGAAAACTCAGGCTGGTACCAGATTGAGAGAGAACAGTTAGAAGGCTTTCCCATATGGGCTCTGCCCACGGCAAAGATCACAAGATCACTTTGGCCCAAGATAAGTAACCCTTGGACTAGGCACACAGTAGAAATATTAATAAAAATAAAGAAAAACTTGGGATCCCCCAATTCCCTTAACCCCTTGTCCCTTATTAGGCATCATGTGAGTTTTGTCACCCCCCCACCCCACCGTGGATAAGGGTTATGTGGTGTGGGAAAGGAAGGGACTTGTGTGTTTCTCTCATTTTTTTCAAAAAGGTGTATGTATGAGTTTTGCCCAACTCAAGCAAAGATTTGGTTTAAGGAAGGAAGACCACTTTAGATACTTACAGGTCAGGAATTTCTTCTTAAAAGATAATCATCAACAGCTGGTTCTGAGACCCCGTACAGCCCTGGAAGATCTTTTTTTCTGGTGGGTCCAGCTGGAAACTAAGCAGAGACCCATTTCTCAACTGTATAGCTTACTAATTAATCAAGGTCTTTCCTTTGCAGAGAAAATTAGAACACAATGGGAGACAGAAACCAATACACATCTATCACCTGTCACATGGTCATTGAGACTAGGGAAGGGATGGGCGGTCACTTCGTCTCTGACATGGAGAGAATTCAATTGGAGGATCCTTACTAGATGTTTTCTGACTCCTAGCCGAACAAAACACTTTGATCCTTCAAGCACGGACAGTTGTTGGAGGCGATGTGAAGAAAGGGGTTTCCTACTGGCACATTTTTTTGGGATGTCCCAGTCTGAAACCTTTTTGGCAACAAATACATGCCTCTATTAAACAGATTTTGCAGTTTCTCTATCCATTTTCATTCCAGGCACTAGTGTCTGGAGTAGAACACCCCCTAGTGAATACAAGGGGAAAACACAGGTTGTTTCACATTTGTAGGCTGGTGGCCCTCAAGTGTATCACGGTGCAATGGCTTTCCCCAGATCCTCCAACTGTCTCATTGTGGCTTCAGAAGATGTCAGAAGTTGAATGCATGGAAACACTCACAGCCTCTATTCATCTGGGCCTAGATAAATTCATATCTTTATGGTCACCATGGCTCACTAGAGGCCTTAGTCAAGAAGATGAGTCAAGGCCGAGGCCCTGTCTGAGGCGTGTAACTCTTCTTGCCCTGCCCTTCCCCCCACTTGACCTGATCTGATATTGCAAGTTCATTACTTGAGAGGATTGAAGAAAAAAGGAAGGCACACTTTGATTTGTTTTTAATGGTATTTATTGTTTTTGAGTTGATACAGAATGCTGGTAGGAAGAGATTGTGTTTGGTTGATGGTGGTGTGGGCGGTTGCCCATCCTGGGTGGTCAGAGTTCAGCCTTTAGGAGCAACGCTGATCAGCTCCTGGGCTCCTCCTCCAGTCGGGGTGGTAGTACTGTCCCATTACCACTGAACAAAAAACTACAGAACATAGAACGTTAGAAAATAATATATGTACCCACAGTTTCTTCTTTTACTTGTTGAAGTTACCATGTCTATTTGCAAGATGATTGAATAAAAATGCAAACTGTTGGGCTCGTATGAGCTGATGATAATATGTAACCTGAGAATTAAAAATAAAGTTTAAAAAAAGAAAAAGGGATGACAAAGTACCACATTTATTGTCAGACGAACAATCTTGTAAAGAGAATAAGAAAACAACTACTGATACTGGTCTATTATCGAGTATGAAATGTGATAAAAGTTACAGTAAGGATGCATTGATAAATAAAATTGGGGAGTTAAAAAAAGAGATTTGCTTTGGTAGTACACAGCTTCTAGAGTTGGTCACGCTCTTCCACACCTTTATTGAATATTGTGTGAAAAAAATTGAATCAGGTGAGGAAATTGTAGAGAGAGAGATGACAATATTGCTATTGAGCAAGCACATCATTATATATTGGTGGAAGAAACTTGTGCAAAGGAAATAGTAAAGGTACCTTGGATAAAAGTGGTGAACAGCTCCCTATTAGTAAATCCTCTAAGAAAAATAAAAAAGGACAAGGTCCAAGCAAAAGAAAAAAAAACAATTAAAGCTACAACAGAAGAAATAGCTAATAAAGAAATTGAGATAGATTTATTGATTAATGAACTGAATCAAAGAATACTCCAAATAAATCAGTGGAAGGTAAAAGTAATACAAATCCTTAAAATAGGGATAACTTTAATAACCAAAAGAAGGAATATAAGGAATAAAGAAATAGTGAATAAAAGTGTAGTGTCAAGCAAAAGGGTCGTGGAAAATCATAAAATTCGAAAAAATGCCTCTGTATACTGTCTAGACAAAATGGTGAAGGAAAAATCGATTGTAGCCAGTAATATGCTACCAACTATACAATATAGCTATACTATACTAACTATACTATAGCTACTACAAGTCTCAATGGCTGAGAGGGACCTGGGGGTGGTGGTGGATGTCAAGATGAACAACTCTGAGACTTGTAGGAGGGCAGCAGCCAAGGCCAACAGGATGCTGGGATGCATCGCTAGGGGGATCACCTCCAGAAAGAGGGAAGTGATACTCCCTCTGTATAACTGCTTGGTGAGGCCGCAACTGGAGTACTGCGTGCAGTTTTGGAGGCCACACTTAAAGAGGGACATTAACCTCCTGGAGAGGATCCAGAGGAGGGCAACCAAAATGATTTGGGGCTTGGGGGACAGGACCTATGAGGAGAGGCTCGAAGAGCTAAATATGTACACACTGGAAGAGAGAAGGGACCGGGGGGACATGATAGAGGTCTTCAGGTACATGAAGAGGTAAATGGGGGAACAGTCGGGTGCTTGAAGGAAGGAGGAAGGGGCCACTAGAGGCATGGGTGGAAGCTAGAGGGGAAGATTCAGGGAGAAAGGAGGAGGTGCTACTTCACTGAGAGGTGGTGGAGCCATGGAATGCGCTACCTAGGGGCTGGTGGAGGCAGAGACAGTGGAGGGGTTCAAGAGGGGTGGGACAGGTACAGGGGAAGGGTTCTGGAAGCAAAATCCAATGCAGCAAGAATATCCGGAACTGGGAAGGGAGAAGCCAGAAAAGGCGAGGGGGACAGCAAGGTCAGCACCCAGGGTGGGGGCTGACCAAACGAGCAGACACAAAAGACCGTTAGGCCTATTCTGCTGGCATTTTAGTATGTTAGTATGTTAGTAACTATTTATATAAGAGGTATCCCAAAATCAAAGAATGAAAGTTCATATACAGCTAAATTAGCACTATATAATCTTATTAAAGGGGTTATGAGAAATAAAATAAGCTGGCAAGATATCAGATCAGCATATAAATACCAAACATGCCCTTATAAAGGCTGTCTTTGTTTAGTCATAAGAAACCCAGAAAAACGAAAGTATATTTTAAATGAAAAGGATTATTTAATGGAACTGGGAATATCTCTAGATGCGACCATTAGAATATCAACTATAAGCAACAATAGCCCCCAGTTGAGGAAATCATCCACTAGTGGTCATAAGGATAGGAAGGAGTAAGTCCCAGTCAAACAACCTAGAATTACAGCATTCTTGAAGCCAATTGAGGTAGATCATATGCTAGAAAGGGAGGAAATGGGGAGCTTCTATAGAAGAGGCAGGAAACAACTAGGCCAAAGCATTAATACTAATGTAATACTGGAATCAGAAGTATCCTCAGACTCTGTCTTTGACTCTATACTAGCAGAGAATGAGTGTGAGGGGGAAGTCAGTAGTATATTGATAGTTCTGGGGACAGTACAGTAGAAAGCTTGGAGGTAACTAATTGACTGAAGAATCATAATAACCAAGCATTTACGAACATACGTAATTTGCCAGCAGATAAAGGCCTAGAGGTCTATCAAGTCTGCTCAAATGTGCAACTAGCACCCCTTATTCTGTAGCTGCCCCTCCCTTCCACCCTTCCCCTTCATTAACCCTTCCCCTTGTCCTGTCCCATCCTCGTTTTAAGCAGTCCACTGTTCTACTGCATACCACTTCAGCAGGTAATGCATTCCACCCAGCCACCACCCTCTCTGTAAAAAAGTATCTCTTCATCTCCCTCCTGAACCTTCCTCGCTCCAGTCTCATATCATGGCCCCTGGTAGCCCCCCCTTACCTTGAACAGCCCTCTGTACCCATCTTGTTTATTCCTTTCATGTATTTAAAGGTTTCAATCATGTCACCCTGTCTGTCCTCTCCTCCAGTGAGTACATGTTCAACTCCTTCAACCTCCTCTCGTACGATAAGTCCCCCAGCCCCTTGATCATCTTTGTCACTCTGCACTGCACCCCCTCCAGTAACTTAATGCCCCTCTTCAGATACGGATGCCAGTACTGCACGAGTACTCAGGTGTGGTCTAACTAATGACCCATACAGTGGCAGAATCACCTCCTCCTCCTCGAGGATATACCTCAGCAATACAACCCAGCATTTTGTTGGCCTTTGCAGCTGCCTTCCTACATTGTGCCGAGTTGTTCATTGACTCTGTAATGAGCACACCCAGATCCTTCTCCTCCTCTGTCTGGGCTAGCTGCACTCCCCGTAGCTGGTAACTCCTCCTTGGGTTCTTCATCCCAAAATGCAGCAACTTGCACTTTTGGGCATTAAAGTCGATTTAAGGCATTTATGGTGATTTGGAATATTGCAGGTCTTAAGGAAAAGCTGGAGGATAAAGCCTGTCTAGAATGGCTGTCAACATTAACAATTTTATTTTTCCAGGAAATATGGGTGGGAAAACTGGATAAGGTTTGGATGAAAGGGTATAGATCTTGGGTAACCCCTGCTTATAAAAATTTAAATACAGTAGATTTAAAGGTGTCTTGGCTGTTCTTATTGACATAACTCTTGATTTTGTGAATCCAGAAGCCAGTATTTACAATGAATTTTACATGTATGTAGTAATAGCAGGGAAAGTGCAAACAATGACACTGTTTAATATTTATATCCCACCAACCCTCAAGCTGAAGGGATTTAATGTTATTTTAGATCAAACAGGTCAGGATATAGAATCCCTCAAGTCCAGATTTCTGTGGGTTAGGTATATTTCTGTTCAGTGACTATAATGTGTGTATAGGAACTAATATTGAGGATTTCTCACCAGATTGGGGTATCGATGACTCTTTAAATATTCCAATACAGCACTCAAAAGATAAGGTCTTGAATAAAAATGGTAAGACCCTTCTGCAGTTCTTAAGTAAATGTGGCCTCAGAATTTTGAATGGATGCTCAATGGGTGACTGGGAGGTGGAAGTGACCTTCCCCACAGTTAATGGTGGTAGTGTGTTAGACCTATGTATAGTGGAGGCCTTAGAATATCCAAGGGTGAACCATCTTAAGGTTTACAAATTGTGGGACAGTGACCATTTCCCATGAATTGCACTTTAAACGCCTACTTTAAGCAATCAACTAAGATTCACAAACAAGAACTTGAAGCTAATCAAAATATGTGTATTAGATATGGGAAAAAAATAATCTGGAATACATATGCAAAGAGAGTTGTGGATAAGATAATTCAAAAGTATAGAAGTATAGATCCATCATCTATTATAATGTGTAATACTGAGTTTGACATTAAATTTAAAAATGTTGAAATGTATATGCAACTGATAGAAGATGCATTGAGCTTTAGGAAAAAGGCTTAGGTAAAGACTAAGATAGGTTCTGACCAACCATGATAGATAGAGACTGTGTAAAACTAAGACAAGAAATAAAAGTTCTATGTAAACTGAGAGCAAATAAGCCATCCCCTACTGTATTGAGGGCCTTTAAAAACTTAAAGTTGGAATCCAGAAGCCTGATTCATAAAAAGAAAAAGAAAAGGATTATCAAAATTCTTTATGGGGCAATTTACAAGAGACCATTTGGCAAAAGATTCTCAGACCTTTTGGACCCTAGTGGCATATGGGTGCAGTGAAAGGAATATACAATATAACTTGTAGGCATGATAACAGAAAACCAATGGATCTGTCACTTTAATAGGATTTATGGTAATGGCCAAGAAGCAGATACTTCTAGATATAATAATAGTAGAAATACTCACAATTCAAGTTTACTTGTTTTTTACCAAATGAGGAAGACATTTGGTCTAGCAGAGTTAGTATAAATGTGAACTAATTCACAAAAGAAACTATACAGAGAATATATGATACTGAGACACAATGATTTTAGCAAAATACATGATGTGGATATAGAAGGCCTTTACTCCAGTATAAAGTTAAATGGGGATATAGAATATTATATATTACATAGTGAAAATAAGTAGCATAGAAATATGTTGTGTAATTTGAGGCTAGAGAGTTAGGGATTTGTAAATCTGCAGAGGAAGAAGAGGTGGGGGTTTGGAAATAAACTGGTCTGTAATTGTGAAAATGTGAAGTCTCCAAATGTAACCCATATGTTATTAGGATGTGATGTGCTGGCCATGGAAAGAAGGAAATGGATTATACCATTTTTACAAAAGCATAAATTAGGAAATAAAGAAAATTGTATGAATTATCTTCTAAGTCTGGATGAAATAGATGTCATTTATGGAATGGCAAAATTTATAAATAAGCAGCATAGATAACTAGTGTGTTTTGTAGAAATGTTATGTTATTTGTACTTTATACCTTTTGAATGGCTTCTTGTGAAATTGGTAATTTGTATTTATTGTGATGAGTTTTTAATTATGGGATGTAATAAATTGTTGGTGATTTTTATACATCTGTAACGCAATGAACTTTGAAACTTTGAACTTTGTATTCTGACTCCAAAATTGCACATACTGTAAATGTGAACTGAATGCATGTTGTCTTGCTGTAGCACCTATTGCCCTCACTGTATATTATTAAATGATGTATCCCCTAACTTTATTCTGTGTTCTGTTTATAGGCCGTATATGTATTTTGTGATTTCAAGATAATAAACTTTCGAAAACATTTACTACCACCATAAGTTCAACTAACACAATACACACCTGCCACATAAACCATACAAGGAAACATTCGGCATTGACAAATACTTATAGTTACAAACTTTACTTATCTTAGGAGTCTGTTTCATACTAGCCAGGGTTTACAACGTGAAGGGAGGAGAAGCAAAGAAATTATCCAACATAATCTGTGAGTAAACAGCCTCAAAGGTCACATCATGAGTAGACCAATCCTTAATGTGTATTGTCCCTTTGTCTTAACAACCACCCATTATGGCTTTACTCAGTCTAGTACAAGGGTGTATTTAATAAACATCATAGTTCCTCATGTTCCCTTAACACCCAAACTGCTTGACTCCCCTTGTCTATGACAGAAGGAAAAATGGAACTGTCTAACGCAAGATTACATGTAGACATTCAAACAGTAAATAACATATAGAATGTAATTTACCATCCCCTGAAAAGGGACAATAGCTAGTCTCAGTGTGTTAATGTAAAATTGCAAAGTAATGTGCACAAGAGTGAGGGGTTTGCAGGGGAGAGGATCGTGCAACAGGTCAAGTGGATTTAATGGATTATGGATTGCCACCTTATGAAATAAGGAGATATGCTCTGCTGCAGAATATGTCCCCATCCTTGCTCTCCTCAGCACAAAAAAAACACCCTTCCACCACAACTCCAAGATGAAGGACCCTCTCAACATGTAATAGTTTTTATAATAAACAGCCGCTGATACCTACGACCCACGATCAAACAAATGGCAGTCCCTGCGCTGAGCCATATCTCCTGTTACAGTGCATCTCTGCATTGCTCACTTGTATTGAGAAGAAACATAGAAACATAGAATTTGATGGCAGATAAGGACCGCTTGGCCCACCTAGTCTGCCCATTTTCCTACCTAACAGATAAGCTGCAGATCCTAATTAACCAACAGCTTACTTCCTCCTATCCCCCACTAGGACTGCCTTATGTCTGTCCCATGCATTCTTGAATTCCCCCACTGTTCTTGATTCCACAACCTCCTCAGGGAGGCTGTTCCATGCATCCACAACCCTCTCTGTGAAAAAATACTTCCTCACATTACCTCTGAGCCTCCCCCATCTTCAAATTGTGCCCCCTTGTTCTTGCACATCTCTTTTTCTGAAAGATGCCACCCTATTGGACTTTGTTGATTCCCTTGAGGTACTTGAAAGTTTCTATCATGTCCCCCCTCTCCCTCCTTTCCTCAAGGGTATACACATATAAAAGCATACAAGTGAGCAGTGTTGAGCCACACTTTACCAGGAGATGGTGCTGTGCAGCATCCACCAAGCTGATTGATCAGTGGTCTTTACAACAATAAAATTCAGTAAGTCAGAATACTTCAAACAATTATTTTTTAATACAAAAATGTTAATTTTGGGAGTGAGGCTTTGGGGGTGCTGAGTTTCTAATAATGATACTATACCAAGGCCAACCATTCTACCTGGGGTGGGGATGGAGGTGCTGAGTGGGCAGGATGGCAAGAGGGTGTTGGACCTGAGATGGGGGAGTGGTGGACCCTAGATTGCCAAGAAGGAGGGTAGAGCATATAGTAGAGTTACTGGACATGTGATCAGTAGGTATGGGGACACAAGACTGCCCAGGAGGGTATAACCATAGAAGGAGGACTGCTCCTGCAATAGGGGGTAAGGGGACACTAAACTGCCAGAGATGAGGATATAGCCATAGTAGGAGGCTTCAGGCTGCAATCAGAGGTGGGGGGACACTAGCCTGCCAGCAATGAGGGTGTAACCATAGTGGGAGGAATGGACATGCAATCATAGAGTGGGGAGTGCAACCACAACTACACACAATGCCTCCACAGTGTTGTGTGTGGACATATTGTGCAGATCTGTTAATGAACATAAAATGGTATGCAAATGGTCCATTGGTTCCTTCCATGCCATAGGTGCTTGTAGGTATGCCGACATTGAAAATGGCTTGTAGGGACAAAGGCACTATCCTGTTTGTGGCACACTATCTACTTTTTCTCCTGTGAGTCACTGTCCTGCAAGTGGCTGTGTTGTGCGGCACATAAGCCCCTTTTACTCATAGAAGCACTCACATTGGAGTGGTTCCCAACTGCTCACTCCACTCCATCTAGAATGCTGCCTTTTGCCTCTACACTGTAGAAGATTGCACTGATTGTGTGGCTCTGCCAGTATTTTCTTCCATCTTTCCAGCTGGTCGAGAGCATGAGACTTCCATGTTGAGGTGGGGGGGGGGGTGCCGGTGGTGGTGCATGGTTCACTTAACATACTCTACCTGAGTTCAGCTAAATATAGATACAGATATTAGAAAGAAAGCTGAACTCAGGAAACTAGTTACTTTTTAGAAACGGGGGCTACAAACTACTTTAAAAGCACTCCAAAAGTGGAGCCGTGATACTGAGCATGCACTTATGCATATTCATATCCATATCACTCCCTCTGTACACACAGCTAGTGAGACCCCATCTGGAGTAATGCGTGCAATTCTGGAGACCCATCTCCACACCATATCACTCCCTCTGTACAGACAGTTAGTGAGACCCCATCTGGAGTACTGTGTGCAATTCTGGAGACCCATCTCCGCACCATATCACTCCCTCTGTACAGACAGTTAGTGAGACCCCATCTGGAGTACTGCATGCAATTCTGGAGACCCCATCTGCACAAAGACATAGATGACAGAGTGGAGGCTGTTCAGAGGAGGGCAACCAAAATGGTTCAGGGTCTGCACCAGAAGACATACGAGGAGAGACTAAAGCAGCTTAATATGTATACCCTTGAGGAAAGGAGGGAGAGGGGAGACATGATAGAAACTTTCAAGTATCTCAAGGGAATTAACAAGGTACAAGAGGGTAGTATCTTTCAGAAGAAGAGATGTGCAAGAACATGGGGGCACAATTTGAAGATAGAGGGTGGGACGGCTCAGAGGTAATGTTAGAAAGTATTTTTTCACAGAGAGGGTTGTGGATGCATGGAACAGCCTTCCTGAGGAGGTTGTGCAGTCAGGAACAGTGGGAGAATTCAAGAATGCATGGGACTGACATAAAGCAATTCTAGTGGGGGTAGGAGGAAGTAGGCTGTTGGTTAACTAGGATCTGGACGCCTGCAGGGGGGTGCTACCTGATGAACAATTATATTTTGTGGACTTTGTTCCCTGTTCACTGCTGGGTGGGCTTGTTATTTGCTTTTCTTTGTGCTACTAATGCTGAAGTGTAAAGCTAGGGATTCACTGGGTGCCCTAGAGTTGCCTTGCTGATTATACCTTAAAGCCAGACATACTAAGCAGCTAATATAGAGCAGACTTGTTTAATTTTGTGGTATTGGATCTAATTGTTGATTATACCTTAAAGCCAGATATACTAAGCAGCTAATATAGAGCAGACTTGTTTAATATTGTGGTATTGGATCTAATTGCTGATTATACCTTAAAGCCAGATATACAAAGCAGCTAATATAGAGCAGACTTGTTTAATATTGTGGTTTTGGATCTAATTGTGCTTGTAACTGAAGGTATTAGGATAGCTGGGTCCTAGTGTGACCTCATTTGGAATAGCCCTGTTTGCTTAGAGTGGAGCCCTTTGTGTAAGTCACAACATTTTCTCCCGCTGCATAGTAATGAGAGGCTTTGTTTTCTCACTACATGAAGCAGCCCCAAGCTCACTGCCAACGGCAGGCACTTGGGACAAACAAACAACACAAACGGCTCACCTGAGGGCTGAGGAAGCGAATTTCCAGCCTGATAACTTTCGAGGGTAAAGAGAGCCTCTTCTCTTTGTCTGGGCGCCTGCAGGGGTGCTAGCCCGATGGCGCTTAGCCATCTGCCCCACCCACCCCAACCACCCCACCACCCAGGGGCGGCTGTCACTTTAAGATCCACCCCTGTGACATCACATCCAGTGACATCACGTCCTGTTGCCCAGAACCTATCTCCCCACTTTCCCATTTGCAGGTTATACCTGCTGGCCACTAGAGGGACCTATGCTCCCTCGCTACTTCCTACTCCTACCTGTACAGTACTCCTTCCCTTGGATCTTGCTCACCACAATGTATTGGCCCTGCCTCATGCTCTGCCTGTGCCTATCCCCACTAGCAGTGCACTTGCCCACTTACCCATCTGCTACTCCGCACTGTGCCCTGGCACCCCTCCCTCCCCTTGCTCCTGAACCTGCTCTCTTGCCTCTTGGGACCTCTTTGTGTCTCGGTCCTCCCTGCCCTCCCCCTAGCTTCCTCCTCACCTCAGGCACATCTGGGTGTCTTCTTATTCTTGCCTTCCCTTCCTGTACCACCCTGCCCACCCCCTGCTCCCTTAACGTCCCTCCCCTCTCATGTCAATCGTAGGAAAACCTCTCACCATCTCCCAGCCAGGGTGTTAGTCATGCTACTACTCCTGTCAGGGAACATTCATCCAAAGCCTGGCCCGGTTCCCAGGAGCTCCCCGACTAGCACCACAGGCCTATGCATGGTCTCCATGAATATCTGTAGCCTCCTAAAAAAGTTTGACTCACTACAATGCCTGGTCACATCAATTAACCCTGATGTCATCACTCTGGTTGAGACTTGGCTGTCGAAATCCTCCCCTGACTCCCTGGTCTCCCTTCCTGGTTTCACCCTCTTCCAGTCCGACCGTGTTGGGAGACGGGGCGGTGGCTGCGCTATTTATGTCAAGGAATCTCTCCCCGTACTAGCCCTGCCTACTCCAATCCTTGACTCCAGGGCCGAGGCGCTTACGCTGAAACTAACCCTGACCCTTTAAAGGACCCCTTTATCTGAGTACTGCATCGTGCCCCCAGGGACCAAGCATGAGCCATTGCCTCTCTTACAGAATACTTTCCTCACTACCTCCTTCCGCTGATCAAATTCTGGTGGGTGACTTAAATGTCAACTGGCTCCAGCCCTCCTCCTCCTCTACCCGTGACTCCTTTTCTGCAATAGACCTAACACAACTAGTTACCCAACCTACCAGGACTAACCCCAAGAGAGGCTCCAGTACCCTGCTTGATGTGGCACTCACCAACCGCCTAATCGGATCCCCAATGTACAAGTCTCCCAGACTCTCTCAGCGATCACTCCCATTCTATTTCACTGGTCATCCTCAGTCCCCAAACCCATAGCACAGTCCACATGCCTGGCGTCTAATACCTGGTGGTCTGACAAAACTTAAGGAACTTCTGTCCCAAATTGACTGGTCTCTATACAGGCAACTCCTGACATTGACACAGCTCTCTCTTCTTTACCCGAACTTTTAATAATGCCTGTGATATCTTTGCCCCAGTGGACCACGCGTTCTAAAAGGCAGAATGCCCCTTGGGTAACCCCAGCTTTGATCCACCAACTGAAACATAGGGACAACCTATGGCACCGTGCCATTGAGACTGGCCGGCCCAGTGACAGGCAGTTATATGCTGCCACCTGAAACAAGTGCACTCGGGCCATCAGAAAGGCCAAGTCTGAGCACTATCGGTCCTCACTCACAGCCTCATTGGGGAACCCCAGAACCTTCTGGGATAACATTAAACAGTTAAATGGGAGTGCACACTCCTCCCCACCCACCCAGATCAACATTAATGGCGTGATCTCTTCAGACCCAGCCCTCATAGCCAACCACCTCAACACCTCATTCACTGACCTTAGCCCTATCCTCCCTACAAATTTGTTTTGATCCTCCCCAAGCGCCTGCCATGAAATCTTTCTCGCCCTTGTTTTCTCCTCCATGCTGTTTCTGCCCAAGAACTTGGCCGCACCTTGTCACTGCCCTCAAGAGTAATAATGCAGGCAGTGACACCCTGAATCTTGTGTATCCTACGGCTGGTCTTAGACACAGTCCTTACCCGATCACGTGCCTCATCAACCACTCTTTTTGCTTGGGAAGGTTCCAACTGCCTGGAAAGTCGCCACTGTCACCCCTGTCTTTAAAGGTGGTGATAGGACTGTATTTCGAAACTATCAACCAATCTCCATTCTCTCTCCTCTCCAAGGCCTTGGAAAAGTGGTAGCTTCTCAAATCTACTGACTGCCTCTCCACCTGACTGTCCTATGTCCTGGGCAGCATAGCAAGCCGAGGCGGGGCCACAGTACCAACATAGCCCTCCTAGGGTTCTCCAACTTTCTCCCTCCTCCTTAGACACTGGTTCTCTGGCTGGTGCGGTCTTCATTGACCTCTCTAAAGCTTTCAACACTGTCTCCCACCCCTCCTTCTTGATGCCCTTAGTCGCTCTGGTTTTGCTGCTGGGCCTATCTCCTGGTGCACCAGTTATCTGTCTGACCCGCTCTGGCGTGTAAAATTAATAGGACCTACTCAGACATCTGTCCCATCTTTCTGGGGTTCCCCAGGGCTCCATTCTGGGCCCCTCACTATTCTCCTTTACCTTAACACCTTTCACGCTCTTGCTCGGGAACATTCTATTATGCGCTGATGATGCAGTTATCTTTGCCTCAAGTCGTAACCCTATTGCCCTCCAGGACTCGCTGCAGAAGTCCTTCGCTGAAGCCGAGGGCTGGTTCAGGAACATAGATTGGTGATAAATCTTAAAAAAAAACAAAAACCATGTTCTTCACTCATCCTCAAAACAAGTCCTGCAACTTCAAACTCCTCATTCACTCTGGGTCCTCTTTCCCACTCGAACAAGTTTGCTCCTATAAATACTAGGGATCCATTTTGACCCTCCCTCTCCTTCCATGGAAACATCGCTGCCCTAGCCACTGCCACTAATATCAATTGGGCATCTTACACCGGTATAAACACTGCCTCCCCGGAGCTCTTTGACTCATGAGTCACCTCCTCTATCCTGTCCCTAGTGGACTATGGACTGCCGGTGTATGGTGCTGCTGATCAGACCGCACTCCATAAAATTCGCACTACTCTGAATAAGGCCTGCAGGTTAATTACTGGGGCACCTAGGCTAACACACACCTGTCTACTGTACGCTAAAGCGCTGGTACTTGATCTTGATGAGCGCCTCAAATATCTGACCTGTACCCTTACAAAAAAGACCCTCCTTGGGCTATCCCCACCTGGATTGACCACCACCATCCACCGCTCTGTCCCACTAGTTCTTCATACTCGGACCTCTGGGAAAACCTCTCTTGTTATCCCTAGAGCTAGGATCTCTCACGGCCAAAGAGCCTTCAGCTTTAGGGCCCCCTCCTGGTTCAACACACTGCCCCCCTCCATCTCCGAAGCTCCAACTATATCGTGCTTCAAAACGTCCTTACAGAACCACCTTGTTGACACCCGAAGCTGTAATTGCCACTAGTCAAAGCCGTACTCAATACTAATGACAAAGCTTACTACTAAGCTGCTAAGGACAACATAACTCTGGTATTGTTTGCATCAATCCTACCTGTACCAGCTTGTTTGTATCTATGTCTTAAGTTACTGTTATACTGTGTATTTTCGTTTGTCTTACTGTGACAAGGTACCTTTGTAAATGAGCCTATGGCTCAAAGGTTTTCCAAACTGCTGTCTAAATAAATAAATAAATCTGCAGCTTATCCATCAGGTAGGGAAATGGGCAGACTAGGTGGGCCAAGCCGTCCTTATCTGCCGTCAAATTCTATGTTTCTGTGTTTCTAAGGGATATGAATATGCATAAGCATATCTCCAGTATCATGGCTCCCCTTTCAGGGCACTTTTAAAGTAGTTTTTAGCCCCCGTTTCAGAAAAGTAATTCATTTTCTGAGTTCAGCTTTCTTTGTAGTATCTAAGGATATATTTAGCTGAGCTCTGGTAGAATGTTCAAAGCACGAGCTCTGGGATCATGTATGGGGAAGTGCAGCTTGGGAAATAGAGGAGTCTGTCATGAAAGGCTATCTTCGAATTGATGTGCGTGCTGTCATCAGATTAGACAAAAACAAGGTGTTGCATCAGCATGTAGTCTGAAAGCAAAACAAAATGGTTATATTAAATGCATGCTGAAAATAGAAAATAGAATTAAAAATCAACGTTTCGACCATAGGTCTTCTTCAGGAAATATCTAAAAGAGTTTCTAATAATAATAATATACCAAGGCCAACCATACTACCTGGGTGTAACAACATGTGGCTCAGCCGAGTCTGCCATTGCATAGTTTACCAAACCCACCATTAAACTTAATTTCTACTTTTCCCATAAGCAAATTGGAGTGTGCAAGGAATGGAGTTTCTCTTTTAGATAATTCCTGAAGGAGACCTATGGTTGAAACGTTGATTTTTAACTCTTTTTTCTGTTTTCAGCATGCATTTAGTATAATCAGATTAGACAGCACCAGGTAGTGGCACAAAATGATAAAATGCAACGGCAAACCAAGAAAAACAGGGAATACCAGGACAGCGAACACTCCCCTCGGATGCAGTGCAGCTTGACTATAGGTAACAAGAAAAGTAACGTTGCAGTGGCTTTGCACCGATCAATGCGGTGCAGAGCCTGTCATATAAAATGGGCTATAGTCACTGTGTGCTATGCTCACAAAGCTTGCATATTCAGAAAAGCCGTGTGTAGCAGTCAGAGCACACTGTCTGAATATGTCCCCCAGGCTGGCCGTGAGCTATCTCACATGCACTGTGAATGTGTGCAGTGCTAACAGCCAAATCTGAAAATAGGACCCATGGACCAAAACTCAGGAAAGCAGAAAGACACAAAGGTTCATTTCCATAAGAACGTAATGAAATTTTTGATTAAATGCATTCTTCAGGACAAGTTATATGAAAATATAAATGTTATCTTTTTTGAAGTATCATATGGCAATAAAATCAATTATCACTCCCAAGTATTTAAAGGACATTCATAACGTTAGAATAGTGTCACTGAGGTCTTTCCTTTGTTATACACCCTGAGGCTGTGAGGAGCTCATTACCTCCGAATCATGCTCATGTGGTTTACAGAGTGATCATAAACTAAGGGTGTTTAATGAAAAAGTCAATTGGAACGCTATAGCCTGATGTTCAATGGGGGGGATAGCTCCTTCCCCATTCCCTATTTAAGCATCAGGCTGCCTATCACTCTGCTTCGAACATCTTGGCAGCACTGGGGTTCTTGAGCAGCTTGGCTGGTGCAGCTTCCGTTTGTTTTCTCCCTTCTCCTCGTCTCTCCCACTCCTCATTCTCCTCTGCCCTCCCTTGCTTGTGTTTTGTTTGTCCGCTCTGCCCTGTCCCTCCCATTGTTTTGTGCCCCCACCTGTCTCTCTCCTTATTGTCCCCCCACACACTTCTCGGTACCTTCCTTCTGCCTTCTCTGTTGTTTTCATCTTTCCTGTTCTGTGCCTCTTGTCACCTGTCGTTGCTCAGTTCCCCTTCGCTGGTGTTCCAACTCTTTTGCCGTTTGTTTTTTTGGCCCAGCTCTTTCGCTCCTGGTCTGTTCATCTGTTTCCTCATGGATTTCTCCTCCTGGATTCCTTTTGCCCCCTGCTGCTCCAGTTCGTTCCCTTGTCCCTGTGCTCCTTCCTGGTTGTGTGTTTTGCTTTCTTTTGGGAGCTTTCATCGGATTGGCATAGATACTCTCAATTCCACAGATAGGGAAGTGTAACAGTGCAAACAGACCTACCGAGAGGAAGATAGCTGGCTCTCTCAGCATAGCCATACCTTAGTTAAAGGGCCAGCAACAACTGCATTCTGCCATTGACTTCACTTATTCTTTCGTATTGTAATCCTAGATTGAAATAAATAAAACAAATAAAAATAAATAAATCTGTTTTGGGTGCGGATACCTTTTCTATGGGATCCATGCAGGCACATCACTTTTCTACCAAATGCTCTGATGCAGGCAACATCTTCTCTATGCCATAAACCCTGTGTCTGACTACTACAGAATATAGACAATGACCCTTTAACCTTTCAATTATCTCCACTGGCCATCCGAAGTAGCAGTTCCTGCCCTTTTCTTTCATTGCTGGCTCGACTTGCCTGCATCAGCCTGTGTCCTGGCTTTTGCACCATCCTGCCTCCACCTACAGGACATTCATACCTGGTATACATCCTCAAGCCTTAAGAGTCCACCTTAGAACACTTGGGATACCTTTCATTCATACTCTATTGATTTTGTAGCATCCTGGACTATGCACTATACTGCTATGGCAGACTGCGGGGGGTCATCCATCCCTAATTCACTCCAATGCTCTGGCGATGGTGGACCACATGAGGTCCCACCATCTGCACACCATACACACCCCACAAGAGAGCCTACTCATTCATTGCACTACTGGTGCTCATGTTTTAACCTGTCATATGACTTCCACATAATCATTTCCTACCTCCATGCTCTAGGATGAATTTTGCATGTATCCCCTCTATTGTCAGTACCTACATGACTGAGGTTGCCTTGTGGAACACACTGTTGTATTATGCAACTGGCAAACTTGTGTCGTCCCTATTACTTTGGACCTATATGCTTGTACTGTACCATTGGACCACAGAGGTCCTGGCTTTCCTTTCCACAGAGTGCCATGCTACCTCGATGGCAGACCATGTGGGGTCCCTCCATCCTAACCATGCACTCCCTATGACCAGACCTACTCCTTGCTTTCCGCTCCCTATTACTACTGGCAGACTCATGTAGGGGTCTTCCCTCCCTATTGTGGACTTTTCGTTACCATGGCGAAGGTGAACCATGTGGGGTCTCGCCTTCCCAATCATATACTACTCAGTGATACAGCAATGGTGAATCACTTGGGGTCCCGCCATCGCTATCATGCACTTCTCAATGGAAGTCATCACTTTACTGGGATATGGTGATGGCGAACTACATGGGGTTCCGCCATCCCAATCACGCTTTACTCAACAGGACAAGGGGTCCCACCTTTTGTTTCATGCTTAACTCCTGCAATGGTGTCGATGGCCCATGGAGCATCTCACCATCCTACTCAACATCTAGTCAAAGGATTTCAACTCATTGCTCCATCAAGTCCCCTTTACTGCAGATTAGCTTACTTCGGGTCTCATCCTCCTTACTCAGGACTATCTACTACCCTGACAACAGACTATGGGAGTCCCGCATCTGTACCTTTTTCAGGCTATTCTACGGCTATGGCGGACCATGTAGGATCCCGCCATCCAGCACATATTCTACTCCATACCATGACGATGGCGAACTACGTAGGGCTCGCCATCCCAATCATGCACTCTGTGGTATGGCGGTGGTGGACCATGTAGGGTCTCACCATCCCTATCATGCACTACTTTACTGCAACAGGTTCCAGCCATCCCAACAAACAGACCCACTAGCAGCACTATCTATTACGCAAAGGCCATGCTATGGATTACAACAGTCATCTAACTCAGACCAGGATTAACTACTGTCACAGCATTCAGACATCATTCCAAGTTGGATATGCCATTTCCATGATCCTTCATCTGCAACATCGACTTCCTGCTCATCTCGACCTCGAGCAGGACTCTTCGACTAGCAATATCAGACTGAACTCCTTAACATAACCATACCTAAACCTAAGCGACATTTAGGATCACTCTCCTCTTAGTATGCCCAGAGGATGGGCAGGTCATTAGCCATGGGTCCTCAGAGGTTTCCTCCTAAGGGATTTTTGCTTCTCCTGCATGCTACTGATCACACTCTCCGGAGTTGGAGGCAGTAGTCACTTGTTAATTCTTTTTTGGGCCTTACGTCTACACCTAGCCAGTATCCTACAGAGGGTGGGATGCAGAGAAGCACCAAATCATATGTCATAAACACCAAGCATATACCTGTCAGTTCGTAAGTATACACACGCACCAAGCTATGTACCCCACATTGAACTACCTCGTAACTCTGCCTAGTATATCTTAGTTGATTTTAATTGAACCTGTACTGTGCACTGTACTCTGACCTTGCACTACAAGCAGTGTGGACACACTAAACCGTCATCAAAAATGGTTACTGAGTAGTGTGGATGCACCGAAATGGTTTTGGTAATCTGTTTTTAAAAATGTTTTTCAGAAACAGTTCTGTAGTGTGTCTAGGGCCTAAATGTGTGCCCACTTTATTCTCCTACCTCCAGTGAGGCTCTTGATCAGTTTTTTCAATCTATTAGTAGGTTTGAATAGTACGCCTATGCATGACTGAAGAATGGTGTCCATTTTCTGTCATAGGCAACAGCAACTATCTGCACATATGGCCTTATTTCAGTTTCAGCTAGCAAGGTTTTAATTGAAGTGGGCATACTAACATACAATATGCCAGCAGAGAGAGGCCTTACAGTAGGGATGGGTGGACCCAAAAATATCTTGGCCCTTATTATTAGGATCAGGATCCAGGCCCAAGTCCTGGTAAGCTCTGATTAGTTCTTATTTGAATCAGATCCTTTTGCAAAATGTGATGAAAACTGCAGATCTGCTATATAATTGCATAAAACGACACTAAGATCTGTGACACACACATAGAATTATAAACAACATTTCGGGAAATGAAAACTCTGAATTTATAGCACTGATGAGCTGGTCAATTGAATGTGGCAGTTATGCAGTTGAAATCTGTTCCCTGCCTCAGTAGCGATGTAACTGTAAACTGACCTGTCTGATCTCAGAGGGGAATCCCATTCCCATTTAGTAGTATACAATGGACATATCAGTTTGTCATTGTTGCACTACTTCCTTCTCTGCTCCACTGAGAGTCATGCAGTTATTTTCTATGGCATAGGGTCCCATCCACCCACCCACCCAAATTGATGACCTATTTAGGGGATTCCCTACCAAAAAGGTAACTGCATGTCCTTAGGAGTCCAGAGATCTACATTTAGGCAATCCAAAAATTAGACAAGTCCATTAGTACATGTTGAAAAAAGTGTGCTATCAGGTTCAGGCAATCCAAAAATTAGGACATGTTGAAAACATTGTGCAAGTAGTCTGAACTTCAGGTGATCCAAAAATCAGACAAGTCCATTAGGACATGCTGCGAAAAGTGTGCCATCAGGTTCAAGAAATGCAAAAATTAGCCAAGCATGTGAGGAGAACATGCTGAAAACATTGTGCCATCTGTCCTAACTTCAGGCAATCCAAAAAATTAGACAAGTCCATTACAACATGCTGCGAAAAGTGTGCCATCAGGTTCAGGCAATCCAAAAATTAGCCAAGTCTATGACAAGGACATGCTGAAAACATTATGCCATCAAGTTCAAAAATTGTGTAGGCACATATGGGCTTACTGAAGTACTGATTTCTTTTTCTGAAAACAAATGGTGAGCTTTCTACTCTTCCAAGCAGTCATCTTTGAGGTCACTGCAAAATACCTGTATATTTACTGCCTCTGGGTCAAAGGTGTAACCAGTAAATGGGAGGTTTATTTTTAAGAATGTCAGCTTTTCAACAATTTTTTGGTAGTAGCCTAGATCATGTATCTGTTACCACATTTCACTCACAGCTAAAGAGTCGCTCTGAAAATACACTGGCTGGGGGACAGACCATGTATTTCAAAGCTACCTGCACAAGTGCAGGCCACACAGTCTCCTTGCTTTGCCAGTATTTTATGGGATATTCATGCCACTCAATACCTTTCTCTGCTAAATAGCAGTCAGCCATGGCCTGGGCAGAAGCAGTGGCATATGGAGAAGGAAGGGCTGATTTTTCAAGGACGACAGCATCCACTGACCCCAAAGATGACTGCTGGGTGTAGAACAAATGGCAGCAGCTGACTGTTTTGTAGCCTGACTGAGAAGAGAGGGCTGTGAAGTGCATGAGGAATGAATGAGGGGGCTGCATCTGTTGTAATTTTTTTTTTCCAAACCAAATCCACTTCTTGAATGATTTTCTCTCTGCAGTTTTGGAACACATTTGGGTCATGCTGTGAGAGGTGTTTCATCTTGTACCGTGGGTCTAGTACTGTTGATATAAAGTAATGCTCTGCCACCAGCATTTCATAGAGTTTCTCATCATCTCTGACTTTTTTAAATTATTCTATATACTATGTCTTTTCTATTCTGGGTGGCAAGTCCCTTTCAGTTGCAGTAGACTCTTCCATCTGAAACTGGCTTCTTGTACCTTCCAAGCCATCCCTGATTACATTCAGCTAAAATCTAAGCATCTTGATCAGTGGGTTTTTTTGGCTGAGTGTGGCACTGTTGGAACTCACTTCCATAGTAATTTCCTCAAAGGGTTGCAGGATCTTGATGAGAAGTTCTAAAACAGTCCACTGCTGAGGATTAATGTACACATTAGCATCCCCTATGCTGTTCTCTAGTGTATACTGTCTTACAGCCTTTTTTTGCTCCAGCAATCATTGGAACATGTAAAAGGTAGAGTTCCACCTCATTGCAACATCCTGGATGAGTGTATTAGGAGGCAGTCCATGTTCTTCTTGTATGGCCCGAAGACGTTGGCGTGTTTTGCAGGAGTGGCTGAAATGTGTGCATATTCTTTTTGCCACATATGTGAGAGCATTTATATCTCTGTCCTCTTCCATAAAGGTATGCACAATCAAATTTAGGCAGTGTGCAAAACATTGAATGTGGACAAAGCCCCCATCAGACAATGCTTCCTTTATGTTTGAACCATTGTCAGCCACAATAAAACCTACAGAAAGCCCTTGTGATGTAAGCCAGTACTGTATCTCTCTATTGCACTCATCCAGGAAGTTGTAAGCTGTGTGATCCTGCAAGATATACTGGATGTGAAGGAAAGCCAGTTTCACAGGAGAATTGTCTGTGTCACTACAGGGAGTAAACGATACCCAATGTGTAGTCAGCGACACAAATGGTTCTGGCTGGCAGCTTGTCCACATGTTAGTAATTAGATGGACAACCCCAGCAACTGCATCTTTTAAAGCATTTTTTAGTTTCACTCTTACTAAATCATACATCTGAGGTATGGTGACAGTAGAGAAATATTTCTGGATCGAATATTCTATCATGGTGACAGGTGATTCAAAAACCTTTTGAATCCTACATGCTCCACCATTTTGTAAGACTGTAAGTCCAGTGCTATCCTCTCCAAAATGAGTTTTGTTATAGCAATTGCTTCTGGATGAGTATGCTGGTATTTAGCTTTATGTTCAATTGTTTCTGAAATCGTGAGGCGTCTTCTAGCAGTTGAAGTCTTCAGATAGCCAACATTAGGAGCGCTGGATGATGAGGGCAAAAGGGGACTTACTCTTGCAGAAGACTGAGAAAGAGTTGACAGTACAACTGAAGCAGTAGGGCTGTTGCTACCACTTGATACAACGGGTGCAGGTGGAGTCTGATCTAACTCTGCCTGCATGTTGTCGTCATCTTTCTCTCAGACCAAAAAATCACGCCTGAGGCGTAATAAGTGACATCTCTCTAAATGTCTTTTTAATGCTGGGGGACTCAAAGTACCTTTTTTGCTCCCTTTGCTGATGGTCTTTTTACTTATAGAGCAAACTGCTCGTAACTCATTATTGGCAGTCAGAGAAAAGTAAGACCACACATAAGATGTCCTTTTTTTGTTTTATTACCAGGCATACTGTACTGTCCTCCTTTGTCACTTTCCCTCTGTTGTTCTTTCTCAACACTGGGAAGCTGCTCATCAGGGTCTGTCTCTGTTTCACCCTTGTCATCTTCCAACATCTCCTCCAGGCCAATAACAGAACCCAAATCGGAGTGCACTGCTCCCTCGTCTTGTTCCTCCTGCACCTGCACCTCAGTGTTCGTGCCTGTCCCATCAAAGTCCAAATCGTAACATTCATCCTGCATCTGTGCCACTATCACCTCTTCCTCATTCAGGCTTTCCATTTGTTTCTGCTTTCTCCCTCCTTGTCTACATCCTCCATTTCATTACTCTCATCAGAGCTAGATTTCTCCTCATCTGTTTTACTCGAATATGTACTGGTACTACAGTACACATAAGTACCATATCTTTGCTTGCCACTCCTTGTGGTGCTGACTACTACTTTAGTTTTAATTAAGGTATTTCGGGCCTTTTCTGTCTGTTTGGACAGCATTGAGGAAGAACCACTACTAATACTGGATGAAGTCCCAGCAACTGGTCTTTTACCAGTCAGACTGTGCAGTGTCATTTGTGCCATACCTTTCCCTATTTTGGCCTCCTCCTCGCTCTGTCTGGTGCAAATTTTCAGCTTTTTTTTTTTTTATTATTACACACAAAACTGCTTTTTCCTGTACGCATTTTCTTTTTATTTAGTCCTCTCAGTTGTTCCCAAGTTTCTCTGCCCACTCAGAACAGGCTCGGCCACACTCCCCCTTCCACCACTGTAGCTAGGCTTATTTTTTTATGACACACAAAACTGCTTTTTCCTGTATGCATTTTCTTTTTATTTAGTCCTCTTACTTATTCACAAGTTCCTCTGTCCTCTCAGGACAGGCTCTGACTCATAGCCACACACCCCCTTCCACCACTGTAGCTAGGTTGTTTTTGGTTTTTATGACACACAAAATTGCTTTTTCCTGTATGTGTTTTCTTTTTATTTTCTTTTTTATTGATTCATTTATTCAAATATTTTACCAGGAAAGGCACACTAAACAACAAGTTGCTCGTCTCATGATGTGTCTAGGCGGGGGGTGTCAAGAGGATAAGCATCATAACACACCATACTTACAAAGAGCAGCATTGAACAGTAGGTTCTATACAAGGCAATGTAAGAACTGAATTAATCAGTACAAAACATTCAAATTACAATACAAGCATTGCGCAGCATAGGACCATTGGTTCAAATATACAGTGGAATATATAGATGAAGCAGTGTAATATAACGTAAACAAGACTGTACATGAAGTGCTAAACATGAAAGAACAATTTAAGTATACTAAAGAAAGAAGTGCAACATTAAATTAACTGGATCACTAGTTGAACAGGAGACTGAATGCAGTGTTCCAGCTGAACAGGAGGGAGGAGTGACTCAGTTGCAGCTGCAGTTTACCGCCAGAAAGTTATGTAGGGCCAGTGAGATGAAGTAGGGGGAGGAAGAATGGAGAATCTGGGTAGGGAGGGCATTCCATAACTTAGGGAAGTGATGCGAGAAGGCCATCTGTCCTAATGTAGTAGACCGACGAGGAACTACTAGTAATCGAGAGTCATAGGACCTAAGGGAATGGTTCGGTGGGTCGAGAATAGATAGGGAGGGGGTAAGGTAAGGAGGGAACAAACCAAACCAAAATTTAGAGGAGAATTTTGTGCAGTGGAGATGTCATCGATTTTCGAGGGAGGAGAAAGCCAGAGAGTGGTAGAGAGAGCAGTGTTGGGTGCGAGGGGAGGCGTCAAGAGTGAACTGACAGAAGGAGTTAAAAAAAGAATCCAGCCTGGTTAGGGAGGACCTGGGAGTGGTACTGTAAACTACATTACAGTAGTCAAAGATAGATAGTATCATCTTCTGGACTAGTTCACACCTGGCCGATAGCGGGAGGCAGGTACTATTCCTGTATAAAGCGCAAAGCTTTTTTTAATTTTGTCTCTCAGCTGTTCCCAAGTTCCTCTGCCCACTCAGTACAGGCTCGGCCTCACAGCAACACTCTCCCTTTCACCACTGTAGTAGCTAGGTTATTTTTTTTATCACACACAAAACTGCATTTTCATGTATGTGTTTTCTTTTTATTTAGTCCTCTCACTTATTCGCAAGTCCCTCTGTCCTTTCAGGACAGGCTCGGTCTCATAGCCACACTCCCTCCTTCCACCACTGTAGCTAGGTTTATTTATTTTATGACACACAAAAATGCTTTTTCCTGAATGTGTTTTATTTTTATTTTGTCCTCTCAGTTGTTCCCAAATTCCTCTGTCCTCTCAGGACAGGCTTGGTCTCACAGCCACACTTCCCCTTCCACCACTGTAGCTAGTTTGTTTTTATTACACACAAAAATGCTTTTTTCTTAATGTAGTTTCTTTAAATTTAGTCCTCTCAGTTGTTCCCAAGTTCCTCTGCCCACTCAGTACAGGCTGAGCCTCACAGCCATACTCCCCCTTCTACCACTGTAGCTAGGTTTATTTTTACATTGGTTGCGCTTGTGCAAACCAACGTATTGTGGCAATATGGGATTTTGAGGGGTGTCACTGCCAAGCCCATTGCAGTTCACAGAACCAGGGGCTCGGCAGTATACCCCAATGACCACTAGGCGTGGTTCTGACGCAACTCTCTGCTGGGTGGGCTGAACTGTCATGCACTTCAAAGGACGAAGCCGCTTTAATCCGAGAGGGTTTCGGACCTTTGATTTGCATGACCATTCAGCCCACCTGGGGTGCCCAATCCCCATGTCAGCAATCCCCCTCCCCCCCATAGTGTCCAACATTGCGATGCCCAAGCCCCATGTCAGCGATCCACACCAGCACTGTCTGACATAGGGGTTCCCAATCCTCGTGACGGCGATTTTCCCCCAGCAGTGTCCGACATTGGGGTGCCCAATCTCTGTGTCCATGATCCCCGCTGTACTATGGGACACTGGGGAGCCCATCCCCAGTGTCCCCAGCTATGTTACTCACCACCACCACCACCACTCTGGAACACTGATGAGCTCAATCCCAGTGTCTATAGACATTCTTTTATCCCTGAGAAAAACAAAACAGTTCCCCAATGTATTTTTTTAATTAAACCTGAAAAGAAGAAAATGGTCTCCCATTGTCTCCCGCATCACCCTCCCCATCCCAACCCTCCCTCTGCACCCACCTACCCGCACCTCCCCTTACCCCATACTTATCTCCAGAGGTTGGCGGCTGGCATCTTATGTGGACCGGGACACGTCTGTACTCTTCAAAGCCAAACGGCGAACTGAAGAATCAAGGTAAGTGCCATATAATGGCAGTCAGTAGCATTTTGAACTTATGTTGATATCTCTTCCATTTTTAGGTCTTTTTGCATCAAATTTTCAACATGGGCTTTTTGGGACCCCACCTCATGAACACTGGCACTGTCATTTCGTTTCTCAGTCCTGAAAGGTGATTTTGTATTCCGTGTGTGGAATCACCTTTTGGGACTGAGTAACAAAATAACAATTCCAATGTTCATAAGATGTCACTAAGAAAGCTTAATTGGTAAGAAAATTCCCCAAAATGGCTGCATTATGAGCATGCGTTGTGCACATTCATACGCAGGTGCATAACTTTACAAATTTTTTATATTTTCACTCTAAATTGTCAACATACGGATTTTTTCACATCACCTCATGAACAGTACAGCTGTCATTTCTCACATGCTGCCCGAAAGGTGTTTGCGCACCTGTGACGTGGAATGGTGTGATCCTGCACTAAATCACCTTTTGGGGCCTAGTAACATAATGGCAGTGACACTGTTGATGGGGTAGCATCCCAAAAAGGCCATGTTGAAAATTTGGAGCAAAAATACCAAAAAACACCCGAGTTACCCATGCTCATTGACATTTTCCTACGCATGCACATAACTTTGCCAATTTCTCATATTTTCACTCCAAATTTTCAACATAGCCATTTTGTCACACCACCTCATGAATACTATAGCTGTCATTTCTCACATTCTACCCAAAATGACTTTTTGCATCTGTGGCGCAGATTGGCATTTTGCCACAGATTAAGAAATGTTCACCTGTGGGGTTTATGAGATAAGAAGACCATGTTGAACATATGGGGTCAAAATGTGAAACAATTACAATGTTATCATGGCAGCATACAAGCGTCTGCTTGCTGTGTCTACATCCCGGGTTCGGAGACAGACTTTGGAGTTGGAGGGCCAGCTGGGGGCAGTAGGATTGAGTGTCCCAGGGACTGTACTCCTTCTCTGGGGGAAAGGGGAAGAGTATCTGGTGCATTGTTCACCTCTGGTGGAGGCTGGGGGTACCACCGCTGCTGGCACCTCATGCAAGGGGGGCAAGGCAGATGCTGGCATCATTACACGTCCCTGCCCCCAGGGATCTTCAAAAATTAGCATACAAAAAATTCTGGCCCCGTTCCTGATGCCCCTGCCTCCGCCACCACTCCTACAGCAACTAATAAAAGTGAGAGAGAGAGAGAGAAAGAGAGAGAGAGAGAGACTATTGGGTGCCAAAGAGAAATGTTATAGTCCCAGAAATCACAAATAAAGTTTATTCTTGGCCCCAATGTGGCTGTGTGTGCATAAGGCAAGAGCAGGCTGGCAAAATAAGTCTTTGACTTGTACCACCATCCAGAGGAGAAAAAGAGAGACAGAGACTATTGGGGGCCTACAGGGCACCCTCACAGCCACACACACCCTCACTAACCTGCTTTGACAAGGTCTTTCCTTTTTACTGTAAAAAAAAAAATTTCCTTTTTCTGTATATAGTAGTTATTTTTGAGTTTGCGCATGCGAGTTGAACTCCTTGGGAGAGTAGGCTTTGAGGGGTATGACATTGTCTGTCCAATGCAGAGTGCTCTGCATGAAGCTCGACAGTATCACACCAATCCTCAGTCAGGCTGATCCTGACGCTGTTTTGCCTGCAGTGGTCTGCACTCGAAAAGAAAAAGTTGCGCCATCAGGAGCCGGCTTTTTCCTTTCATCTGCAGGTCACTGCAGAGCAAACAGCTGATTGTGTCCTGACGTCTGGCTGGAGGAGGCGCTTCCGGCTGCCTCCTCCAAGCTGTTGATTTTTCCCCAACACCGAGATGCCCACTCCCGTGTCAGATGTGCCTCAACACACACAACAACCTCTGACCTCAGGGTGCCCAATCCCCAGGTCAGCATCAAATCCTGTTTTTCCGACACCAGGATGCCCACTCCCGGTGTTGGATGTGTTCCCCCCCCACATAACCTCTGATCTCGGGGTTCCCAATCCCCGGGTTGACATTGAAGCCTCCAGTACTCTGGCACACTGGGAGCCAATCCCAATGTGCCAACATCCATAGTTTCCCTGTAAAAAAACAGAAAATAGAGCCACAAAGTCTTTTTTTTTTAAACCTGAAAAGACAGAAAATGGTCCCTCGTTGTTGCCACCGTCCCCCTCCCCCAACCCGCACCCTCACTCTGTGCACCCAACTTCCCCGCACCCCCCTCAACCATACTACCTCCGGAGGTTGGGAGCAGTGATCTTCAGTGGACCGGGAACATGTCTGCACTCTTCAAAAGCTGACCACAAACTGAAGAAATGACGGTAAGTCATATCATGGCAGTGAATGGGGGGTTTTCAATTTAGGTTGCTATCTCAGCCATTTTTGGGAGTTCTGGTCCCAATTTTTCAACATGGGGTTCTTGGACCCCACCTCATGAAAACAGTCACTGTCATTTTGTTTCTCGGTCCCAAAAGGTGATTTTGCGGTCACTGCGCAAAATCACCTTTCAGGACCAATTAATGAAACACTGTTAATGAGGTGGGGTCCCAAAAAGCCCTTGTTGCAAATTTGGTGAAACAACTCCCAAAAATGACTGCGTTACGAGAGTCCGTTGGGTAGTTTCTTCACATACTTGTAACGTCATCAATTTTTTTAAAGATTTTCACTCCATATTTCCCCACATTGCCATTTTTTCCACACCCCCTTATGAAAAGTACAGCTGTCATCTTTTTGTGTCCTTCCAAAATGTGTTTTTGCACCTGTATGGCAGAATGGGTAGTTGCTGTCAAGAAATCTTTGGGACAGATTAACAAAATTCCAGTGCCAGCGTTCATGAGGGAAGTCCCAAAAGGCCATGTTGAAAATTTGGTGAAAACATTCCAAAATAATGCTGCAGTGATGCGTTAGGGCGGTTTCTGCGCACACTTGTAACTTTGCCACTTTTTCATATTTTCACTCCAAATTTTCAACAGTGCCATTTCTTCACACCTCCTCATGAACAGTATAGCTGTCATTTTTCACATCCTGCCCAAAATGTATTTTCGCACCTGTGGCACTGACTGGCACACTCGCTGTGCAAAATCACCTTTTGGGATGGAGTAACAAAATGATACTGGCACTGTTCATAAGGTGATGTCCCAAAAAGCATATGTTGAAAATTTGGAGCAAAAATAACAACAAACGCCGGGGTCATTAGCGTTTCCAACTGTAATGCCCACGCTTAAAATGCAAGACAGAGGAATATACAGAGAAACATATGGGAGGCATATACAAGAGCAATACCAACAGCGAACTCTCTGCATTGACAAATGCTTGTTTATTTTTTATTTAGCTGTAGATTCAGACTTAGAGTCTAGCCATAACAGTTCCTCCAACCTCCACACGAACTCAGTCTCTGACAAATCAAAACACCCTGACTACTACTGTAATTCAAATGTATTTTTTTATTTTAATTTTTTTTCAACTTTTGTGCTATACAGTAGATGTCTGCACCCCCCCCCCACCTGGAGCCCAAGTTGCAGCAGATGTCCCCTGCCCTACCCATGATCTTCTCTCCCTTTCCCCACACCTTCACAATTATGCCTCCATCCTTTTACTTACTTTGTTTCCTTATTGAATTCTTATTAGCCCCAAAAATCCAAATTCTTGTTTGTTCATTCTTTCAGGGATGTATTGCATGACTTGTAAAACAAAATACAAGACTGAAGAATCAGGAAGACTGAGACCAAAAGAAACAAATGTCCATTCACTCTGATATTTCGTTCTGTAATGGTGTCTCTTCTGATGGTCTCCAAGCTACAGAGAATTACAGCTCCTCCCACCCACTGCATCAGCCAATAGCCAAGACTAACAGGCAGTCTCCATTCAACTATAGGCTGCCTAGCATGGTCATGAACTATAAAATGCCTAGCCTGGTCATGAACTTTAAAAAGACCAAGACAATGCTCTTTGCTACTGTCCAAAACAAGCTAAAAGGCTATCCCCTGGCAGTTCAGAATGACTCCAGTAACACCCTGGAACTAGTCCCCCATTTCAAGTACCTGGGAATCACACTGAACACTGCCCTGTCTTACACACAGCACATTGACATCACGGCCAAGGCCTTTAACACCAGGATTGGGATCCTTTACAGGCACAGACATTGCCTGACCTATGAAGCTCTGAACTTGGCAATTAACAGTTCACTCATCACCTTGATTGACTATGGCCTAGCTGTCTATGGCTCCTCTACTGACAAAGTGCTCCAATGCCTCTCAACAGCTTTAAACAAAGCCTGCTGCCTGCTCACTAATGCCCCAAAACTCACCCACGCCTGTCAGCTTTATGCGTAATCAGGCTGGCTTCAATTGAAGGACAGGATACTTTATCAAACCTGCCTACTCGCAAAAAAGGTCTCACTAAACTTACTTCCTCAAGGAGTTCTGAGACTTCTGTCACCACCTATATTTGCCAGGCACACCAAGAGCTCGACTACACAAGTATTCCATGTGCCCAGGTGCCGCACAACTATGGCCCAGTGATCCTTTGCTCACCGGGCCCCTCTGTGGACAAATGGTCTACCACCTGACATCACCAAAGCCACAATCATTGGTTTCTTTAAATGCAAACTCCATCAGCACCTCACCAACAATGGTACCTGTAGGTGCCCCTGCTAGTCTGCGCATGCAGCTTTAGTCTGCCTCAGCACTTCTAACTCCTTGCCTGCCAGGTTGAATCTTTGCCCAAGCACTTGCCTCCCACCCCCTACCCCTTGGCTCTTTTCTTTCTCTCTGCCCTTCCTCTCCCAGGTCCCACTGACCCTCTCTGCTCCTACCTACCTCACCCTAACAGTCTGCCTCTGCATCTCTCTCTCTCTCTCTCTTCCGCAGGACACTGGCATACAATGTACAATGCCTTAGCACAATTTGTGAACTGCTTGTCATTACAACCCATGTACTGTTGGAATTTTTTGTTCTCTATATGTATAATTTACTGTAACTATATTGTGTCTTCTTGTGTTAATGTATCTGACATGGAACCTCTCAGTGGGCATCTGCTCACAGGTGTCATCCAAGACCTCAATAAATAAATAAAATAAAAAAATAAATAAATACATCAATAAATAAATAGCCTGTCAGTCTGGCTAGATGTGGCCTATCGAGTTCTCTGCCTTCGGTGGTCCCGGGGCACTCGTTCATGAGCCAATACTTGGCTTACTCACACATTGCCTGCTGTCTCCCCCCCCAACCCCCACTACTAGTACACACACCAAGCCAGCGTAGAAGGATGCCAATGCCAGGGACAGTCAGCCAAATGACAAAAAATGTTGCGATCAGGTGACTGCCAGCCAGGTTCCTGACAAAAGCCTAGCTCCCTCTGCAGGTGCAAACTGAAGCACAGTAGAAACAAAGGTAAACTGCTGTTTTTTTTTAATAAAAGAAACATGTGGCCGACAGAACCGGACTTGGTACAGATTAGCACTTGACTCTTATTGATCCAGGTCCATCAGACTGCACTGAATCCGAGGGGTTTTTAAATTACCATGGATCAGTCCGCCCATTCCTACTTTACAGTCTATTTAGTCTGCTCGAGTGTGCAGGTCCCCCCTCTATTTTCAGATGGACCTGCCCCCATTCACCTGTGACCCCTATTGAGTATTCCCTTCCCCAGTCCCCTATCCTTCACCAACAATTTCCCCTTCATGCTATCCCATCCTCTCTTTGAGCTAGCCACCATTTTCAGAGAGTCAATCTCCTCTGGCAACTTGTTCCACTTGGCCACCACTCTCTCAGTAAAAAAGTGCCTCCTCATCTCTCTCCTGAATCTTCCCCCTACCAGTTTTATGCTATGTCCATTATTGGACTTGTTTCCACTAAGGCTGAAGAGGCCCTCAGTGGTCACCCTGTTAATACCTTTAAGGTACTTGAAAGTCTCGATCATGTCCTCCTTCTGCCTTCTGCTCTCAAGTACGTATGTGTTCAGCCCCTTGAGCCTCTCTTCATATGTGTTGTCCGGTTGGCACTGGATCATCTTGTTTGCCCTTCTCTGGACTGTCTCCAACAAGTTGATATCCTTCTAAAGATAAGGGCACCAATACTGCATGCTAAATTCCAGGCGTGGCCTCACCAGCGACCTGTACAGAAACAGTATGACCTCCACATTCTGACCTTCTGTTGGAAAACCTCCTTGTTATGTAAACCAGCATCCTACTTGCTTTGGCTGCTGCTCTCCTCAAGTGTTCGTAGTGCCTCAGGTCGCTCATGATGATTACCCCCAGGTCCTTTTCTTCCTCATAGAAGCATAGAAGCTGATGTCAGATGAGGACCGCAAGGCCCATTCAGTCTGACCATTTCTTTTTCTACCTTATAAATGTGCCATATGCCTTTACTCTGTCAATGGCCTATTTATTCATACTCATCTGTATTGCTCCCTTATGCCTATCCCACGCCTGTTTGAAGCCCTGCACTGTATTCATATCCACCACTTCCTGAGGTAGGCTGTTCCATGCATCCACCACCCTTTCTGTGAAAAAAGAACTTCCTCACATTACTCCTTAATTGGCCTCCCTCTAATCTCATGCTGTGTCCTCTTGTCCTGTTATTTTTCTTATATTGAAACATGTTAGACTCTTCCACCTTGTTAATTCCCTTAACATGTTTGAATGTTTCGATCATATCACCTCTCTCCCTCCTTTTCTCTAGGGTATACATATTGAGCTCCATTAATCTGTCCTCATATGTTTTCTGATGCAGTCCCTGCACCATTTTGGCTGCCCTTCTCTGTACTACCTCCATTTTGCTAATGTCCTTGTGCAGGTGCGGCCTCTAGTACTGCACTCAGTACTACAGAAGGGGCCTAACCAGTGTCTTGCAAAGAGGGATTATTACCTCCCTCTTATGACTTGTGATATCCCTACTAATACACCCCAATATCCCTCTAGCCTTACCTACTGCTTTAGTGGTCTGCTTGGATGATTTCAGGTCATCTCTGATGATGATGCCCAAGTCTCTTTCTTCCCTTGTGACTGCCAGCAACTCCACTCCTAACCTATAGGTAGCTTCAGGGTTTCTCTTCCCTATGTGCATGATCTTGCACTTCTTTGCATTAAACCCCAGTTGCCACTCTTCAGATCATTTTGCCAGTTTTCCCAGATCTCTTCTCATTCTGCCCACCCCATCTAGATCATCTACTCTTGCAGATCTTGGTGTCATCTGCAAACAGGCAAACCTTACCCTTCAAGCCATCTGCAATGTCACTGATGAAGATATTGAAGAGGTCTGGCCCCAGGACTGATCCCTGAGGCACCCCACTTGTGACTTGAATCTCTTCTGACTATATAGCATTTACCACCACTCTCTGTTTTCTGCCCACCAACCAGTTTGCCACCTAGTTGACCAACTTCTGACCCACCCGGAGCCTACCCAGCTTATTAATCAGTCTTCTATGCAGAACAGTATCAAAAGCTTTGCTGAAGTCAAGGTAGGTGACATCAACTGCACCCCCTTGGTCCACCACTCTGGTTACCCAGTCAAAGAAATCTATGAGATTACTTTGACAGGACCTTCCTGTTGTAAACCCATACTGTCTTGGATCCTGTGCTCCTATGGCTTCCAGGTATTGCACTATTCTTTCCTTAGGAAGTGCCTCCATAATCTTGCCCACTGCCGAGGTAAGACTGACTGGTCTGTAGTTCCCTGCCTCCTCCCTGCTGCCACTCTTGTGGAGCAGGATCACATGAGCCCTTCTCTAGTCTTCTGGGACCTCTCCTGTGCTCAGAGGCTCAATAAACAGTTCTGCTAATGGCTCTGATACTTCCACCCTTAGCTCCTTTAGTACCTTGAGATGTATGCCATCAGGTCCCATTGCCTTGTCCACCCTGAGCATAGCAAGCTCTTGTAGAACCCTTTCTTTTGTGAAGGGACTTGTGCACACCTCTCTTCCCCCTGTATCCATGGTGCTGAGCTGTGGGCCCTGCCCTACCTTCTCCTCAGTAAATACTGAGCAGAAATATCTATTTAGGATAGATGCTTTTCCTCGGTCCTCCTCCATAAACTCCTCCTTACCCCTTTGGATCTTAGCAATACCCCCTCTGGACTTTCTCCTTTCACCAATGTATCTATAGAACATCCTGTCTCCTTCTTTTACTGTTCATGCTAGTGTTTCCTCAATTTGAACCTTTGCCTGCCTTACTGCCCACCCTGCTTCCTTTCAGGAAGTTTGGTATGTCTGCCTATCTTCATCCCGCTGCATTCCCTTATATTTCCTGAAGGCCAACCTTTTGGCTGTGATCTTTTCTGCTACTGTTTTTGAGAACCAAAGTGGTTTCCTCCTTCTTTTGCCCTTGCTTTTCTCCCTAACACAATGGGATGTCGCTTCAAGTATTGCATCCTTAATGCTTGCCCACTTTCCCTGTAGTCCCTCACCTGTATTTCTTCTTACCAGGGCTAGCTTAACTCTGTTGCCCATCTTATCAAAGTCAGCTCCTCTGAAGTCCCATGTTTTTGCCTTGGAATGGGATGATTTAGTTCTAGTGGCCAAATTGAACCATACCATGTGATGGACACTGTCTCCCCAGGTGACTTTCTACCTGGAGATCTGTGATCCTTTCCCTGTTAGTCAGTACTAGATCCAGGATTGCTCTGTCTCTTGTGGGTTGTTGTAGCAATTGTTGGAGGCTCTCCCCCTGCAGGGAATCCACTGTGTTTCTAGTTCTGGAAGATGTTCCTTCTGGTATTGACCCATCTGTATCTGGCATGTTGAAGTCTCCCATTATCAGAACCTCCCCTCTAGCTGTCATGTTTTGTATATCTTCTATCAGTAATGTGTCTATGTCCTCCCCTGGTCTGGAGGCCTGTAGACAACCCCAGTTCATATGGCTGTCCCATTTTCTGTTTCCAGGGTGACCCACAGGTCTTCTGACTCCTTATGTGTATTCTGAATTTCTGTAGCTTTGATATTTTCATTGACATAAAGGGCCACTCCCCCCCCCACTTCCTTTTTGCACCTCGGTCTCTTCAGAATAGTACATTGCCGGGTACTGAAGTCTCCGAAGTGTGGTTACTGGTGAACCATGTCTCGCTAATGGCTTCTATGTTCAGTTTAGCCTCTGTCATTGTTGCCTCCAGGCCTGGGATCTTGTTTCCCAGACTGCAGGCATTTGTGTACATGATTTTCCATTGGCCAGATTTCAGTGCTTTAGTTGTGGGGCAAGGTCCAATTTTATGCGTGCATCGTATGGGGAGCCAGACCTTTTTCCTTACCTGGTGATGCAAATGAACTACAAACATGCTAAACTCCTGTTTGATCACTAACTGGGAGGGGGAGGGGTGTTCTTCCCATTCAATGTATTGAGTGCTGCACCCCTCTCCCCATTTGCTAGTTTAAATATTCTGCAAAGACATCAAACTTCTGCCCCAATGCACTGACTGCCTCCTTAGTCAGATGCAGTCCATCGAATTGAAAGAACTTTCGCTCCCCAAACTGTTGCCAGTTACCTACAAATTTGTGTCCTTTTTCCTGGCACCAGCCCTTGAGCCACATGTATAGCTCCCCTGTCTCTCCTTCTCTGACCTTCTGTCCATCTGCCCCCCCACTTCCAGACCAGCAGAGTCTCAGAGAAGGAGATGCCAGATGAAATGGATGACAGTTTGTCTCCCAGCCTGGTCAGGTGTTCCTTGGTCTCCACAACTGACTGGCTGGCGAGACTGTTAGTCCCTATGTGTACCAGGATGTCGAAGTTTCCTCCTGCTTCCTGCACGATTTTAGCAATACAGTCAGTGTCTCTCCATGCTGATGTACCTGGGAGACATCTGACCATTACCCCTTGCTGGAGGTAGGTATCAACTCCCTGAATCATGGAGTCTCCTTTGATCAGAAGTGTTTTGGATTTCCTTTTTGCCTTTTTTGTTTTGGTCCCTGTTTTGGGTGAGTTTTGTAGCGCTAGCTCCTGTGCCACAGTGTCCTACTCTGCAGTGTCCTCTGCCCCTTTGTTTGAATTCAGAGATAGAGGTAGATACCTGTTTGTAGTTTTTATATGGTTTGTGGAGGTGATACGTTGGTGAGCACTGAGTGATGGGGCACCCGATTTGCCCCTCCTAACCACCTGCCAACCTCCCGGACCAACTACCCTCTGCCATTGAGGCACTTCAGTTGGATGCTGGGAAAATGGCAGGCAGTTCTTGTAATATATTTCCCTTCTGTATATGCAATTTGAGGGGTGCAATCTCTGCCCATGCTGCCCAGAGCTAAGCCCTTAGATCTCCGATGGTCCACTATGTAGGGCAGCATCCTAAATCCTGTATAACTGCCCTTTTGAAAAGGGTCCCACAGTACCTGTAGTTAATAACATCCATTCCTGTTGAGTTGTCAAGTTTATAACCTGGTCCAGTTCTCCCAGGGTACCCTATCCCAGCCCTCTGACTCCATTGATGCCCTAACGGTCAAACTCTGCATTCCCCATTCAATCCCAATCTTCATAGCAGATATCTATTGCGCTCCCGACACCAACACACCTACACTACTGGATCACCTGGGCTCACTAAACTCCTTGGCAGCTGGAGGCAAGCTCCACATACTCGGTGATTTCAACCAGAATGGCTTGCTGGGGTTCATTCCAAGCTTCAGGATAAGGTGACAGCTCTAAATCTAAAACAACTAATCTCTGAGCCCATGCGATTAAACCACAAAACACAGAATCACACCCTCCTAGACTGGTCCCTCACCTCGCACCCCCACAGGATCCTAGCCTCTGGCCTCATTCCAGATGCCCTTAGTGACCACCACGGAATATACTCGGTATGCAAAATCTTCAGACCAAAAGCTGCCCCTCCCAGAATCATCTTGACCAGATCCTTCAAATCTCTGGACCTCCATTCACTACTAAACGACTTAGACAAATCTGACTGGTATCACATTAGTCAATCCAATAATATAGATGAGGCCCTGTCGTCCTTTAAATCCAATTTCACCACCATCTGGGACAGCTACGCCCCCCTCCAAAGAACCAGGGTCAGAGGTACTCACCTCATATGGATTACACCCAAAATCCTAGCCCTTCTTAGAGCCAGAGACAAGGCCTGGAAAACCTCCACGATGTCCAGCTGTCCAACTGACCTCCAGTATTACCGTGAGCTTCGGAACGCTAGTACTAGGAAATTCCGGCAGGCAAAAGCTAACTATTTCAAAAGCACATTCAACTCCACTTCCCATCTCCTGTCCAAATTCTGAAGTGTGGTCAAGTCACTCATCAGCCCCCCTTCGCAGCCCCCCAACCCATCCCTGCAGGTAGGTGGACTCACCATCTCCGATCCCCCAGCAGTGGCCACTCTGTGTAACTCTTATTTCACTAACAGCCATGCTACTCCCCTGCCAGCACCTCTACACACTCATCATCAACCCCCTCCCCCCAAGTAGTGGCACGCCCACAGCTCAGTCTTTCTCTTTCCTGCAGGTAACCCCAGAAGAGGTATATAACGCATTGGTTGCCCTTAATCCAAGAAAGGGTAAATGCCCCACTGGGCTGGACTCCAAAATGCTCCATCTTTCGGCCCCTGCCATAGCCAAAGTCCTGGCCTCCCTTTTCAACCTCTCCTTCTCATGTGCTGAAATCCCCTCTGAATGGAAACATGCCACCGTAATTCCTCTTCCTAAGGGTGGGGATCCCTCAGACCCAAACAATTACCGGCCCATCTCCCTCCTACCAACCCTCGCAAAAGTACAGGAATGCCTGGTACTCTCTCGCCTATCTCCCTTTCTGGACTCCTCCTCTTTTTTCTCCCCCTTCCAGTCCGGCTTTAGGAAATCACACTCCACCACTACCTCAATCCTCAGGCTTACCGACTCCATCCTTACTGGGATGAATGCTAGTCACATTACAGCGGCCATCTTCATCGACCTGGCCAAGGCATTCGACACAGTCTCCCACTCCCTATTCCTGGCCAAACTCAACAATGCCGGTCTATCCAGTAGAGCCATTTCCTGGTTCAAATCATACCTTGCTGGCAGGTCCCAATCTATCCGTATTAGTTCCTCCACCTCGGCACCTCTCCCGGTCACCTCAGGCGTACCCCAAGGTTCAGTCCAGGGCCCACTCCTGTTCTCAATTTTCCTGAATGACCTGCTCTCTGCTTGCCCATGCACCTCAATCCATATGTATGCGGATGACACCATGTTGTATGCATCCGGTCCTTTGACCTCAGAGGTCTCAATCCGACTGCAGCAGGACTTTATCTTAGTCCAGCACTGGCTTTGCTCAAACCATCTCCTTCTCAATGCCAAGAAAATGGTCTCTCTAACCTTTGGCACTAGGCAGAGACTTTCTAGGCTCCCCTCTCCAATCACATTCCACACCCTAGAGGGGTCACCACTGGAAGCCTGTACCTCCTTCAGATACCTCAGAATATGGCTGGACCAGCACCTAAACTTTTCTGCACACTTCGACTCCCTTACTCAAGAAGCTACACCCCAGGCTTGGCATACTTTATCGGATTCGTGACTGCATCCTGGCACCTGCTTGGAGGGCCATTGTGCAGAAAATGATCCTCCCCATCTTCGACTATGGGGATGTAGTCTACAGTGTTGGCCCTAAGTCGACCTTAGACAGACTGGACCCTCTTTTCCATTCCTTCTGCCGCTTTGCACTGAACTGTCCCTTCTCCACCCACCATTGTGCCCTTTAGCAAGCTATGGACCTCCCCTCTCTGCATAATCGCAGACAATCCCACTGCGCCAAAATCCCAGCCAAGTTTTGGTCCCAGCTTCTCCCCTCCTACCTCACTGCCGGCTTGGCCAACCCCCGCTCCCTAGCTTACTCTCTTTGAAACTCAGACTCTCGTTCCCAGGCTGTCCCACATAGGTCCACTACTGCCGGTCAGGCTGCATTCAGCTACCGCATACCAACATTGTGGAACTCCCTCCCAGCAAACATTCGTCACTTCTTCTCTCCTCGGCACCTAAACTCCCTGCTCCATGCTCACTTCACCCCTTCCTGCACATGTGCCTAGGCAGTTCTGCTCTCCATGTGAAATGATAGTATTTGTCTGCATGTAGTTCTGCAACTAAACTATGATTGTAATTACTGTTCTCTCATTTCTCAAGTTGTCTGCTCCATGCTGTCAAACTATTGTATTTTCTACTGTTTTTTGGACCTCTATGCCTAGCCACTTAATCCAATTGTTAGAGAATCCACACTATGTATTTTCACCTGTATATATGCTGTTTGCAACTATTGTCAATGTTCCCCCTTCCCCAGGACACATCTGGAATCGAGCAGTTAGCATGCTCAGTATGCCTTCCTGGTTAAACGCTTAAATAACTAAATAACTAAATAAATAAATAAATTAGAAGGAATATGAAAGCAAAAGTTTGATTTTTTGGTTTATTTATATATTTCTTTGTTTTGTTTGTTTGTTTTGTATAACTTTTTATAACAAGTTAAATTAATTGTGAGCCTGTAAGTGAGGTCACTGTTTGGATACCCCTCTGATCCTCCTCTTCCTGCTTTGCTACAGGAAATGTCACGACTGTGCTACTCTATAAAAGGAGTGTAGCATGGGGTGGTTGGGGATGGGGGTGGGTGGTTGGGCCCTTCCCCTGCCAAAATAGAAGAACCACAGACAAAAGAAACAAGGAGGTAAGAGCAGAAACAATCAATTAACAACAAATTCAGTCGCTATCCCTGTATGTAAGTCTGTATCTCGTATGTGCTCCTGTAATTAGCCCTGAAAGCCTAGCCTAATGATAGATAAAAGTGTAAAACCTGTAAGCACCACCTGTAACAATTTCACAGAAGATATACCTTGCAAAAAAACATTTGAATCAGAGAAGATTACAACAGTAATCTGTAAGCACAAAACAGTAACAAACCTGTAGGTACACCCTGTAACAATGCAACAGAAAGTATACCCTGCAACATCATTTGAATCAGACAACAATAAAGCAGTAAAATGTAAGCAAAAAATAGTAACAAAACCTGTAAGGCACAAAAGTAAATAGTAACACACACCAAATCTGCCTAGCCAAAAGAAGCCTTATTTTTTTTCCTTGCTGTGTCCTTACAAGCAAACCTAGAAGAAAAGAGCTCAGGTGAAGCTAGGTGCCTTTGCCAGCAACCTAGTCTTTCACCTCTTACTTGGTTACCTGCACACCACCCGACCAGTATTTGGTATCTGGGTTCTTTACCCCTTATTGCACAACTTTACACTTTTTAGCATTGAAACCCTATTGCCAAATGCCTGACCACTTCTCCAACTAAGCCAAGTCTTCCCTGAGTTCCTGTATCTGCTCCACCGTGTCCACTCTCCCACTGAGCTTTGTGTCACCTGCAAACAGCCAGATTTTACCTTTAATCTGATTTGCTATGTTACTGGTGAAGATGTTTAACAACCCTGGACTGAGCACCAAGCCCTGTGGGACCCCACTAGTCACTGGCTTAGCTTCTGAGGATTCCCCTACAACCACCTGTTGGCTTCTGTCCTGCAACCAGCTTTTGACCCATCTAGCAAGCTTGGCCCCCAGCCCCAGGTCTTCCAGCTTCCTCACCAGTTTCTTATGAGGCAAAGCGTCAAGACCTTGCTGAAGTCCAGATACAGGACATTATCCACTTGGCCATTGTCAACTGTCCTGGTCACCCAAAGAAATCAATTAGATCTGTCTGGCAGGACCTCCCCACCACAAACCTAGGCTGCCTCCCATCCTGTTGTCCATTTTCCAGTGGCACGTAATGTCAGCAACTCCGGAACGGCGAGTCCATAAGTCGGCGAGGGAATTATGGCAAGCCTGAAATGGCGACATAACTTTTACCCCCTCCCCGAGGTGCTATGACCTCAGAGTTGATTATTTAAGTAAAGGGGTGCAGGGGGCAAGACCCTCAAAAAAAAAAGTTGCCGTTTGTGTCTTCCCCATAATTGCTTTGTGATTCTGGACTTGCCGTTCTGGAGTTCCTATTGTCACATACAGTAACCCCTCACTATAATGAATGGCTTTGTAGCCATGTCAGCCATATGTTGTAGCTCTCCATTTGCTACAATGAGGGACGCTACTTTACACAGCAATCAACTGGTGCATATGTCATTGTAGTTGATTTGTCTTTCAGCTTTTCCCACAATAAAAAGAAAGCTATCCAACAGTTTTTTTAAAATGCTCATCATGCTATTCAATCACGATCAATGATCGCAAGTACTGTACTAAGGCGGGACTGCACTGGGCTAGTGCACTTTCACTTTTCCCACACCAGAATGATCCCTGCTGTATAACATATGGCATACAGCATTCATTGAGCTTTACAAAAGCACCCTTACACTGACTTACAGATTCACTCATGGCACACAGGCATAAGGGGTTCCAATGAGGGATCTGTTTCTGTGCTGGGGCTCACTGCTGTACCTCCAGACTCACTTGTGCTCACTACCACAGCCCAAGTGTTGACTGCAGCTGACATAAACAGCCACCGCAAATTCATAGCACTTTACAAAAACACCCTTACCCTGACTTACAGATTCACTCGTGGCACAAAGGCATAAGGGGTTCCAATGAGGGACACCACTTGAGGTGTTTTTGTGCTGGGGCTCACTGCTGTACCACCGGACTCACTCGCACTCACTACCAAGTATTGACTACAGCTGATGTAAAGAGCCACCGCAAATGCCTATGACTGCCAAACTCGGTCGGGACTTCTGCTGCTGGGTTCTGCTCCCAACAACCAGACACTGCTGACAGGGAATCCAACAATACTATCATTACTGAAGTGATGGATCACAGCCAGAGCGAATGGACCTGCTTCTCACAATTACAGTACAGTACTCCATTTATCCATCTCCCTCTCACTCTCTCTCCAAATTGCCATCAGGGGCCATGAGAGGCATTTGTTATACCCAAAATTCACTATAGTGGGGTTTGCTATAGCGAGGGGTTACTGTACAACCCATTTTTCTCCAAAAAGCTCAATAGTTTTTCCTTCTGGATAGTCTGCATCAGCTTTCCCTCTACTGTGCTGAAGTCATACTGACCAGCCTGTAGTTCCCTGGTTCATCTCTTGGCCTACTTTTATAAAGAGGCACCACCACGTGCAGTTCTCCAATACCAGGGCATAATCCCAGTCTCCAGAAAGGTGTTAAACAGGTCTGCCAGGGGGCCACAAGAACTGCTACCAATTCTCTTAGGACCCTTGGGTGCATGCTGTCTGGCCCTGGGCATTTATCTACCTCAAAGGCCCTTATGGCCCTTATGCATCCTGTCCCATCATGCTACCCCCTGTCCCAGAATCTCTCTCTTCCCATTTCTCCCCCACTCCTTGCAGTACTGGTTCTTCCTTCTCTCTAGTGAAGGCGGAGCAGAAGTACATAAATACCTCTGCTTTTCCCTTCATCCCCTCTGCCCAACTTCTCTCCTTTTTTAATCTGGCAATCTTTTTTTTTATGTCCCTCTTCTCCCTTATGTACTTAAAGAAGGCCTTCTCACCCAATTTCACTCCCTGTGCTAACTGTACTTCCCCTGTAACCACCTCTCTAACCTCTCTGCTTCCCACCCATGATTTATTACAATAATCCTCCCTATCCTCCTCTTTCTGAGTACGTTTGTACTTCTGGAAGGCTGCCTTCTTGTCCCCTACAGCTTTTGCCATCTTCCTTCTGAACCAGCTGGGCTTTTTGGCCTTAGAATACTTGCTTTTAAATTTTGGCATACTCACTAGTGGACTTCATCAGTCCCTCCTTTATTATGGCCCATTTCTGTTCCACCTCCATCTCCCTTCTGATCCCAGCAAGGTGACCTACCATAATTTCTCCTGTCCTACTAAAGTCAGCCTTCCTGAAGTTCAAAACCATTGTCTTGGTTCTGACTGTTCCTCTGCCCCTGTCCAGTTGGAACAACACTGGGTGGTGATCACTTCCTGAAAGTGTCACTTCCACCTTGACATCTTGAACATGTGCACAGTTGGACAGGACCATGTCCAGTATGGCCCTCTTCTTAGTGGGCTCCATGACACCATGTGTCAGAAACCCACTCTGGAATGCATCCAACAGTACCTACTCCTTGGTGCTGGAGGTAGCTGGGATTTTCCAGTCCACCCCAGGCAGATTGAACTCCACTATTATTACTATCTTTCCCTTGTTTGCCATTTCCCTGATTTGGGACCTCGTACCTTGTATAACTCCTCATCCTGTGAAGGTAGTCTGTAGACCCCCCCATCCTTAGTTTCCTTCCCTTAGTGGATTGTACCTACATCCATAAAGTTTCTGCCTTCTCCTCCACCCTTTCCTCTCTGGTACAGGTTATCACCCCTTTCATGTACAGAGCAACTCCCCCCCTTCCCTTCTCCCTATCCTTCCTATACATTTTATATCTGGGGACAGCGAGACCCATTTGTGATTTGGGCTGCTGTGTCCATCTCTCCCTTGACCATCAGCACCTGCAATTCAGCCATTTTGTTTCCCAGGCTTCTGGTGTTCAGGGACACCACCCTTCACCTTGAATCAGGCCCCCCTTTGCCCATGACCCACCCCCTCATCACCCCTCTGCCAGACTCTCTTTCCTTCTTCCACCCCTCTCCACTAGCTCCTCTCTATTCTGTCCTGATTGGGGGGGCTCATCAGCCTCCTCCACCAGGTGACTGAGGGTGCTTTGCCCCCTGCTGGCCCCAATCGAGGTTTCTTCCCATGAATTCCTCCAGCTTGACCTTCAGGACCCTCGTGCCTTTCCTATTTAGATGCAACCTGTCTGGTGCATAAAGGCCTTTGTTATCATGATAGACCATGGGGCCTATTCTGCTGGCTTTTACTATGATACTATGATCACAGGTCCCTCCCCAGTCCTCAACTAACCCATTCTCCTCCTCCTCACACCACCCTTTGAGCAATACATTAAAATCCTCTGTTCTTACTTTCCTTGCACTGCTAGGCATTGGGACCAGTAGCACTTCTGAGAAGACTACCAACTTCCCTACCTCAATGCAGATTTTTTCTACCTCCCTGAACCACTCTTGCATCAACATCACCTCACATCCTGCAAGGCCGCTCATACCGAAGTGCACTATAATGTGAGGTTTCCCTTCCTCCTACCCCATGTGCTGGGCTATCAGAGATACCACTCTCCCCACTGTCATCTCTGGCAAACATTCTACCCTCCTATGATTTGCCCTGGACTTCTTCCCCCATCTCACCCAGTTAACTATTAAATCCCCCAAGATCACTACCCTCCCCCCACCATCTTGGGCCCTCCCCCTGCCCACACTGTTGCCCACTCCTGCCTGCCTCCTCCTTAATCTTTGATTTAAGTTTCTTACTTATAACAAACAAATCTTTTTGTTTTAGTACAATGGAAGATACAGAGCATAGTTCTGATCTTGAAGTTGAAAATTAACCAGACACTTAATATTGTCTCATTAGTGCAAAGGTGGTAGTGAGATGCCAACAAGCTATGTCTGAGTCTAAATCCACTAGGAATTAATCGATAACACTGTTTCACAAATTAGAGAAGATGATAGCTAATGAAATTAACATTTGGTACAATCGTGACAGTTTAACTACTTATAAAGATCATAATTTGGGTTCCAAGGGGCCTCAGAATCGTTAAAGTTCCAACAGTTGGAATTTCAGACTTAAAAGTGAATGGTTGGAAATTCTGACTGACTGTTCCTCCCATTTTTTGACATACACAATTAAAGAAGATGGGCTGCCTTACAATGAGGTAATTCAAGAGCTTAATATCTTGCAATTAGAACTTCAAAAAACTTTTTATTTTAAAAGGGTATCATGCAACCTGATTAGAAAACTACTAGCTAAGGTCCTAAGAAATGCAAGACACAGTAGTGACGGACTAGACCTTAAGCTTATCACCCTAATCCTAGATGAAGTTCTCCTACCTATAACTAAGATTCTAAACCTTTCTCTTACACTGGGACAATTTCCTAATGCCTGGAAAACGGCCATCGTAACTCCAGTGCATAAAACCGGTGATCGTTCCTTACAGAGTAACTATAGGCCTATATCCATTCTCCCTCCACTCTCCAAGGTGCTCGAGTGAATTGTTACCAACCAGCCTGGTGCTTATCTGGACACATACTCCATCCAGTGCCAACAACAACACGGCTTTAGAAAGGGGCACAGAACTACCACAGCATTATTAGAATTCACAAGCTTCACACAGCAGGCCATCGATCAAGGCAAGATTATAGGTGCAGCCTTTGTTGACCTAACAAAAACCTTTGACACAGTGAATCACTCACTGTTGCTTGGCCAATTTTCTAAAACTGGTGTTGCCCCAAACACCCTGAAATGGTTCGGAAGCTACTGTACCTCAGTGATAGACGACAGAGGGTAAGGATATCAAATGCAGTTTCGGAGCAGAGGACTGTCCGATCAGGGTACCTCAAGGCTCAATCCTGGGACCCTTATTGTTCAGTATTTTCCTGAATGACCTTCCAGCTGTCTGCAACCAGCATACTCTCCTCTACGCAGTTGAAGCGGTCATCTTTACTAGCCACCTGGATCCCAACACTCTTGAAAACAGTCTTCAACAAGGCTTCACAGAAGCAGAGAGATGGTTTAACAATCACAAACTAGTGCTAAACAACAAAAAAACTAAAGTCCAGCTGTTTTCGTCCTTTCGGAATAAGTTTAAGGCCCATCAACTCACTATCACCAACAACCACAGAGATGCTCTTGTACAAATTCAGCTTTTCAAATACCTAGGTCTAATCCAGGATAGTCACCTTACCTGTGTCCCTCACATTGAAAATGTTGTCAGAGATGTTAATACCAGAATTGGGCTCCTCTTCAGACACAGACGAAGTCTTAACCAAGAAGCCCTGAAGGATGCAGTTCACAGCTCGGTCCTCTCAATCATTGATTATGGTCTAATCATATACTGTGCTGCAACCTCCACATCTCTTAAATGACTCACGGTGGCCCTGAACAAAGCCTGTAGGTTAGTTATGGGTGCTGCGTGCCCCACTCATACCTGTGACTTATATGCTCAATCTGGCTGGATCCAACTAAGTAACAGGATCAAATATCAAACCTGCCTCCTGTCCAAAAAAGCTCTACTTGGACTACTACCCCCGAGCATTGGTTGCCTGCTGAACAAATCCCCTAAGACCCAACACACACGTACCTCAGTTTCTGACCTCCTTCTAGCACCCCACTGTCAGACTGCTCAATACCAGTGATCCTTTCAATACAGAGCCCCCCAGTGGTTTAATAATCTAAGCAACCAACTGAGCAGTCTTTCTAGTCTGTCCCAATTTAAACTTATGCTTCATCAGCATCTCCTATCCGAAAGCATTTGTGATTGTTACACCTAGTTTCCCACTTCTGCAGACACCCTTATACCACTTTTTTCACTCTCTGGTGCTCTTACTTGGCTTCCTGTTTCGCTTCACCTCTCCTGACAGAACAGTTTCCCCTCCCCCCCACCTCTGATTAGCAATGAGGCTTCAAATGTACCTTATGGTTTTCTATGCTTGCTTGTAATCTTGAGTGTGTAGCACTGTTTCCACTTATTTACCAATTGACTTGCTGTGCTCCGATGATACCAAGAATGTTGTCTGTACCTCCATTGATACCATGAATGTTGTCCATACCTCCCTACCTTATTGTAACCCTTTCCTTTGACGGGGAACCTTTGTGAATGAGCTGCATCAAGCTCAAAGGTATTTGTAATCTGAGATTTAAATAAATAAATCAATCAATAATATATAGACAGTGAGATGGCTAAATAGCTAAATAAAAAACTGGAGACCAAACTAACAAAATATGAAACTGAAATTAAAGATAGGAAAGCCCAAAAACTCATTCAGGAAGAATCAGACCATGTGAATAATTGCGTATTTACAGTAATTGGTCAAGAAGTGAACAGAGATTTTCAGAAGCCATGGTAAATCATGGGGTTGTTCCCAAAGCAGAAAATCAAAACAAAACCAACCAACACAAAGAGAAAATTAAAATACTATTACTGATAGTGATGAGTGCATGGAAGTTGAGATTGAGAAAAAGTCTGAAAATAACCAAATGACATCTCAAACATCAAATAAAACACAACCAGACATTAGAAAAAAAGTCATAAAATGCCAGTCAAGATGAGGGTGCAGACCGAGGAACAAATAACAAAAGAGACTGGAATCTGTAAAGCAACATCAATCAGAGATCAAAGACAGCAAGTAATTAACCTAACAGATAAAGAATTAAGGCCTATACAACCTAACAGATAAAGAATTAACACCTACACAACTTCAAGTTCTTAGCCATGCATTAAATTCCATCCTTACACCTAATGTTAGTCAGTTTAAACTGGAGGATGAATTACACAAAATTTTCAGAAAAATATGGTTAAAATACTTCTTTGCTTCCAGACAAATACATGATTCAGAACATACAGTTCCTACAAGTAATTTGGATGGCCCAAAATTTTATCATCAATACATCCCGATGGCAACAACGTGGCACCAGTAGAGAACGACTTTGTTATACGGGAAACACTTGCATTGCTAATGGATCAAACAATTGCTATGATGCAAAATGATGACAACACCATTAAATTAACTGCTGATGCTTCACAAAGAAAATCAATGTTTAAACCAAAATCTACATTTGAGGGGGACACTAGAAAAAGTCAAGCAGTGGAAATCTGCACTGAAACAGAGGAACTTTTTAAATTGAGACGGCAACTTTGTTTCTCCAAGATGACAAAAGAGATAAAAATAGTGATTGAAGAATTTAAAAAAATTGGACTGATGTCATTATTAATTAGTGTCAGTGGCTCAGTAGGTAGCACACTCGCCTCTGAGGCCGGGAGATCAGAGGGCTGTGGGTTCAGTTCCCACATCTGGCACTTGGGTTAATATCCCAGTACTGACACTGTAGTGCAGCATGAGAGGGATGCTGCACTTCTGAGGTGCCGCTCTTCGGATGAGACGCTAAACCGAGGTCCCATCTGCCTGGATTGGTGGTAGTTCAGGTGGATGTTAAAGATCCCATGGCACTTATCGGAAAGAGTAGGGGAATTTCCCCGGTGTCCTGGCCAAATTTCTCTCATTCACTAAAAATACCACCAACAGCTTAATCTGGTTCAAGGTCAGTTGGCATTCATCTGTATCCCCTTCCCCCGGGTCGTGCCTGAAAATAGGCAGGATTTGTCTAGTGCACTTACCTGGTCAACAAAAACTAAATAAATAAATAAAAATAAAATTAAGAACTCTGATGAAGAGGAAAGTGTTGCTCTGTTAAAAACTAGAATTTGTTCTTTAAGGGACACTGTCAACCGCCTGTAGGTCTGAAAGTGTCCCTAGTTTAAACAAGCATTTGTCAATGCCGAATGTTTGCTTGCTGGCATTAGCAGTGGAAGTGTAGGAGTTAGACAGATGCAGTACAGAAATGGCAGTGATGTACTGAACTGACGCCAACTCCACCCCCACCGTGCAGAGACGGACAGGCATTGGGGTGTGTCCTTGGGTCGTCACCCATAAGGGTCATGACATTTCACCTCACCCTACCCTGCAGACATTGACAAGTGTCGAGGTGTGCCTTGGGGTGTTCGGGCTTTACACTCACCTCATTCCATAAGGAAGTATGCTGAAATGGGTGAAGTATAGGAGAATGGTGTGAACTCTGAGGCCAAAGGGTCCAAGGCGGCACCTCGATGCCTATCACTGGCTGCAGGGTGGGGGTGGGGGTGGAATGGCTTGAGCATCAATTCTTGTGGGGATGTTTTGTACCAGATTTTCAATATAGGCATTTTGGGACCTCTGCTCATGAACAGTGTTGCTGTGATTTTCTTAATCTGACCCAAACTATGATTTCCCACAGCGAGTGCGCTATGCTGAGGCGGAAGTGCGAAAACACATTTTGGCCAGGATGTAAAAATGACAGCTGTAATGTTCATAAGGATGGAAAATGCCAATGTTGAAAAATCTGGAGGAAAAATAGTACAATTCGTGAAGTTAATGAGGGCGCGAGAAACTGAGCAATGCACGCTCGTAATACAGTCATTTTATAGACTTTTGTCACCAAATTTTCAACATAGGGCCCGGACTTCCGGTGCCATCACACCCGAGATGGCTGCTTAGCTCCTGCGCTCTGTGTAGTCTCCATCATTTTTCCCCACTAAATTGCCTAAAATCTTAAATAAACAGTACAATTCAACATGTGGGGATAGAGAATTACCTCCGCTATAGAATTATCTAACAAGTTCGCGATCCTACCACAAAAGTCTGTTGAAATAGAAGATGACGTCTCTGACTCTGGGGCCTCGGGCTCCTCGCAACATGCACTGTGCTCTAACAACTCTAAAAATTCCTCTATGCATGACACTCGATCCATATCGTATAAAAAAAAAATCAAAAAGACTCGGAACAACAGATAGCTTCATTGATGGAAGGCAAATTGGACAGGATCCTCTCTGAGCTCGCCGAGATAAAATCAGAGGTTAGGACATTTAAGGAGACAATAGCAGAAATCAAATCGGATATGCAAAATCTGGAAACTAAAGTTACAGCACTAGATCAACATCAATCCCTGACCTCTTCTCAAACCTCACGGATTCGGGACCAAATGCAACAAGTTACTCAAATATGCAAATTTAGAACACCAGGAGGACTCTGAAAACAGGCAAAGGAGGAATAATTTAAGGCTCTACTTGGTCCCTGAAGGAGCAGAAAGTCTGGATATCTTTGAATTTATTGACACTTTGCTGCATACCGCATTAGTGTTAGATGCTGACTTACCACTGGAACTTGAAAGAGTCCATCAGGCCTTAGGCCCCAAGCCCGGGTCGACAACTGCTCACCCTCACTCCATATTCATCTGTTTTCTAAAAATACTACCAAAGAACTTATCTTGAAGAAAGCGTGGGCACAAAAGAAGGTTTTCTATGGTTCTACCCGAATTTTCATAGATAGCAATTAAGCTCCTTACACTATGAAAAAACTTAGAGAATATATACCATTGTTCCAGGCACTTCGACATAATAAATATAGTTTCAGGACACCGTATCCAGCACTTTTGATAGTACAATTTCCAGAGGGACAGCGAACATATGGATTGGCTTCAGAGGCCCTCTTGGATTTTCAGAAGAGGGGCCTACCTACTCCATCTGTAGTGCCCTTGCAGAAAAGACCTTCTATGAAGCCTCCAAGTGAGCAACATATGGAGCAGGACTCTCAGATGCAGCAGGTCCTGGACTACCTCAGAGCTCTTACACGATGTGGCCTACAAGCTGAGCGAAGCCAGCAGACTTGAAGAGATAACTAGACTAGATAGGGTGAGTCCTTCACTGCTGGGGGGGGCTGACCGATGGACGCTTGGTCCTTGGTGGGCTGTCTTGGTGGGTCCCTCTGCTTAGTGGAATAAAATTTGAAAAAGGTGGGCCTAGTGGGGTATTTCTGGAGGGGCCTAAGAAACAACCCAGGGTTGTTTATGGTGTGGGGCGCATGGACATACCGGGATAAAGAAGTAATATTCAATGAATCAAATACTGGTGGAAGTATGTAACTTTTTTAGTGAACCTGGCTAACATTGAGGAGTGGGAGATGTCCCTCCCACCTATTGGGCCTGGTGTATTTTTAAGACCTGACTCTGGTGGCTCTCTCGACCAGAATTACCATTTGGGATCTAATTCACGCATTAAGATACCCTCAGTTTAGAAGAAACCTAGACCCTCTTTTTATGGCTTGATGAGGCAGGGAGACCTGGAGTTCTATTAGGGGCATAGGCCCTGGATAGCTTACTGGGGCTCTCGAGATTAAGCAAACCTCATTAAAATGTGTGGGATCATGCAATGAAGAATGGGCCTGGTCGGGGAGTGGCTATTGGATACCGGGCAGAAGATGGATGGTTGAGGACATCTTAAATTAAAATCCTGGTTGTCTGTTGGGCCTTGCCACCACTCTGTAGGATTGCACGGCAAGATGGACCACCTGGGGGACCTCACTGAGCACAGATAACAAGACGAGCAGGTTAAATTCGTATGATCTTTAGGCTATGACTCACATAGCAGAGCACTGGGTGGGGGGGACTCGCTGAGATGGCTGAGTGGAGTGACCGCGTGCCTGCGGGGATTTAGGGCATAACCCTAGTTGAAATTAGGGGTGGTGACCCTTAGGATTCCAGATGGCCAGAGTAGACCTAACTATCGGAAAACAATTTTTTGGGAACTTGAAACAATCACTCAAAGGAATAACTTCAGGACTTATAACAAATCATTTATTACCTGACTATTTAATGTCCTTAAAGTTCATTAGATTAGTTTTGTCAGGTCTTCGACTAGCAAACTGAGATATAAGGTTAAACTGAGCTGAACCCATAGCATTCCTTTAAGTTGTTACTTTTGCTATATATGGGGGAGGGTATATCCAGGTGTGGTGGAGGTTTCGGGGAGTCACCTTCTTATGTATCCCCAAATACATCCTACTCTTAAACCTGACCACACAGGTCATCACTTCCTTGTTTTGTTTTTCCCTCTTATCCCTTTACTTTTTGATTTGGGTCAGATGCACCCAGAGGGAGCCTGTTGGAGAAAAAGTGCCACAATGCCCCCTCGGCAACCTAACAAGTTGCCGCCAATAGGTCGGCTTTGGATAGCCACCTACAACTTGGAAGTCAGTTATGTATATAGTTCAAGGTTCTTAAGTTATGAGATTAATGTCTCTAACTCATGCCCCAGTTGAGCCCAAGTTGAGGTATTTTTGTTATTAAAACAGGACTGGGTCTTCATTATTGTCCAGAATATGGCACTTTATTTAATTTCTGTACGGTGGGAATTGGTGGGGAGGAGGGGGAGGGAAGAACATTGTATATAGGTGGTTTCTAATGTGTAATTTTTCAAGAGTGCTTTTGCACAATGTGAATGGCTTGACTTCCGCGATCAAGAGATATAAAATAGTTAAGGAACTTAAGAAATTTAAAGCTGAAATACTGTTATTACTAGAAACCCATCTTACCTCCAGCGAGCACCAAAAAATGCTTACATTTGGTTTTAGTCACCTCTTCAAATCAGCTTATCAAAGGGGGAGATGCAGGGGAGTAATTACACTAGTGGCTAAACAATCTGCTTTTGATGTCTCTACTCACTATTTGGATCCTGAGGGTAGACTGGTGGTGCTGGTGGGCTCACTTAGAGGACAGCAATATACCATAGCAAATATTTATGTGCCTCCAGATAGTGATGCCCCATCTATTCAGCAATTGATAGACAAGATTCTGGAACTTAAAGAGGACTATTAGCCTCCTTGATCCATCACAGGATACTTCAGCCCCTAAGGCCCCTTCTCAAACCCAGGGTCAGCACCATTTGAGAAGGCTGATTAAGGAAATGGGCTTGGTAGACACTTGGCACCACCTACATCCAACGACTAGAAAATTTTGTTTTTATTCTCATGCCCACAGACGCTATTCCCGTTTGGATTATTTTTGTAGATCAAAAGAGCACCTGGGTCAGGTCCGGGAGACAGAGATACGTAACATAAGCTTATCAGATCATGCCCCAATTATTTTAGACTTGGACACTCAGGGGGAGAGGAAAAATACATATTGGCGTCTCAATATTTCTTTATTACAAGACCCGGAATTTAAAGATTTGATAAAGTTGAAAATAATAGAGATATTAGCTGATAATTCAACCCCTCAGACTCCACCTCAATTAATATGGGACACTATGAAAGTGGTGTTACGGGATATCTAATTGCCTATATCTCTAAAAAAAAAACGCAAAATGGAAAATGATTTCAAACAATTACAGGACAGACTGAGTTTCTTGCAAATGGCTCATATGCAGGGGGATGATTCCCTCCAGGACCAGATTGTCTCCACCCAGCAGTCCATACAGCGGATACTTACTGTCAGGACCAAGCAGGCTTTGCTCTGGCTCAGACAGAGATATTATGAGGGAGGCCCCAGGGCGGCTTGATTATTGGCTTATCACCTTAGAAGACAAGTGCAGCAAACAATAATCACTAAAATTGGGGACCCTGTATCAGGACTTCTATGTCTTACAACCTCAACAATAATTTCAGCCTTTAAAAATTATTACGCCAAGCTCTATACGGCTGAGCCCTCGGCTACTGAAGCTGAGATGGACACCTTTCTCTCAAATCTGACTCTTCCATAACTCACAGAAGCTCAAAAACAGTCACTGACCTGCCCCATTTCTGAATCAGAAATAAAAATTGTAATTCTTAATCTTAAAAATGGTAAGAGCCCCGGCCCAGATGGTTATGGGGCTGAGTTTTATAAAATGGCTTGGGAGTGGATTAGAGATCCGCTGATGGAGACTTTAAGGAACAGCCATACTAAAGCGACATACCCAATTTCCTGGTCACAGGCAATGATATCTGTAATTTTAAAACCACAGAAACCTTCCCATTTATGTGATTCTTATCGACCAATCTCTGTTCTAAACCAAGATTATAAAATGTATGCTAGTATCTTGGCACATCGACTTGATGATATGATGCCCTCGTTGTTACACCTGGACCAGGCTGGTTTTACTCCCACAAGACAGACTTCCGACAACATAAAAAGAACACTCTTTCTAATTGAACATGCCAGTACCTCCTGGACCACTCTACTTATCTTAGGATTTGATGTCCAGAAGGCATTCGACAGGGTTTCCAGGTCATTTCTTGAAAAAAACCCTTAATAAATTAGGCTTTCCCTCTGGGTTTATTAATAATATATTGGGTATTTACTCATCCCCACAGACTGTGGTGAAGGTAAATGGTTCCTGTTCCACCAGATTCCCCCTTACTTGTGGCACAAGACAGGGCTGTCCCCTTTCCCTTTACCTATTTGCTTTATATGCCAAACCCTTGGCACAGTATATTAGACAATTAGAAGGACTAAAGGGATACCAGATAGGGGACAGGGAACATAGGGTGGCCCCATATGCCAATGATCTTTTAATATATGTCACAGACCCACAGAATTTACTTTAGACATTAGAACAGGCCATGACACTGATAGAAAGAATTTCAGGTTATAAGATTAGCACTCAAATAACGGAGACATTAAATATTGGTACATGTATCCTACAGGCAATTCAACATAAACATCATTTTAATTGGACCTGCAAAGTAATTAGATATTTGGGAATTAATATAACAAGGAACCCTCAGCATATACTGTATTCTCACTTAACTAAGATAGCCTATATTTATTTATTTTTATTTATTTAGTTTTTGTTGACCGGGTAAGTGCACTAGACAAATCCTGCCTATTTTCAGGCACGACCCGGGGGAAGGGATACAGATGAATGCCAACTGACCTTGAACCAGATTAAGCTGTTGGTGGTATTTTTCGTGAATGGAGGAATTTGGCCAATGCACCAGGGAAATTCCCCTGCTCTTTTTGAGAAGTGCCGTGGGATCTTTAAAATCCACCTGAACTACCACCAGAACAGGCAGATGGGACCTCGGTTTAACATCTCATCCGAAAGACGGCACCTCAGGAGTGCAGCACCCCCCTCATGCTGCACTACAGTGTCAGTATTGGGATATTAACCTAAGTGCCTGGTGTGGGGATAGAACCCACAGCCTACTGATCTCCCGGCCTCAGAGGCAAGTGTGCTACCTGCTGAGCCACTGACACTGCTATATAACCAGGTTAAACTGGACCTCGGTGTATGGGTTCACCTACCTGTCCCTTTAGTTAATAGAATACGGGCAGTTCAAATGAACATATTACTGTGCCTGTTATATATGATGTAATCAGTCCCACAAATGTTTACAAAGGTGGAGGAAAGGAGATGGAATAGACTTATATCCAGCTTTTATTTGGCAAGGAAACCGACCAAGAATATCCTTGGACAGATTGCAGGCTCCTAAAGAGAGGGGAGGTCTGACTCTGCCCAATTGGTCTGAGTATGCTCTAGCAGCTCTACTTACGCACACTAAAGAATGGTTAACCCAGAAGGAAAACAGTCCCTAATGGGTGAAGATAGAGCAATCACTCTCAACCACTTTGTTACACAAGACTGTGATCTTTCAACCACCACCCCTGCACTCTTTGGGTCTGCAATACTCTATGCATACTCATAGTTACCTTAAGGGTTGGATGAAATATTTTACTCAACCTGACAATGAATTTGGTGCTCGCTGGATGGGGATGTCCTGGTGGAATCCAGTTTGCCTCCCTGCTAGTGTGGATAGGGGGTTTAGGAGATGGGATGATCTTGGCCTAAGGCATACATGTCAGTTTTATTGAAATGGCCAATTTAAAACATTCTTTAGGCTCCAGGAGGAGTTCTCTATCCCTGGTTGAGACTGACTAAGATATTTCCAGATCCATCACTTTTATGAGACAACCATGGCACTGGTGGTGGATCTGGAGAGGATCCTGCCTTTGGTCACCCTCCTAATAGCTTGGCAGAAGACACCAGGAGAAAGGACTGCTGTGTGACTGAACTTCTCTGCTGGGACTAAAGTAGAAGAACTTTTGTATTTGGACCTTTAATTTAGGGTAAAAAAACTAACATACAAAACAAAACAAAAAAAAGTGTGTGTTTGGGTTAACTGAACTGAATGGGTAACTGAAAAGTCATCTAGGTGTAAATCTCAGGTGACTGAAAGGACTTAACTGCTGTGAGGTTTAAATTACTTGTAGAAAGATCTGGTAAGTAGGGGAGGGCTTAGCTAGAAGGAAGCTACATTTAAAGACTGCCTTAGAAAGATTCTGCTAATAGCTTGGCAGAAGACACCAGGAGAAAGGACTGCTGTGTGACTGAACTTCTACTGGGACTATATTGCCCTCCTTCCTCCCCTCCACCCCCCACCCAAAGCTAGTTCTATTTTATAGGCACAGGATTTGACTGATAACAGAAACTTCCTGTTTAGGAGCAGGAAGTGAGTGATCACAGAACCACCAAGGACCCACCATCCTAGAAGGGCAAGAGTAGCTCTCCGGCCCCTCTAGCTGCTGGAGGTCTGCCTCTGAACAAGTAAGTGGTCTACTGAGAAATATAGGATATTCTTGTCTCAGAACAGGACAATCAGGAGCTTAAGGGCACACAGGCAGATAGTAAGGAGAGAGAGAAAAAACAGAGGAAAGAGTAAGGATTGCAACAGTTAAGGGGCCAGAAATAAGACATGATTGGAGTGGTGCAGTGCGCTGTGGGCAGCAGTCTTCCGGGAGATGTTCTGGAGGATGCGTGTTGTCCCATCTGCAGGCACCTCTCTGGGCTGAGGAGGAGGTTGCTCATCTCCAGGCTGAGTTGGCCAGGATTTGTGGGACCTCCTCTTCCATCCAGGGACCACCAGTGCCACTGCCGTTGCCTCAGAGGTTGCCAAGAAAGAAGAGCGGTTGGACCACAGTGGGCTCAGGGAGGGTGAGGGTGGTGGAACAGAGGCGCATCCCTCCAGTTGTACCTCTCCACAATCCCTATGCCATTCTGGCAAAGTGTGGTTCCTCTATGGAGGCACCCACAGTGGAGACCAAGGAGGATGTTGGGAACCTCCACAAAGAAGACCCACAGGAGGGTGGCAGGGGACCCTGCAGGGGAAGGAAACAACTTGTGGTGGGGGACTCCATTGTTAGGAAGTTAGAACTGGGCAAGGAAGGGGAGAGGGAGGTAAGGTGCCTGCCTGGCGCCATGGCTTGGAGGGACAGGGAGCGAATCCTCAGGATTGCCAGAGCAGCTGCACAGGGGAGAGCTGGATGTCATTGTCCACCTAGGAACAAATGACCTGGCTAAGAAAGGGATTAGAGAAGTGCAGGAAGAGTTTGTGGAATTGGGGAGGGGCCTTAGTCAAGTAGCACGCACGGTAACCTTCTCGGAGGTGCTACCCATCTATGGCATGGGAGGCTAGTGTTCTGCACCATGGATTCAATCAGTGGTTGAAAACTGTGTGGAGCCTCAGGATTTGGCTTCATTGGGGACTGGGGTCCACTGGAGTGATGCAAGCCTATACTGGCATGATGGGCTGCATCTGTCCGGAGGGAACCAGGATCCTAGGTGATAGGTTTAAATGCTTCATTGGCAAGCTTTTAAACTAGCCAAGGGGAGGCACTGAAAAGGATCAGGAAAATCCTAGCCCCCAAACAATCACGGTAGTAAGTGTGGCAAACACCAACATGGAGGTGTCGATAGGAGAAGGGCAGGGTAAATGGAGAAAGTGACAAAGGCAAGAAGGACAGGGATGGGGCAAAGGGGGTAAGGCCATCAGGAAATGGAGGGTAATGAGTACCAATGCCGTAGTCTGGGCAACAAGCTCCTGAGCTGGTGGCCTTAATGGAAGAGGGATGCCTGGATATCGAGCAGTCACAGAAACATGGTACACAGAGAACCATGACTGGATGTTAACATACCAGGGTACATAACCTACAGGAGAGACAGGCAGGGGAAAAGAGGGGAGGAGTAGCTCTCATGTAAAGGAAGGGATAAAAGCAACTGAACAAAAGAGTAAACAGGGAGGAGAGGAGGCACTGTGGGTCACCTTGAGACTGGAAAGGGCACCACAATCTGCACAGGGTTGTACAGACCCCATGTCAGGGGAAGGAATGGACAAGGATATGATGGAAGGCATTCTTAGAATGGCAGAGAAAGGGAGATACTGTTGATGGAGACCTGAATATGCCAGATGTTAACTGGAGCACATCTGCTGCAGTCACATCCAAGAGCAGGGCCATTCTTGATGCCCTACAGGTGGCAGGCATTAGACAGCTAGTTCTCGGAACCCACTGTGAGGGAGCAATCTTAGACCTCGTGAATTTCAAACGGGGCAGTGAGAGGATCTCAGATCTAGAAGTGGGTTGCCATCTGGGGACAAGTGACCATCAAACAGTGTGGTCTACAGCTAAACTCAGCTACAGAGTCGCTTCACAAAAGTGAGGGCACTGGGCTTTAGGAGGGCTGACTTTGGCAAGATGGGAGAGTGCCTCAGAAAAGCACTAGCAAACAGGCTAGAAGGAGGTGTGAGCAACAATGGGGAATTATCAAAACTGCCATCACAGAGGCAACAAGCCTTGTGTGAAGCAAATAAACAAATCAAAACGAAAGAAAAGCCACTATGGTTCTCAAGAGAGGTGGCTGTGAAAGTCAGGAAGAAAAAGATAGCATTCCGGAAGTATAAGGAAACACAGAAGGAGCAAGACAGAGAGCTGTACCAGTCAAGGCAGAAAGTAGCAGGGAGGGAAGTCAGAATAGCAAAGGCCCAAACTGAGGAAAAGATAGCCAACTCAGTTAAGAAGGGGGATAAAACCTTTATAGGTACATCAGCGAAGAGAAAGACAAAGGGAGGGATAGTGAGGCTGAATAGAATGAACGTGTGGTGGGCAGAGGGGACAGTGAAAAGCAGGAATACTGAACGAATATTTCTGCTCAGTATTCACAAAAGAGGAGGGGAAGTGCCTAATCCAATTAACAGAAGCACTCTTGATAGGGGGTCGATCCCAGTCCTTTCACAGAAGAAAGGGTTCTGCAAGAACTCCTAAAACTGAAGGTGGACAAAGCAATGGGTCCTGATGGAATTCACCCCAGAATTCTAAAAGAATTAAGGAAGGAACTAGTGAAACCACTGGCTACTCTTTTAATAAATCATGGAGGATGGTGTGGTACCCGAGGACTGGAGGAAGGCGGATGTGATTCCCCTTCACAAAAGTGGGACCAAGACAGAGGCAGGAAACTACAGACCTGTCAGTCTGACCTCTGTGGTAGGGAAACTGATGGAGTCACTCTGAAGGAAAGAATAGTTGAGTACCTAGAGGTCAGTGGAGCACAGGATCCAAGACAGCATGGGTTCACAGCGGAAGGTCATGTCAGACTAATCTAATAGATTTCTTTGACTGGGTGACCAAAGTAGTAGACCAGGGAGGGGTGGACATGGCCTACCTAGACTTTAGCAAGGCATTTGACACAGTCCCACACAAAGATTATTAGTCAATTAACCAGCCTGGGAGTGGGTCCCAGGGTGGTAGTCTGGGTAAACATTGGCTGGACAACAGGGCACAGAAGGTAATTGTAAATGGAGTCCACTCTGAAGAAAGGGCGGTTACTAGTGGGCACCGCAGGGTTCAGTATTGGGTCCAGTCCTTTTTAATGTCTTCATCAGTGACATTGCAGAGGGACTGGAAGGAAAAGTATGCCTTTTTGCAGATGACATAAAGATCTGCAACAGGGTTGTTACACAAGGAGGCGTGAAAAGGATGAAAAGGGACTTGGCAAGGTTGGAGGAATGGTCAGATGTATGGCAGCTACGATTCAATGCAAAAAAGTGCAAAATAATGCACCTGGGAAACAAGAACCCAGGGGAAGAATACAACATGGGTGGGGAGGTAGTAACAACAACAAAACAGGAAAGGGACCTGGGAGTAATCATATCAGATGACCTTAAGGTTAGCAAGCAATGTGAGAAGGCAGTAGAGGGCCGGGGGTATACTGGGATGTATAGGGAGAGGCATCAGCAGCAGAAAACAGGAAGTTGTTATCCCTCTGTACAGACAGTTGGTGAGACCCCATCTGGGAATACTGTGTCCAGTTCTGGAGACCCCATCCTGCAAGGACAGAGACAGGATAGAGGCAGTCCAGAGGAGGGCAACTAAAATGGTGCAGGGCCTGCAAGAGAAGCTTCATGAGAGAGACTAAAGGAGCTTAATATGTATACCCTTGAGGAAAGAAGGAGAGGGGACATGATAGAAACTTTCAAGTACCTCAAGGGAATCAACAAAGTCCAAGAGGTAGCATCTTTCAGAAAAGAGACTTGCAAGAACAAGGGACACAATTTAAAAGATAGAAGGAGGGCGGTTCAGGGGCAATGTGAGAAGTATTATTTTACAGAGAGGGTAGTGGATGCATGGAACAGCCTTCCTGAGGAAGTTGTGGGGTCTAAAACTGAGGGAGAATTCAAGAATGCATGGGACAGACATAAGGCAATTCTTGTGGGGGGCAGGAAGATATAGGCTGTTGGTTAACTAGGATCTGCAGCCTATCCTGTAGGTAGGGAAATGGGCAGACTAGATGGGCCTAGCAGTCCTTATCTGCCGACAAAGTCTATGTTTCTATGTTTCTATACCAGTTTCAATGGAACAGAACCCTAGACATTTAATATCTAGGTTTTACTTAGCAGACAGACTCAGGTCAAGGTCTACCTGGATGAAAGTTCATAAGATTTAGAAACATAGAAATGTAGAATTTGATGGCACATAAGGACCGCTTGGCCCACCTAGTCGCCCATTTCCCTACCTAACGGATAAGTTGCAGATCCTAGTTAACCAACAGCCTACTTCCTCCTACCCCCCACTAGAACTGCCTTATGTCTGTCCCATGCATTCTTGAATTCTCCCACTGTTTTTGACTCTATGACCTCCTCAGAAAGGCTGTTCCATGCATCTACAACCCTTCTGTGAAGAAATACTTCCTCACATTACCTCTGAGCCCCCCTCTATCTTCAAATTGTGCCCCCTTGTTCTTGCACATCTCTTTTTCTGAAAGATGCTACCCTCTTGGACTTTGTTGATTCCCTTGAGGTATTTGAAAGTTTCTATCATGTCCCCCTCTCCCTCCTTTCCTTGAGGCTATACATCTTAAGCTCCTTTAGTCTTTCTGCATATGTCTTCTGGTGCAGACCCTGCACCATTTTGGTTGCCCTCCTCTGGACAGCCTCCACCCTGTCTATGTCTTTGCGGAGATGGGGTCTCCAGAACTGTACACAGTACTCCAGATTTGGGAGGAGGAGATGGGATTATGGCTTACGGAGAAGGATTGGTTGTGGATATGGAAACACCAGCATAGAACTACAAGTTCATATAGCTGGTGAGAATTTGGTTGGAAGGTTGTAGTTAGATTCTTCCGTACACCACAAATAACAGCTAAGTTCCTATCCACTCATGATGCCTCCTGTTGGAGAAATTGTAACTCTAGGGAGGCTAATCATACTCATATATTTTGGGGTTGCCCTGTTATCAGACAATTCTCGCAAGAGGTGGAGCAAATAATGTCGGACATATGTCCAGAGCTTAATCCCGTAACACCGGCAATAGTAATATTACAGCACTTCTCTCCCAACTTTAAACATAAATCTAAAATATACTTGGCCTCAATATTAATTATAGCAGCAAAGAAAGTTATCACTAGACATTGGCTTAGCCCCACTCCCCCAACAATAAGAAAGTGGGAAAATTTGGTTTATGAAATTTATTTACTGGAACATATGACTTCTAAAGTACAGAGGAGACCTGCCCAAATTACAAACCATTGGATGGCATGGTGGATGGTGATCATGGGTCGTAGGCCCAATATGGTTCCTTAGAAGAATCTGGAGTTGCTGAGATTGGGCTCCCCTACTCGATTAACTACAGGAACGACTTGGTCTGGACTTGTTTCCTTCCTCTCCCCATAAAACAATTATACTTATTGCCTGTATGTTGGGGTTTTTTTTAAGCATCCTGTGGTGTTCTCACTGTCATCAGAATATATTAACAATGTTTCAATATCTGGAATGTATAAATGATAAAATTTATTTGGAGGTATTTACCAGTGCCTGGAAAATACAATAAAATTCAAGTTTTAAAAAAAAATTTCAACATAGGTATTTTAGGACGTCTGCTCATGAACAGTGTCACAGTGATTTTCTTAATCTGTCCCGAACAATGATTTCCCTCAGCGACTGCACTATTCTGCACCGGAAATGCGAAAACACATTTTGGCCAGGATATGAAAAATGACAACTGCACCGTTCATAAGGAGGTGTGAAAAAATGACAATATTGAAAATCTGGAGTGAAAATATTACTAATTCACGAACTTGCGAGTGTGTGTGGGAATTGCACAATGTATGCTCGTAACACAGTCATTTTTGAGAAATTTTTCACCAAATTTGCAACATAGGCTTTTTGAGACGCCACCTCATGAACAGTAACACTGTCATTTCATTAATCGGTCCCAAAAGGTAATTCCATGCAATGACCATGAAATCATCTTTTGGGAATGAATAACCAGATGACAGTAACTGAATTCATGCAATGGGGTCCCAAGAACCCCATGTTGAAAATTTGGTGCAAAAATTCAATAAAATGACCGAGATACGGACCAAAGTTGAAAAAAACCCTATTTATGCCATTATACAGCTTACCGGCATTTCTTCAGTTCGTGGTCAGCTTTCAAGAGTGCAGACATGTTCCCAGTCCTCCGAAGATCATCACACTGGGCTCTGAAGGTAAGTATGGGGTGAGGGGGGTTGTGGGGAGGTGGGGTGCACAGAGGGTGGGTGCAGGTTGGTGGAGGGTTGCACAAGAAACAGCGAGGGACCATTTTCTTTTTTGACAGGTGTATTTTTAAAAAAGATGAAGCGGGACTTTTGCCACACTGGGGTGGGCTCAAAGCATGGCACCAGGAAGCTTGGGGGGGCAGTGGAGCCAACAGGGGATTGGGCACCACCGTTGGCCACAGAGTGTGTGGGGAGCACATGATGATGGGACTTTTGCCTCGCTGGGGTGGGCTCCCAGTGTGGCAGCATGAAGTTTGTTTTTTTGGGGGGCTCTGGAGCCGACAGGGATTGGGCACCCCATCGGACATACAGGGTGCGGGGGTGTGTGCATGTGCTGAGTGGGACTGGGCACCCCCTCAGCACACAACAAATGGGGAGGTGCATCATACAGATGCAGTGGCATACAGTTCAACTGCTAAGGTGGTGACGTGTAGGCAATTTGCATACTGCTGATGGCAGGGCAGTATGCAAATTGCCTACATGTCACCACCGCTGATTGTAGATGTCGTTCGTTTTCAACTGTATGCCACTGCATCTGAACTGCTGTCATAGACAGCTCAGACAGTCATTGGTGCGGTGGAGCAGCACCTGCAAAAAAGAGCAGGGCATTGGAAGCGGTTGCCACACCTATTGAAACTCATATGATGGCACTATGTTTCTTGCACATGCGTGCAAGCAAACATAAAAATAAAGGAAACATAAATAAGTATTCTGTCATACATCAACAAAGCATAGCAGGTTTATAGCTCCCAAAACGTATTTGTAAATGCCAAAAACAGATCCCTCCCCAAAAGAATAGGAGGAAGTTTATTTTCCCCCAGCTGAATTACAAATGGTATAAAGAAAAGTTTGCAAGTATTACAGTAAATGATAGAGCAAACGTAAGAGTTTAAGCATACAGTCCCTTTCTTTAAACATCAATACAAGAAATATAATAAATACAGAAACAAAAAGGTCTCCAAACAGCTAAATAGTATTACATACTGCCCCCAAAAAAAAGAGAAGAGTGGGGGAATTTTGATCAAACTGCAAGACTTATTCTTACAAATACTTAATGCAAATAGTATAAAGGGAAATTAAGAAAATATCAAAGTAAATAGGTATGAAGGCAGACATTCCCTGCCCCTTTTTTTTTGGGGGGGGGGTCATACCCAAAGAAACTATTATGAAGTCTTGAAGCAAAAAACCTCAAGGCAAATAAATATTGTCATCTGCCCCTGTCCCTTAAACATAGGAAATTATTTTGAGACTGAAAAAAGACCATGGAATACATGACTCAAATGGTATTTAAAAAATGGAAAATAGTAACATAAATAGTTATTATCGCATACTGTCTCATACTTTGACAATGATGCAAAGATGTGGCAATGTCTTAAAATTGGAATATACACCCTCAAAGAAATACGTATTACTGCACATCACTTCATTCCCCCCATATACTGTAAGTACCTTCCCCAATTGAAACAACAAAACCATCATACAGGAAACAAATCCATATGAAAATTCCAACAAAACTTCAAGGATCCAAAACAGAGAATTAAGCCATGGTATCCCCAAGAGTCAATGGTACTTTCAAAAGCAAAAAAGGAACTTAATTCTAAACATTTGGGCTTTCCAATATGACCCCTACCCTTTATATTAGAGAGGTGAAATAGACATCATCCTAAAAACTAAATCCTAAAGTCCTGCATGATGTCTTCACTGAAAATGTTGAAAATAACAAAATAAACATATAAGGTCTACCTTCAATTTTGGATAAAGGGAACCCAAAGAAAAAATGACAAAATATAACTTATCCAGTATCTAACCAATTCATGTGCTTCCAACAATTGGATGAGAGTATCGGAGAGATGCTGAACGAGAATGGTGGTTGGAGAGGAAGGCCGTCGGCACTACGTGCTCCCAAAACTGAGGAGTAGTTTTGGGAAGCAGGTTCACACAGCATGTTTTACTTTAACAGGTATGCTATCGTTATCAGAAGTTCTTAATTTGCCTCCCGCCTGCTGGTTCCCATGGCTCTCCTCTTTTTCTTTGCTTTTCCTTCAGGAGGAACGCTGCAGAATGGCAACGAACTGCATGCTGGAGCTGAAGTAAATTATTGCAAAGACACCTTTGGACGGTGTGAGGAGCGCAACTGGCAGATTGTTCAGAGAACCAGCAACTTATAGAGCATATTCCAACCACTATATTCTATTTTAAATATTTCATTTATGCACAGATTGAACTGACTAGTTTTCCAATGTTTATTTATTTTTTATTACCACAATCCTGTCACTCTCATTTCCCATCTTGCTGAGAATAATTGAGAGATGCAGGGCAATTGGAAAAGGAGTGCTTAGAGTGCTGATTTTAAAGCTATAAAGCTTGCCCTGTATGTTACTTTCTTGTTATTTTTTGTTTCATCTATTTTAATGATTATTTGTTTTTTTTTTATATATATAGCTTCTTAAGTCCTTTTTGATTTTCCCGCTGTTAGTCACATAACAGAGTTGAAGGGTTAAACTGTGCATGTCAGTGTTTGGCGTTTTGATCTTGGTCTTCACCTTTTCATAGCTGCAATGAGCACAAGCAGACGCCGGTGCTGCAGGATTTTGCCCTGACTTAGCCAGCATTTTTCTGTAGGACATGGCTGTATCAGCACAAAAAAGAAGCAGATTTACTAAGTGCAATAGCATCATTCGGAGAAGTGGTAATGGAGCTCTCCCTCTTCCTTTTATATGGCCAGATGCTGAACACTGTTGTGTCTTAGAGGCTGATTGCATTCTTTGATAAAAACTCCTGCCATTACTTCAGCTGTGACCATTTACCAGTAATTTCAACCACAGCCTCTTTTTACTTCCCAAGATTCAGAAATAAGTAAGCTGCTTATCTTTTTAATATTTTAACATTTTTTTCTTTTGATATTGGAGCCGACGGGGATTGGGCACCCGTTGGACATACACTGTCTTGAGTGTGTGCATGTGCTGAGTGGATTGGGCACCCCTCAGCACACAACAAATGGGGAGCATCATACAGATGCAGTGGAGTACAGTTTGACTGCTAAGGTGGTAACGTGCAGGCAATTTGCATACTGCTGATGGCAGGGCAGTATGCAAATTGCCTACACGTTACCACCGCTGATTGCAGCAGTTGTTTGCTTTCAACTGTATGCCACTGCATCTGAACTGCTGTCATAGACAGCTCAGACAGTCATTGGTGCAGTGGGGAAGCGCCTGCAAAAAGGAGCAGGGCATTGGAAGCAGGGTGCCACACCTACAAAAACTCATATGGTGGCACTATGTTTCTTGCACATGCATGCAAGCAAACATAAAAAACACATTTTATGATTACCAACATTCTGTAAAGATTGCTGATGTAACTAGTAGTTTGATTCTGATTCTTTTTTTCTTAGAAAAAGTGAAAAACAGACTGCCCACCACACTGGTGTTACCACACAATCACAGGTTTGTTTACATTCCTTGATCAGCTCCAACTGCATCTTTCCTGGACCTGGGAACAACCACAACACAGTCTAGCCACCTGTGATATACTGTAGTGGGAGTTTAGGATGCTACTGCCTCATGAGTGACTGCACTATTTGGGTGTGTTTCTAATGCTCAGGAAGTCTGCAGTAAGACCAGATCCAGGATTGTAAACAAAAACAAAGTTGTTTATAAATATACATTGCTATGCATTTCAGTTCTGCTAAACAGGGAGACAGACAAAACAAACAGCAACATCAATGACTTTAAGAGAAGGTAAGCAATCATGAAATGTGAGTTTTTACCTAGAAATGATATGATGAAAAACAGGTTGACAGTGTCCCTTTAAATGCCCCTATTTTACTTTTGATACAAAATGTTATTTCCAGTGTAGCGGTACCACTGTGGGGCTGGTGCCGTCCTATTCAAATTTAGTATTGCCATGGATAGAACAAGAATTCATCTTAAACAGTAAAAATCCTTTTCTCAAAAACATATTTACATGGTGCCACTATTTGGATGATGCAACTGCTATATGGATGGGACTCATACAGATGCACTTCAGTTTGCAAATTGGCTTAATGATAATGCCTCGAGACTGAAATTCACTTTCAATATGCACATTAACAATTTAAATTTTGTGTGCCAATGTTTGATTAGTACAACAGAAGGTGCAATTGAAACCCATGGAGTTCAAATACCTACTGCTGGAAATACCTTGTTATTATCCAGTAGTACACATCCCTGTAAAGCAACTGAGGATATCCCATTCATTCAGTGTTTACACCTTAGATGCAACTGTACCAGCTTTGAAAAGTTTCAGGAAGAATCACAGAAATAAGTAACTCATTTTCAAAATAGGGGCTATAAATTAAAACCTTTAATGGAGGCTTATAGAAAGGCAGCCAATATACATAGTAGTGAACTAGTACAGCCAAAGAAAAAACTTTGACAAAAATGACAAAAGAACTAGTCCTTGTACTGAATACAGCTGTATTTCTGGTCATGTGACAGGTATTATCTGTTCTAATTGTAAAATCTTACGAACAGATAAGATTCTTAGACCAGTAATTGGAATGAAGTGCATTACTGCATACAGTAGAGCAGCACATTAAGTAGATATATTAACACACAGCCACTTTACTAATAAAATGCCTACTGATGAAAATAGGAAATTAATTGGATTTTATTGCTGCGGCTCACACTCTGCATGCAAATATGCAGTCAGGGGAAATCTGCTTATCCATCCTGTGTCTGGAAAAGCAGTAGAAATCGGAAACGTTTATAATTGTAAGAATACCTTCATTATCTATGCGACCTGACGCAGCTGTAAAAAAAGTACATATTGGAAAAACTTAGGGAAGCTTTTACAAGAATATTCAAGCATCTAAGATCAGTAAATCAAATGAAATATGATTGTGCAAGCAGAGCAACATTTTAAAGATGCACAAAGTGGAGCAGCTTCCTCTTTCAGTTTCATGGTATTTGATGGTGTACAACCTATGGCACAAGGTGGTGATAGAGGAAAAATTTAGAGCAAATAGAATCTCACTGAATATTTGTTTTAAACACTCTAACACCACAAGGACTTAATGACATAAACCTGATTCCATGTCCATAATCCTATTTATAAATGATAACTGGTGTGTGTCACAAAGTTAGTATCTTAGATTGTTTGACATAAAACTTAAAAGTAATACTTCTCTATTAAATTACTTTGACAGAAAAATTATAATTGCTAGTACAAGCAATTGTACATGATACTAGCTTAATGCTGCTATGGTGTTTTTAAATGAATCCATAGTGATGGGACTCGAACCTGTCTCCACAATGCAGGGGAAATTAAACAATTCTTATTATGATTTATTCAAAAACTAGTAATACATACATCTCCCCTTCCTTGCTATTTTTATGGAGAATTGATTTCGGAGACAAATTATTTAAGGTTTTTTTTTTGGCTAGAATTCACTATTTAAAACTTTTGGGGGAAATAATTGGTAAGTTTTGTATATACTGGTTTTCGTCACTTTTGTCTCTTTTTAAAGGGGCTTTTCTCTTTTTCAGTGCTCAGAATATTAATCAATATAGAATAGTAGTAAATTATATATTATATTATTGTCACCACTTTAAGTTAACCATATGTTAATTATAAATGAATATTTAATAACATTTATGCTAATTGCTCTGAGCATTTTGGGGTTTAAAAGAACAACCCTCTAATGCACACATCACCTCGATGACATGATATTTGCATCACAAAGTTTTGGGTACCTCTGGGTAGGACCTTTGAATCTTTGAAATTAATAGCAGCATCAAGCTTCACTTTATGAAGACCAGGCTCAGCCTTTTGAATCTACATGGCTCTGTGGCATCAAAAGCTGCACTGGACACAGCTGCCTGGGCTTTTAAGTCATTCTGCTACAATATTATATAAAAAGTGAAGCCTCACATCATTTCAATCCAGTTGTATGTGCTCCAGTTCTTTAGTTTTGGACTTATGTCCTCCTTCCCCTCTTGCCCATCCAGAATCCCACCTTGATCCCTTGCACCAGCTATCCCCATCCCAGTCCCCTCCTCCTGATCCTCATATCTCCCCAGCCCTCCTTTTCCCTTTCCTTTCAACTCAGTCCTGGCCTGTCCCTTCCCTCTCCCTTACCCACCACTACCTTTCCTGCTTCACCTGCCTGTTCCATCTCACCTGAACTCTTTCTCGCCTGCCCCCTTTCCTTACCTTCCCCAAAGTCCTTCCTCCTATTACCTCCCTGTGTATCTCACTATCCTTACCCAACCCTCCATATTCCCCCTCTTCCCACCTGTCCAGTGGAAGGAACCTGCTCTGCAACGGCACCTCTGGATGTGCTTCCACTGGACACCCCACCACCTTGCCTTACCCGTCCCCCTTACTATTGTCCACCTCCCCTTCCTGGGCCTTTTTTTTCCCACTTGGGGAGAGGGATCCCAGGGACCTACTTAATCCTTTCATCCTCCCTTCCCCCTGTATTCCCCCTGCTTTGGCACCCTCCCACTTTCTCCATCTTGCCTACCTCAAAGCCCTGCAGCCTCTCTGCCCAAGCATCCCCCCATCTCCAAGAGACCTCCCAGAAACACTGCTACTCCATGCCCCCTGTGTTCTACTATGCTGCCTGCCTCCCCTTCCACCACTGCATGTCCTCTCTCCACATATTAAAGATCTCTTTAATAATGCTCTTAGTTATCCCCTTGATCTTTATGAAGCCATTAACCCTGTTAACCTAGGTCCTCTTTAATAATGCTCTTAGTTATCCCCTTAATCCTTATGAAGTCACTAACTGTTAACCTAGAGGTGGGATGTCTGTAGAGCTGCAACCGTCTACCAGTTACACCCTTATAGTCTGAACCAAAATACCTGCCAGCCAGCCCCAGGTGGGAATGACTTAAAAGCTGCAATTCCCCACTTGTCTAGACAATTAACCCTAGATGCTTCAACTCCACTGATTTCTTAAACTGTGATACAAATGTAAGCTGACCCTAGATAGGGACCATGTGCACTCCCTTGTCTGTAGTACTCTTGTGTGCTGATCCTAGATATGAATTAAGTAACTGGTGGTGGTGGGTAGACTGCGCTATGCTGTGGCAGTGTGTAGCCTTTGTGGTGTGTGGTTTACAATTCCCAGGTTTTTTTTTATTTATTTATTATGCTTTTTGCCACCTACCATAAGCTTATAACCATCACCTGCCTTGCATCCCCGATTGTCATACCCCCACCGATACCTCCAGACTTAACCCTCAGGGTGGGGCCACCACTTCAATCCAGCCCATCTTCACTGGGAGAAGGTGTCAGCAGTGACCGACATTACCACCCTGGATTCCCCCCCTCCCAGGGTGGGGTTCAGGACTGGTCAGTGTGGTGGAACCAAGATAGGTCGGCGGAGAGACGAGGAGCAATGAAGGCCAGGTGGCGAGTGAGCTTCATTATGGTGATATTTTTACCCCCATTAGCAGGGGTGGGGACATGCAATGACATCCAGCATCCGCCCCAACCCTCTTGTTTCAAGGAGCCGGTCACCTGTGGATCCCCCAGCCTCTGCCAGGAGTCCCTCGAGTGCTGGGCACACAACCCCTCCTTCCCCCTCGGAGAAGGAAAGCAGTCCATAGGAAGCTCGATCCTTCTCCCCCTGGCTGGCCTTCCAGTTCCCCGGGTCCGTTCCTGAACCTGGGTCACTGGCATCATGAGCAGAAATCCAATCACTGCACCGGCAGACCAGCCTAACAATTCCCAGATCTATCTGTTAGGGAATGGGAATCTGCACCAGCTCTGGCTTTTTATTTTTCTGTGCCATTAACTTTGCCAAAATGTTTTCTTTTGCACTATATGGCATGCAGCCAGGGGTTGATTTTTAACATTGTTTTACTAGTCCAGGGCCTAGTGAAAATTGACCAGGACTAGTGCAGCTAACCCTCCACTTGTTCGTCTTGACAAATGCAGGTTTTCCATGACTGTTAATGAAGTTAAAAAGTCCCTTCTTTAGCAGGTAGTTCCCAATAGGTAGCACTGAAAAATGAACCTCAGAAGCTCCAATGTGTAGCGAAATTCCAAGTACAATCCAAAAAGCTGGGCTAACCAAGGAAGTACATCACACACCAAACTCTTTGGAAAATGATACAATGTATTAATAAAATGCAGCAGTAGGCACCCCTGCCTCCACCAATGTTTCCACCAAACAATAGCACTTTATCAAGGCTCTAGTCCTTATGCTCATCTCCCTCAGTGTTCCAGATGACCTGGTGTGAATAGCAGCTATTTAAGAGTTGCAGTTATCTGTCAGAGGGGGATCCCACAAAAGACTCAATGTGAGTCATTATTGTTCCATTGGTAGGGCTTTCAGCTAGTGTCCACGCTGCCATCAATGGTAGAGTGCTGTTATGTCAATAGTTTCCAGTGTTTTGACTTGTCTTTATAGGCATGTTTACACTGCCGCCTTTGCAACACACCAACCCATGTACATGGGTTGATGTTAGGGTTGCCACCTTTGGATGAGGCAAAAACCAGATCCTAAGCTCCGCCCCCAGCCCCACCCCTTTTCATGACTCATCATGCATTGCTTCTCCTAGAAAGCCATTTGTTCTATCAATAAAAAACACTCAAAGCAGTAGTTCAACAAAAATGTTACCTGTTAAATTTACTTTCCTAGTTTCTTCCTAGTCATTCATTTACTAATGTATTTATTTATTGACATTGGTTTACCAGACAAACATACAGAGATAAAAAAAATCTCATTTACAGATATGATCTGGAAGGAGACAAGGGACATACTATAAATAGCATACACCAGTATACATGGTATATAATAACATATAATAAAGAAATTGTTTTCTGTAATGTGTACTTTTATCTTTTTCTGGATCCATTCCCTGTTCATATCCAAAGTACTATTTCAAAGCCAAATAAGTGGCCATACATTTTTCTTGAGGAAAAAAAAATAAGTTTAAACATTTAAAAATGCCTAAATTCTTTTAGAGTTTAAAATATTTACCAGCAAATGAAAGTGGAAGACAACTGGCTCTGTTACTGTTACTAAAGGTGGGGGCAGCAGTGCTGCTCTGCCACTTTAAGATGCAATGGAAAGATTAGGTTAAGTAAGTGCTAATGGTCTTAATGGCCATACTTTTCACCTCCTAGGCTGACTGCTTTCACAAACAAAGGGCTATATTGACAACATAACTTGTTTGTAACCTGGACATGTAGCTGAAAGAATGAATGGTATGACAACATTTGTTTGAAAAGCATGTGAGTACTCAAAATGGCTCAAAAACCTGACCAGCACAGAGCAAAACTGGATTACCTGACAGGGACCCTGAAAACCTGATCACCAGGTAAAAAACCTGACAGGTGGCAACCCTAGTTGATGTGCTACAAAGGCGACTGTGTGGACTCTTACCCAGTCATGGTAGGTGTCCCTCAGATCCTCCTGCTGAATTGAGGCAGCAGCAGGAACTTGTATTGAAGCAAGTATCTTTGTAAATATGCTGTGCTGCTCACTCTGATGCAAAGCAACCACACCCGGAATTCTCTACTGCTTCTCATAAGTCTCTCTGCCGGCACCAGAAAGTGCTAAAGAGATTGACGTGTGCTTCACTACTTTGTTCGCAGCACAGGTGTTCCATCACTGTTAATATATATTCTGGTACAATAAAAGTTGAGTTACAGTTTTATTCCCAAAGGTCAGTGTGTCTTCTTTATTGCCTGCATGGGTGAGGGGCTGGTCGATTTGGGGCCACAAGTTTGTGGGATTTTCAGACAGACATCACACAACCCTTTATATTGATACAAACGGGTGCATTAATATAGCAGCTTGCATTATTTTAAATTAGATGGAGGCTGGCCAAGGAGCTGAGCAGATGGATCTACCAGTCACTGTTTTGTGGGGAGGGGGTTCCATTAGACACCAGGGACTCTTTCTGGCATGTAACCAGGATAATCCTGATACATAATGGGTAGAGGAAGGGCTGTACAAGTAGACCCCAAATGTCTTCTTGACATGGGCTGGTTAGAGGAAACACTAACAATCAAGACATTTGACTCCTGACAACACCTGCAATAAAAGGGGTCATCTTTTCCATACTGCTGCCAGCACATCTTTGGTCTACTGTTTCTGCTCCTCCCTGCTGCTGCCACTCCTTGCATCCACTGTTTAGGTTCCATGGACTATATTTCCCAGTAGGTTACTAATGCAGAGTGTCTCAGCTGGATCAGAAAACAGTGAAGTCTAAAATATTTACTGCAAAATAGATTTGGGTCACAAATGAAAATTTAGTCCGACACCCCATGTGAAATTCTTGCCAAAGGTGGTTTCTGAATTCCAGCTAAATCAGGTCTTGATACTGCCTGCATTGAGAAAATGCACCACACACTTGATGTCCACATGGCCTTTGTTTTATTACCATGAGGGACTGTGGCAGAATTTTGTGGTGCAGCTCATCAACTGTTTGTTCGCAACTAAAAACATCCTTAGACTGCATAAAAAGAGGGGAATATGGTTCTCACAGAGGTTTGTAACTATATGGAACAATCTCCCCTTGGAAATTGTTGGAAGCAGAAATACAGAAGAATTTAAGACTAAATTGGATCAATATTGTTTGGGAAATAAGGGCTACAGCTAAACAGAGGAGGACAGCAGCAAAAAGGCAGACTGCCCCTCCATGCTCGAAAACAACCTATGTAACCCAATGTTAAAATGGCATTAGACAGACCATCAGTCAAACAGACCACTGGCAGGTGTATAGCATCCTGCATTGATCTGTGTTACATATTGATGGAGAAGGAGCTGCCTAACACGTTGCTCACTCCACCAGCTGTATTGCTGCATCTGTGGTTGCTGCCAAGTACATCCCTACTGCAGAGCTATGCAGGGCTGTTACCTGGTCTAATGCACACGTAATTATATCCCATTTCAGCATTTACATCCTTGGTCACCAGAATGCTGCTTAGGGGTCCTCAGTCCTCCAGTCTCATTTCTTTTAAAAACTTGGGGTATGTGCCATGTGCCTTGGGACTACTAAGTGTGAAGAGTAATCTAAATCTAGGTTGTTTGCTGATTGTTTTGGTCCTCATTCCTTCAGTCTCTCTTTGTTTAAAAAATTGGGGTGTTCACATTGCCCCCTCCTCCTGGGTACTGTTGAGTCTGCCTAAGTGTGGATAATGGTCTAAGTCTATGTATGGTAGTTAGAAGAATAGATTACTTATCTGTAACCATAGTTCTACTACTGGCATTTATTTTATACCCACATGATCTAAACAGTGTCTCCCAGCAAGGCTTACTTTTGATACCAGTTTCCAGTATGCAGATTGGAGAGCAGTGGAGGCAGATCCAAAGGACCGCATAACTGGGTGTTAGGATGAGTATGGCTTGAAGACTGCTTCTGGTGATCGAGCATGCCCAGTGGAAAACTGCCTAAGTGTTCATGTGAAATGAATACTAGTAGTATAACTATATTTACACATAGATAACCTATACTTACTCAACTTGTAACAATTGTTTTATAACTGGTATTCTTTTTACATTCATATGTAACCCCCCTCCCCAAGTGTTACTTTAATATCCCTTTAAGAGTGTACATTGACCTCTAGGGTGATGCCAGTTTCTGTACCCTTGGAGGACTAGGTCAGCTGGTCTACCTTGGCATTCCAAGAGGGAGGAGTCAGTTTTCTCTGCTGAAGGGCAGGGATTGCTGAGTAAGAGTTGGTGGGAGATGAACTACTGATACACAGTGTCAGTTTCCACTGCCCTGTAAGTTTCTTTATAGAGCCTGGTGTCAAGAATAAGTGCCCAATAATGGCAGTGGCCATCTTCTACAGCCTCTGAAAGGGGGTGCCCCTCACCAGTAGGAGGAAACCCCATCTGATAAAGAAGAGAAAGGTCTGTCTGTAAGGAATTTGGTGCCAGAGAGTCCAGAGGGCAAGCTATCTGAGGTGATGTTCATCCTTTGTTAAAATATGAAGTGACTGTGTTTGGCACTCAGCAGTGCCCTCCCTCCTCAAGAAAGGTATGGCATCTAGCATGATGCAGAATTCCTGTCAGCCAGCAGGAATTTACCTCAGAGAGCACTCAATGTGGGCTGGATTGCCAAAATTAGAAGCTGTGTGGTGCCCACTTACACCTCAGCTATGCCCCGGTGGGTACAGTGTCTGTGGTCTCAAAGATAAAGAAAAGAGTATGAAAGGTAAAAATGGATATGTCTTTTTGGGGATTACAGTGTGTGTCCCTGAAAGTTTGCACAGGATGGAGTTAGTGCCAGTCTCTGCCAGCCACTGAAGCTGCAAAGTAGCCACGTGGCTAGCAAATGTCAAAAATGGACTAAAAGAAGCCTGTGGACTTCCCACCCAAGCTGCAGAAGTGAGGGACTATGTGAATCTATGTACCCCTCGGGCCCATGTACTGAAATTAAAGTACTCCACTGGGGTTGAAGCCAGCCCAGAAGAAAGTGAACAGTTAATGGTCCATCTGTAGTGCTGTGGAAAAACGGACTGTGCCAGCTGAAGAAGGTGCCATCTTTAACTGAGCTCAAGTGGAACAATAAAGGATCCCGTTTGTTTTACATATCCTATTTGGACATTTGTTGTGTTTCTGCTTCCAAGTTCTGCTAACCCATTTTACTCTGTAGCTTTGCTAGCCCTGCCAGGTGTTGTGGGAGCCTTTGAGGTCACCTCAATGCTCGGGAGATCAAGTAAGCGAATTTGCAGTTTCTTGTGTGACTTTACACATACAAACCTACTTGATCTCCTCTAGCTACTAGCCCTTATTGGTTATCTGTTGGAAGGGCTGCTTCTTAGTGTTGGTGTGGGGGGGGCTAGGAAGTGTGTGCATGTGTGTGCGTGCACTTCAGCAGTGACACTGTAATGTTGTTGATGCAGGGTCTTGGTCTGTGTGCTTTGCTGTCTACAAAAGGCAAAAGAAACCTCCGGTGCACTTACAGTGCTATAGTAGGAGACACCTGGAACTCCAGCTCATCTGACTACCTGGTTTAAAAATAGTGTAGCTGATGCCAGGAGGAAAAAATGACTGTGTACAGGGAGTCAGGAAGAGATTTAAAGCATGAGAGATTAGCAATATTTCAATAATGAGGAAACTTTGGGCTAAAAGGATCCCTAATTGATAAAAAATCAGCACAGCTGGGCATGAGGAAGTGGCAACAGCCATGAAACTGTCGCCCTTTATTAAGTGTGGATGAAACATTGAATAGAGCAGTTCTTTTTGCTGAAGAAACCATCAGTGTGAAGTGGCGTTCATCCTTACTTCATTCATTTTCTAGACTGGATTGCCTTATTTTTTAAGGATGACCCAATGATTAGTAATTATACTTGCATACATATAGGGCAACCTGAACCTGGAACTTTTTGTACTACTCAAGGGTGGGAATAGAGTAAAGCCCCCAAAAGTACTACAGGTTACACAAGCACCAAATACCCCATCGCTATTCCCCAAATATTGAACTGGTTCTCACTTCCCAGGCATGAAAAACTTTTTATAACACTTGTCACCAGTTTGGGAAAGTTACAAGTCTAATAATCCATCCTGCTGTGCATAAATGCTGGATTGCTGTCATAACAAAAAATACAAAAAGACCACTCTGAACCTAGGCTGGTGCAAGACTTAATGGTAATATGCATTCAGAAAGAACAGCACTCAGTTACCCAGTAATAACGTCACTCCTAACAGTTGCAATGCCAAAGTGACTAACAATATCGACATTTCATACCAAAAGTGACATGTTGTCAAGAGATTATCTTCAGATAATGTGTCCCTTTTGGTGTGACACATCGAGACCTTTTTATACCTCACTGCACATGGGCTGGCATTTTAACATTTTGTAATTGCCATTTTATAAGTATATTTATACAACAGGCGTGGGTTAGATTTTTACCACAGTATCACTATCTCACAGTACTGTGAAGATATTGATGCTGTCTTGCAAGTTTATATGTCACAGTGGAATACAGAACCACTCAAAGAGCAGCTTTAACAATGTTGATGACTTCACAATAGCTAGGTGCGGCACTGAAGACAGCAGATGTGAGAGGCTTTTGGTCCTTTTTCCTTTCTATCATTATTTCACTAGCACAGTTCACATTTAGTCCTTTTTCCTTTCTATCATTATTTCACTAGCACAGTTCACATTTAGTTCTTTTTTCCTTTTGTAGCTTTTTAAAATTTTTTCACAAAATTACCTAAACACCTGAATCAAATATGGCATGGGTTAGAGTGAAACAGTCAAAATACATTCACTCACTATACTTCAGCTCTTCTGACCTCACTTGTGGCTTCTCTACTTGTGAAGTCAGAAGGTCAAGTATAGCTTGTGAAGATATATAGATACATAGATACATAGACAGTGTCAGCAGATAAGGGCCTACGGCCCACCCAGTCTGCCCATTTGAGCTTGTAAGTTCACTTTATGTTTTCCTAGAAGTCTGTTGCCCTTTACCCCTGACCTTCAGAATTCCTTTATGTCTATTCCGTGCATTCTTAAATCCTGTGATTGTTTTAGCCCCCACCACTTCCTCTGGCAGGGTGTTCCACTTGTCCACCACCCATTCTGTGAAGAAATTCTTCCTCATGTTTCCTCTGAATTGTCCTTCCTCCAACTTCATCCCATGCCCTCTTGTCCTGGAACATCTTTTTTGCTTAAAAATAGTGTATTCCTGCACCCTATTCCTCCCTGTAAGATACTTGTCTGTCTCTATCATATCCCCTCTCTCCTCCAGGGAGTACATGTTCACATCCTTCAACCTGTCCTCATAGGACTTGTGATGCAATCCATGTACCCTCTTTGTTGCCCTCTTCTGAACCTTCTCTACCCTGTAATAGTTGTACAATCTCACTCCCACCCATGTAATACCATATATATATATATATATATATATATATACAGTATATGAATGCATGCTATGGGCTGATTTAAAAAAATGCAATTTCTTTTCAAGTGTGTGGGTGAAGTACCATGATGGTTGATTGACAGAGGCATAATGGAGTAATGAAAGTCTTGCCCTCTCACAAGTGATGAGAAATTGCCTATTTGAAGTCAAATTATTGTATAGTCACTATACACGGCAGTACTTTACAAGCTATATTGTTTGAATTTTCCATTTGCTCAATAATTTTAATTTGTTTTTATTTGATTTTAACATCTGGCTTAAGTACTGTTGACAGTAACCTTAAGAATATCCATTCTGTCAACAGTAACAGAAACCAGTTTTTTTGTATAATTTCTTTTATTGATTTTAAGAAGATTAAAAGAGTAAAACAATACAGTTAGACATAACAAATTTCATTAACACTACAAACCAGTCAACTAAAAACATACAACCAAACCATGTGTGTGTGTGAGTACTGTGTACGCATGCATACATACATACATATGTACGTATGTACGTACATACACACACACACACACACTCACACACAGCCCATACATGCATGGTGACACAGACAATAAGATGGCTCAACAGACACTGAACCTGTATTAAAAATATATTGTCTCAATAATAATAATATAGTATTTTTATTTTCAAGGCACCTTTCAAAAAGCCAAGGTGCCGTACAAGATAAAATCAAACAGTTCAGATAAATAAACAATCATTAAAATCAAACAATACCATAAATATAATGACATTATAATAAAATTATGACTTAATACATACACAGAGGCACTCAACACCATAGACCAGACAAACGTCTGCACACAAGCACTGTGTTTGCCATGGGAAAGAACACAGCATGTGTGCAAAAACATTTGTGGGTTCTTAGGTGATAAGTGGTTCTCTGCATAAATTCATTCATTAAAATTCATTCATTAAAGAGTTGCTTTATCCTACCACCAAGCCCTTGTCTTTCTCACACAGGTCCACAGTCTGGTGAGCCACTCTTCTGTGGCATACTCATGTTGCAGACACCTCCATATGTAGATCCCTTGAGACGTCTTTGTGCTCTTGGCTTTTTAAATGTAAACAGAACCATCCCACATATGTGAACATCCCCTTGCTTTGATGAATGATTTTGTAACTCTGCACTGCCTTAGTGTGGTGACTTCACTTTAAGGGAAGGCAAATGTGAGTTGCCTACAGGTGTCACTACATTAAGGTGGTGTGGAATTACCAGTGAGTTACTCTTTTTTATTATTTAGCATGCTTTTTCCACCTTGGTCAACTGGCCCCCATTAGTCCAATCCCACTCACCAAGCCCCATCACCCAATTTCCCCAGGACTTACCACTCCTCTTCATACATCCCAGCTTACCCACCAGGGCATTGCTGTTGTGAGGTGGGAGCTCCCCCCCCCCTCAACAGAGACTTGATTTGTCAGCGATGTGTGGCCTGTGGTAAAGGGTGGTTGTTTTACTGCAGCAGCAGCTAGCAGTTTTCCCACAGCCACATTGGATGCTGAGAAGAGCTCCCAACAAGTGTGCACACGTGTTAGAGCACATTGGCATTCTCCCTCCCAGATCCTTGGGTAAGCTTGCTCCTCTGTCTGCGCTCACCCAGGTGGCAGTAATGTAGTGCAAACCGCACCCCCTCTGCACTCCCTCCCTCTTTCTCCGTGGTGGAGTGTATCATCTGAAACATTCAGAAAACCTCCCCACCCAGCCCTCTGATGACTCAGGCTTGTTTCCAAATGCGGGACATCAGCATCTCGAGTGGTAGTGCTACCTCTGTACCTGTGGGATACTCTTTGATGTTTCTTAACCAATGTAGTTTTTTAATGTGGTCAGTTTGGTACAGGACAGTAACAAAAAAAGTACAACCAACAACTCAGTTAAAAAAATCACAGTGTTTTAATTGGAAGATTTACTGGTCTGACACAGTTGTTTGCATGCATCCACTTTATTAAATGGAACCTTTTGTAACAGTACATTGTATGCATTTCAATAACAAACACTACATTCAAAAAGAATATGCATATTGTGCTTTGTATCTCTATTGTGCTCTACTGAATTATTGTGCATTCCAACCCTCCAGTAACATAAATAACACAATACATACTCAACACACATTCAGTTGGGAATGAATGCCCTATGGCCAACAAAAACATTGCTTCATGTACTAAGTGCTTACACAAGAAATACATTTGCATTAAACACGACAGTCTTGTGCAGTATTTAAGCAATAAGGCATGACAAGGTGTGTGTTATCATGTAATAATGTCACTCCTGGGGTGGGTTGAAGCATAAGGTAAAGCTGAGTGCTTCCACCACCCCAGGAACGATGTTATTACACAATAACACACCTCGGAGTGCCTTATTTCAATTATACAATGGCTCGATGTTATACAAAATAAAAAAAATTAAAAATGTTTTTAGTAGATTTTTTCATGTTTCTGAAGAGACAACAGTGATCAAATGATCCGATAAATCAATACAGTGATGTTATTGTGTAATAACATCACTGTCTTAGGCACCCACTGACCAATCAGAATACAGGAAGTTTACTTGCCATTGTATAATTATTGGTATTGCACTTTATTAAAATTAATGCGCTTCCTCGTTCACAGCTACAACAAATGGCAGATAAAAACTAATACATGTGCTGCCCAATCCATCAACACTGCACCACATTGAATTATATGAGTAACATTTTTCAAATGTACACAGACATAACACGTGTTACCCACAGTCCCCAACACCAAACCACAGTGAATTCAAAGAATCGTTTTCCAAATGTACACAAATATGTCACACGTTACCCAGTCCCCCCACACTGCACCACCCAGAACATACCACATGTGCTACCACACGCCCACAGCACTACACCACAGTGAACCATGAATAATGCAAAATGTCAGTCATCTACATTTGGAAAAGGTAACCGCACTTACGGTTATAGTGTGAAAAATGAATGTGCATGCCCAGGTTAGTTCTCTCCCATAGTCAAGTGGTTGGCCTCGTTGCTGTACTGTCCATGAAATCCACAGCATGGAAGTAAGGGTATTGATGCTATCAAAACTGAGTGTGTCGGTGGTGGAGCATCACTACCTTGGTCACATGACATCAGCTCCTGCAGCACAAGTCACTCATCTTCCATTCGTTTGTTTTCCATCCGCCTGTTATAGTTCATACACCATTCTTTTGCTGTCAGGAACTGTTTGTCTAGCTTCTGTACGTATTTAATGAACTGTTCTGCCACCAGTGCCAATGTTGTCTCAGCTTGCTTTTTTCACATGCATGTACTCATGACAGTTGTGTGGTCCACGCTACCAGTAGCCAGTTATGAGTTAGCCAGTCATTGCAAGTATTCTGTGACAAACCCTCATTACAAACAGGAGTGACCTGATTGTTCCTCACTGTGTGTCACATCCTCTACGTCTTCACCAGACTTATCTGCTTTGATTGGTTAATTGGCACTACTAACAAGTACAGTCAGCTCAGTAGCCACTTGAGTGCCAAGTATAGCATCCAGTTCTGAGTGGAATAGGCACTGCATCCAAGCAGTATAGTCTAGACGAGGTTAGAGGAACAAGGTGTGAACGAGCTTGATACATCCAGCAGACCAGACCTGAGTTTGATTCTCACAATCTCCACTTGCATACTGTGTGACTCTGACCAAGTCACTTAACCGCCCAGTGCTCCCAGGTCGCCCCTGAAAACAGGCACTTGTGCCTAGTGGGCCTTACTCAGTTACCAAAGACTAAAATAAAAAATTAAAAAAGTCTACTGTGGTTATTGTCATCATGCAGCATATACACCTTGACTTTAGTCCCTTGATATGGGTTCTGCACTGTCTCCATGCACTCAGACCCTTGCTCATGTCATTTCTGAGTGATTTCTCTGTAGATATGCATGATTTTCTGCTGTCTGTTGAGCACCAGTTGTATCTGCTACTCTCCCCAAATGGCAATGAAGCACCTTGTCCCCTCCTCTTCCTAGTTGGAGCTGCAGTGCTCACAGACCATCCTTAAAAACATGGCTGAAAAGGTTATCTCAAGACAGTTTTTTGAGGGGGTTGGGGGCATCAAAACCTATTCGAGGTTCCAAAGACTAGCACAACCTGTGCAAACACCACTGGGCTCAACTGCACTTTTAGTTATTTATTTATTTAACAATTGGTGAGTGGGAGAGGCACACTGAGCCAAGGCTTGTTTCCAGGTGCGACCCGGGGGAAAGTGAAAGGGAAAAACACAATAATAAAGAACCACAAACCAAGCTGAATAATGATAATTACAACACAATGACATAAAGTGCATAAGTCGTAGAGCAAATAAACAGTAATGCTAAACACTGTGACAGGATGTCCAGTAACTAGCATGCTGACTCCAAACAAGTGTGCAAATAAGGTACATTTAAAAGTGCAAGGGAACCTGCGTTTAGGGATGCTGAGCCAGTACTCATAGGTGCAGTCAGAAATGGTAAGTAAGGCTTAAGGAAGAGGGTAGGCAGGAACAAGGGGAGGAGGGAGAAGTTTTAGTTGGTTTCTAATGGAGTGAAGGCAGGGAGAGAGATGGATGGAGGATAGTAGATGACTACAGAGTGAGGGATGGCAGTATGAGAAAGCAGATTTTCTAGCTGAGAAGTGTGTGAGGGAAGGGAGAAAGTGCACGGTCCCTGGAGCACCAAGAATAGGAGGAGGGGGAAGGGATGTGGGAAATGATATGGGAGAAATACATGGAGAGGGACCCAAACCAGTATTTATAGATGAGAGAAGCACAGTGGACCTGGCGATGTGTAGGGAGTGAGAGGATGGATAGGGAGGAATAAAGGGAGCAGTGGTGGATGTGAGAGGGAAAGTTGGCAGCAAAGCAGCAGAAGGAGTTGCTGAGAGTGTCCATTCTGGCCAAGGTGGTAGAAAGGGCAGTGCCATAAATCACATCCACATGGTTGAAGATGAGGGAACCATTTTTGGTGACTAACTCCAGGCAGACCAGTGGAGAGAGGCATTCCTTATTGTGGTACAGGGCTCCAAGTTTGGGGTGGAGTATATCATGGATGACACTGATGTGAGCTGAGAAATGAAGTCTGCTATCTAGCCACACTCTGAGGTACTTGAAGGTTGGGACACCTTTAAGCTGGGAGCCATATAGCATGGAGAAAAGAGGGAGGGAAGGGAGTAGTGCCAATTTCTGTCTGGTACCAATGGTCACAGACACATATTTTTTGTGCTGCCCTGAGCTGGTTGGCCTGAAACCAGCACAGAACATTGTGAAATTCATACTGGAGTGAGACTTCCACAGAAGCAGTTGAAGGACCAGAGGTGTAGGGGACTGTGTGATCAGCATACATGTGAATATGTGAGTTGGCACAAACAGAGGGGAGGTCATTGAGGAAGATCAAGAATAGGGCTGGACCCAGGATGGAGCCCTGTGGGATCCCAGCCTGGATAGAGAGTATTGGGGACAGTGCAGCTCCTACCTGTACTGACTGTTGACAGCCCATAAGATAGGATTGGAACCAGTGGAGAGCAGGGGCTGAGAGCCCAGCAGTACTCTGCTTATCCAGGAGGAGAGAATGGGACACCAAATCAAAAGCTTTGGCCAGGTTGATTAAAATGGCTGCTGTGGTGTACCCCGATCCATCACTGAAAGGATGGAGTTAGTGACCCTAAGTAGGAATGTGAAAGGATGGAGTCAGTGACCCAGTAAGTAGGGAGGCATTGGTGGAGTGATCCTCCTAAAATCAGACTGGAAGGGGATGAGGAAGTTAGAGGAGTGGAGGCATTCTGCAGTCCATGAGTCGACCAGTTTCTCTTGTAACTTCACAAGAGAAGGGAGGAAGGAGATTGGGCAGATATTGTCAGCATTGGATGGATCACTCCCTTAGTGGAGGGGGAGGACCTTGGCAAACTTCCAACTTTCAGCATGATTACATGGTGTGGTTCATGACTGGTGGCTGTGGCACTTCGGTACATGCCAAAGTGCTTCCATGGCCCCCGATCATTCATCACCAGGAGCATTATGCAGTATCATATCTGAAGAGAATGCAACAACCCACTCAGTTTGGTGATGGTCAGCATGACCCAGGGATGACTAAGCCTCCCCCCCCAGCACAGACTACCCATCAAGACACACCACACACACACACACACACACACACACACACAAAATCGCCTGACCTTGCTCCACCCTACGGGGGGGGGGTGACTGATTGTGTGTTTAATACCACTGTAACTTGGACCACTGTGTGGCCCCTGCTGTTGGAGGGGCAGATGATTGTGTGAGTTTGTGTGTAGCGATCAGTGTACCAGATATTTTATGGCATTCAAGAGTAACTGTACTCACAATTTGTGACATTAGGTGAGTAAAATATCATGTTGATGATTAAGGGCTCTAAACCTGGAAAACCAGCTCCTTTTGAAGGATCAATGGAAAATTTCTAAGGGTTGGGATAAGTATCAGTACTCAGGCCAGTACTCATCTTATCTGGAGCACTGGCAGTGATGGTCCATTGCCACTATGACGTGACTTTAGGAATTGTGGTCAGAGCTGAGCAGAGGGCTGATTGTGTGTGTGTGTGTGTGTGTGTGTGTGTGTGTGTGTGTGTACCCTTAGCAAATGTGACACAATGGCAACATCATGGCACCACAATGGCAACACAGTGGTGAGCTACAAAATGTGCAATGGTACTACCCAGTTGTACCATGGTTGTACTAAGGTAGTTTAAATTTTGATTATTTTTGTTGATATGGTAGGACAGTGGTACAATGGTATCACAATGGAATTGAAACAAACCACTGTGATACCATGAAAACCTTAATGGCAGTACAATGCTAATCACAGTGGTATTGCAATGGCAAATGAGTGGTATTACAGTGGTATTCCGAAGAACTTTTTGTAAGGGTATGTGTGTCCATATGTGTGTGTGTGTGTGTGTATGTGTGTCTACCCCATCAAGGCACACAGATACACACAACTGGCTCCCCCAGCATGGACCATGCAATTGCCCAAGCTGCAGTGGTAGACACCCATCACAACACACACACACACACACACTCGGCTGTGCCGGCACCACAGTTGGGGGAGGGAGGTAGTTTGTGTGCATGTTGTTGTGTATAGTGATGGAGCAGTGCCACTGCAACTATAGGCATTGTATGGTATGTGCTTGGGATGGATGGTCTGATTGTGTGTGTGCCCCATCAAGAGACACACACACACATACACACACACACACACACACTTGAGCCCTCCAATACGGAACATGCAATGCCCCATGTTACAGAAGCATACATCCATCACCAAGACACCACACATACACAAACTCTGCCCCCTATCCTTACCAGGCCCCCCTCCTTCACACCAACACAGATCACTTGTGGATGGCAGGACCAATATTGTGTGTTCATGTGTGTATAGTGTGTGTGTAGCATGTGTGTGGTGTGTGTGTGTGTATGCGCGCGTTTCCCATCAAGACACACAAACACACTCAGTTATGCCCCCACACCCACAAGCCCACATGGCTATAGGAAAATCTTACTAACCTGATAAAAAAATCTACCAGCATTCAGTTAGTTGACTGGTGCCAATTTCGTCCACTACACATGCAAAATCAGCCACCTTTTCTTCCAAGAAAACGCATCCCCACCAGAATGGACCACTTGTAGATTTTTTTACATTTTAATTTTTAATTTAGCATTTTTGGCCAGGAAAGACCCACTGAGCTGAGGCTTGTTCCAGGTGCATCCTGGGAGGACAGGAAAGTTAAGTGACTTGCTCCTGGTCACACAGTATGCAGGTGGTGGCTGTAGGATTCAAACCCAGTTCTCCAGGTTTGCAGCTCGGTGCACACCAGCACTGATTGTTTGTGGATGGCAGCTCCATTACTGTGTGTTTATGTATGTACAGTGATGTGTGTCCCATCAAGACACACAAGCACACATAATTGAGCTCCCACCCCTGCAAGTCCACTGGGCTAATAAAAGGAAAATCTTACTAGTCTGATAAAAAAATCTACCAGCATTGAATAGTGGGCTAGTGCCAGTTTCGACCTCTGCTATCCACCTCACGCAGAGCACTCTTTCTGTAGTTGGATTGTCCCCCCAAGGCCCTGGACAAGCCTTCACCACAGCAGACCACCCTCTCTGCAGCTAACCTACCCCCCTGACCTTCTCAGTCTCACTTTTATCATAGATGTGATGGTATGTACTAAAAAATAAATGTAATTTTCTTTATATTTCTGCCATTGAGGATAGGTAATTCTAGGAGGCTATACAGGCTGGCAGTGCAAGGCAGCTAGGAAGATAGGTAGTGCATGGAGGTCATAGGGAGGGGCAGGCACTGCAAAGAGGAAAATGGGGGTAGACAATGCATGAGGGCTACAGGGACAGGCAATGCAAAGTGCACAACAGGTACTGGCAATGCAAAGGTACAATGCACTCAGGCAATGCAAATGAGGCAACAGGAACAGGCAGTGCAAACGAGACAATATTGACAGGCAATTTAATGAGGCAACAAGAACAGGCAATGCAAAGGGGACATAGGGGTATGCAAGGGTGTATGGGGATAGACAATGCAAATAAGATTAGGGGACATAAAAGGCACGGTTGTGGCTGTACCACTACAGCTTACTTACCTTAAGAATCATAAGAATCATAAGAATTTTCACAGGTACATGTAGCATAAGCCATTTGCTGACCTGCACATTTTTAATCTAATATTGATATCTTTCTTCAATGTAATAATCATCCAGTGATCATTTAAATTGGTCCATAGAAGTAAAAGATACTACGGTCTCAGGTAGTTCATTTCATCTGTTGACCACCCTTTGGGAATACCAGTTCCCTCTGTTATTCTTTTTATAGGCTTCGCCCATGAGTTGGAACCCATGCTCTCTAACTGTTCTTGTGCAATTTCTAGCACTCAAGCTCATGCATTCCCAAAGATCACCCTCTCTGTGTGTCCTATATACCATACACATATCACCTCTATGTCATCTGTACCTCAGGGAGTACATACCCAAGTGTCTCAACCTCTCTCTCAGACCATTAACCATCCATGTGGCCCTCTTCTGCACCCCCTCCAGTCTAGCAACATCCCACTTCAAGTGTGGCACCCAGAAGCTACCACAGTACTCCAAATGGGGCACACCAATGCGGCATACAACGGCATCAGCACCTCATGCTCCCTACTCCTGATAGTCCTCGCAATAGCACCCAATATACTGTAACTCCATTTTGTTACCTGCTTACATTGCTCTGTGAATTGTTGTCTATCAAGATACCCAGATCTTTCTCTATACCACTCTCTTGAAGATGGTGTCCATGTAATATATAAGGGAATCTGTTATTTTTGATCCCAAGTACATAATCCTGCACATTGACATATTGAACCTCAATTTTTTGTCTTCTGCTATATTTGCCAACAAGTCTATACTTTGTTGGAAGTTGGTCGCATCCTCCTTATTTGTAACCAGTGCCCCAATCTTAACATCATCAGCAAACTTTGATGACCAAGTTTTACCTGTTCCTGTTACAAAGGCTATTAGTATGTTAAAAAGTGTTGGACCGAGAACTGAGAACCGAGAACCGAGCCCTGCGGTGCCCCACTATCTACAGGCATCAAAGTTGATGCAAAGCCCCTTAAGCAAACTCTCTGTCTCCTAATACCCAGCCAAGATGTTATACACTGTAATAGTAACTTAAACACCTTGCACAGATAAGAGATTCTTACCTGGGTCCTGGGAGCCTGGGATTGGGGTATTGAGGCAAAGTCCAGTTGTACCTGTAAAAGAAGAATACCAATGGAGTCACAAAGGATCCATAGTGCTTTGGGAACAAAAAATGGACTGATAGGGAAGGTTAAACATATAACAATATTTATCTAATATGCAAGGGTCTGTGTCCTCCTGACAGACTGGGGTCAGCATCCTGTCAGACTTGTAGAAACAGGACAAATTTGCTTGAAACTCCTCTTATCTTGGGGTTAATGTCTCCAAATGTTTAGGGATTTCTAATACCGTGGCAAGAATGGACCGCATTCTTTAGCCAGGGCGTATTCAAAACTCAAGAAATTAGTACTACAGTGAATGGCTCCTAATGATGTATTACTTTTTGATTTTCAATTGACTTTTGTGGCACGTGCATGTGCACAGTATGAGAATGTCATCCACTTGTAGTGACTTTGAGCACCACCTGTGTTATTGCCAGCAAACATGGTATAAATACATTCACTTACATGAATCCTTTAAGTAGGGGGTTCAGCCACCAGCAAAAAAAAAAATAAATAAATCACTGCTGATGTCAGCGGAACTCAGCCGCATGACATTCTAAAAAAATCTTGAATTTCAAGTCACTCTATTCTTCATTACTAAAGATATTTACAGGAACACTGAAGAAATTCTTCTGTAGCTAAGGCTTATTCCAGAGCTAAAGCCGTAATATCCTACTCGTGACAGCAGCACAGCTTTTCCACAGTAATGAACTGTGATGGCATAATCAGGGGGACTTAAAAGAACACTGTCTACTTTTAGCTGACTTTTTAGCCCCCTTTAAAAATGATACCTGCACAAATCTCTGTCATTGTGTAACATATACAGCATGTTTGTTTGGCACAAAATGAGCATTTACAGTAGAGATGTTTTTTCATTGTTTGTATTGTTTACCCATCCGGACCTTATCCTGGGTACACTGCCTGCTGCAGCACATGCACTGCTAAGATGGCCACGCAGCGCATGTAAACTTACACATGGTCTAGTTTTTTGGTTTTTTTTGAAAATTGTCAACCAAAACAATTTTCTAACAGATGTCAGTCTCCTGAGGACAACAAAGTTACTCTGCTACCAAAATGAGTTTTCTAATATATTTAATTCTTTCTTTGCAATTTAAATCTGTGACTCCTGCCATGTGATGCTAATGCACATGCCCAAAGTTCAAAGGGGGCTAAAAAAATCAGCGAAATGCTAATAGTGTCCCTTTAGGTTTCAGATTAAGTTTCAGCTGTAAGTGAACTGCAACGAACAAAGATCCAGTTTAAACATAAATAAATAACAAAATGGCTCACAAACAAACTTTTTTTGGTTTTAATAGTTTGCAAAAGAGATCTGCAAATGCCAACTGATTTATTTATTTATTTTTGTTCCTTGGTGCATCTCTTTAAAATGCAATGTTAAGCATCAATTCTGACTTGTGATTGGCTGCTATAGCTCTTGCTATAGCCTGAGAACTACATATCCATGTTTCAATTGTGCCCCCACAAGCCCGCAAGGCTAAAGGAAAATCTTACTAGCCAGATAAAAAAGTCTACCAATATACAAATGTCTGCCACTCTGCCATATTGCTCCAATTCATTCATTCTGGCTGAGAACTGGTTGTTACAGGTTTAGCAATATCCTGCGACCCATTCATCTGTTTGTGATGAATCAGAATTATGATTTCTTCAGTGTTAATCATGTTGCCCTCATTATGCATCACTTCTGACCTCTAAATTGTCTGGTTGCCACAACAGCTTATCAGTTGTTAAACTCTGAGGTTACTTTTTAAATGCACACAGTCCAGCCCCCCCCCCCCCCATGTGGAATACATATTTTTACCTACGTAATTATAACTTCAGTTTTAAAGTTACACTGTCTTATTTGTAATTGCATGCCCCGTGAGCTAGTAATAAAACAAGTCAAGTTATAAAATTTATATTTTTATAGAGATAAATAGTTTAAAATTTACACAGCATCTTGAAGGATATACAGTAGGTACTGGTATTACAGAGAGCCACCACACCAGTATGACTAAGACATTTTGTTATACACCAGCAAAATTAATGTTCTATGATATCACTTGCAGGTTAAATCATGCCCAAGTTTCATTGCAGTTGACTGTTTGACCTTGGAAACCTAAGACTCTGGGGAGGAAAGCATTCTGTTTAATTTTTCACTAACCCATAGTATCTGCAATGCTGTATTAATGTGACAGAAGCATCAGCAGAGTGGGATCATATCATGCACATAAAGGCTGGCAAACACATATGTACCCAATGATTGGTTTAAAACACATGCGTAGTAAGTGTCATATGCAGTAAAATAAATTCGAAATATACGTTTAATTAGGCACACAGATCTGCATGTGTTTTATTAGCCTGCTCAATAAAGTACATACTTTATTCAAATAACCTTTTGTACTACTCAGATTTAAAGCAAGGGGTTTAAATATAGTAAATTACTTTACAGAACCATGCACCAGTTTCAGCAGATCTCAGAGTTTTTGAGTCATCTGTGTACCCTCGCACCACTTTCAACAGAGAACAGCTACCTTGCAATGATCACATTTCGACTGTGGCAAATTGAAATCCCCGAGTCAAGCAGATAGAGTGTATGTATGTGTGTGTGTGTGTGTGTGTGTGTGTGCATGCGTGTGTGTGAGAGCGAGATGGTTACCATTATGGACCCTACCAATAGAATATGCCATACAGAAGGGAGAGATACAACAACCTAAATCAGAATGCATCATCCCAGGGTGAACACTTCCAGTGGTCCATATACAAAGGGTGTGAACCAGAGGTGCGAAACCCACTACAGCCTGCGCTTTGCTATAGATACCACTCCATTCCTAACCATGTTGCAGCCCCACTGGATTCAAAAGTGGAAGTTGACACTTCATGATGTTTTCCTGCCCCAAGATGACTGGAGTTGAACTCCACCTGCAACCTTCATGCTGTCATTTACAGTTCCTACCCTAACAGTGGCACTGACACAATCCATTTTTCTCAAACAGTGATGATATGAATACATTTAATTTCACCCACCCCAATACATGAAGAGAGTCAAACAGCTCCCTAAAATTCTGTGGTGCACCTACAGGGCAACATTCAGTGAAGCATGGCATGCAGCAGCAGCAGCAGTACAGATGTAGAAAACCTTCTGGGACGCTCTAGCTGTGTCTGTTTACTGAATGGCTGGATGGCATTAGCGTGCAAATGGCCAAGCAGCACACTGTGATTTTTTTACTCAGAGAGATAAATACCTCAATGATACCCTGTGATAAAGCAGTGAAAGTGCTGGCTCTCACCTGTTTTTTGGCTGTAGTTCATTCACCAATGTCTACAGCATCTGCCTCTGCCTGTACAGAGGTAGGTTCAGACTGGAATCTGCTGGTGATGGGCTCGAGCTGAGTTGCAGTGGGAGCACTGCTCTGAAAATCCAGACTTACAGTCATATCAACTGCATTACCAGACAGCTTGAGAAGGCTACCACAAATGTGCATGCATGCCTAAGAAAGGCAGGAAAAATGGCGAACACTGATGGTAGTTCAAGTTATTTGAGTGTCTTTCACTGTGTAGAGAATTTAACTTTCAGGAGACAGATGCCAGTGTCCAATTTATTTATGGTATACTGGGCTAACATGACCAGCACTCTGATGTGTGACACCACTCAGAAATCCAAGAAGTGTGACCACGATCACCAATGCAGAGCCGGTGCTCATCACAACAGGGGCAGCCTGCCCCAAAACAAAACTGAAGGAGATCCAGAGACCAGTGCTTGAGTGCCATCACTGGTCTCTGTTTCTCTTTTCGTGACACCACCCAGCTGGATGCTGAGGGCCATCATGCAGATGAAAGGACAGAGCAAATCTTTCCTTTCAACAATGAGACGTTTATGCTCAGCAAGCCAAGAACTGTATCATGACCAGCCTCATGGATAATTGGGCTGTCACTGTTGAGCCCACTGCAGCCTGAGCTGCACTGGACCCAACAGTGACACACCTCTAAAAGTCATTATTGTAGCAAGATTTTCACTTTACACATCAGAGCAGACTGGTTGCACCAAGCAGTTCTTTTCAGCAAATAATGTTATGTTTGTATGTAAAAGGCACATTTCTTGGACTATTGTGCTCAAAACCCAACTGAACTTTTACATATTGCATTGTGTACTTATTAGTGGGGACGTTACCTAGCCTGTGGGATGCCTATCACCTTGTATGATTCTAATCCATTATTTTTTCCCTCCCTGTTTACTGTTCATTAATAAATCTGTATGTATTTGTGCACCATAGATTGGTGTGAGGTTATTTTGTTCTACAGTGGGTGAGGGGAGGCTTCCTCTTTGCTTGGAATTAGAGGGCATGCTTTGCCCACCTATAAGACCAAAATAATGCCAAACATTAAAGTTACAAAACTTGTTCTTCAGAAAATGCATGCTATGCTACATCCCTTATTACATACAAGCATACCAAGAAGCCAGCAGAAGAAGGCCATTTGGTCTATCTAGTCTGCTTATATTGCAGGGTCCACAGCTTGAGCTACTGTTCCTGCCTCCCACTTCCCACTCCTTTCATCCTCCCTACCCAGGGTTTTAAATAATTGATTAGCAGTTTTTTTCTTGGGACAATACTAGCTGTACAGAAAGTATTTATATAGATTTTCTAGAAGTGTTATGTTTGTTGAACACAGTGAGGCAAGTGCTATGCATTTTCACAATGTTTTAGCACTTTTATGAGCAAAACACTAATCAATTTTTAGAGTTAAATAAAACCCTTCTACCCATGATTCTTACCTTCCCCCTATGCCTATCCCAGCCTCTCTTGAAGCTGCCCACTGTCTTCAACAGGACCACCTCTTCTGGCAGTGCATTCCAGGTGTCCACCACCCTCTCTTTGAAAAAGTACTTCCTGACCTTCCTTCTAAACCTCCCCTTCAGCTTAAGACTGTTCCCCCTCATGTTATGGTTGCCACTCAGCTTAAATAGACCCTCCTTACCCACCTTATTTATTCCTTTCAAGTACTTGAAGGTCCCAATCATGTCCCCCGTCTCTCTCTCTCTCTCTCTCTCTCTCCTTTCCTTTAGGAGGTACATGTTTAGTGCCCTCAGCCTCTCCTCGTATGCCTTACCCTGCTGACTCTGCTATCATGTTTGTAGCCATTCTCTGGACCTTCTCCAGCAGGTTAATGTCCTTTTTGAGGTGTGGGCACCAGTACTGAACTCCATACTCTATTGTTTATAGGGGTTCTCTATGCCTCACCCCAACTCACACGTGAATCCCTTGTCTTCACCATAGCCACCCTCCATGACCAAACATCAAATGAGGAACTGATTCTGCTAGGTGATTTCAACCTGGACTGGCTCTCACCCTCCTTTATGACCCACATTCCCAAAATTGAGTCCCTTAACCTCACACAACTGCTCAATGAACCCACTAGCTATAACCCCATTCACAAAACCATTCACTAATTGACTGGATTCTTACATCGCATCCCCACAGGGTTACTTCATCTGGCATCCTCGCAAATGCACTGAGTGACCACTACATAACATACTGCATCAGAAAAGCTCACTTGCCCAAGTCTGCTCCAATGTACATTAACACTCGCTCCCTAAGCACCTTGGACTCTGAAGCCCTGCTTACCAACCTAAGGCAAATTAAATGGCACCATGTGTATGCAGCCCAAAATGTAGATGTTGCCCTCTCCAACTTCCTGCACACCCTCACAAGCATCTGGAACTCCCATGCCCCACAGAGAAAGCTATGGGTAAAAAAGCGGCACCACAAGTGGATCACTGCCCCCATTCTTGCCTTAAGCAAGGCTAGAGATAAAGCATGGTCTGCTTTCAAATCCCTCCCTAACCCAAAAAATAGGCACGCCTACAACACCCTCTGCAATGCCTGCACTTAGGCCATAAGACAAGAAAAAGCTGACTTTTTCAAGTCACAACTGTCCCATGCCCATCCTTCTAAGTTCTGGAATGTCGTACACTCACTACTACACTCCCCATCACGACCAAGTTCCCCTGCCATCAAGAGAAATGATCAGCCCATATCTGACCCTATCAGCATTGCTGATTCCCTAAACAATTTTTTTTACATCTTGCACCGTGCCCAACAGCCCCACTCCTACTGCCACTGTCAGTCCCCCACCTTCCTGTCGCAACAATTTCGAACTCTCACTCATCTCAGAACATGAGGTCCTCACAGCCCTATGCTCACTAAATACAGTACCACCAAATCCAGACCAGATGGGATCCATCCCAAGCTCCTACAGATCTTGTAACTGCTATTACAAAGCCCCTCACCCATATCCTCAACCTCTCCTTCACCTCGGGCATGGTCCCTCAGGCCTGGAAATCAGCTTCAGTTATCCCTCTCCATAAAGGTGGGGACCTCACAAATTCTGGGAACTATAGACAGATCTCCCTCCTCCCGGCTGTCACAAAACTTCAAGAATACCTGGAACACTCCAGCTGGCAGATTATCTCACCACGAGCAACCTCCTATCTCGCCATCAGTCAGGCTTCAGGAAACAACATTCCATTATCTCCTCTCTCTTGCATGTCACAAACCATATCCACACTGCCTCTGTTCAAGGCCTCCTTACAGCCGCTGTTTTCGTCAACCTGGCCAAGGCCTTCAATTCTGTCTCCCACCCCCTCCTCCTGCCAAACTTGAGGCTGTTGGACTTGCCCCTATCACCATTCAGTGGTTCTCTTCCCACCTCTCCAACAGGTCACAGTCTGTCCGAATCACTGACATCTCATCCCCACCTCTCCCTATCTTAGCAGCTGTTCCACAAGGCTTTGTCCTTGGTCCCATCCTCTTGTCCCTCTTCATAAATGACCTCCCCTCCTCCTGCTCTAAATCCAGCATACACATGCATGCTGATGCATCATCCTCTTCATCTCAGGCCTTTCAATAACTGATGTTCAAGCTACTCTCCAAACTGACTTCAATAACATCCAACTTTGGTTCATCCAAAACCTACTAAAACTAAATGCTTCCCAAACCGTATCCATGATCTTTGGCACGGCACAGAAAATCACCGGATCCCCCTCCCTTCCCCCATCGTCTCCCTTGATGGTACCCCACTACTCCATGTCAGTAAGTACAAGTACCTGGGTGTCTGGCTTGATCCCACTTATTATTCTCACCTCACACAGATGCAACCATCTCTAAACTACACCCCAAACTTGGCATGCTCTACTGGCACAGAGGCTCCCTTCCACTTCCTGCCAGATGTCAAATCTTAACAAAAATGATTCTCCCCAATTTTGATTATGCTGATGTGATCTACAGCACTGCCCCAGTAACCACCCTAACAAAGCTAGACACTCTCCTAAACTCTTTTTGCTGCTTTGCTATCAACTCACCCCTTAGTACTCATCACTGCAACCTATGCTCCCTTCTAGATCTTACCCCGCTGTCCCACCGAAGCCATATCCACTCTCTCAACCTCATAGCTAAAGTCTGGTTTCATTTGCTACCCTCCTATTTGGCGGACAGTCTCTCCCCGGTCTCCCTTATGCACTGAGGCATAGAAATGAAAGATCCTTTCTCATACCTTGCCCATCCTCATCATCTGGCAAAGCCGCCTTCTCCCATCGGCTCCCCAACCTATGGAACAAGCTTGCCCCCCCATTAGAAGTGCACCCTCTTATTTCACTTGCCGGACACAATTACGCCTCCTGCCATCCCCCCCCACCTTCTAGGTGATCCAGCTCCACACTTCAGCACTTACTGGTCCCTGCCCATGCTGGTGCACTTACTTTTAGTGACTCTGTTTCTCCCCATGTCTCTAGTCACATGTTATTGAAATGTTATCTAGTTTGCCATTTTACTCTGTTTACTTTGCCCTAACTGCTGTAACTGAGATCTTTTTGTCTTTTTGTCTCTAAGACCTATAATTTATTGTCAGTTTCTACTGATTTCTGGTTGTGCTTCTGCTTGTAAATCCATGGTCTTTTATTCTACATTGTATTTACTCCTACACTCCCCTCCTTCGGGTTGCACCTGGAAACGAGCCTCAGCTCAGTGTGCCTATCCCAGTCAACAAATGTTTAAATAAAAATAAAATACTCAATGTGGCCTCACCAGTGACCTGTACAAGGGTAGTATAACCTCTTTTCTCCTACTACTGATCCCCCTAAATATGCATCCTAGCATCTTGTTTGCCCTCACTGCTTTCTTGCACTGTGTGGCGTGCTTCAGGTCACTAGTGATCATCACTGCCAGGTCCTTCCCCCCCTCTGATGCAGATACCTGGAGTACGCCCGGGTAGTACTCTGCCCTGGGATTCTTGGCTCCAGTGTGCATAACTTTGCATTTCTTGGCATTGAAGCCAAGTTGCCAGATCCTGGCCCACCTCCCCAGCTTTTACAGATCATCCTGTAGTTCCTGTATCCCTTCAGCTGTGTCCACTCTCCCGCAGAGCTTGGTGTCATCCGCAAATAGGCACATTTTGCCCTTAATTCTATTCCCAATGTTATTGATGAAGACACTGAACAACACTGGCCCCTTCACTGAGCCCTGCAGGACCCCTCTGGTGACCTCTCTGGTGCCAGATAACTCTCCCCCACAACCACCCTCGGGGTTCTGTCCCTCAGTCAGTTTTCCACCCATCTGGACAGCTTATCCCCAACCCCAAGATCTGCTAACTTCCTGATCAACCTTTTGTGGAACACAGAGTCAAAGACCTTGCTGAAATCCAGATAGAGGATGTCCACTGCTTGGCCCCTGTCTGCTGACCTAGTCAAAGAAGTCAATCAGATTTGTTTGACACGATCCCCCCCCCCAACCCATGCTACCTCACATCTGGAGACCATGCTTCTCTAGATACTCTACCAACATGTCCTCAAGTATAGCCTTGAGGTTTGAGTAATGAGCTGTGAATGAGCTTGGTACATCCAGCAGACTAGACCTAGGTTTGATTCTCACAACCTACACTTGCGTACTGTGTGACTCTGAGCAAGTCACTTAACCGCCCAGTGCTCCCAGATTGCCCCTGAAAACAGGCCTTGTGCCTAGTGAGCCTTACCTGGTTACCAAAGACTAAAATAAAAATAAATAAAATAAGTATGGTCTCCATGAGCTTGCATACAATTGAGATCAGACTGACTGGTCTGTAATTCCCTGGGTCATCCTCAGGACCACTTTTGTGGAGGGGCACCATATGTGCTGTTCTTTAGTCCTGCAGTACTATGCCTGACTCCAGTGAACTATTAAATAGCCTGCCAGTGGCCCTGCCAGTTCCTCAGCCAGTTCCCTTAGTACCCTTGGATGTACTCTGTCCAGGCCTGGTGATTTGTCCACCTTCAATGCTAGCAGCCCTTCCCCACTCTATCCTCCTCTATCACTACATTTGTGTTCCCCTTCCTCTGCTCCTCTTCTCCCTCCTGAAGGCACTGGTCCTTTCTCCCTGGTGAAGAAGGAACAGTAGTATTCATTTAGTATCTCTGCTTTTCCCTCATTATCCTCCACCCACTCCTCCCCTTTCTTAAGCCTAACAATCCCTTCTTTCTTGTCCCTTTTCTCACTAACATAGTAAAAGAAGGCCTTCTCTCCCTTCTTAATTCCTTCAGCTATCTGCAGCTCTTTCTGAGCCTTAGCTTGCTGGACTTCCTTACCTGCCTCACTAGCTAACCTTAGGTAATTTTCCCTTTCTACCTCTTTCTTGGTCTTCCTTAATTTTCTATAGGCTAACCTCTTTTCCCTTACTGCCTGGGCAACCCCAGAACTAAACCAACTGGGTGATTTGGCCCTTGTGTTCTTCCCCATGAGCCTAATGCACTGCTCTGTGGCAACCAGGATTTCTCCCTTAATGATGAACCACCTTTGGTCCACCCCCATATCTGCTCTGATGCCTGACAGGTGACTCCTTAGCACTTCACCCATCTTCCTGAAGCCTGCCACGCTAAAATCCAAGATTTTGGTCTTAGTTGGGATACTTTCCTTGCCCATATCCAACTGGAATCACACTGTGCAATGGGCACTCTAACCTAGGGGCTCCCTGACCATTATTTCCTGTACATGCTCCCCATTTGTGAGCACCAGACCAAGAATTTCCTCTGCTCTTGTTTCTGCGATGCCCTGAGTCAGGAACCCATTTTGCAGTCCTTCCAGGATCACCTGACTCCTAGCACATGTTGTGGATGTCATGCTCCAGTCCACCTTGGGCAGGTTGAAGCCCCCACAACTATCACCTCTCCTTTCCCTGCAGCTTCCAATATTTGCAAGCTCAGTTCCCTGTGCCTCTCCTCATCCTGGTTGGGTGGTCTGTAAACCACCCCCAACCTCACCTGTCTCCCTCTATAGGACTGTAACTGAACCCATAAGGCCTCCACCTTCCCTTCCTGTGACTTCTCCCACATGCTAGTTATTCCCTCCTTAATGTAAACTGCCACCCCTCCCTCCTCCCCCCCCTTCCCGACTACCCTGTCCCTCCTGTATAGTTTGTATCCAGGGATCGCAAGGTCCCAGACATAGTCTGGAGTTGCCCACATCTCGGTTACTGCTGCTATGATGACCCTCCTGTAGCCAATAGCACCTGCAGGTCATCCATCTTGTTTCCAAGACTCCACGCATTCAGAGATGCCACCCTCCACCTAGAATCTTCCCTTCCCTTCCCTTCCCTTCCCTCTATTCTTCTCTTCACATTTTCCCCTGTGTGCATCCCCCACCTACCCTTATTATGTGTTCCTCACCACCTCCATCCTTTGCTAACTGTTTTCTCACCCCTTCCACCTCTTCCCTACATACCTCTTCCATCACTGTGGGGGGGGGGGGAGGTTCATTGACCTGCTCCTCCTCTCAGAGTCTTTGGGCCTGAATGCCCACTGCCCCCCCCTTAGTAGTTTAAACTAAGTGTAGTGGTTATGTATTCCCCCAGTTTGTCCTTGAATACCATAGAACCCTCCCTACTGAGGTGTAGCCTGTCTGGTGAAAAGAGTGCTTTGTTTGATCAGGTCTCCTCCCAGTCCCCAATACAGATGAACATATCCTCCCTACACCATTTCCTCAGCCAGTCATTAAAATCCTCTGTTCTTCTTTTCCTGGCTGTGCTGGCCCTTGGTACTGGTATCATCTCTGAGAAGGCAAGCAAACTTGCTTCCTCCATGAAGATCTTCCCTAACTCCCTGAAGCTACTTTTCACTAACTCACCCTCCTCCCCAGCTAGGTCATTCATTTCCATGTATATAACTAAATTAGGTTTTCCTCCAACCTCACTTACTATTTCCCTTATTCTTGGGCCCATCTTCCCTGCTGTCATCCCCAGCCTGCAAACCACCCTCCTACTTGCATTTGGGTGCCCTTTCCTTCCTCAGTGAGTACCCTTAATTATGGAGTTCCCTATGATTGCCACTCTTCCACCCCCTGCACCCGTGCTCCCAGTCCTTCCTTTCCTGCCTTCAGTACTAGCTGGTCCCCTGCCTAACTGCTCCCTCTGCACCCTAGTGAACTTATGTCCGCATCTACTACTTACCCCCAATTTTCCACCTCTCACTCTGCCCCTCCCCTTCTGACTATCTGCGTCTGCTTCCACTTTTCCCTCCACTCTTCCTTTCCATTTCTCACCCCCCATTCTCTACTCTGTTTTGCCTACTTCCTCTTCCCTGCCCACCCTGTCTAGTTTCCTCTCCCTTCCCCTGTAGTCCTACTCTAAGCTCTGGCTCAAACCGACCTCCTTCCTCACCTCCTGCTGCCCCATTCTCTCTTTCCAGACAGTGGTGAAAATCTATTCAACTAAGGCACCGCATCAGAAGTTCCCACCACTGATGCTACCCTCACATTCTCACCCCTTCCCTTTACCACTTGCCATTCCTCTACCCTGGGCTCCCTGGTCTTCTGAGGAAGAGATACTCATGTATACTGGGTGGTTCTCACCCCTCCCAACTCCTGCCTGATGCCCTCGCTCCCCTGAGCACCACCCCTCTGCCTTTCCCTCCACTGCTCTGCTCCTCTTACTTCCCACACCATCTTCCCCAGCTCCCATCTCAACAGTCTTATTTCAGCCCTTAGCTGCTCCAGGCTCTTACACACTGGACAGCCCCCTTTACTCCACATCATCCCCAAAAAGACTGCTGCCCCACTACAATTGCAGTTTACCACTCTCCTGCTTCCCATACATGTACCTATTCCTCCACATCCTCCCAGCCCAGCTTGTCCTAGCCTCCAGTTATACATAACTATAACATTCAAAAATATATAAATTTCTATTTCACTTTTACCATCTAAATGTAACAGCAAATCTCAATATTCTAGAACTCATTGGGCATGGTCAACTCAGGTTATTCTGTCAGCTTCATCAGTCAATCAATCAGTCTTTATTTTACCAGGAGAAAACACCATTGTGGACTAATTTACAAGGTGGTCCTGGGTACACAAATACAAAAAGACATCATAACATCACATAGCACCACATTACATATAGGAAAGTGGATGGGCAACTATGCACAACCAGTGTGTTATGCCACCGAGGGGTTCTGATTCCCTGTGACCTCGAGAGCGAAGCTCAAGAGATCCATGGGACTCAGATCCCTGAGGTGGCACAACTCACTAGTTGTGCATAGAGCTGACTATCTGCTATTCTATATAGTGCATGAGCATCCATGCCTATTTCAGACATTGCACTTTTTTTCAGTGAACTGGTGGTTGGGTGGGCACTTTAGGGTTGGTGGTAGGCTCAAATTGCTGACACAGTGTGCTGCAGATGTTTCTGCAAGTTCAAGGTTAAAAAAACAACAACTTCCAGCTTAAATGGATAGGGGAAATCAAGTATGTGGCAGCATTCCAAGTTGTTCTGCTGCAATAGTGACATCACTACTACAGCAGAACATCATAATGAGGTCACTACTGCAGCAGAACAAGCATATTCCAGGCATAGAATTCCACCCATAACAGCATTCCACCATACACTATATTTCATTAAAGTGCTGGTACATAGATTGGTGACAAATTTAATGGATGGGATGTATTTGCTACTTGACAAATATGAACAAGTCACACTTGTTTCCAATTAGTGCCAAATTATGAAATGAGACACTTATTGTATTGGTATTTTTTGTTTGTTTTGTGTTTTGTTTTAAAAGGCAAAAGCTTCATTGAGAAATGTTAATTCATGAGGAGGTCCAGGATAGGACAAATTATACAGAAAAAAACTGAATACAGATTGTGTATATGTAACCCCCTTGCAAATGGGAGTTCCTAGAAATGCCAGTCTGGGTTTACCTTAGCCCAGTTTGTTCTGTCCTTCTCCCGCTGTCTCTCGGGCTTCTCCTGACTAGGCCTCTAATTTTTCTGGCTTTCCAGGTCCTGTTTGCCCTCATGTGTGCCCCAGCTTGCAGTCAAAGGACAATCCAGCCCCTCGGGGCTTAAACTGCTGACCGCAGGCTCCTGCTGCACAAGCGCTGCCTCCAGGGCAGCGGGAGTTGCATTGGCGCGCAAAGTGCCTTTGATGTGGAGCCGCTTGTTTTGCGGTCACCTCGGGAACTGTGCCCTGGGTCCCGGGATCCCTTCCACCTATTTGGGACCTGGTGACCACGGACAGCCTGCTGGGAGACCGCTCAGATGGGAATTAAAGGAGTTCTGACTGGGGGCTCATTTGAGTATGCCTGTGCAGGGCCCCGGTCATCTGAATAATGCATAACAGTGTATATGGCTGCCTCCAGGGTAGCTATGTTCAGCTCCAGCTGAAAAGTAAAGAATTAAAATGTTTTACATAATGAAACTGTTGCTGCTTGTTGGAAATATACTGTGCCTGTGGGGAAAAGTGTTTAAAGTTAAAATGAGTACTGTTTCCCTGGCAATTCCAGTATCTGGGACTCTGTGTGCCAGCCTGTCAGCTGCTGCAAGGGGAGCTTGCATAAGTGCAGTAGTGACAGGAAAAGTAAAAGAGCCATGTTTTTCATCTGTGCAGTGACTGCAAGTACAGCCTTTAAGCTACAGAACTGTGGGGCATGTAGGGCAAATAATTACTTCTTTCTGGCTGCACCAGGACATTATTCAGGACTGTATCTAATCTGTTATAAGGTACTGTGGGTTAAGCAGCCATTGCCAGCAGTACAGCCAATTGGAATTGCAGCAATAGATAGCCAGGACTTGTGGGACATTCACTGCAGCTCATGGGTAAGCACCCAAGTGCTTATGGGGGCTTACAGGGACATTATTTTAGGCACAAATTCCACAAACCAATTGTGCCTCGAGTATTCTAATTGATAGGTCTCTCAGCAACTTGGAGACATATCACCCAGTCCCTGCTACCAATCAGGAGTTGAGCTAGGAGCTCTGTAAAGAGACAATGTTGCCAGTTTGTCTGAAGATTCAGAGGGAGATTCAGAGATGCAGAGTTGAGAGATAGAGCAGCAGAGCAGACTCCAGCCTGCTGGGAGCCCCCTATGGGGGAGGGGCTCAGGCTCCAGCCATGCCATCAGGCCTGGGCCACTTAATTCAATCCCTTTCAGTCTTCAGAGGGCATTTGTTATTTTCTTCAGTTAACAGTTAACTAGTTACGGTAATTGTGCTTTCTACAACAGCTAGTCTGGAGGTTGCCAATACTGTCCTCCAGAGGCTAGCCTTCCCTCCCACATCGGGGAAAGATGTGGACCAAAGAATCAGATGTCCAGCAGCGGTGAGAGCACTGACCAGACCAGATGACATCATGCAGTGGTGAGAGCGCTGACCAAGTACCTCAGCTGTGAGAGAGCTGAAGAAGTCTTCAGGATGCCTTTGATTGTGGATGAGACCCGTGGAGGGCCTGAGTGAGTACCCTCGTTCCCCCAGGTACGAAGGAGAAGCTAAGCAAGTAATCTTGGGGGACCCAAGCCCCATTAAGAAATGTGTGCTGTTAAGTGTGAAGTATTGAAGTCATCAGTCTGGGCTACTAACCCCATAAGAGACTGCCTAGTTCAAGTAATGGATGCATCTTGTCTGTGGCCCAAATGGCTAAGTTGCAGGTGCAGCAAGATGCTGGGCTTAGTGAATCATATAAATGTGTAGCTATGGGTTAGAGTCCTGCTATCGTAGAGCTGTCTGCCAAGACGCGCTTGCCACTTCATGAGACAGGAGGCCCTAGAGCATATTAATGTCTAAGATACCTTAAAGAGAATGTACCTGTGTCTGCACAGAATTTTGTCTAAGAGCACTTGGTATAAGTGTTAAATGGCTAGATGTGCTGGATAGGACTCCGCTTGTGGATAATGTTCTTGGTATATAGAATGTACTGGATGTGACTGCCTGTGACTAAAGTATGGGATGCTTGATAAAAGTGTCATTGCCAACTTACTCTGATGGATGCCTTTTGGTATATAAAGTACTGGATGTGACTGTGTTTAAACTGCATTTAGGATGCCTGACAGAAGCATCACTCTCATTGCATTGGATGGGACTTTCAAATATTGTGCTGAATGTTCTGGATGTAAGATCCACACAGTTTGTTCTGGAATGTTCAGAAGTCTGCGAGTGCAGGGCAATCCCTGATTTGTCTGCAAATGCAGGGCAACCCTGCTTTGTCTGCCAAAGTGCAGGGCAATCCCTGCTGTGGTTGTAAATAGTAATTTGCTGCTTTACAAACATCTGGTTCTAAGTTGCCCCCACCCTCAAATTAATAGCCGGCCACCTTGTCCAGCTGCAACTCCATCAGACCTGCAACATCTTGGACTGTGGTATCTGTTTAGCCAGTATGGTATGAGATTGCGGGGTTTCTGCTGTATATGGGACTGGTACCAGTGTGGGTATTATTAATAATTATGTTTAACATCTGAGTTATCAGCAGCTAGATAGTCAGGGAGCTGGAAGTCTTAAGTCGAATGGTAAAATGTGATTTACCTCTGCCTGTTAATATGTAGCCACCCAGCTGGAGGGTTTACCAGCAAAAATCTAAATAACATCTGTACATGTGTAAATATGGTAAGATAACCTCTACTCCTCCAGTTTCCCTTTCCTAGCTTCTTTATACCCCCTGAAATAAATATCTTTTTGTTGTTGTTTGAAATCCTGTGTGAGCATATTATTAGAGAGAGCCTTTAATTCAAAATGTGGAAATGTGGGGAAATATGTATTGGGATATGTCTGGGGAAGGTAACTAGTCTCCGTGGGTGGTGTAGCAGCTCAGGGGGCTTCACCCAGCACCATCTCACCCATGTAAAGCACCCTGAGTGGAGGCACTGCGCAAAGGTTTTTAAAAAATGTTATAAGTTAGCGAACCCAACCCCCTCAGCCTATATCCAGGGTAGTAGGCAGGGGTGTAACACTGGGGGGTGGCACCATCCAGGGGTTATATATACAAACATGAATAATTGACAACCAGTTGTAAAGGGGCTGTGATTTTTAACTTGTCTTTGTAAGACACATGGCAGTCTGTTTTACATTGGTATTACCCAGGATAGCCTGAGATGCAACATCTTATTTTCCGTGGGTCCTGCTTCTACCTGCTGTAATTTTGTAGGTTGGATGACTGAAGTACAGGGGGGCTATGTGACTCTCTGAAGTTTACACCTGTGAGCCAGTGGCAGCAGAGTGACTCCAGTCTCAGAGCTGCTACTTCACAGACCACAGTGTCTTATGTATTTGATATGGTAGTTAGATTACTGAATAGTCCTGTAAATACTCTGAAATCATAGCTAGTTGACAGATGCCTCCATATACCAACAAGTTAAAGCCTCAGCTGCAATAGGCATTGTCACACTTGTGCAGGTTTAAGTTAAGCTAGTTGACTTGTACCCTACTGCCAGTCATGGTACCAGTCTGATAGGGGGTTGCCAACCAGAAGGCATGGGCACTTACCCCACATACCACTCTGACAAAACTGTAAAGGGTCTCTGTCTACAAGGGTTCTGGAAATTGTTTAATTCCAGTTTTCATTTGCCCTTCTGGGTGGTTATTGATGCAGCAATGCATGGGAAACAGAATGAAACTGTGATGCAGCTCTGTAGTGCCTTACTTGTGTAAGATGTAAAGAAATTAATATGTTATTGTTTGACTCCACTGCAAAGTCTTCACATTTAAAGTGGGCATGTAACACTTTAGAAATTAACTGTTTGCCTCGGCCCATGGCACTGATGGTAGTTCGGAGCGTTACCGTGATGAGACCCAGCTTCATGTCCAGGACCTGGGAGTTCTGGTGGTAGGAGTGGGGAGATTACTGGAAAAGAAGTATTTGATTAGATTTCCCCTCCTCTGAGGTGGGAGGTATTAATTGGCACATTCCTTTTCCTAATAGCTGAGGAGAAACACTGTAGCAGCTGGTCATCAGACTGGAATGGAATGTCAGAAGGATGATTGTGCATGTGCAAAATGACCACTCATACTAATGTCCTATGAAGGGATTGTATGGGGAAGGGAATCCTCCCAATCATAAATGAAGACATGGTGCTATCACTAACCTCAGTGCGTCAGCTGTAGTGCATATGTGTAGCCTCTGATGAAGTTAACAGTCCCAGAGGGGCCCCACTGCTAGGGGCGAGAGGTGTAAATTGGTTGCAAAAGACAAATTGGATGGCCTGGACCCAAGTTGTATAGTGACATGTGGGGATGTGGGAAGTGTAAGTGGGAAAAAACTGTTTTTACTGCTTTATATAATATTGAGGTTTATTTGTTCAGGCTAATAAATATGCTAACCTTTGTTCCTAAGTATTGAGTTGCTCTCCTTAAAATGACAACACAGCAGCATACGATTGTGAAAGTCATGTGGACAACCCTTTCCAGCAACTGGTTTACATGAATATGTAAGAAATGTTACACTAGAGTATTGTAGAGACTTATTTGATGGCTACTGGGAGGGAGGAGTAATGTCAGCAGCAACATATCTGTATCCATCTACATATTCTTTGCAAATGTAGCCCCGCTCTGGAGCCATCCTAGAGAGGGCCACTCCCTCCGCCTGGGTGGCCACTAGCCAGGTTAAGGGGCTTGGGTTCCTATAAGCTGTAACTCGGGGGTCCTTTCCCAAAGTTACAATTAAAAATTGGGGTGCCTCCACCCAGAGTACATTTAGTGGGTCTGATCTCTACCAGTACAACCCCCTGAAATGTTGTACCAACCCACCTCCCCAAACAGGTACCCCAAACATGGACTTACCAGGATTGAGTCTCCCCACTTTCATCATTTGGCAATTTCAACATCAGCTAATAACATGCTCACTAAAATCAGGCTCTTGAGTCAGACGTTTACAAAAACAGTAACAACATAATTTATTTACACAGGGAGGGTTAGGATGGGGTAAGTAGAATAGAGTTTAAGCAAACATTTAATAATTTTCATTTTTGAAAATTTGCATTTCCTAATAATCATTTTCCCTTTTATTCTCAGAACCCCAATTTGATCAATGCAGCCACCATTCTCTCTACCTGACTGCTGCAGGTATCACCAAGACCCAGACCCACTGTTACCAGTTTAGAACGATGCCCAAGTTCTGTCCCTGGGTACCCGGATGTCAGTTGCAGGCCTGAGGTGCAGCTGGTCAGCCGGCATTGGCACGCTTGCTGAATTAAATAGCTTACATTTCTTTCTGTGGACTAACTGTACTGGCTTCCTATACCAGTGAGCATACTTAAACAATAACTACGTACATCCCCCAAGGGCAGGGCAATTCCTGCTGCTACTCACGGTTCCGCAGAATCAGTCCTTGGGTGGCACAGTTGACTGAAGTCCTGGGATAAATCGAAACAGCACTTGCAGAACCGGGCATGATGCTTGAATTTGTGGAAGGGGGTACAGAAGCTGTGACTTGGATCTTCAGGCTTGATTGAAGGTCTTGCAGCTTGTCCCCTATGGCCTACTGAGGCCCATCGCAGAGCACATAAGCAAGGCCTGCCAGCCACGAGGGACCCAGACCTGGAAGTGGCCCCATGGCCCAGTTCCCTCACTGGTCAGTGTGCCCTAGCACTCAGGTAAAAGACCTGTGGTCCCCTGCAGCCAGCAGACCCCACTTGATGGGAGGTAGCCAGTTCCCCACCTGGCACTGGGTTCTGGATGGAACCTTTAGAACATTGCGCTTTTCTTTCAGTTATCTGCTACGGTGTGTAACCAGAGGTCTCTGTTACCTTCCCTGTTCCCAGATTCCGGGGAGTGCAGAGCCTGAAAATTCAGGGTTACCTCAACAGTCTCTATTCTTTCTGCATCAAGGAACAGACAGCAGTCACCCTGCTTGACATGCACGTGCTAGTCCTTCTGCTTTCACAGTCTCTCAACTTGGAACATAGTGACATCCTTGCTCTGGCTCACACACTGTTCCAGAACTCACTCTTTCAGCTTTTGAGTTACATAAAGTCCCTTTTTCCTCTCACCATACAGGTGCAGAAAAATATCTGATCTGAAGAGGCTTTCTCTCTTCACAATTCACTCAGCACATCTCTTCTCTCACTTGTTTCACCGATGAGGTGCAGACGAAAGTACCCATCTTTTTCCAGACTCAGATGCAACCTTTGTCTTTTTCCAGGCTCAAGACACAATCTTTTCTTCATCTCACCGCTGTGGTGCAACATTCTGCCACAGCAGACTTTTCCAGGATCCGGCAGTTCTCCCTCTCTCTTCCAGCAAAGCTGCTCACTTAACACTCTTCTTTTTCCACTCTTGATGGGGGAAGGCATGACCAGCCCTGGGGAAAAGATGGCTGGCAGCTCCAGGCAAGGCCCTCTCCCAGCCTTGCAGCCCCATTCTCCTAGAGGGACTGGAGCCCCCTCCCTGTGGAGGGGCTTTCCCCACACTGACCCAGAATCAACAGTTCTGTCCTTTTTGGGAGCCTTTTGGCATCTCCCCATTGGCTGGAGCCACTGTCCTTACAGAAAATCAATATGTACTGTATGAGGCTCCTTCAATGCCTCATTGTTTGGACAAAATGGAGCCAGAATGTTCCCCAGTATTTTTCCCCAAGGGTCTTTTCACAAGCCCCATAACCCTCCTGGATAATCCTGGCATTGTGGTTGATTGGTTGGCTGGTATCACAAGGGCTGCAATTATGGCTGCCGGCTGCTGGAAAACAGTCCCACTAGGGATCTTACAGTGCCCCAAATTTAGTGTCCTTGTGAAGCCAAACCATAAGCTTTTAGTTTATATTTTCCCCACCTTCTGGTAGCCACCCCTGTGCCCTGTAAAGCGAATGCACTTTTTAATACATTGGTCTAGCCCTCTTGTAGTCGTTGCTGCCCCTAGGCAGTCTATACACAGTCCCATTACAGTGCATGTAATGTTCCATTTTACACTCTGGTACCGCCTTGAGAAACATTCTAATATTTTACATTTTCCCCACAGAACTGTAGGTACGCCTTCCCTCTATTTGCCCATTACATTTATACAATTTCAATTATTTTCTGCCTGTCGCTAGTGCTATTTGCTGTGCCCCAGTGCTAGACAAACTTCATCTTATGAATGATGCATGAGCTGCCTCATTAATATTCATGAGGGAGCTCCCGATCCCCAAGCATGATTGGCGCTCACAAATTCTCCTCTCTTCCTCTCCCAGTCATTTCTCCAGACCAGCTAATGGTCCCAGTACTTCTTTTGCTGCACCCAGGGACCAGGATCACTGAAGAGACAGACCAAGCAGCGGACAAACGGCTGAACAAAAAATGCACTTCTGCACATGCATGGAGCTTGCCCAGCAATTGATTGCCATAAATGGGTGGCAGATCCGCACTCCAGCTCCCCAGCCCTCCTGCTCCAAAAATATGTGCGGGAGCCGAAGGGAGGACCTAGGGACACGGGGGAAGGGACTGCCAGAACACTCAAGGGACCAGCCAGGAAATCGGGAAAAAAGAAATGTGGGTGGAACAAACTCCAGGAAAAAAGGAGCTCATTTTATGGCTATACAGGTAAGCCCCACAGGAGTTACAAAAAAAACTGCATTAATGTACCAGTTAGGGTTCAACTTAACACAACAAAAGTAAGGAAATGCGGGGTTAGAGTTTCCAGTCCAAACTTCCCACCCCCCAAAGCAGCAAAAGAATAACGCCACACAAGCAACTACTCATCATCAGATGGTAAGACAAACAATGTACGACTGTTTCCAGGTGACACAAATGCAGTAGCAGTGACTGCTACCTTCGTGGATTTGTTTCAGTGGCATGCACATCGCTTGCTGCTGCAGGTACCGAATCCACAATACTCAACTCACAACAGTCCTTCTGTATGCAGAAGCACAGGCCCCTGCAGCCAGAAATACAAATCCATGATACCCAAATTACAAGATTTCTTGATCACACTTTATGTTAAGTGTCAGTTTCAGTGTAACTGCAGGGTAGGTAATCATTAATTACATGCAGCTGGGGAAATTAAACCGTAGTTACACATTTGTTTCATGTAAAATTGCAATGTAGTTACAGTGTAGTTAGTCTAACTACAGTGTAGTTAAGGAAGCTTAAAGTAAAGCATTACTAATTTCTTATGTCTGCAGAAGCACACATCCCTACCGGGGCAGCGCTTCTGTAGCCTCAGGTACTCATGCACTCTGTAACACATACATACACTTGATGGGCCTGAGCTTCTGCAACCACAGGTGGTAGACATAAATACTGACCTCTGGGTGCAGAAGCGCAGGTGCTACAAATTCATGATACCAAAATTGCAACACTACTTCTGTCTGCAGAAGCACAGGCCCATGAGAGGCCAGCATCTCTTCAGCCACAGGTGTAAGACATACACATGGACTTCTGCCTTCAGAAGGACATGCACCCTGTGGGCCTGCAGTTATGCAGATGGAAATACTGTTGCAATGTGGGTATAATGGTTTCAGCAGTGGATCTAGAAATTGTTCAAGGAGGTAGTAGTTTTTCAGTTATGTAGATGCCTATCGAAAAGCATGCAATAAAGGATCATGCTGCCTGGCGAGGTACCTCGTATAGCATGCTTGAGTACAGTGGAGTCTGCCACAATGCAACCAGTAACTTGCAGTAAATGACATGTCACAAAATACTGCAGTAAAAAAGGGCTTAATGGCCATTGAATTACAGTGCTACCTGCAGCATACTACAACATTTTGTGATACTCTGCAGCATTACTCCATTACATCCTGGCTGGCACCGGTGTACATCTGGCTGCAGAGGTGAAGGCCCCATGGGGCCTTCTGTCCACAGAAGGGTAGGTCCTAATGGGACCTGCACTTCTGCAGCCACACATACTCATGCATAAAGTATGACATACACACACATGTGGCTGCATAAGCACAGGCCCCAAGGGACCTGTACATATGCAGTTGCAGATTCAAATCCATGAAGGTAGTACATCAGTGCTACTGTATTTGTGTTTTCTGGAAACAGTTGTATATTGCTTGTCTTATCTGATGATGGCTGTCTGTGGTTGTTTATGTGGTGTTGTCCTGGGAGGGTAGTTAGGGTTAAAAAAAACATAATGCCACACTTCCTTACTTTCGTTGCATTAAGTTGAACCCTAACTGGTACATTAATGCAGTTTTTTGCAAATAATTTCTTTTCTTTTTTGAGATAGTGGAATCATATCCTCATTCATGCAGGTCTCCAGCATGGGACAATAGGCCACCTAGAAATGGCCCAACAGATGTGAGGTGGCAGATTGTGTGATACTGGTGGAGTCAGGAGCATTATGTGCTGGGCAGGGGTTTGCCACTGGGTCACCGGGGTCCAGGATGGCATGTGGGGGCTCACCATACAGGCCAGGAGCAGGGGTCCTGCTGGGGACTGTACAGGTGTGCAGTGCAACTGGGGCATGGGTTGGGGGTTCCCCGGCCAATTGGGCTGGGCTGCGTGGTTCTGGGTGCCTGCCTTGGGCATTCTGCCATCTTATGCTAGGGATCCACTGAAGGACCCATGCTGGGCTGGGTCAATGACTCCACTCCCAGCCACCCTGCATGGACTTGTGCTCCAGGGGGTGGGCCCATGGACAGGTGGTGGCCACTGATGAATAAGGCCAGTGCGCGCCTATCTGCAGGTGTGGAGCTATGCAGTGGGATATGCACCTCTGGCATGTAATTCCCACTTGTTTGTGCATAGAGCCCATAGAAAGCAAGTGTAGAATGGTATGAAATTTTCTGCAGTCCTTAATATCATTCCAGACTGAACAAGCATTTATTTGTCAATGCCAAATGTTCGTCGCTCGTACTGTTGTTCTACCGGGTCTTGCTTGTACGCATTTGTACTATATATTTATTCAGAATGCAGCACATGAGATGCAATATCTCATTTTCAGTGGTTCCCTGCTTTGATACATTAGACTGTAATAATCCAGGATAGCTGAGAGGCAATATTCTACTTTTAAGTGAGCTCGCACATTTTGACCCCAAATTTCCATTAGTCTTTTTATGACCTGACATTGTGATCAAGACAGTTTGAATTTCTTTTTTGATTGCTCTCCTCCTCCTCCTCTGGGGTGGGAGGGCACCCATCACCACTGCAATACCACTACCTGGGTGCACACGGGTGGCGGTGTAGCTCGGGGGTGTCATGAGAGGGGAGGAAGTCAACCGATTTCTGGGATGGCTGTATGCTTCTGCATGCTCACATCCCTTGGATCTCTTCATGTGCCAACTTCCTTGGGGGACAAGCAACAGAAAAAGGAAAAATCCCATGGCTGAACCTGGCAATGGCCTCCGGCACCTAGCCATCATGAGATTGAAACCAGAGGAACCATGAAGGTGCCTGATGAAGACTTCAAGCAGGTGGAGGGGAGTGGATTGGAGAGCTGCTCCCTCCCTCCTTCCCTACTGGGGAGGGGTTAAACTTAGGCAGTGTGGAGGTAGCCTGGAGTAGGCATAGCCCTTGACTTCAGATGCCCAGGAGGACCCAGAGAGAGAGAGGTAAGGTCGTGGTGAATGTAGGGGGAACAAAAATTGCAACTAAAAAAAAGACAGGTGGAATTTTTAAAATCCCATCCAAAAGGTGATTTTGCTGTGTGACTGTGGAAACAAGTTTCAGAGGGAATTTGAAAAATGACACCTGCCATGTTCAGGAGGTGGGGTAACACAAGGGATATGTTGAACAATAGAGGCCAAAATCTGCAATAAATAAAGTTATGAGTAAATGTTGGAACAATTCCTTTCTTCATAACTTAGTTGTTTTTTCACATTTTTACCCCACATTTTCAACATAACCTTTTTTTGACCACTCCTTCTGAGCATGCCAGGTGTCATTTATGAAACAATGGCTGAAACGTCATTTTGTGCCACATGTGTTAAAAAACATTTGGGTAGAGTTCAGAAATGACAGCTGTCACACTCATGAGGTGGTGTGAAAAAATGGTTATGTTGAAAAGTTGGGGTCAAAGTATTGAAAATTACCACATTTATGAGCGTGTGTTGAGTGTATGTTGTAAAATTGCAAAATAGACTCATAACTTCATTGTTTTCTCATATTTTTACCCTAAATTTTCAACATAGCCTTATGTCCCCAAATAGCCTTCTTATGAGCTAACCTCATGAACAAGGGTGGAGAAAATGTTCAAATCCTGCCCAAAAGGTAATTTTGTGCCACCAGTGTGAAAACACATTTTGGCTAGGACTTGGAAAAAATGGCAGCTTTCACATTCATGAGGTGATGTGAAGAAATGGCTATGTTGCAAATTTGGGGTCAAAATAGTTAAAATGATCAAAGTTACATGCGTGCGTTCGTACACTTCAATGTAGGCTCATAACTTTGTTGTTTTTTAATATTTTTTACCCCATATTTTCAACATCACCTTCTTATGACCCCATCTCATGAACAAGAACTGAGAAAATGTTCAACTCCTACCCAAAAGTTATTTTGTGCAATGACTGTGAAAACACATTTTGGCCAGGATTTGAAAAATGCCCACTGTCACATTCATGAGGTGCTATGAAGAAATGGCTATGTTTAAAATTTGGGGTCAATATATTGAAAATTACCAAAGTTGTGAGCCTGCATTCATACCTTTCAATGCAATCTCATAACTTTGTTGTTTTTTTTTTAATATTATTACCCCTAATGTTCAACATAGCCTTCTTAAGAAGCCCACCTCATGAACAAGTGTGAAGAAAATGTTCAACTCCTGCCTGAAAGGTGATTTCACACAGCGACTGCAAAATCATGTTTTGGGACAGATTTGTCTAATTTCATTGCCATTGTTTTAAGAGGTGAGGTCTTAAAAAAGGCAGTTGAAAATGGTGGGGCAAAAATATTCAAAAATGAACAAGTTTTGCCATTAAGTTCAAAACCCCATTGAAATACACTTAACTGCAACTTCAGTTCGCGGTCAGGCGTTAAAGAGTGAAGTCGTGTCTGCAGTCCAGAAAGGATTATGGTATTGGACCCCCAGTGGGCAAGTAAATGCTTGGGGAGTGTGGGGGGGGGCTGGTTGCTGAATGAGAGAGTTGGGGTGGTCTAACGGTGGCAGGAGCAACAGACATCGATGGACGGTTTTCTTTTTTACAGGTTATACTGTAAAAAACAAACAAAAAAACTATGGGTTGTTTTCTTTATTTCAGGTGGCAACACTGGGGGATTGGGCACCCCAGTGTCAGTGTCATGTTTGTGGTGGGGGGTATGGGATGGTGAGTGCTGAGTAGGAGGGTCAGGTGGGGGTATTGACAGCGGTGGCAGCAACAGACATCGATGAATGTTTTTCTTTTTTGCAGAGTGTAATTCAACCTCAGCAGGCTGATCATGACAGATTCGCTGTGCTTGCTGGGCAGTGGTTATGTAGATCAAAGGAAAGAGCTGACCTATGATTGGGTCAGCTCTCTCCTTTGAACTACATGAAGTTTCTGCCCAGCAAGCCATAACTGTGTCATGATCAGCCTGGCAATGCTTAGTGTGACACTGACAGGCCCCTTGCAAACTACTCTGCATTGGACTGACAGTATCACACCCCTTAAAAGCCACTCTGCTAACAAAACAGTCAGTGCACGTGTGCGCACGGCGAACATAATAAAACTGGCAGTGCTATAATGGAGGATATACTAGTCTAGAGTATACAAAAAAAATCATTCCTTTTTTGAAGCAACAGTTCATGTAACTTGTTACATACACAACTGATTTGAGCAGTTTTAAAAGAAATTACAAAACATATCAGGTTACTAGCTCACCAATTTATAGGATGAGAGGTGTGAACAATTCAGATATTTGTGCAACCCTTTGCCTTTCCATGACATCACCTTGCAAATGATTTGTTGCTTACTAGTAGTACAATAATACATATGTAATCTGCAGCTGCTTTGTGAACAAAGCTGTGGCTTCTTAAAGAGCAACTGACACCTTCAGGAAAACTTTGGAAAACATAATATTTAGACATAATTCAGCTTGTATTTCCTATAACATCCATAGATTTCTCCTCTCCATTATTTATTGCTGAAAAAAATTCTCACAAGATCTTTATCTCTTAGAATTTGTCTACCTATGTGGCTTATTCCCTACTTGAAATTATAATGCTCTGTTGTTACATCACAGTGTGTTGCCATGGGAATCACTGTGATGTCACAAGCAGAGTATTATGACATCAGGTTAGGAAGAAGCAATATGAGCTGATGAACCTTCAAGAAACAGCTGTCCTCTTTACATGCATTTTATTTCAGTAATAAATAATGGGGATAAAATATCCAGAGCTAATGAGAAAGACAAGCTGCTTAGTGTCCAAATATGTTTTTGAAAGTTCTTCTTGAAGCGTCGTGGCTCTTTAATAAACTTTCACTCAAAACACACACACACACACACTAGATACAAACAGAACAAACCTCTGTTAAATTTCTCATTATGGGAGTGGTACCCTCATGCATTGCAGCATCTCCCCAGCACTGCAACACAGCAGTGGGTATGATCTCAAGTCTGCAGTGGTACTGGAATTCATACATCCTTCTGGCCAAAACATGAGATGTCAAAAATGTGTTCCATACAGACACTGCCTTTTTTTATTATTATTATTTTACAGTTTATTTACCCAGCATAGCCTAGATGAAATGGACACTTTCGTTTTCAGTGGGGTCCTGCTTCTACTCATTCCAGCAGCTGGGTGGACCAGATTGAGCACTGGGCGGCTAATGACTATCTTGAGGTCACACCAGTGGCATAGATTATGGGGGCAGGCTGCCCCCCTCAGACATTCAGTGCAATCAGAGTAGGGCTTTTAAAGCCCTGAATTTTTTTTGTTCCTATATTTTTTGTTTCTGTATTGGTCACGGCCGCAGGATTCGGGAGTCTAACAAGAGTTTCGGAGGGGTGTTAAACACAACCGCATAGCCACTCAGCCAACCTGTTAGTGTCAGTCTGCTGTCCCCTTTGTAGTTTGTAAATGTTTTCTCTTGATTGGCTGCAATGCAACAGCACTCTATTTAATAAACAGATCATAAGCTAATTGAAGTGGCCAAACTGGTGGTCAGTCAAACTCGCACCCGGCAAGCATTGTTGGAGCATGCCAGCAAGAAGCATGTCAGTTCCATTTTGTTTGCTCCACTCTCCAGGGGTGTGTTTTGCTGTGATCAGCCAGCCATGTCAGCACAGGAGTATCGAGTCTGCATAGGGTTCGGCACAGAGTAGACCATGTGCAGGTCAGTCATCATCAAATAACTATTTAGGCAATAATGAACAAAGAGTCGGTCATTTCTTAGAGATTAACAACCAGCTGGGGAGGGGGAGGGTGGCCCGAGGTGCAGCTGAGGGCGACTCCAACCAGCCGGTCATTAATCAAAAGGAAATGACCAGCTGTGAGGTCATTATTGCGATTATTAGTCTAATCACAATAATGACGTTTCAAGGCTTTTTTTTTTTTACTTTTGTTTTTATTGTCTTTCTTCCACTTCAGTGTTGTGCACTTTGCACTTACTCATTGTCTGGAAGGCTGTCGCGTGATCTGCTTTGCTCAGCTACTGTGTTCGGGGAGTATTCTTTCGTATTTTTCTGTTTCAGTATGTTATTTTGGAACTTTTAATTTACTAAAATGTTATTTTTGAACTTTTACTGTACAAATTATTAGGATGTGATCCTCTGTCGGTAAATGATATTTCAGTCACATTAATATTCAGTAGGGGTATGTTAATTAGTAACAGACATCTGCCATCACAAACTGAATGAAGACATGCCATCTAGCCACTGATCTACTTCTACACCAGCAAACATGTAAAATTTGATTTCCGGTACTGCCATTTCCTATTTTTTACGTTCGCTTGCGCGCATGTGCAAGGAACGTCTTGGGAGAATGGGACACTTTGGAGGTGTGCCTGTCCTGTGCAATACCCTGCTCCGTTGAGCAGGCATGGCGGTCCTGCACCAATCGATGCAGTGTTGTATGACAGCGGTGGTCTTCTCTTCAAAAACCACGCTGTGTATACAGCATGTCGCCCCCTAAATCTTTGGTGCCACACTGAGAGCCCACTCCAGCGTGGAAAGCGTCCTGCATCGTCTGCTGATGGGGTTCCCAATCCCCATCGGCACCACCTCCCCAAACAGCTTTCCCTGCTGCCATGCTGGGAGTCCACCCCAGCGTGGCAAGCGTCCACGCCACTATCTGCCGACGGGGTGCCCAATCCCCATCGGCTCCACATCCCCCAAACAGTTTTCTGCTGCCACACTGGGAGCCCAGCCCAGCGTGGCAAATGTTCGATCTGTCTGAGTAAAAAAAAAAAAGCCTGTAAAAAGAAAATGTTCCATCGCTGTCTCCCACCCCTCCCACAACCTGCACCTACCCACCGCGACCCTGCCTCACAATTTCCCACCAACTTATACTTACTCTCCGAGCTTGGCGTGACAATCATCACTGGACCAGGAACACGTCTGCACTCTTCAAAGCCGACCGCAATCTGAGGAAATGCCGGTAAGCTGTATAATGGGCTAGATGGGTTTTTTTTCAACTTTGTTGCATATCTCAGGCATTTTTTTGAATTTTTGCACCAAATTTTCAACATGGGGTTGTTGAGACCCCTTCTCATGAATTCTGTCACTGTCATGGCGTTATTCGGGCCCGAAGGGTGATTTCGCAGTCACTGCGTGAAATCACCTTTCGGGCCTGATTAATGAAACAACAGTGCCAGTGTTCATAAGGTGGGCTCTCAAAAAGCCTATTTTGAAAATTTGGTGGAAAAATTCCTAAAGTACCATTTTACTTAGCTGCATGCTATGCAGTCCTCACGCAGGCTCAGAAGTTCATTTAATTTTCAATATTTCACCCAGATTTTCAACATTGCCATTTACCACACCTTCTTATGAGTAGTATAGCTGTCATTTTCACATCCTGCACAAATGTGTTTCCTCCATGTGGCGCACAATGGCGCGGTTGGTGTGCGAACTCAATGTATGGGACACATTAAGAAAATCACAGTGACACTGTTCATGAGCAGAGGTCTTAAATGGCTGTGTTGAAAATTTGATGAAAATTCCTAAAATGACTGGTTTTACGAAAAGGCGCAGTTCCTATGCACTGTAAGTTCGCGAATTAATATTTTCACTTCCAGATTTTCAACATTGCCATTTTACCACACCTCCTTATGAGCAGTACAGCTGTCATTTTCACATCCTGCCCAAAATGTTTCTGCTTCATGTAGCGCATAATGGCGAGTCGGTGTGCGTAACTCAATGTATGGGACATATTAAGAAAATCACAGTGACACTGTTCATGAGCAGAGGTCTTAAAATGGCTATGTTGAAAATTTGGTGAAAAAATTCCTAAAAATGACTGTTTTACGAGGCAGCATTGTGCACTTCCTACGCACGCTCGTAAGTTCGCAAATTTTCAATATTTGCACTCCAATGACTTCCAAATACCTAAACAGCACATAGAAGCAAGCAACATTCGGCATTGACAAATGCTTGTACTTCTTTGTCACTGATTTTTTTAAGCCATGTCCAAGTGCCAAATACCACTGCAAATACCTGCAAGCTAACGTTCAGCATTGACAAATGCTTGTTTTAGTTTTATGATAGTCGCTGCTGTTTGCCGATCGCTGCTTCTGTGATGGATCAGTGAGGTACTGTGTTTTACAGGAACTTTGACAACACAGTGGCCAGCGCGTGAACAGCTGTATGACTGCTATGCTAAGAGATTTCAGACTAGCACAGCAGCCAATCAATGAGCTACATTAGCTCATGAATAATTAATTAGACATATAATTGTTGTTACTGTCAGAGTTCCAAAATTATCCGAGCCAAATAATTCCAAATGCTGATCTTGAATTTGAAACATTTTCATTCCAATTGTTCAAGGCACAGTTGGCACACTCTAACTTGCTGCCGGTGCTGATTAATACATTTGTTTATTATTTCTGAACCAATTAAACAGCCTGGCATTCCATTTCTCAAAGTCATTGATGCCGACGGCATCCCTGTGTCAGTGGTCAACTCATTCAAGTACCTTGGGGTAACCCTTGACCCTCAGCTGGATCTCTCCCTGCACATACAGAACTCCTGCAAGACCACTAACTATAAATTGGGTCTGGTGTACAAGGCCAAAAGCTGCCTCTCCCCAGCTGCCTGACTTGCCCTTGCAAAAGGGGTTCTTCTTCCCTTGCTCTGCTGTGGGCTCACCTCCTTTGTGAATGCCTCAAAAACCTGGCTCACAAAATGGGACACAACATACAACAACGTATGTCGCTTCGCCATATCTGCCACCCGTCTCACCCATCACTGTCAACTCTACTCCAGGCTGGGGTGGCTCTCCCCTAGTAACCATCAATCCTTTGTCATGGGCAACTTTGCAGACAACATCATCCAATCATCCACCCCACTGGCTGATCTGCACAAGCCTGTCCCCTCTGGCTATCGGCTTGAGGTCCAGTGACTCCTAGGCTCTCATGATCCCCACAACTTGTTCAGTTGCAGGGGATCATGCCTTCGCGGCCCTCACCCCCAGAGCATGGAACCTACTTCCTGCTCATGTAAGGGCTGCCCCCTCCCATAATTGCTTCAGGTCCTCCCTCTGGAGCTACTTAGAACAAGCTTCTGCCTGCCTTTGCTCTTGCTGACCTACCCTCCTTGGTGCGCCTGTGCCCCATTGTGACTGCACGTGTGCAGATGTCTATAGTGCTCACTTCGAAAAATGTCCTGCTGATATATGTTTGCTTCCTTGACTGACTCCCTGGTTGCCGTGCCTTAACACAGTACTTGCCTTATTTGTTGTCTACCTGTACCCTGACTGTACCTACCTGCCTATTCCTGTCTGTACCTTGTTGTTTTGCTATTAAATAGTCTCTGAAATTGTTATTGCCTGAGTTCTCTGCATGTATCTGGCTGTACCTTGTTGTTTGCTGTTAACATGCCTCTGAATTGTTATTGCCTGTACCTTTGTAATTCTCCCGGGTCGCACCTGAAAATAGGCACTTGACTGTCTAGCATGCTTACCTGGTAAACAAAAGCTAAATAAATAAATAAATGTTGTTTTGCAAGTTATCGCCATTGACTTTTTGTGACTATATACAGTGTCACTTGTTTCAGAATGCTGTCTGTTATGTTTAGGTTTATACCCATTTCCACACTGGAAACAATCTTTGACTCAGTGTGCCATCCTGATAAAACTCTTTCAGTAAATAAATACATATATCTGTGCTGCAGTTCTGTTTCAGTGGCATTTGATTCATGCTGATGTATGATTTTTGCAGTAGTTCACTTTTTTAGAGGACATGAAGCAAAACTGCTGCATGGGCTAGATCGTGCATTGCCACCCAGGAAGATCATTGTTAGAATTATGTGAAAAATTAAAATACCATTTTAAGTTAAGGTCCTGTCTCAAAATGTTGAAATTACAGACACCCCTCCCCTCCTGCCTTTTTCTTGTCTGGTCAGACTAACACATACACCATACTCTTCCCATAAGGGATGATTAAAAATCCTGGGACCTGGTGGGTGAGGACTGGAAATATACTGCAGAGTACTTTGCATCTTTGGGTATGCAAGTTTGCTAAAACAGGTTTTCATAAATGATACTTTTAGATAACCAATGAATTGCATAGTGGTACCAGTTTATCTTTCTTCACTTTGTTTCACAATTTCATAACTGTCACTTTCACCACAAGAATATAGCTGTCTGTGCTGCTTTTTTTGTTTAATTGCCTCATTTCCTTATTGTGTTTTTTTAATGCTGGTTCATGTTGTTGGATCAGGTTATTTGTGTTCATCTTTGCTAATGTTTAGCATATTTTATATTTTTGGGGGACCTCTGTTATTTTCATTTATGCAATTGTGTCTGAATGGATGCCTCATATGTGATGCATTACTGTACATTTACCAGTGCTCCGAGTTACCAGAGAGTTAAATGTTACTCTGGCACACTGCAATGTTTGGAGACTTTTCTAAATTATTTTTTCTTTAATTGCTTTTTATGTTTAGGATGCTAGTTTTAATGCTGACCTTGTAGGCATTGATTCTTAACTGTAACTCGCTGCTTATACCAAGAGTTTCAAATTCAATGTATACATAAGCATTGCAAGCCTAAAAATGTTAGATAGGCATGCTGCAGTAACTGCAGTTGATGTGCTTGGAAAAGGTTCAACTCACAACCATGAATGTGTGTGTTGATTTTTATTATTGCTGGGCAGTTTATTTTCCTTAGTTGCAACTTTATATTTGTATGTGTTATTTGTGTCCCCATTTTACACATACAGCATTGGCAATATTTGTATCTTGTTGGTTCATAAAACAGTATTTATTCATCTGTGCTTCATTTCATGTAATAAACTGAGTGTTGTTTATAAACATTTAGGCAATGCCTACTCTGTCAAAGTCTGGAATGATTATGCAATGTACTGTATTCAGTTTTCACTAAATTCTCCATGTTTGCAATAATTTGTTTCTCTGCTAAATATTGAATATATATATTGACTGCTGTAAAGCATTTCAGCTGTTGCAATGGATTAATTAAGTAAGAGACGTTGTTATCTATTACAGACAGTGTAACCATAGCCATTAAATGACAGTTGTATGTGAGATGAAGTGGGATGCTATACATTGTGACCCTACTACAACAGAGATAAGTAGATTTTGCAGAGACGGCGATAGGTTAGGGATTGTGACAGGCTACCTTAGTGTGAGCAATAGTTGACTAATCACAGATGGAGTAACAGTTTTACAGTCACAGTATGAACTCATGATAAAGCAGACCAGGCTGACTAAATCAGGACAACATGTTGGTGCCAGCCGACTCAGCTGCTTTGCCTACAAGCTGCTAGAATGGAGATGGGGGAGATGAGTATCACAGCTTACCCGGTATGGAAGGTTAGGAACCACCACAAATCTCAGGTTCCTTGCAATGGCTTTTCTTGAGCAGGACTGACAGCTCTCTGCTCACTTCAGCACAGTGATGAATAGCAAGCATTTGTCAATGTTAAATGTTGCTTGCTATCATTAGCAGTGAAAGTGCAGGAGTTAGACAGATGTAGTATAGGAACAGCAGTGAAGTATTAAACTGACGCCAACTCCACCCTCACCATGCAGAGATGGACAGGCATTGGGGTGTGCCTTTGGGTCATCGCCCATAATGGTCATGACATTTCACCTCACCTTACCCTGCAGACACTTACAAGTGTTGAGGTGTGCTTTGGGGGTGTTTGGGCTTTACACTCACCTTATTCCATAAGGAAATATGCTGACATGGGTGCAGTATAGGAGAATGGGGTGAACTCTTGGGCCAAAGGGTCCAAGGTGCACCTTGATGCCTGTCACTGGCTGCAGGGTGGGGGTGAGGTGGAATGGCATGAACATTACTGTCGACAATCCCAAGTCACACCCCTGATGCCTGTCAGTCCCTACAGGGTAGGGCGTTATGGATGAAAACCCTAATGCCCTGGGTATTGCTTAGTATTTTTACTCCAAGTTTTCAACATGGGCTTTTTGTGACCCCATCGCATGAACAGTGACACTATCAATTCATTAGCCGAAAAGTGATTTTACACAGGGACTGCACCATTTGGTGCCAAAGGTGTGAAAACACATTTCAAACAGGATGCAAAAAATAACAGCTGTACTGTTCATGAGGAGGTGTAAAAAATGGCAATGTTGAAAATCTAGAGTGAAAATATAAAAAAAAACTGCTGAAGTCACGAGCGTGCATAGAAACTGCACAATGCACACTCATAATGTAATTAGTTTGGGGATTTTTTTTACTACTGATTTTCAACATAGGCATTTTGGGACCTCCGCTCATGAACAGTGTCAGTGTGATTTTCTTAATCTGTCCCAAACACTGATTTCCCACAGTGACCATGCTATTCTGTGCTACATGTGTGAAAACACATTTTGGGTGAGATGTGAAAAATGATAGCTGTACTGTTCATAAGGAGATGTGGTAAAATGGCAATGTTGAAAATCTGGAGTGAAAATATTACAAATTTGTGAAGTTACGAGGGTACATGGAAATTGCACAACGCACACTCATAGCACAGTCATTTAATGGACTTTCATCACCAAATTTTCAGCATAGGCATTTTAGGACCTCTACTCATGAACAGTGTCACTGTGATTTTCTTAATCTGTCCCAAATACTGATTTACCACAGTGACCATGTTATTCTGCACTGGAAGAGCGAAAACATATTTCGGCCAGGACATAAAAAATGACGGCAGTACTGTTCATAAGGAGGTGTGGAAAAATGCCAATGTTGAAAATCTTGAGTGAAAATATTACAGATTTGTGAAGTTCCAAGGGTGCATGGAAACTGTAAAATGCATGCTCGTGAAACAGTTATTTTTGCGATTTTTTTACCAACTTTGCAACATAGGCTTTTTGACAGCCCATCTCATGAACAGTGGCACTGTCATTTCATTAATCAGGCCTGAAAAGTGATTCCATGCAGTGACCACAAAATCACCTTTCAGGACCTAATAATGCCATGACAGCATCTGAATTCATGAGGAGGGGTCCCAATAACCCCATGTTAAAAATTTGGTTGCAAAATTCCCAAAAATGCCTGAGATATGCACCAAGGTTGAAAGAAACCCTATCTGGTGCTAAGGGCCATAAAATGAGGACTGTTAAATGATTTTATTGTTAAATGATTTTATTAAAATATTTTGATGACTGACTTACACAGCATCAATACTGTAAGGTAGGGAAGTCAAGTTACTACATATACAGGATCGCCATGTACTCTTAATATAAAGTTTCAAGTTCAAGTTTCCAGTTTATTTGCAGGAAAACACCATTGAACATACTCATTTACCAGGAGGTCCCTCCTAATATAATAATAATAAGGTGATATAAGCCCTTATGTAATTTATTTTGACATCTAAAATCTCAAGATGTGGTCAATATGTGATTGTGTCAGATGTAGTATTACCAGGGGTTAACTCTTCTGTCTATGTTTCTAAGAAACAATTACTTAAAAGCATTGCATATTACAACAAATGTACATTTTTCACAATTCCAGTAGGGCAGTACCTATACTGATCAATGCCTCATAGGTCTTTTCCCAATTTGTAGAGGATAATTTTCAGTTTCTCTCTGCAGAGGTAATAGTAAAAGAAATCCAGACTCCTGTTAACTTTTCCACCAGTTGACTGCATATAGAGCTATCTTTTGAGTATAACTTCTCTGTCAAGTCACTGGGTGGGAATTAAAAAAAAGAAACATTCCTGAAACCATAATGATCTGTACTGATTGGTCTAACTGATCAACTGTCCACACTTTCTGCATGTGAGAAACACGTATGTGGAGTGCTGGACCACTTAGTAATTAAATGAGAATTGTAAATCTCTGGCTCTGTCAGTTCAGAGCTGTTAACCACTGTAAAGAATGCAGCTGTCCCCTCTATCCATGCGTGTGTGTGTCTGTGAGAGATAGAGAGAGAGAGAGAATGTGGGGGAGGCAGGGCAGCTGCAGACTAATGTGTTTACAGAACACAGCTGATCATGACATGAGTTTCTTTGAACATAAAGGCATCTCATTAACTGGCCACACTGAAGCAATGTGTTTCTTGCACACGCATGCAAGCAACACAACAGTGACCATCACAAGCACCTACTGTATACCTTCTTAGGCTGAAAAAAAAGTTAAAAAAAGGGCAGATGATGATCACTGTACACATCAGGCAGTAAGACAACAACTAAATACTTTGCATATAATAACTTTTCAGATCTGAAAAAACTGTACCACTAAAAACTGTTAAAAAAAAAAGAAAAATAACATATTGCTATGTGTCACAATGTGACAGAAAGATAACATCTTATTTATTTTATTTTATTTCAGATCTCGGATTAACCATTTGAGCTCAGAGCTCTTTACATAGGTTCCACATTAGTACATTTAGAACAAGTAGGTGATTGTACAGAAAATTGAGACAAACAAGGCAATAGAATTAGAATGAGAACATTTAGGTACATTTGGTCTTATAACAAAGGAATGCAAAAAATACAGCGAAAACTAAAAACGGAATAAGTAAACACAGTCAGATACATACAGGAACATACTAAATAACTGTGCCCAACAGGGAGCCTGTTAGTTGTCAGCAACACGAGGGAGTTAGTGCATGTAAGTGCTGGAGAGGTGGGGTGGGGGTTGAGCCCCAAGTGCAGGGTGTTCGAGAGAGAGAGCAAGAGAGAGAGAGAGAGAGAGAGAGAGAGAGAGAGAGATAGAGATCTGTTTGGCAGAGGGGCAGATGGTAGGAGATGCCTTTGCTATGTGCTAGCGATTGCAGACACATTGAGATTCCTGTATTAAATTGTTCTTTAGGTTCTTTTTGAAGGTCCACAGAGTGGGCAGGCTAATAATGTTCTCATGGAGGGAGATGAACCACAACAGTGCCCAATAGGCAAAGGGCCTTTGTCCTTGAGATATCTGACATTTTGGAATCAGGAAGGACTGTAGTTCTGAATTTCGGGTGGGCCTGGGATTAGTCTGGGAACTAGGAGTTGTTGAACCCCAGTCAGGAGCTGACCAAGGTAGATCTTTTTGGCTAGTAGGCAAGATTGATATTTTAAGTGACCAAAGAGTGTTAGCCAGTGAGCCTTTGCATAGAGATCACAGGTGTGGGTTAGTCGTTGTGCCCCTAAGGTGAGCCTGCAGGTATTGTTAAGGGCAGTTTTTATACATCAGAGGGCTGTATCTGTGGCAGAGCCATATATCAGCAGTCCGTAGTCCACTAGGGAACCCACTAAACTGTGGACCATTATGCTGACGGCTTCAGGGGTCAGGCTCTGCCTATGGCAATAAAGTAGCCCTAAGCGTTTGTTGATTGCTTTAGCTGTGGTGTCTATGTGGAGGGCATAGGACAGCAAGCTGTCAAGAGTGATTCTGAGATATTTGAAGTGATAAATACGTTCAAGAGGAACACCACCCATATCACATATTGATAGTGGGTAGTTTTTGTGCTTGTTCTTAAGGTTGGTGAACAACATTGTTTTTTTTTTTTGTAGTTCATTATCAATTTATGATTTTTGAACCATGACTCAACACTGGTGAAGTCATATTGTAGCTGTTGCTCAAGAGCAGTGGGGTCAGAGCCATTAGAAAAGATAACTGCATCATCCACATAGAGGAGGATATGGCACTGACTGGTTAAGGGGAGGCAATTCAGAAATAGGCTAAAGAGGAGGGGGCCCAGTATTGACCCCTGTGGAACACCTGAGCACACAGGCTTGGTGTCAGAGGGAAAGGTATCTATCCTGACTTGCTGTGAATGGCAGTGTAGGTAGCTGCGGAACCATAGAGCTCCCTTAGGGGCAAGGCCTATGGCAGTGAGTTGGTCAATTAGGTGGGCATGGTTGACCATGTCAATGGCCTTTGTTAAGTCAGTATAGATAGCCCCGATGAGCTGACCAAGATCAAGGGATTTGTGGATGAAGCCTGTGTATTCCAAGAGAGCTGTAGTGGTGCTATACCCAGCCCTAAAGCCATGTTGCTCTACGCATAGGAGCATGTGCTTGTCCAGATAATCGACAAGTTGGTTATCAATGAATCATTCAAGGGCCTTTGAGAGTGGTGGTATTATTGAGATGGGTCTATAGTTCCTGGGGAGGGCATGATCCCCACTCTTGTACACAGGGGTGACTACTGCAGCTTTCCATTTTTGGGGAAATACTGTGAAACTGAGTGAGAGGTTAAGGATATGGGTGAGAGGGGACAGGATTTCTTCGGGTGAGAGTGAGACTAGTTTCAGGTCAAGGTTATCCCCACTGAATCTCCCCTTCTCAAGCACTTTGGGCAGATATTTCCTGGTTTCTCAGAAGGTGATAGTCTTGAAGCGAAAGGGGGGATGTGATGGGGATTGCATGGGTACAGCAGGGATGGTGGGGAGAAGAAATCGGCAGAGAGAACATGCTGCAAGTCAGTGAAGGCATTGTTAAAGGTGTTGGCAATAGATTTAATTCATGTTTATTTTTATTTTTTTATTTTTAAAGCACCTTTCAAAATCAAGGCGCTGTAGGGTTAAGGATAGGGGAGCCATCAATGCAGAGCATGGTAGGGGTTGTTTTGGGTTCTCGCCTGGTGACCTCATTTAGGTTAGCCCAGAATTTGCACCAGTCATTCCAGTTCTTGTTTAGGGCATCTTTATAGTATACATTTTTGGCTAATTGGATGGTCCTGGTATAGTTGTTCCTCGCACGTTTGCAGTTCAGGATATCAGACTGCTTGCCAGTGGCCCTAGCTATATGTCAGAGGTGGTCTCTATTTTTCATTAGTTCAAGGGTATCAGGGCTCATCCAGGGGTTAAAGTAGCCTTTGATCTTCCACTTTTTTATGGGAGCATGGGTGTCACAGATTGTATTGAAGAGGAGGATGAAATGGTCGCGCACAATGTCAATGTCGGAAGCCTCAAAAACTGAGGACCAGTCTGCATTGAGGAGATCCATTCTGAAGCAGTCAACATGACCAGGTTTGAGAACCCTGCTGGCGATTGTTCTAGGAGGTGGTTTGGAGAAATTATTAGCCCAACTGAACATGACAGGGGAGTGGTCACTGATGTCATCTGGGAGGACGGAGGCATTAGAGGCATGCTCAGGTCGGTTGGTGAGCACCCAGTCAATCAAAGTACTAGTGCATGTCCTGTAATTAGTCCTAGTGGATGTTTCAATGAGCTGGGTAAAGTGGATAGCCTGAACTGCATCCTTGAATTGGTTGGCTTCAGGGGCAAGCCAATTAATATTGAAATCGCCTAAGAGTATAACCTCAGAGCTTAGGGTTAGGATTCCAAGACAGTCTATGATGGCATGGAGACCTTGGGCCAAGTTCTTTGGGAGGATGTAGACAGATAGAATTGTGACAGTTTTGTTGTGGGCCCCAGGAAGAACCTTAATGGCAAGGGCCTGGGCGCACGACCGTAGGCTGGGTAAATTCAGGACTATGCCCTGAAGGCTGTCCTTAAGGTAGATTGCATAGCCGCCACCTCTTTTAGAGTTATTATCTTGCCTAAAGATCGAATAGCCTGGCAGACTGATGGCTCCATCTGGGATCTTGGGAGTGAACCATGTCTCTACCACAGACAGTATGTCTGGATTATGTAGGGCTATGCAGACTTGAAGGTTGTCAAACTTTGCTGTCAGGTTACGGATGTTTAGTGATGTAAAAGTTAAGGTGCCTGGTTTCGGTGCACTCAACACTGATACAGAGGGGGTCCGGGATTAGGGTGGATGTTGCCTGAGAGCAGTAGTAACAGGGGTACCAATCTGACCAGGTAACTTTTAAAGTTTTTAAGGTTAGCTTTGTGCTGTCTTTGTGGATTCATTTGAGCTGCACGCTTATCAGAGAGAACAGCCAGTTTGGGCAGGACTGTCGGAGGGGGAAATCCTGGCAGAGCTGGATGCGTTCTGGGCCAGGTAGGCCACGGTGTGTTGTTAGGCATGCAGTTGGTACGTGGACCACGACTATGCATGGATGTTATAGTGCTGTAGATGTTGCCATAGGGGTGCTCCATGATAAGATGGTCAGCTGATTTAGGGTCATTCAGCAGCTGCAAACAGAGAGTGGGCAGGAGTATAAGAATTAGCATTAGTCTGGTTGCCATGTCCAAGATTGGAAAAGGGTGATGGCACAGCAAGAAGGGCCTTGTGGGGGAGAGGAAAGTGTTGAAAGAGGAAAATGTGTGATGATGTGTCTCTTCAGCACACAAATAAGATAGCCAGCTAGATAGACAGACAGACAGACAGACAGACAGAGATTTGGGTCATGTCAACGTTTTGTAGTTAAAAAAAACAAACATTTTTTTTCCTGTTAGGTCTCATTTCTTTGTGTGGTGCATGGCTATGTCTGCAATCAATGGAACATTACATGACTGCAAAAATGCTTATAAAGCGATTTTCAAATTAGTGTGCAGTGGGGCATTGTAACTTTATGTGTACAGAGGTTACTGTGATCGGGTAGAGCTGTTTCATTTAATCATCCTCTTTATATCTGTGTCAGAAGTTGAGCTGCTGTGACTCACAATACTTCCATCAAAATGTAAATTTCTGATAGTGATGGCTTTTGGGCTATAAATACAGCTTTGGCATTATTTGTCTCTCTGAGGATGTTATTTGCATGCAAAGTAGATCAATAGTCACATAAGGCCCTTTTACATGGTGTCTGCCTTAAAATGCTGCTCCATGAATCGTGTTGCTCTGCTCCATGTGCTGCACTTTACCTTCCTTGAATTCTGTGCAGCCCTGCATCACTCTTTTGGCTCTTCATGGAGTTTTTCCAGTGTTTTTTTGTCCAGCTAAGAGAGACTGAGATTTGCTTTGGATTGGGGGAGGAGGTGTGCTACTTGGGCGCTTAACGTGATGAAGCTACACATGCGCTTCCTGATTGTAACAGATGGGAAAACTCAGTTTAAAGGGCTTGAATTGCTTTATTGTCCTTTGTTGGAATGTAAGCTTGTACATAGCCACATTGGGTGGGATATTCAGACTGCACCAGGCTGGGGCGCAAGCCTGGGTGCAGCGCAACTGGGATGTGCCAGGGCGTGACCTGGGCAATGTTCACTGGTGCTGTGCCATGGCTCAGCACCGTTTAATATGGCACAGTGGCCAGCCACATTGCGCATGGCATAGTGGCACTGCGCCAGCGCAAGTGCCAAGTGAGGAGCAGGGGGGATGCGCCAGCACAAGTACGGATGCGCTAAGTGCAGGAACTGTGATATTCAGTGGTGGGTATGCAAATGGGGCCATTATGCATGCAAGGAGCAAATGGGCCATTTGCATGTCATCATATTTGTTGCATGCAGCTCGGTGATCGGCGACTTAAGCCTGGCGCCCTGCCGAGCTGAAGCGTCGGTGGCGACCGCTCACCTCCCTGGCACGGTAAAAAATGCCCCAACGCCCGTTCATGGGCATTGTAATTATACTGTCATCCCTGGTGGTCCAGTGGACCTGCTCCCAACCCGATCGCGGGCTATGTCATATTATTATTATCCCTGGTGGTCCAGTGGACCCACTCCCAAGCCCGATCGTGGACTTCATACATGAAAACACCCTGGTGGTCCAGCGGTACCCCCCATCCCACCTGCCCACTGAGGCCCGCCACCCTGCTCCCCACCAGTCAGCGGTGGGCAGCAGCTCCCCACCCATAAGCTGCCCGGCCGCCTGCTGTTTGACAGCGTACAGTACAGCTGTACATCCATTGGTCCACAGTGTGGGCCAATGGGCATGCAGACTGTACTGTACTACACAGTTCTGATATGGGAATGGATCCACTACATAACCGGGACTGTGTAGTACAGTACGGTCTGCATGCCATTGGCCCACACTGTGGACCAATGCTGTAGGCTACTGCAGGTGTCAGTCAGTGGGCAGGACGGGCAGCTTACGGGTGGGGAGCTTCCACCTGCCACTGGCCAGTGGGGCAGCAGGGTGGCAGGGCTCAGTGGGGCGGTGGGGAGGGTACAGCTGGACCACCAGGTGTTTTCTACTACAGCCCATGATCAGGCTTGGGAGTGGATCCACTGGACCACCAGGGATATATCTTTATTATGGGCCTGCGATCGGGCAGGATTCTGTCCACTGGACCACCAGGGAGTTATTTATTTCTTATATGCCTGTGATCGGGCATGATTTGGTCCACTAGACCACCAGGGATAATAATAATATTACATAGCCTGCGATCGGGCAGGGGGGCACCCCAGGCCTGTGGCTCTGGGGGTGGGGTGTCCACCCACAGCTGGCGGCTGCCATGTTGCACCCTGCAATATGGCAGTCCACCTGTGGGTGGCCAGGCCTTGCTCCCTTGATTTTTGGTGGATCTTTGTGCCTCCCCCCATGCGGCGCAAGGTGAGTGTGTGCCTGCATATGCACCACACATCCCAGGCTGAATATCAGGATGTGCTAAATATGCATGGGCACGCCCCCCACAGTTGCGCCATATACATTACTGGTGCACCCCGACGCATTGGGATTTGCGTGGTGCAACTTCCCCTTTTGAATATTGCGCCGGGGCACATCAGTGGGTTGCGCATGGTACAACACTGTTGCACCATGTGCAACCCCTTTGAATATCCCAGCCATTGTTTCTCCAGTGAGTTTTTCGATTACATTCCTCTTTCATTTTATTTCAGTAAAAGAAATGCAGTTTAATTCAAGAGAACCTTGTGTGTACTTTTTAATTAATTTCATTAGTGCATGCTTCCAGCCTTCATACACATACAGCTACATACAACCGAATCCAGCAGCTACTATATTGCTGTGCTGAAATCATTGCTGCATACAGAATCCTTTCAGGTACTGTATGTACCATCAAACAAGTACAGTTTGTTGAACAGTATGACTTTTTACCTTCAGACAAGTACAGTTTGTTGAACAGCATGATTTTTTACCATCAGACAAGTACAGTTTGTTGAACAGCATGATTTTTTACCATCAGACAAGTACAGTTTGTTGAACAGCATGATTTTTTACCATCAGACAAGTACAGTTTGTTGAACTGTATGACTTTTTTATTACTATTTCTATATACAGTATGCCTCTGTAAATGGATGGGGACAGGGACTGGAGGGCTGGTGAGGGCTCCGGGGAAGACTCATCATGTATGTGGATGGAGATCAGAGGTGTTTAGTAGTGCCACTACACACCAGGGAATATTTCAAAATCTAAAGGTACAGGGATCCGGGGGCCACAAGACACCAGAGAATACTTCAAAATGTATGGGAACATGGATCGTGGTGGGAAGGGGTGCCACTAGACACCACAAAATGCATAAACATGCACTGTGACAGGTATCGAAGAGTGGGAGGGGTGCCACTTGACACCAGGAAATACTTCCAAATGTAGCGGGACAGTGGTTAGGGATGCCACTAGACACCAGGGATAGCATAAACATTTAGGGAGATGGGAATGTGACAGCTTGAGGGGTACCACTAGACACCTGACAATGTATAAATATGTACATAGATGGGGATCCTAGGGGGGAATGGTGCAAATAGACACCAGGGAATCCATACACATGTGCGTGGACAGGGATAGGAAAGTTGGATGGTTGACACTGGACACCAGGGAATATGTACAAATGTACTGTGATGGGATAGGAGTTGGGGAAGGGTTCCCACTAGACACAAGTGAATTCTAAAATATGTATGTGACAGGGATCTAAGGGCAGGAGGGGTTGCTCTAGACACCAGAGAATACTTAAACATGTATGGGGACTTGGATTGTAGGGTGCATTTAGACTAGGCATAAAAGTAAAATACACACAAAAGTACTGTGATGGGGTAGGAGTGGTGGAAGGGTCCCCACTAGACACCAGTGAATTCTTAAATACTGTATGTATAGTGATGGGGATGCGAGGGTGGGAGGGGTGCCATTATACAGCAGGGAATACTTACAAATGTACTGGTGTGGGGATCAGAGGGAACAGGGTTACCTCTAGACACCAGGGAATGCATAGACATATGGGGACGGTGATGGGAGGACACCAGGGCTGCCACTAATTACTGTGGAATGTTTCACAATGTAAATCATGGGGTATTGGAGGGCTGTTGGCCTGCCAGTACCCACCAGGGAATAATTCTGAATGTATAGGAACAATGACTCTAAGGTTGGAGGGGTGCCACTAAATACCACAGAACACTTAGAAATGTAGAGGAATGGGGATCAGAGGGCAGGAGGAGTGACACTAGACACCATGGAATGCATAAACATAAATGGGGATGGGGATGGGAAGGCAGGAGGGATGTCACTAGATGAAAAAATGTACAGGGATGGGGATGGGAGGTGGAAGGGATGCCGCTAGATACCAGATAATACTTCTTCATGTAAGGGGACCTGGGTCATAGGGGTGGAGAGGTGCCACTAGACACCAGGTAATACTTAACAATGTACAGAAACGTGGATGTGGATCGGAGGTAAGGGATGTTGCCACTAGGCACCAGGAAATGCATAACTATGTATGGGGATGGTAATTGGAGGGCATGAGGGGTGCCACTAGACACCAGGGAATACATAAACATGTACAGGAAATGAGGATGTGAGGGTGGTAGGGGTGCCACGACACCAAGAAATACTTCTTCATGTACGGGGTACTACCACAATTCAAAATGTGTCCATCAACCTCAATGGTTTGCGCCACTTCCACACTACTCAGCGGTGACATCATCTTCTGTACAGTTCATCAGCGTAGACGCCTGATGTCATTACTCTTCATGGCAGTCCCCATCTGGTAGTCAAAGAAACAGCAAACTGCAGCAGTGCTTGCCCACAACACAATCAGTATTTCAGCATACTGTGTAAAACCAAAGAAATTGAAAAGTATTTTTGTGTAAAACCAACAGAGAATTGTATTACTAGTTTTATGCTAGAGACCCCAGCATGCCTGGAACAGTTGGACAGTGAATAAAATCAGTGTGGGTGTTCTGTGTGTAGGGGTCTTTGTTTGTTGCAGCCAGAGTAGCTGTTTGATTGGGAGTTACCAGGAGGATGGAACTGTCAGTATCATAGACTCCTGTGTGGCACACACGGGCAGCCCAGCTTACAGGGCTTGCCACAAGCACTAAAGGGCTGGAGCGTCCATTAAGGACAACTGGGATCACAGCTTATATTACACATTGATGCACCATGCCTGCATCTTGCTCCACGTATCTGTTTACAACTCCTGCTTCACTCGCTGATTATTCTTGGTCCCAAGCCCCTCTACAGCTAATATTTCACTCTCCCCTCATACCTCTTTGTGCTTTCCCCTATCTCTCCCTCCCTCCCCCTTGTCTTTCTCATCTGTCCCTTTCCCAAGCTCCTACTATGTCCCTTCCCCTCTCTTTTATTTGTTCTAAGGCGCATTTAGATTGAGCTTATCCCTGTTGTGTCTTATTAACCAATAGCACTTAATTCACATGCTGTTACTATGGTCCATTACCTACGCAGTATTTGATGATTCATATTGTTGTCAAGATTTGTGTTACTATGTAACATCCTTCAGCCCTCACATTTGTGCAGGCTGTTTTCTAGTCTGATGCCACTGAATGCTATATTATCTCTTTTGTGGATACTGATGACTCACATTGTTATTAAGAATTGTGTTGCTATGTAACATCCTTATAGTGTGTAGTGGAATGCTGTTATGTATGGAATTCCATGCCTAGAATATGCTTGTTCTGCTGCAGTAGTGACATCATTATGTTGTTCTGTAGTAATGATGTCACTACTGCAGCCGAACAACTTAGAATGCTGCCACATTGTTGCTTTTCTCTATCCAGTCAAGCTGGAAGTTTTTTGTTTTTTTTTAAACTTTAACTTGCAGAAACATCTGCAGCACACTGTGTCAGTTAAAAAAAGACAATGTTAAAATTTCAATTCTCCATTGTCTTCATTAGCTGACTTTGTGTGATTTTCTGTGTTGTGACTGACCATACACAACAAAAGATTGTGTATGAGCAGTCAAACACAAACAAGGATATTCTTGTATCTCGAGGCTCCCTTGGTAACAGAGCACCTCTCGAGCTGCGCTCTCGAGGTCATCTGTTACCAAGGAAACCTCTCGATACAAGAATATCCTTGTTGTGTAATACTGCTCATACACAATCCTCTATATAATGTATGGGGAGCCCTTATTACCCACTGAAATCAAGCAGATTACAACCTTGTAATCCCACTGTTGTAATGTCAGAACCTTATAAACCTATCTCATCTATGTCATAGCAGTGGGTTTTCAAAATGGAATGCCAGTGTAATTCGGTATTCTACACACCCAGAATGTGATTATAATTACTGGTGACCCCCTTTAACACACGGTCTAGAACAGTGTTTCGAATGCCATAATAACTGGTAGAACCAGTTATTATGGCGTTCGGAAACAACTCACTTTCACCTTCTTCGCTCTCAAGGTTTATGGCTTATCACTCACCTCCGGTGGGTAAAAAAACATCATAATACACACCGACCTAACCATTATTCTCTATGTTAGTCTCAGTACAGTATTCAAATAACATTCCTGTTATCTCAGTTTACTGTTACTGAGTCTAGCAATCACTATGTCTGATAGAGATTTTAATTCTGGTGCTGTTTCAGCCTGCTGTTGTTCAGTTTGTGTATCCTAATAAATTATTTTCCTACACAATCATGTGGCTGTAGTGCAGATTCATTAATAAGGTAAGGCTCAATTATCTGTGTTGTGGGGGGGGGTCATTTCTCATGTCGAGTCCCATACACTATAAATGACAAAGCCTGATGTACAGGTGATAACCATGGTGTAATTACCTCTCATGGTTGCTAGGGCAATAGTAACCCTCTTGAGCTGCGCTCGAGAGGTTTACTGATGCCCTAGCAACCACTCAAGGTGATTACACCATGGTTATCACCTGTACATCAGGCATTATCCTCTATGTTACCTTCTGACCTGTTCCATGCATCAACCTACTGTACCTTCATGAAGCTTCAGGATTCTTGAATCACTTAGTAATTAAGCTTTATCTTACCCCAGTATTCATGTTTCACTTTGACAATGTTATGCCTTGTGTCATGTGGCTTTATTTTGCTGTTTTTGTTGTTTTTATTCCTCTTGTAAAGGGAAGTGCTGAATCAGGAGTGGAGCTGCACCACAAAAGTGCAAAAAAGGGGGGAATAAAATTGAGAAAATGGCAGTGTTTTATGAACATTAGCAGGGGCAGTGGTGCCAGTAAAATGAGCTGGGTTTAGTTGGTATGGTTATGTTTCTTTTTTTGTGTTAGAGGCTTTGCCCCTATACTCAGTTTAAAATAAAAAGGGGGTACAGCTCTCCCAATTTAAACAGGTTACACTTCATAACCCTACCAGCTAACCCTAACTACCAAAAAGAGCACAGCTTACCATGCTACTTAATCCACATTGGTCCATTGTCCTTCACCAATCTCTAGTGAGGTACAATAAAACTCTTAGTGCCCTGGAAAAGTGTTCCATGAATACAGCCCATTGACACAAATAAATTCCCTATAAGTTTCAGACTAATTACTGTGATCAAGAAAAGGTGCACATGACTCACGTCATTTTGCATTGCAATTTTGCTTAATTACATAAAGATTGTTTTTTTACTGGTTACGCAGTACTGTACTTCCTCATTTCCGACCTACATCAGTTCTAAAAGCCTGCCTTAGGTGGTTCAACAGAAACAAATCATTTCTTTTTTGCTTCTGTTGTGGCAAAGAGTTGCACAACCGAGAACTGTGAAGATGTATGAGTCATCTCTGACCAAGCTGCAGGCAGCAGACAAATCATTCCTTCCCCTCCAGTTCAGATCAATGACGTCAGCATGCTGTCACCTTCAAAAAAACAGGTGTGGTTTCCTATCTGTCTTTGATGGCTAATGTGCTATTTCACAAACAACTGCAGACCAGGTGAGAAAAGTAGACACTGACACATTATTACGAGTTTTTTTTGTAGCCAGGTATCTAGTTGAAATGAACGTACAGTATTAGACCTAAACAGTTTTTCTGCCTTTTATGCAAAAGAAATAGACTGTCTGTAGGATAAAAATGGGCTTGCACCAGTGTTCCTTACTGAGCCCTTAAAGGGAACATAAACTTTTTTTTTTTTTTTTTAACATTTTTAATATAATTGAAACATTGGCAATGTGTGAAGTCTGTTTGAGCACCACAGTGTAATGTTTCATGTGAAACATAGAAAAATAGACTCTGTCAGCAGATAAGGACTATACGGCCCACCTAGTCTGCCTATTTTCCTACTCACTGCTGCAGCCCCAGATCTTATTTGATCTGTGGCTCTCCTGCTCTGCACATCTCCAGGGCACCCTTATATCTAGCCTATGTACTCTTGAACCACCGTATTGTTTTCACCCCACCACTTCTGATGGAAGGCTGTTCCATGACTCCACTACTCTTTCAGTGAAAAAATACTTCCTAACATTACCCCTGAGCCTTCCATCCTTCAGCCTCATATCATGCCCCCTTGTCTTGTGCAGAGTTTTCTCTGAAATATGCTTTCCATCTGTACCCTGAGTATTCCCCTAAGGTACTTGAAAGTCTCTATCATATCTCCCCTCTCCCTTCATTCCTCCAGTGAATAGATATTAAGGTCCTTAAGTCTTTCCTCATAGTGCTTCTGGTGCAGTCCATGTACCATCTTCACTGCCCTTCTCTCTACTGCCTCTATTTTGTCAGTGTCCTTCTGAAGATGTGATCTCCAAAACTGGACAAAGTACTCCAGCTGAGGCCTCACCAGTGATCTGTACAGTGGCATCACCGCCTCTCTCCTCTTGCTTGTTATGCCCCTCCCTATAGAGCCCAACACTCTGTTTGCTCTCCCCACTGTCTTTTCACACTGTTTGGTCACCTTCAGGCCAGCAGATATGATAACCCCCCAGGTCTCTCTCCTGACTCCTGGTGGCTAGAATTTCCCACTCAGAACTTCCCCACCCTTCCTGTACCATGTACCTGTCATGGATTTGTTTTGAAACTTGTTTTCTTACTTATGACCACTCATTAATGCAGCCCTTTTCCTGTCCAATATTTATGTTTTAATTATATATGAGTCCAGAACCTGGTGACATCAGTTGAGCAGAAACCTAAAGGGAAGCTTTCCCAGCAGGCTTCCACTTAAATGATTCAGGAAACAAAAATCTCCTTGGGAAATCTGCCAAATAGTGCTCAGATTATTTCAAGTGCTGAGACGGTGCCTTGGAGTGTGGAATCTTCAATAACTCATAGACTCACCAACTCTGGTAATAAACCATATGCTGAGACCCCTACCCTAATCCATCACCTCTGTCGGGACTCAGTTATAAACACCTAGGGGTATTACTTAGTTATATCTTGCATAGGTACTCTGTCTCCCCTAGGTGTGCCTCTCAGGCATTTCTGACTGCATCTTTATGGATAATTACCCTATCGCTTACCCTTGCTGGGGATATCAAGACTAATCCTGGTCCAGCTATAGCATATAATACCACCCAGCCTCACCCCCCCCAAATGCCTGCCCCAATCATCCTGTCTCACCTTTGCTCACCTTAAGATAAGGAGCCTTACTGCCAACTTCCCAGAACTTGAGGCATGGGTATGTTCTAATAAACCTGACATTCATGCCTTATCTGAAACTTGGCTGAAGTCATCCATTGCTGACTCCCCCTGCTCCCTTCCGGGCTATAATATGCTTTGGGCAGATCGCGCCACCTCCAAAAGAGGAGGGAGCCTGGCACTGTACTTCAAGTCTCATTTCAATGTGACTATCTTACATGGTCCCCCTTTGGCTAATTGTGAAGTGCTTCATTCCCTTCTATTGCTTGGGGGCTAAAAAAATACACATCTTCTGCATTTATATACCTTCTAGAACCTCCAGATAAGGTCTGAAGGAATCTATCGACTATTGCCATCAGTGTCAGGGAAAAATTAAGTAATCTGCTTGGGAGATTTTAATCAGGACTGGGCCGGGCCTAGTTCCTCCCTCCTATCATCCATTATTAGCAAGGCAAACCTCATCCAACTTATCCAGGACCCCCACAAGGATCTCCCGTCATGGTTCCTGCTCCACCCTCTTAGACTGGATCCTGACTAATAGGAAGGAGCACTTCCCTTCTGCTGGAGTTCTACCTGACTCCATAAGTGATCACTGTCCGGTGTACTGCGTTTGGGACACCACCACTGCCTCATTCCCCTCTAAAGTCTTATCTTTTTCCATCCTCTCTAGGCTTAACCCTGATGCATTCCTACAGGATTTAAAAATGGTTGACTAGTCTCCTCTCTACATAACCAGTTATATCAACATAGCAGCTAAATATTTCAATGCTATCCTACTCTCTCTTCAGCACCAACGTATCCCAGTCACCACGCATAGGGTAAAAGGGAAAGTCATCAAATGGCTCAAGCACCCCCTGCTCCAGCTGCTAAAATGTAGGGATAAACTCTGGGCAACTTGGAAGTCCTTCTCCCTTCAAGCTGACTTCGAGGCCTATAGGTCCCTTCACAACACCTGTAAAAAGGAGATTTGTTTGGCCTAGAACATATACTACTGTAACCTTCTCAGTTCCTCTGCCTCTAACCCTAAATGTTACTGGTCTCAAATTAAGGAAATTCTCAGGAACAACAAGCCTAAGTCTCCAAATGATATGCTAAATAAAAAAATCCCACTGCAATAACCCTCTCACCATAGCGAATGTCTTTAACTCCCTCTATTCCTCACTTCCCACCCCCTCCCCCCATCACCCAACATTTCCCTAGAGTCCCCAACCCCACTAGCTTCTGCTCCTCCTGCTCTTGTGCTGGCTTTGGTCATGCGTCAAAAGGTCCTTACGCTACTAAAGTCTTTGCCGGCTAACGGCAGTGCAGGCCCTGATTGTATTCATCCTAGGATCCTTAAGCAATTTGCCTCATGTCTGGCGGCACCTGTAACCCAGCTTTTCAACCTCTCGATCTGCTCAGCTTCTGTCCTCTTGGTCTGGAAAGTTGCCAGAACCATTCCAGTGTTTAAGAAAGGAGACGTTAAAATCTTATCGAACTACTGTCCCATTTCACTCCTGCCCATGCTCAGTAAGTTGCTAGAAAAACTGATTCATTAACAGGTCTCTGCACATCTCTTCAATTCTAACCTGCAATCTCCAGTACAACATGGTTTTAGGGCTGGGCACAGCACAACTACTGCTCTCACCCAGTTTACCAGTGATGTCAGATGCAACATGGACAAGGGCTTACTTACTGGACCGGTGTTCATAGACCTCTCCAAAGTATTTGACACGGTGCATCACCCCATTCTTCTGGCTAAGCTACATTCATTCGGTGCCTCTGACACTATCCTATCCTGATTTGGCAGATACCTAGAATATCGCTCTCAGGCTGTCTCTTTCTGTAAGGTTCTGTCCATCCCTGCTCCTACCTTAGTTGAGATTAGTTTAACACAGGAATGAATGCTGATGTAATAAGACAAAGGCATAAAAAAATGAGCAGAATTATGTATTTTGCTTTAAGATTTGAATGGTGGTGTTAAATGAAAACTAGAAAATATCTTGTTTTAAAATGTCTTTACTTGTTCCGGTATTAATGGTAAAAATCATTGTTTTCACTTTTACTTAACAGTTCCCTAGAAGAAGCCAGAGGATGGCGAAGCGTTGGGGTATGTTTTAAAATAATACAAATAAAATGAAATGAATGGAACTGGTCTTAGCATATGGTTTATTACCAGAGTTGGTGCGTCAATGAGTTATTGAAGATTCCACTTAAATGATGTCACTGGGTTCAGGAACCAATGAATTAATTCAAGGGGCAAGGAAACTTGCAGCTCTTTGAAATGTTCCTCTTTTTGGAAATTATACTCGTATCCTCAAATGACCCATATTTAATTGCGTCTGAATCATAGCTGCCACAAAACAATTGTGTTTTGGACTATTTTCCTTTAGTAGACAACGTGTTGTTCATTTCTCTTCATAGAACTAGGAATTCTGAGTTTTGACTATCACTACAGTGATTCAAAATTCTAACCACAAGCCACAAATCTATAAAACCAGTATTCAGAGTTCTGAATCCATTCAGTGACATAGTCAAAACTCCAAAGTCCTCCTAGTAAGAGAACTGTATAGAATGTTGACCATAAAAAGGAAAACAGTAACAAATACACTGCTGTTACTCAGAATCAGGTAAATATGGATCATTGGGGGTGGGCACTGGTGGATTTAAGCCTTCCATGGCCATTGGCAGGCAACAAAACTGGCAGCAGTACAGCACACATTTAAAACTAAAATGTAAGTCTGTCCACGACTTACGGATGGACTTACATGTTACTTACTGTCTGAAATTGTGATCAGCGGGGGGGACGGGGGGGGCACCGACATCAGTAGCTATTGCAGTATTTTTTAACCATGAGGTACAATTCTTAAAATTTTTCCCAGAGCTGCCACCTAGCCCACTCATTTGCCTTGTTATTGCTTGCCATGCTGGACCATAATCCTCTATTTCTGATGCTACATACAAGAGGGGGTGAAAGTAGTGAGCGATAAGGTAGCATCGGGGCATGACTGGTGGCTGAGGAAAACAGTATCTGCCTGGGAGGGAATCTGCAGGCTTTTCAAACCCATAGTGGTAAAGGGAGGATTTTTAACCTTTTAGTTTCTTAGTTTGCTAAAGCTGGTGGAGGAGGATGAATCACCAGCAGTCGTAGCTTGAGCAGTACTGGAGGCAGTAGCAGCAGTGATATTTTGACCCACACCCAGCATCGGTGAAATCAGAAGAATCACTCAGCAGCTGTGGCATCTTAGAGCAGAGAGTGTCTGTGATATTCAGAGTGCACAGATCAAAAACGTTTTGGCTACACAGCTGCATGGTAAGTTGTGGCACTGGTTGAGCAGAGTGACAGTGAATCCTATTAGGATTATCCTACCGCTGTTTTCCTATCTTGTTGGCCTGTTTGCATTTGCAGTTGCAGGTAAGTCATCAGATTGAAGGACATGGTGGTGGTGGTGGTGGTGGGGGTGGAGTTACACAATGATGGTACAGATAAATATCTCTTAACCTCCTGCCATAGAAATTAGGGACAAGGCATAACAATTGGGGCAAATGACCAAAATCAGAGGCACATCTTACAAAATAGTAGATCTCAATTAAAAAAGCTTATACCATCTGTTGCTTAACATGAAAAACATTTACTTAGCGAGAACTAGACCTTAACAATAATAACTGATATGTGTTTATATAACAAATCCCAACTCTTCAGTGACAGAGAGACAGAATTTCTGCTGGAGCAAGAAATTTCTAAGGCAAAATCAGGGACACCTCTGAAAATGATGGGCAGTTGAGAGGTATGCATATGTGGGATTCATGCTTTGCCAACACCTGCTGATGTGCTCTCCAGTGCCACACCATAAGATTACCTGATGAGTGGCATCCTCAGCCCATAATGTCCCTGTCGGAAAGAATGGATGTCAGTGGGGACACAGAAGGCGGTTTGAGGGTGGAGCTGGTCTGGTCACTGGGCAGAGCCTGGGTCAGCAGGAAAATGGATCCCCTGCACCATGCAGCAGGGGATTGAGGAACATAGCAGTCCACCAACAAGGTAAAAAAGAAAACACTCTTGTAGGTATCTCCCCAATCATCCATGCCAGTTTGTAGGGCTAGGTGACAAGAATCATGGGCCTGTGTGGAGGCATGAGGCACACCAGCATCCTTAGCATGGAATGTGTATGGGGTTGTCATTTATTTTCAGCCTATGTACCCTCCATGCCCCTCTGTGAATACAAAGACAGGCATACCTGGCATTGGAGATGCAATGGAGCTGATCTAGAGAGCCTCCCCCAGTCACCACCAAGGACTGTGGGTTCTGTAGGGTACACTGCTCATGGGTGTGATTTGGAGGTTCTGGGATTCAAACGAGTCCCCCAATGAGTGGAGGGAATAATGCTCCAATTTTGACAGCCACCCATCCCCACTAAGTATTTTGAGGATTGGGTACTTTGAGCATGAGTGAGGGTGTGACTGATTTTTGGCTGGTATGGATGCACAAATGAATGTGTTTGGGCCCATGTTTGAATGAGTGGGCAGACAGTGTGTGAGCATAAGTAGTAATGTGAAAGGGCCTCTGTGGGGCTGGCCACCTTGATGTGGTACAGAAGCTTGTCACAATGTAGCATTATAACTAAAAGCCAGTCTATCAGTCTGGTGCTGTTGGAAATTGAAAGCTTTTATTACTGTATGTGTGTTACATATTTTCATTTCGAATATATTTCCACTGATGCTGTAGTGTTGTGGGGGTAGAGTGGGGGTGAGGGTAGCAGTGTGGTCAGTTCTTTGTATAACTTTGCAATTCCTGTCTTCACATCTGGGGGGGGGGGGAGAAAGCCTTGATGAAGCATGCAGTGTGGGTCTGGTCAGGGCGAGGTAGGCGCTTTTCCCTACCGGCGGTCTGGAGCTCTATCTGGGCTCACTGATGGCCTGCTGTTGGTATGCTTGCCATTGGCCTGAGTGAAAGAATGAATATTTCATTTATCTAACGCCCCTCTCCAGAGACTGAGAGCACTTTACAATACAATTTAAAAACACAATAAAACATTATTAATGCACAGAATCACATTTGGAGCGAACAGCAAAATACACATATTATATAACACAGTTAAAACTCATTAAATGCCTGGTGGAATAAGGTGGTTTTAATCCTTTTTTAAAGGATTCCACTGATGGTACCTCCCAAAGTTGTGTGAGGAAAAGAGTTCTATCGGGTGGGTGCGGCCACTGAAAAAGCTCGATCACTAGAATTTCACAGGCTCACCCTAGGGACACTAAGGAGGCAACCCTCAGTGGAGTGGAGAGCCCAGAATGGGCAGTGGGGCATGAGGAGATCTTGCAGGTAGACTGGCCCCCAACCATGTAGGGTCTTATAGATCAATAAACCAACCTTGAAGATAATCCTTCACCTGACTGGCAGTCAGTGCAGTTCTTGGAGGACGGGTGTGATATGAGCATACCTTTGAACACTCAACAGTAATCGAGCTGCCACATTCTGCACCAGCTGCAGCTTTCAGAGGTTACCTCCAGAAAGCCCCAGGTAAAGGGCATTGCAGTAGCCCAGTCTGGATGTGACCAAAGCGTGTACCAGTGAGGTTAGGTCCTCCAGTAGTAGAAGGTGTCGGATCCGGGCGATATTCCTCAGATAAGAAAATCCTTTCTTAATGATGGCTGACACCTGATCATCAAATGTCAGGCCATTGTCAAGGATCACACTCAGATCCTTGACCTGCTTGGATGGGACCAGAGGTACCCCCCCCCAAAACAAGACTGGAGGGATCCCACCATGTCCCTGCCCAAGCCACGATGACCCAGATCCACCACCAGCACCTTCTTCTTGCCTGGGTTGAGCTTTAACCAGTTATGAGACATTCAAGTCTGGATTTCAGCCAGGCAGCTGTTAAGCATGGAATCTGCCATCTGGCTACCCAGTGCAAAAGACGGGCATAGCTGGGTATCATCAGCATAGCAGTGAAAACCCAATCCATACCACCTGATGATGTCCCCCAGCAGCTACATGAGTGCCCCCGGGATCACTTAGTCACTGGCTAGTATGGCTGCAATGAGGAAAGGGGCAGCTACCCCAGCTGGCTGCTTTGTGTTAAGTAACTCAGCCAGTGGGAGGATTAAAATACTGTTCCTTTCCTCATTGTAGCACCACTGTCATCAGAGAACACAGTACTATGAGTGTCCTATGCATTCTTGGATGGGACAGCAGCAGACAGACATTACTGGAATGACTTCAGCAGACAGTGACAGAGTTTAGAATGAGAGTGGACCTCACCCCACACTGTATTGGAGGAAGGCCATCAGTCAGAATCAGAGACCCATTGGACCACTGTGGGATTGTTTTCTGCCCACCGGCAACAGTAAGGTTAGTGTGGGGGGACCACTGGACCAGTCTTGTTAAACTATTTGTTAGTGGCTGGCCTGGTAGTGCTGAGAGCTGAGGCATCCTTGCCTTACCTCATGCTATGCTGGTGACCCAGGTTCGGGGATGACCTTGGGTCATTGGGGTGCCAGCATGGGTGGGGAGGGTAGGAGCAGGATTGAGCAGTTGCTCTCCTCTTCCGGGAGGATCAGTCACCCATCCACATTTCTGCCATCATCATATGGAGGTCCGGTGGTGGCACAGGTAGCTACTGGTTAGGAGTAGGGTGCAGCATCCCACAGTACATGACGTGCACATGCCTCCACATACTCATGCTCCGCCAAGGATGTGCAGGTGGGGGTAGCGGGAGAAAACTGGAAAAACTCAATAAATAAATAAATAGTTTGTTAGCTGAGAAGCAGTAGTCAATAGCTGGTAGTCAGTTGCAAACCTGGAGCATTCATGTAGTTAACGAAAGTTGAGAGACTTGTCTTCAAAGAAAGAAGCAGCAAGGATTTGTCTTATCGGCCACTCCAGGCATACTGACTGATTTTAATTTGTTTAGATTTAAAAATAAGCAAAGTTACCATCAACTTAAGCATAGATACTGATTGCAATGTATGCATTCAACTAATGTTGGTGTGTTGCTTTTTATGACTTTTATTACAGTAACTGTAACTGAGCTGTATATCGTTACTTAAATGCTACTACTCTTGGCTCTCGGCACTGTATGTCTAGCCCTGGTGTCTACTTGCCGCCATGCTGCTTCAGGTCTTTGCATACTGTGATTATTACCATAAGAATCTTCCAAACTTGCTGCAAGTTGCTATGAGTGTGGCTTTTACTTTTTACTCTGTGCTGGTCAAGTCTGTGGTCATCACTGTACAACTATAATTTCTAATTTTATTGATACATGTTTTGATCCAAAACCAAGTAATTTTATTGCCTTTCTTGCTTAAAATGCAGAAAGGGATGCAAGTAGCCACTGGCATGTAGCAATTCATGTGAGATTTTTTTTTTGTTTGTTTTTGTTATTGTTAGTATTTTTTGCTCCTGCTTGGGTGTGCCCGACTGCACCTCCCCCAAATGCTTTCACTTGACCTTCTCATGGACTTACTGATTATCCATCACCACTTGCACTTAGTGGTTTTAGTTTAATATATCTTGCTTTGAGTACAGTAGTTACAGCAAATCAGTTTCAGTAAAATTGTCTGTGAATTGTACCTAGGGTGTTGTAGGCCTATACAAACCTTACTAGACATTGTAAGTTAGAGAAAAGCTTGTAACTGGGTTTAAGAAAATTAAAATTGCCTTGGTCAGGCCTTTGAGATGCAGGGGTGTTTGGTTTATTTGTACGTCTTTGATATTTATTTGGCCCCTGATCAGCTTTCTTAGCTTGGAAATATGATTGTCCAGGTAATCATGGCTTGTTTGAACTTTCAGATATAAGTGAATATATTTCCAGTCAACAAAAAATAAATAAATACCCAAGAAAGTCCAAACAAAATAGGTTTGCCTGCACCCCTATTTCTGTGAATAAGTTAAAAAAATGTTTTATATGCTGTTGCCACCTGTAGTTGCAGAGTCTGGCCCAGGCAGGTAAAACAAAGAATGAAACCAACATTCCTCTTGCTTTTAGTGTGTATCAATTATTGGTTTTACAGTTAAAAAAATGGAAACTATTCCCCCCCCCACTTCAAATATAAGGCCAGATAATAATTTGGCCCTGTTTTTGAAGTGTGGTGGAATCTGGTTTATTGTGCATTTACACTGTTTATTGTTTGTGGATTGTTTTGATATGGTTGTGACTGGGGCTGAATAACTTACTTTAAAACATTTTATTTCTAGTGTTTTCAACAGGAAAGGCATACTGAGCTGGTAGTAACAGCTTAGAAACATAGAAACAGAGAAAGGTGAAGGCAGAAGGAGACCAAAGTTCCATCTAGTTTGCCCATTTGTTTACATGGACCCCTGTTGGGCCATGTCTGCTAGCATTGAACTCTTACTCAAGATGAGTCCCCACCCTCGACCCTGGTTTGCATGCATGTCCTGTCCCAACCAAGTTTGAAGGAGGTGATTCTTTTGGCCTCCACCACTGTCAACTATTTAAAGGTGCCACCACCCTCTCGGAGAAAAAGAACTTCCTGACATCACATCTGAACCTCCCCCCTTTGAGTTTCCAGTTGTGCCCTCTAGTATTAAAGTTGTGGGACCTAGTAAACAGTTCTGAGTATGGCACCTTGTTGATGTCTTTCAGGTACTTAAATGTTTCAGTCATGTCCCCCTCTTTCATCTGGCTTCCAGAGACAATAACTTCAACTCTTTCAGGCATTCCTCGTATGGCAGGTCATGAAGTCCTGTTATCTTTGTTGCCCTTCTCTGGACCGTCTCCAATCTCTTGATGTCCTTCTTTAGGTGTGGGCTGCAAAACTGGATGCAGTACTCCAGCTGAGGTCTCACCAAGGATCTGTAAAGAGGCATTATAACATTTCTGCTCCTACTGTCAAAGCTTCTGCTGATGCACCCCAACACTCTGCTGGCCTTGCTACATGCAGAGTTACATTGATTGGTTGTCTTAAAGAACTCATGAATTAACACTCCTTGGTCCCTTTCCTCTGATGAGGTATTAAGTTGCACTCCGTTCAACCGATATTCTGTTCTAGGGTTGTTCTTGCCCAAATGCATCACTTTACATTTCTTTGCATTAAAGTCAAGTTGCCATTAGTTGGAGAATGCCTCAAGTTTTCCTAGGTCAGCTTGACGTTTACCTATGGATTCTGTGGTATCCACCATTCCTCCCTATTTAGTGTCCTCAGCAAACAGCGCTAATCTGCCATTTATGTCCTTACCTATGTCACTGATGAAGACGTTGATAAGCACAGGACCGAGGCCAGAACCCTGGGGAACCCCACTTATAACATCTCCCTTCCTTGAACCCACCCATTGATTACCGCTCTTTGACTTCTATCTTTTATCCAGTTGATAAACTGGTCTGAAATACCAGTGTCTTTGAGTTTAGCTAGCAGGCGCTTGTGTGGAATGGAGTCGAAGGCTTTACCGAAGTAAAAAAAGCAGGTCCATTGGGTGCCCCATGTTTAATTTGGCAGTTACCCAATTGAAGAATTATATGGGATTCGTCAAGCATAATTTTTCCACCATGAATCCATGTTGCTTAGGGTCTTGGAGGTTGTTCTTGTCCAGATAATCAACTATGTCTTGTTTAATCAGTGTTTCCATCTGTTTGCACACTACTGAGGTCAGATTAATGGGCCTGTAGTTTCCAGGCTCCTCTTTGCTCCCACTCTTATGCAGGGGGATCATGTTGGCATTTTTCCAATCCTACAGCACTCCTTCAGTCTGGAGGGAGAGGTTAAATAGTCCAGACAATTCTTGCGCTAGTTCCTTGGCTAATTCTTTTAGTACCCTAGGGTGACTACTGTCTGGGCCGGGTAATTTATCTTGATTTACACTTTCAAGAGCTTCCATGGCTCTTTTGGTGATAAAAGCTTGAGTTCCCATAACTTCCAGTTTGCTTGAAATGGCACTTACTGGCATGAGCCCATCCCATTCCCTGGTAAGACTGAACAAAAAATTTCTTGAGAATTTACACCTTTTGTGTATCACCTTTGACTATTGTTTACAGCTTGTTTCTGTACATTGAGGGAGACCAGACAATAAAATAAGGTGCAGTAGGAAGTCCAAAAACAATCTGTAAAAAAGCAAGTAGCTGGTGCAGTCAGTAATATAATACAACATGGTACATAAAGCTACGGAGTAGAAACAGTATGAAGGGGATAAGTCACTAATGCAAAAGCAAGAAGCGAGGCTAGGGAGATGTGGCTGGAGGGTGGTGGATGGCAGCACAACACGCGAGTCCAGGAGCAGTTACAGGAGTGCGCAACTCTCTTTAGTCTCTCCTCTATGACTTCACAACATACTTTGGGGGGAAGAGGCAAAGCAGAAGGTCCACGGAAAAGAGGACTATAGGTTTTAGGGAAGCAATAGGAGCAAGCTGCTTAACCTGCATTAGATTTCTTAGGAGGAAAAGAAAGGAAAGGGATCACTTAAGAGAGTATGACATTGGGGGGGGGGGCAAGGTATGAGGGAAGGGAGCCTAGCCAGAATTTGGAGATAAAGGAAACACAGTGGGTGAGGCATCTGGCATCAAGTGAGGGAAGGGAGAGGGAGGGAGGAGTACAGGGAACAATGGTAGTGCGAAGGGGACAGTCCAGGACAAAGGTGTAGAAAGAGTGAAAGAGGGAATCCAGTCTGGCTAGAATGGTCTCCTTCCTGTCTCTGTGAAGAAGGTTAAAACTGTTGTAAATGCTACTGCCTCCTGTAGCTGCAGAGCCTGGCCTGGGCTCCACAACTGAAGGCCCAAACAAAGCTCAAATGAACTGACTTTGTCATGACCTTAAGCAATGTGTTAACATGGTGACTGTTTGGTAATTTTAACATTTTCCTTTTGAATGTTATCATTCTACCCCTCATGATGTGGCACATGGTTTGGTTATGTGTGTTATTGCAGCAGTGATAAAGAGGTGATCCTGCCACTGTATAGTTCACTGATGAGGCCACATTTGGATTATTGTGCCCAACTTTGGGCACCATGTACAAAAAACAAGATAAAATCTCTAGAGTGAGTTCAGTGTAGGGCAATCATGATGGTGGCAGGTTTGCAGAACCATCCTGATCAGCTAAGATGTGTGTGTTGAGATCACAGCGATATTATGAAGAACAGCCAAACCGATTACATTTTTGTGTTGCTTGCATGCATGTGCAAGAAACACATTGCTTTCAACAGTTAGGGAGAATGCCTAAATGCATCAGGAGATTCGGGCCACATCACCACACAATCAGCTGTTTTGGTGCATTACAAGCTACCAAAACAGCTGATTGTGTGGTGTCCCCATGACAACGGCTTCTCCGTCGGCCTCTCACAGTCCCCAGGAAGCTGACGGAAAGCTGCTGCTTGTGGTTCAGTGTGCCTTCCTGGTGAAACATTTCAATAAATAAACAGAAAGTTGACTGGGGGTGCCCAATCCCCCTGTCGGCATGCATCCTACCTGGTTCACCAATGGGGTAGCCCAGTCCCTGTCGGCTTGATGCCCCCATTTGTTGTGTGCCGAGGACGTGCTCAATCCCCCTTGGCTAATGCCCACTCCCCCCAAGCACAAGCACAGTGTATGGCTGACAGGGTGCCCAATCCCCGTCGGCTCCAGCACCCCAAAAAAAGAAGCACCCAGGTGTGTCGGCATGCTGGGAGCCTACCACAGTGTGCAAAAAAGCATCCCACATTGTTTATTTATTTGTAAAACCTGTAATAACAGAAAACAATCTCTCGCGGTCTTTCATGCCCCCCTCCCCTAACCCGCATCTGCCCACTGTGCACCCACCTCCCTACACCCCCCTCACCCCATACTTACCTCCGGAGCCCAGCGCGATGATCTTTGGTGGACCAAGAACACATCTGCACTCTTCAAAGCCGACCACTAACTGAAGAAATGCCGGTAAGCTGTATAATGGCATAAACGTTTTTTTTTTCAACTTTGGTGCATATCTCGGCCATTTTGTGGAATCCTTTCACCAAATATTCAACATAGGATTCTTGGGATCCCACCTCATGAACTCAGCCACTGTCATTTTGTTATTCGGTTCCAAAAGGTGATTTTGCGGTCACTGTGTGGAACCACCTTTCGGGACCGATTAATGAAACGACAGTGTCACAGTTCATGAGGTAGGCCCCCAAAAAATCTATGTTGAAAATGTGGTGAAAAAATTCCCAAAAATGACTTTTATGAGCATGTGCTGTGCAGTTCCTATGCACACTTGTAACTTCGAGCATTTTTAATATTTTCACTCCAGATTTTCAACATTGCCATTTTACCACACCTCCTTATGAACAGTACAACTGTCATTTTTCACATCTCACCTGAAATGTGTTTTCGAACATGCAGCGCACAATGACTTGGTCGGGCATGTGAAATCAATGTTCAGGACAGATTAAGAATATCACAATGACATTGTTCATGAGGTATGCCTCCAGAAACCCTATGTTGAAAATTTGGTGAAAGAATTCCCCAAAATGACCGTTTTATAAGTGTGAATTGTGCAGTTTCTATGCACGCTCGTAACTTTGAGCATTTTTAATAGTTTCATTCCAGATTTTCAGCTTTGCCATTTTGCCACACCTCCTTATGAACAGTACAACTGTCATTTTTCACATCTCATCCGAAATGTGTTGTCGCACATATAGCGCACAGTGGCGTGGTCAGTGTGCGAAATCAATGTTCAGGACAGATTAAGAAAATCACAGTGACACTGTTCTTGAGCAGAGGTCTTAAACTGGCTATGTTGAAAATTTGGTGACAAAAGTCCATAAAATGACTGTGTTATGGGTGTGCATTGTGAAATTTCCATGCACCCTCGTAAGTTCACGAATTCGTAATCTTTTCAATCCAGATTTTCAACATTGCCATTTTCCCACACCTCCTTATGAACAGTGCAGCTGTCATTTTTCACACCCTGGCCGAAATATATTTTCGCACTTCGGGCACAGAGTAGTACGGTTGCTGTGGGAAATCAGTGTTCGGGATAGATTAAGAAAATCGCTGTGACACTGTTCATGAGCAGAGGTCCCAAAACGCCTATGTTGAAAATCTGCTGTAAAAAATCCCAAAATTATATTACGGGTATGTGTTGTGCAGTTTCTACGCACACTCGTGACCACCCATATTTTTATATTTTCACTCCAAGTTTTCATCATTGCCATTTTTTACACCTCCCCATAAACAGTACAGCTGTCATTTTTTACATCCTGTTCAAAATGTGTTTTTGCACCTGTCGTGCCAAATGGCACAGTCGCTGTGCAAAATCACCTTTCAGTTAACGAACTGATAGTGTCACTGTTCATGTGGTGGGATCACAAAAAGCCCATGTTGAAAACGCCCAGTGTTAGGGTTTTTTCGACCATAACGCCCTACCCTGTAGGGACTGACAGGCGTCAGGGGTGTGACTGGGATTGTCGGACAGTAATGTTTCCATGCCATTCCACCTCACCCTGCAGCCAGTGGCAGGCATCGAGGTGTGCCTTGGACCCTTTGGCCCCAGAGTTCACCCCATTCTTCTATACTGCACCCATTTTAGTGTATTTCCTTATGGAATGAGGTAAGTGTAAAGCCCGAACACTTCAAAGCACACCTCAACACTTGTAAGTGTCTGCAGGGTAGGGTGAGGTGAGGTGAAGTGTCGTGACCATTATGGGCGATGACCCAAATGCACACCCCAATGCCTGTCCACCTCTGCAGGGTGGGGGTGGAGTTGGCGTCAGTTTGATACTTCACTGCCATTCCTATACTGCATCTGTCTAACTCCTGCACTTCCACTGCTAATGATAGCAAGCAACACTTGGCATTGACAAATGCTTGTTTTCCTTTATATTCCCCTACACATACACACCACCACTCACAGTTTTATTTATTTATTTTTGGAGCTTCTTTTCTGACTATGGACCCCCCCCCCAATCCTTGCCTGCCTAACAGGGAAATTGTTGCTGATTGATCCGGCCTGGATACAACTGAATCCCTGGCTTTACTGAAGCTTTCTGTTGTGTGTTTGTGTGGGGAGAGATGAACATTCAGCCAGTAGATTTCTGCAGAAGTTGGAAATCCTGCATTATGACAAACTAACATGCAATCTATTGAATATGTGGAAAGACAGATGATTGATAGCTAGGGAGTGACTACTGTTTACTAGTTACTTTTAACCAAACAAGAAAAGGAAAATCTGTTTAAAAGGACATTGTCAGCCTTTCACTTACATTTTTAGGCTGTACTCAGAAACGTGCTTTGACTGCCTGTAGCAGTCTGTCTTGCTTCACATTAGAGACAGCAGCAATGTAGTCTACATAAAAATAATTGCTTTTTCAGATTTTACTCACAAGCAAAACCTAGGCAGTCTGAACCTACTGTCTACGTGCCAGTCCTAAAGCATGGTCACATTTGTAAATGGTGCTGAAGCATCGGAAGGCTCATTCAGGGACTGTTCTACCTGAGTGCAGCTAAATACACTTTCTAGTAGTAGAAAGAAAGCTGAACTCAGGGAAAGTGTTTATTTCTTTGAAATGAGTGCTAAAATCCATTTAAATCATGGTCCGAAAGTCGAGCCTTGATACGGGGTATGCGTGTATGCATATGCATGAATGAGCCTTCTGGTGCTTCAATGACAGTAGGTTCAGACTGCCTGGGTTTTGCTTGTGAGCAAAATTTGAAAAAGCAATAATTTTTATGTAGACTATGTTGTTCTTATCTCTTCTGTGCAATAAGATGGACTGCTGCAGGTAGTCAGGACAAGACTTGTTTCTAAGGACCTCCCAAAAATGTAAGTAAAAGATGGACAGTGTCCTTTTAATAAAAGTTAGCATTTTTTAATTAATTCATCCAAGACATACAGTATGCTTCTCCTGAATCTGCTAAGTTAAATTTTGAATATTGGACAATGATAACCTTTTCAAAAAATAACTGTTTAATTGATCTGTAGTTCTGGTAGCACAGTGTATGTTTTTTTTTATTAAATGTTAATATTTTGTCTTTAATTTGCTTTTCATAAATCAAACTGACAACTGGTAAACAACTGTTGCATTCAGGATTTTATTTCATAAGTTTCCTTTTCTTGTCTTTTTCTACTGAGCCCATCTCTTGGTTCCTTTTCATTACCGTGCAGTGACAAGTTGCCTTGCAGGGATGGGACTGAAGCTGCAGAAGATGCCTCGTTGTTCTAGCAGAACAGCCAGACATCTCTCTCAGCACTAACTGTATCCCTGTGAGGCAGCCATTATTATTTGCAGATGTTCTGTGATGGAAAGGGAACCAGGTGATTAAAGGGGATAATCATCCCTTTGCACCTGAAAGTGGGTCTAAAATGCATCATTTCAGACATTACATTTTTAAAATTTCCCAAGGGAGCATGCCTCCAGACCCCACTAGAGAGGTTAGGATTTTCAAGCCAACCTCACCACCCCACCCCACCCCCACCTTGTGTAAATTCCTGGACCCAGTCACCACTGGTCAGGCATTGTGAATAAGACTATTACAAGCAGCTGCCATTTCACACAGCATTCCTGTCCCCTGTAAATATGAATATAGGGCCACAAAAGGAAGCACTAACATTGCAAGACAAGGCAAAGTTCATTTCTTTAGTGTTTTATCCTGTCAGCTCAGCGTGCTGCACCATGAAAGACAAAAGAAAAAAAAAATCATGCAATAAAATACAGTAGTAAATTGTCCTGTGACAGAAAAGGGGACCCAAATAATGTATTCTTTTGATTAAGTTATTCTTTTCGAATATGCACCTTCTTCAGACAAGATGGTTGTCAGATCACATGAGCAAGTATATACGGAAAAGTTAAAGTACAGGTCTGATGATTCTCACAAGAAAGTTAACAGGACAGCCAGGCAGGAGGCAGTAAAGCAATAAACCCATAAACTCAGTGGGGTATGCTTCCGGGAGGTATTTCCATGTTGAACAAAAGGAACCAGGTGGACATCATTATGGTAGCAAGGAGGTGCTGAAGAGTGGGGAACACACATGCACTCACACTCTCAAAGAGGGCTGGGCAACATGGGCCTGTCACTCAGAGTGAGTAGGACCCCTCCCACTTCGAACAAGGCAATATACTGAGGGGCTTATATCCAGATCACTCTCTTGGACTGACACCAAAAAGACCAGAGCCCCTGCCATTACAAGAACTAGGTGAGATAAGATAGCACAGTGAGGGAAAAGTGCTTCTTTAGCTAGGACAGGTGAAGCTTTCCTAGGGAAGGATAGCTTAGACATTTGCTGTACAATACCTATCTGTCTAATGTGATTTTATTTTCTGCTTCTTAGTAAAAGTGCAGTCCTTTTGTTTCTTGTAAATACATCCTGTTGTAAATACCTGTTGTATTTTAGTAAACAGTCTATTTTATATAATCAGTGACTGCTTGTGTGTTATTTTAAAGGGTAATTGAGCTATCTGGTGTTCAGGTGTTGCTCTGCATAACACTGGGCTCGCAGACCATGTGCTAACAGTATATGAACTATATTAGAAAGTTGTATATCATTGTGTGAATCTGTTTGTCTGTCCTGGAGCCCTGCAACCACTAACAGAAAGCAGGAAGAGGAGCAGTAGTTTCCAATAATACTATCGGGACTACAACTCACTTATACTAAGGAACTTTAAGATATGCCTTGGGGTGTTTTTCTCAGTCCTGCAGATTTCCTGTTATTTTACTTGTGTGTGCATTTTTAAGCACTTTAAACTCAACTTTGACATTTTACTCACTCTGTGACCCAGAAAGCACATCCAGGTCACAGTCTGCTATTTTAGCTTGGCCTGCAGTGAGCAGGGTGAGCCCAGGCAGGGTGAGCACGCGTCAATGCGTGCGAAGATGAGCACAATGACCGCGCCGTCTGAGAGTGTATTTCATGTGTTTGATGGATTAGCAGAGTATAACCATCGAAATCTAACCTGAGACAAGCCTGTATAACCAAAGTAAGGTAATTTATTCCGTGTGTCTAAAATTATTTATTTATTTTATTTTTTTGTCAGAGGACTCTTGTGTTAGGCATAACAACATGAACAAAACACTTATTGCACTTGGTGGCAGGGCAGCAGTCAAATGCAGTTGCTGCCGTATGTATTGTTTGAATACTGATATTATGATAAATAAAATATTTAAGTGTTTCAAATGTAGTATTCACAGAAGAGGAGAAGGGGAAGGGGAAGGTACCTAACCCAATTAACACTCTAGATAGGGGGGTCGATCCCAGCCCTTTCACAGAAGAAAGGGTTCTGAAAGGACTCCTAAAACTGAAGGTGGATAAAGCAATGGGGCCTGACGGGATTCACCCCATAATTCTAAAAGAATTAAGGGGAGAACTAGTGACACCACTGACTACCCTTTTTAACAAATCATGGGAGGATGGTGTGGTACCTGAGGACTGGAGGAGGGCAGATGTGACTCCCTTCACAAAAGTGGGAGCAAAACAGAGCAAGGAAACTACAGACCTGTCAGTTTGACCTCAGTGGTAGGGAAAACTATGGAATCACTTCTGAAGGAAAGAATTGTTGAGTACCTAGAGGCCAGTGGGGCACAGGACCCAAGGCAGCATGGATTCACAGTGGGAAGGTCATGTCAGATGAATTTAATCAATTCCTTTGACTGGGTGACCAAAGTAATAGACCAGGGAGGGGCTGTGGATATGGCCTACCTATACTTTAGCAAGGCAGTTGACACAGTCCCACACAAAAAATTAATAAACAAATTAGCCAGCCTGGGAGTGGGTCCCAGGGTAAAACATTGGACATAGAAGGTAATAGTAAATGGAAAATACAAAATCACACATGCCCCCACAATGCAAAGCATCATGGGCTGCATATGCAAATCACCACAGAATGTTATGCTGGTCCAACTTTAAGCAGAATTGCATGGTGCCGAAAGGCCTCTCACACAGTTTGCAAAGGGTGCTAACAGAAGACATAGACACGTGTTCGTCCTATCAGTATGCCTCGCCTGTTTGACACCCCAGTGGAATGGACCAGCTACCTGTTCTTTGTCTTTTAAATAGTTTTTATTTTAATGGGTTCACCACAATATATCCCAGGCACACTGCCTTAGGGTAGCTGGTCCATTCCACTGGGGTGTCAAACAGGCCAGGCATACTGATGAGTCCTGGAGAGACGAAAACACGTGTCTATGTCTTCTGTTATACCCTTGCAAACTGTGTGAGAGGCCTTTCAGCACCACATGCAATTCTGCTTAAAGTTGAACCAGCATAACATTCTGTGGTGATTTGCATATGCAGCCCATGATGCTCTGCATTGTGGGGGCATGTGTGATTTTGTATTTTCTTGAAACTTGGCTTCCCAGCCAAATGCCCTTTGGGGGAACCCTTGCCTCAGTGTTTATGCACAGAGGTTCTTTGTCTTTTAAATAGTAAATGGAGTCCACTCTGAAGAAAGGGGACATACTAGTGGGGTACCACAGGGTTCAGTACTGGGTCCAGTCCTTTTTAATGTCTTTATAAATGACATTGCAGAGGGACTGGAAGGAAAAGTATTCCTCTTTGCAGATGACACAAAGATCTGCAACAGGGTTGATACACAAGGGTATGTGGAAAGGATGAGAAGGGACTTGGCAAGGTTGGAGGAATGGTAAGAAGTATGGCAACTCAGATTCAATGCAAAGAAGTGCAAAATAATGCACCTGGGAAACAAAAACCTAGGGGAAGAGTACACAATGGGGGGGAGGTAGTAAGAACAACACAAATGGAAAGGGACCTGGGGGTGATCATATCAGATGACCTTAAGGTTGGCAAGCAATGTGAGAAGGCAGTAGGGAGGGCTGGGGGGATACTGGGATGTATAGGGAGAGGCATCACCAGCAGAAAACAGGAAGATGTTATCCCTCTGTATAGACAGTTGGTGAGACCCCATCTGGAGTACTGTACTGCATCCATTTCTGGAGACCCCATCTCTACAAAGACACAGACGTAATGGAGGCAGTCCAGAGGAGGGCAACTAAAATGGTGCAGTGTCTGCAAGAGAAGCCATACAAGGAGAGACTAAAGGAGCTTAATTTGTATGCCATTGAGGAAAGGAGGGAGAGGGGGGGACATGATAGAAACTTTAAAGTACCTCAGTGGAATCAACAAAGTCCAAAAGGGTAGCATCTTTCAGAAAAAGAGATGTACAAGAACAAGGGGACACAATTTGAAGATAGAGGGGGACGGCTCAGGGGCAATGTGAGGAAGTATTTTTCACAGAGAGGGTGGTGGACGATTGAACCACCTTCCTGAGGAGGTTGTAGGGTCTAAAACTGTGGGAGAATTCAAGAATGCATGGGACAGACATAAGGCAATTCTTGTGGGGGGCAGGAAGAAATAGGCTGTTGGTTAACTAGGATCTGCAGCTTATCCAGTATGTAGGGAAATGGGCAAACTAGGTGGGCCAAGCAGTCCTTATCTGCCATCAAAGTCTCTGTTTCTATGTTTCTATGTTACACAGAATGATGATATGGCACTAGAAATCAATCTGTTCAATAACAGACTAACTGCACTAGAAATAAGTTACGCAGAGACAACTAAAAGAATAAATGTAACAGACACAAGGGATTATTTTCCAAAACCCACAACACAAGAAAATTGTACTCAGACACAAAATAAAAAGATTTATCAGTTTCATTTCAAAGTATATGCCCAAATACTCATATAGGTACCCCTAACAAAAAACGAGCTAGGGAAGATGATGATCCTATAGATAAAGAGAATCTTTGGTACCAGGTTCAGAGCAACAAAGTTAGTAATAAAGGAAGGAAGGCTGCACAATTTCAAATTCCCATTCAAAATAGCTTTTACACACTTAGTGACCTAATAGATGAAGTAATACCCCCTTCTTCAACATGTATACCTGTACAACACACTGAAAATGATGAACAAACAGTTTGTAACATTCCATTAGTTAGACGCATGAACTCCCAGGCAACATCTGACAACCTTATGGACATTACTGAAACCCCTGAAATCGAGTCTAAGCAAATTTATGTCTTAGGTGATTCGATTGTCAAGAATTTGGATAGACTAATTTGTGATCGAGACAAAAAAAAAATAGGACAGTCTCATGTTTTAGAGGGGCGAAATTGATGGGTATTACCAAAATGTCTAAACAAATCTTAAAAGATAGTGGTGAGAAGCTACTGGTTATTAGACATGCTGGGGTGAATAATGTCCTACATCAAAACAGTCAGAGTATAGAGGAAGAATTTGTGGGGATTAACAACATATTAACAGACATTGGATGCCAAATAGCTTTTTCAGAGATACTTCCAGTCCCTAGGACAGACCAGTACATTAATGATAAGATTAAATATTTGAATAACTGGCTGCATTCTTGGTGTCTTAAACAAGACATAATGTGCATAACCCATTGGAAGAGTTTGTAAACAGAAGGTAATTAATATGCAGGAATGGCCTATGTGAGAACCCACCTCTCCCTATGTGCTGAAAAAGCTTTTAGAGAGGTGTCTGTCCTCGGGTATATGCTGCCACCAGCTGGACTGTCTCCAGCGCCAACCTTCAAGCTTACAAACTTGAATAATCAATCGTGCAATTGCACAAGTTAAAGTCTGATAGTGTGTCTGTCTCTCTCTCTGGTGGAGGATGCTACACAGAGTTTACCTTAGCCAGTGGAAACCAAATATTACCTTAGAAAAATGACATCACAGTCACAAATGTTAAGCAAATAAATAGCTTTTTAGTTAACAGAAAGTGCAATGAGCATTTACAGGATATACATTTACAACACAAGAGAATAACACTCATGTAGGAAAAGTAAACAAATGTTTTTAAATAACAGATGGCAAAAGAAGAAGGCTATGACTGAAATATGCTGTCACTAAACTTACCCTTTCCTGTCCTTCTAAGAGACACTGGACCCTATTCTAACTGCCAGCTCCCACGGACATAGCTACAAGGTAGGCTCCAAACTTATGTTTCCCCCTTCCAGCTTCCCAAAGCAAGAGAGAGCCTTCTCTGTCTTTCAGAAGGTTATATACTCTGTGGAGAATAGGTTATTCCTATTCTCCCTTTGAATGCACCAACCAACTAACATGTATGTATTTAATTGTCCCAATCAGAGTGAACACCTATCAGTGACCAATTATAGTCCCTTTTCACCTTAAGTTTATATTTGAATGATCCAATCAATTCAAACTGCATTGTGTACGTGTCTGCAGGTCTGTATGTGTATGGAGATGTCCACTCGAGATTTATGACCCAGCTCTTATCTAGCAGCTAGGAATTCCACAAGCTGGATTCTGCTGGACAGAGGATTTTAGCCTGAGTGTATTTTTTTCAAACTGCTAAAAAAATAAGACACCTACAGAATCCAAACCATTAACTCTTTTCTTCCCATTTCTGTCACAGCCTACATCCAAGTAAAGGGGTTCCAGACTTCTTGGACTATACATAAATGATTATATAAACAAAACTTTAAACTAAATGGGGGGGGAGAGTGGAAAATTCAAACTGAACCACACATTCACCTATAGTTACTCGGATTACATCTCCCTTAAACAAAACTGACACTAAAACACATATTACCGGTGTAAAATATGATAAAACAGGTCATACAACTAAAAATATTGTTCCAAAGATATGAAGTACTGAACTGAAATTTTCACTCGTTAATGCCAGAAGTTTAAACAATAAAAGGGACAAACTAAAACATATACTATACAAAGATAAAATTGATGTTTGCAGAGTCACAGAAACTTGGTTCACAGATTCTGACTGGGGTACTGATATCCCTGGTTATACTGTTAGCACCAAAAATAGGGTAAAAGCCAAAACGGGAGGAGTAGCACTGTATATAAGTCAAAACTTGATTAGTTATGAAATAAAAAATTGTGTTAACTCAGATACAGATCCTGAAATTATATTGGCAAAAATAAAAAACAGCGATAGCTGTCTGACAATTGGATTATGCTACAGATCACCTAGTTTGGATGTTACTAGCAATGATGTATTTATGACAGAAACAGAGAACATGGAAGACTATGATGACTTAATATTAATGGGCGATTTCAATCTACCCAACATATGCTGGCAACTATTAAATGGGAAATACGCCTTGGACAATAGAGTTCTCAGTGCTATAGTACTGCATGATCTTGAACAATTGGTACTAGAACCCACTAGGAAAAATAATATTCTGGACCTCATTCTCACTAATATTAAAGACTCAGGGAATATACCTTAAGTAATAGAGTCTCTTGGGGATAGTGATCACAACATGGTTTCATGGAATATTAAATATTCTAATAACTTTACCTGTGGTTACACTAAATCAATGAATTACTATACAGTGGATTATGTGTCCATTAAAAAACATTTGTCCAATTGGAATTGGGATGCTGAACTTAAAACACCTTGACTGTGAGCAAATGTGGATAGCCATATGGAATAAAATAAACTACTGTATAAAGACCTGGGTCCCTGAACGTAATAACTATGATAATAATAAAAGAGTACCACCATGGTTAAACAAAAATATTAAGAGATTAATTAAAAATAAAAAGGACTTTTAAAATTATTTAAAAAAAAATCCAAATGAGGAAAAATGGCAAAAGTTTAAGGTAAAAGCAAAAAAATGTAAGAATGCAATAAGATCTGCCAAAAAAGCCTTGAAATAAACCTTGCAACAATAACTAAAGATAACAAAAAACATTTATAGTTACATAGGGTCGTTAAAGGATAAAGAGCCCAATATCGGGCCCTTAATTAAGGATAATCAGCCTATAATTAATGAGCTATCAATAGCTAATGAATTTAATCAGTATTTTCTTAGTGTATGCAAACCTAAGGAAATTGCATGTCTAAATGATTTAACAGATCAGGATACAGAAATTTATATTACATATGATGATGTAAGGGCTGCCATTAAAGCAACCAAAACAAACTCCTCACCAGGACAAGATGGTATTTCTTCAAAAAATATTGAAGAACTTGTTACAGAATAATCAGGTATTCTCACACTTCTATTTAATGCATCAATCAATGAGGGAATAACAATAACACAATGGAAGCTGGTATCCATTGTTCCAATACATAAGGGTTATAATAAACAAAATGTAGCCAATTATAGGCCTATCAGCCTTACCTCCTCCCTGGGGAAAATTATGGAAAGAATACTACAATACAAAATTGTAATACATCTTAAAAAAATGGACATCATAGATTTAACACAGTGTGACTTTATACAAGGGAGATCATGTCAGTGTAATCTAATTAACTTTTTTTGAGCCCATAAGTGAGGCATTGGATAATGGACTTCCAGTGAATGTCATATTTCTCAATTACGAGAAGGCTTTTGACACTGTCTCTCATAGAACACTGGTCAATGAATTGAAGAGAATTAAGCTTCATCAAAAAATTATTAAATGGATTAACTCTTGGCTTAGTGACAGGAAGCAACGTATGTGCATTAAAGGGCAAATGTCAGATTGGGGCTCAGTTGACAGTGATGTGCCTCAGGGCTTCGTTCTAGGACCAGTCTTATTTAACATTCTAATATCCAGCATGTTAACAACAACTGGGGTCTGGATACACAAATACACTGACGACAGCAAGTTAGGATGTATCGTCAATGATATACAGTCAATAAAAACATTACAAACTAATTTAGATAATTTGGCTAAATGGCCAACTGATAACAAAATTACTTTTAACACAGCCAAATGCAAAGTTTTGTATTTAGGGAAAAGTAATATATTAGCCAGTTATACTCTTAATAACACCATATTACAAACTGTCACATCAGAAAGAGACCTGGGTATCACAATTACTAATAATTTAAAATTTACAACTCATATTAATAATAGTTAAAATGTCACAGAACAATAGCATGCATACTTAAGAATATAAAAAGTAGAGAACCAAAGGTCCTAATCCCATTATACATAAGTTTGGTAAGGTCTCATATAGATTTCTGTGCCCCTTTCTGTGCACCTTCATCTGTGGAAGGTAAAGCAATCGTAGAAAAAATACAGAGAATAACTAGGAAGATCACTGAATTAAAGGACATAGAATATAGTGGCAGTCTGAAAGCTTTAGGATTATACTCGATAGAATACAGATCACTGAGAGGTGACCTGTGCTTAGCATACAGGGCATTGCACGACCCTGCACTGTGTGAAACTTTATGCCTTGAAAAAACTGTATCAAATTGTATCACGAGGTCACACAAACTAAAACTAAAAAAATGTGTTAATAGAACAACCAAAAGAGATCATTTTATAATCCAGCGTATACCATCTATCTGGAACTCTTTACCAACAGATGTTGTAGCATGTAAAGACCTGGAAGATTTCAAGTTTAAACTCGATCAGTACATGGGAGAAAAAAATATCACTATTGCTCATAAGTGATGAGTTCAGAATGGGTTCGCCATCAAACTTGTACCAACCTATGAACCTCTGAACCTATAATTCTATTTCTGCTGGACTCTGTTGTAGTCTGTCTCCAAGAGCACACTCTCCCCACAGTTACTGTGTTAACCTTCCTGACCTTGTGCAAAGGTGGAAGTCAGAAACAGGCTTCCTTGGCCCTGTCGGTTAAAAACCCAGGTTGTGGCAGACGGCAGTGAACTGGAAGTCCCTAGTGAGGGATTTGCATCACAACAGGTGGCAGAGTTGTGGGCTCCTTGTGGCAACTGGTACCAGGCCAGTTTAGAGCAGCGGACAGTGTGCTTTCCTGTGAAGCAGGAACTCAGACAGAGAAAAAGCACACTGGTACTGGAGTTCTAGGCAGAAATATACCATTTAACAGTCACGAAACAGGATTTCAAAAGGTCGCATTTTTTTACTACTGTTTTATTTATTTCTAGACAGCTAAGTGCTGCGTAGCTAGAGAAGATGAGCTCCTCAAGCTGTGTAAAATTTCATGTGCCGCAGCTTCATGAGCTGTACGCAGGAAGGGGGATTGCCTATGAGGGCATGACAAAGAATGCACTTATGAAAGCAGTGGCGGAGCCAGGTTTGGGAGCATTTGGGAGCCGGGGGAGCCATTCAGTCAATCATGGGCTCCAGAATGGGAACTAAACAGTGAATAAAGATGGTGGTGGGGCACCACTACTTACACTGGGACAGCCAGGAGGGGCGACCCCCCCAGCCTCTCCCCAGCACCGCCACTGCATGAAAGGCCTGGTGGCACAGGACCAGCTGCAGGAGGGGCAGACAGTCTCAGACAGGCAGGGCACAATACCTGATCAGAAGGCAGTCACAGAGGACAGTGACTCAGGTAATGAGACTGAGGTCACAGTGGCTGAGCAAGTGGGGCTCCTTGTGGCACAATCTGGAGGAGCTATGTAGTCCACTCAGCCTCAGCTGGAGATCCTGAAGGCAGAGCTTGCTCTGAGGGAGGCTCAAAGGGAGAGAGCAAGGCTGGAGGCTGAGGACAGAGAGAGCCTGACAGCATGAAATACAAATGCTGGAGGAGAGAGCAAGGTTGGAGTCAGAGGAAAAGGAGAAGATTCACCAGCACATGATCCTGAAGTGAGAGGAAAAGGAGAAGATTCACCAGTACGATATACTGATGCTAGCAAAGCGTGAGAAAGAACGACAGCATGAGATCGAATTGAAGAAACTGCGCCAGCAAACAGCACAACAAACGGTAAGTAATGGCAAAGGTAGTTCAAGCCATGAAGCCCCGATTAATTCTAAAATGTTTCCGCAATACCAAGAGGGAGATGATCTGAATTTATTTTTAAAATCATTTGAAAGGGTCTGTGGGCAATTTAAATTAGATAAGGTGTTGTGGATGAACCATCTGTCCTCATTACTTACTGGTTGTGCCTTGCATGCATTTGCTCAAATGGATGACAATGATTGCATGGACTATGATAAAGTTAAAAGAATGTTATTAAAATGTTTTAAATTGACTCCTGAGGCTTACTGGCAGAAATTTAGAGAGTAAAGAAAAGGCTCAGGAGACAGCTATGTAGAACTGCATGTCCAAATGTGTGCTAGATCACTGGGTGGATGGGGTTAAGGCAAGGACTGTAAAGCAGGTTAAAGATTTAATTGTAAGGGAACAGTTTCTTAAAATTGTACCTGATGACCTGCATATATGGCTGCTGGACTGGGCATGCAACTCCACAAAGGAGGCAGCAGAAACTGCTGATTTGTATGTGGCCAGCATACCACATTCGCAATGCAAGAACTATGGGGGTGGGGCAGCACCTGGTTTTAAGGGGACCCAGGGAGGGCAGCCTAAAGGAAACCAGTCTGCACCCAAGCCCAAAACAGAACCCATTGGTTCAAAGGGAAACAAGGAGCTGGGGGCAAAGGCATGTTGAATTTGCCAGAAAGTGGGGCATCTATCCTACAACTGCCCTAAAAATAGGAGTAAAGTGCAAAAGCCTGGGGGAGAGGGTGACCAAGACAGTACTCTGCAGTTGGTAAACTGTGCACACACTGTAGATGCCACCAAACTCCACCAAGCATATACACCCTATTCTAGTCAATGGTGCAGTAACACAGGGATTGAGGGACACTGATGCCTCCATCTCCATGGTAAGGCAGGAGCTGATCCAGGTGGAGCAGATTCTGCCAGGGTAGTTCTCCAAGATTCGGGGAGTCATGGGTCCAGTGGTCCAAGTGCCAATGGCTCAGGTCTTCCTGAACTGAGAGGGTGGCCATGGGGTACAGAAGGTGGGAGTGGTACATGATCTCCCTGTGGATGTGATCATGGGGAATAATTTTGACCACAGAAAAAACCTAGTATGTGTTACTACCCATAGACAGGTTAAAGGGCAAGCTTCTGAGGGGGAGGAGGGGGTGACACAGCCCATGCAGTTGAATCCCTCAGCAGCTCAGGAAGTGGCTAGTATGAGTGAAGGGCTAGCTAGGGCTAGGAGCAGCAGCCCTAAGCCCCAGCTGCAAACAGAGGAGGTTGCCACCAGGAGCAGCTTTCCTTCTGAAAGGGCACCAGGAAAGATCAGATGTGAGGAGCTGGGCAAGGCACAGCGAGCTGATCCTACCCTCCAGAAACTGAGAGAGATAGCAGATAGTGCTGAGGCCTCTCAAGGGAGTAAAAAGTCAGTTTATTGGGAAAATGGGCTGTTGTACAGAGAGTGTACACCACAGAGGGGGTTAGAAGGAGAAGTACTCCAGCAGCTGGTAGTCCCCGGAACTACTGAAAGCAGCTTCTGGCCCTGGCCCATAACATTTCTCTTTCAGGCCACCTGGGTATTACCCACACAAAAAAGCAGTTTGCCAACAACTTCTTTTGGCCAAGCCTGTACACAGACATGGCAAATTACTGTTGGACTTGTCCACCATGCCAGTGAGCTGGGAAGGTTGGGGACAAAGCTAAGGCGGCTTTGCTGCCCCTGCCTATTATTGACAAACCATTCAAGAGGGTAGCCGTGGACATGGTGGGGCCCCCAAGTACCTCAAGTTGCACAGGCAAACTATACATACTGGTTGTGGTGGATTATGCAACCAGGTACCCTGAGGCAGTGGCAGTGTCCTCCATTGAGGCAGAAAAGGTGGCTCCTGGGAATCTTTAGCTGAGTGGGATTTCCCCAGGAGATTGTCAGATCAGGGGATGAATTTCATGTCGTCCTTAATGACCAGTTTGTGGGAGAAGTGCAGGGTGAAACAGCTCTGAGCTTCACCCTATCACCCCAAGACAAATGGCCTGGTTGAGCGGTTTTGTCAGTGTCAGTGGCTCAGTAGGTAGCATACTTGCCTCTGAGGCCAGGAGATCAGAGGGCTGTGGGTTCAGTTCCCACTTCTGGCACTTGGGTTAATATCGCAGTACTGACACAGTAGTGTAGCATGACAGGGGTGCTGCACTTCTGAGGCACAGTCTTTCAGATGAGACATTAAACCGAGGTCCCATCTGCCTGGATTGGTGGTAGTTCAGGTGGATGTTAAAGATCCCATGGCACTTATCGAAAAGAGTAGGGGAATTTTGTGGGGGGAAAGGAAATAATAATTCAAAACAACTATTTATGTACAAACATGAAAGGATGCAAGCACCAAACAGCATAATCAGCACTACTATAACAAAAAATAGCCAAGCAGCGTATACAGGTAACACCCAGAGTACAAACTAAAAAGCCTATCCTGAGTTTAAAGTCAGAAAACTAGTAATTCATAATCAAGTACTCCATAATATACCATCACATGCTCTCCATAGGCATTTCAACTGGTTAGTCATAAGCTGTCTCGAATCTTTCTCATATAGCTGTTTAATCACTTCTGTTACTAATAGTAATAACACATCATATGGAACATATTGCTGTTGCAGTACCCATTTACACCTAGATTGCCATACATAGTATTTTAAAACAGCAAATAAGACCTGCAATGTTTCTTTTGAAAACAGTTGCCAACTTGATGTTCCAGTAACATAAATTAACTCCTGATAAGTAAGAAAGCTAAACTGTGGTAACTTCTATTGATCAGCCAAGAAACTCCAAAACTGTTGTGCATATATGCATTCTAAAAACAAATGTTCCTGAGTTTCTAGAATCTGGTTGCAAGTATGTCATAAACAACACCTTTCCTGAACTGCCTTATACTTATTATTGTTTTTAACATTTAGCATGCCATGCAAAGTCAACCATACCAAATCCCAAACAAACACCGGTAACCTAGTATTGGACAATTGTAAAATCTGTTCCTGACTATTTTGTTCAGTACAATATGGCAATATAAGAGGTTCCAAGCATTGGGCATGTACAATAGCATCATAAACTTCAACCCACTTAGTCAATGTCTTAACACTATATTCTACTTTCCAAGTAATAAGCTGCTGAAACATTTCTTTAATTACTTGAGGAACTACTTCTATCCTAGAAAACAGTCTAGTATTTCTGTTTTCCCAAGCTCTCAAACCGGGCCTAATCTGTTCGTCCAGTAAACCAAGCCAACACTTACTATGTGGTCGATTGATTTCCAGGACATTGAAATAAAGAAAAATACTAAAATAAAACGCTATAGGATGGAGCATATCCAAACCCCCAGTTTTTATACTCCTATATGTAATACTTCTTTTTACAGGGTTTAATCTACTACCCCATAAAGCTCTAAAAAATAAATTATACAATCTAGTATACAAAACTTTTGTTGGGGGATAAATATAACTGACATACAAAAAAAGAGGCACTATCAAAGTTTTCAATAACAATATTATTTTTGCTTGGACAAAGGCCCTTGAACCCATTGTGCTAATAATCCTTCTGCTTTCATCAACTTTCTTTCCCAATTAACAACTGCTGGATTGGCATCACCAAACTGAAGCCCTAAAATAGTGACTGGATCTTTTGATACTGATATGCCTACATACTTATCTATCCTATGAGCATCAGTATCAAACTGATATCCAAAACATTTGTCCATATTAATACTTGATCCAGAGGCTCCGGAAAATTCAGTAAGCTGTTGTAATATGACTTCTTCCCCAGTACATTCATGCACCATAAGAACTACATCATCAGCATAAGCGAGTACTTTCAATGGGGGAAGGGAGTTTACTAGAGGTATTCCTGTTATCCGGGAATCACTAAGAATTCATCTCAAGAAGTGATCTATACCAAAAACATATAACAAGGGACTCAGTGGACAATCCTGTTTCACGAAAATACAAAATCACATATGCCCACACAATGCAAAGCATCATGGCCTGCATATGCAGATCACCACAGAATGTTATGCTGGTTCAACTTTAAGCAGAATTGCATGGTGCCAAAAGGCCTCTCACACAGTTTGCAGAGGGTGCTAACAGATGACATAGACATGTGTTTCGTCCTACCAGGACTCATCAGTATGCCTCGTCTGTTTGACACCCCAGTGGAATGAACCAGCTATCCTAAGATGGTCTGTCTGGGTTATGTCGTGGTGAACCCATTAAAATAAAAAAAACTATTTAAAAGACAAAGAACCTCTGTGCACAAACACTGAGGCAAGGGTTAACCCTGTTTCACACCCCTTTCCAAACTAATCCTATCCCCTTTCCAACCATTTACCTTTGGCACTACTGTAGCTCTATAATAAAGTTTCTTGAGCCAAGAAATATACACAGCTGATATCCCATATTGTTCTAAGACTAAAAATAAATATTTCTGTGAAACAGAATCAAAGGCCTTATGTTGATCCAGGCTAAGCACTAAACCAGAGATGCTCTGCTTCTGACCTCTATAAAACAATTCCCTAAGCAAAATCAAATTATCTTGTTTACCTCGCTGAGGTATGGCACAACCCTGTACAGTACTAATAAGTGTGTGAGCACATTGAGATAATCTATTAGATAAAATTTTACTCAAAAATTTAATGTCAGAATTCAGCAAACAGATAGGCCTCCAGTTATGTAATTTTGTCCTATCATCCTTTTTATACAGTAGAATCAACTCCGCTTCCACCAACCATTCAGGTATTTCAGGTAAGCTTAATAGAATATTAAATAAATCACACAATGCCGGAGCCAAAATATCACAAAAAATTTGGTAAAATTCTGCTGGAAGCCCATCTGGTCCTGGAGTACTATTAGTCTTAGCAGATTTAATAACAGCCTTTACTTCATCAACTGTAATGGAAGCCACAAGCTGCCATACTTGGTCTTGGGAGTCAGCTTGTGTTTCCAACTGTGCCACAAAAGACTCCATATTACATGTCCGAGGTTTAAATCCAAAAGTATCCTTAATATATGCAGACACAATATGCAAGCTAGAGGCTTTATCATGACATAGCCTCCCATCCGTGCCTGTCAACCCCTCCATACATTTCTTTTAACAGATACCCTGATTCTCCTTAAAAGGGCTAAACGTCTGTTTCTTACCAATCGTACCAAACCTTAACTCATGTTTAAGGGTTTTAACCCTATCATATTGGAACTTATACATAGCAGTTTTAGCCTGCTGAATTTGTGAGCTAAAATCCTGACCAGTAGAGTCAGATAAAGAAATCAATCTATGAAAGTGTTTCCTACACTGTAAATATCGAAAATAACTATTTCTATTTCTTAGCCCTGCAGTCTTCTGAAAAAAAGCTTTCATTTCTAACTTTGTATCCCTCCACCAATCAACTAAAGACTCATACATACATTGTACTGAAAATCTAGCAGCCCATAAAGTCTTACATTTCCACAAGCATATGTGCCTGCTCTAACAGGGAGACATTCAATTTCCAAGAGGGTTTGTCATGAGAAAGGCTCTCATCCCAATGACATTCAACATATACAGCAGAATGATCAGAAAAGGCCAGGGCTATAATATCTGACTGAGTAACTTGTACTGATTTAGAAACCCAAATATAATCAATTCTGGTCCGTAATAATCCTTTACAGAAAGAAAACCCACCAGTAGCATGAAACAATCTGTAAGAATCCACCAAATTGGCAGTAGTTATCATATCATGTAAACCGTTAGAATCACAAAACAATTGTCCGTTTGCAGACCCCTGTCCTCCCCCGTTGTATACCACAATTAAAATCCCCTCTCCAAATTACCATTCGTGCTGTACATAAGAATGGTTGAATCTTCCTGAAAAGGTCTACCCTAGATGACTTACTCTGTGGAGCATATACATTAGTTAAACACAATCTCCATGTTTTATAAGAAACATCTAAAATCATAGCTCTACCAGGTTCCAAATCAACCCATCGAGAAACCTTCAAATCAGTATTAGCAGACAAAATACCTAAGCCATCACATTTGTCAGGCCCTAATGACCAAAACGTGGCTCCCAACTTCCAAGAAGAAGTACATTGCGCTATCTCTTTAAAGGTTTTAATCCTAGTATCCTGCAAAAGGGCAATATCAGACTGTAACTGTTGCAACTCATTCAGAATTAAATCCCTTCTTATCCCACTTTTTATGCTATTAACATTTAAAGTTAAAACACGAAAGTCACCCATAAGGTAGAACAAAAGACAGAGAAAAGAAAAAAATATAATTGTGTCATCGCTGTGAACGGGTCTTCCATTTAATTTTCCCAGAACCCCCATCCTCCATCCCCGAAGAGGCACCCATGGAAGAGGCAACAGAAGAGGAATCTGATGCTGAATCCTCGTCCTCCCCTTCGGCACCCCCGACTTTTTCTGCTGACATAACACATCAAATTTATTGGTCTGTAAAAGTTTCTTTATAGTCATGACTTTCTTTCTTTCCCTTTAGGTCCCGGAATCCCACTCTTTTCCCGCTGTCTTTTCTTGTAAGAGACGGTCTGAAAAAGTCTTGTCAGTATATAACACAGGTGGGGGGTGGGCATAGTAGAAGTTTTTGAGATATGGACTTCGTTACCAAGCGATGGTACCACAGGGTCAACCTCTGTATCCACAAGCATAGCCTCAGACTTTGAGCTGGTTTCCGCAGCAGTAACTAACTGGTGCTCCAGATGGTCCACCTGCCCATCAGGGTCCACCACCATCTGAGCCTCTTGTACTTATGCTGCTACACTATTGTCCACACTGTCAGAAACAAGAACATTATGCTGAACATCTTGTAAACCTGACTCCGGCTGGGGCACCAGCCTGTTGACAAGAGGGTCCTGTGCCCTTAAAAGTTCCTGCATTCTTTTTTCAAAAGCCTTAGCACAGTATTTTTTGGGGGCCTGTGTAATAAGAGCCTCATGCGAATGGTCATCCGCTGAGTTGTGGGAGGCCCACGGACACTTAGTGTAAGAGTGGCCTTTTTCATCACATAGATTACAATGAAAAAAATTATTACATGTTGCAGCCAAGTGACCAATTTCTAAGCAATGAGTACATTTCAGCAAGTCACAAGCATTACTAAGATGTAACCTAGATCCACACCTATGACAAGATCTAGGTTGTCCCGGGTGAAACAGAGAGCCCCTGTCCCTTCCAGGAAAAAACAGCCTGGCAAATGGGCAATGCCAGAATTAGTCATAAACAATTTACATTTTATTTTCCAACCACCGGTCCAGAATTGTTTGGAGTCTATAATTGGAACCAGATGTTCTAACACTTCACAGCATTTCTTTAACCAAAACAAGATATCAGCCAGTTCCACCCCCTCATTCCTAAATAAAACTGTAATAGTGCGTACAGTCGGTTTAGTGAGTGGCATAGCCAAAAAAGGAGTCCATAGCAGAGTATCCTTCACTGAGTTATATTTAACCCAGAACCGATCCAAAACTTCCACAGTTTTGAAGCTAATGTCATAATTATGTTCATCAGTGTGTAGCAAAGCAAAGACTTCTGATGCATAAAATTTTAAGGAATCCTTCAACAGATGCCTCCCAACATATACCCTATCAGGAGGATCTGACAATCCCGCTTTATAAAGCAGTCTAACCGCATTCTGTCGAGGAGCAGGGTCCTTGACAGCAGGTTCAAATAAATCAGCCATCCGTAACACAGGTTTAAAGAATTTTTCCTGAACAGAATGTTGTAAATTAGCAACTCCCAGACCCACAGCCAGCATCCCTCCCACCTTGGAAGTAGCAGACTGCTCTTGTCCTGGGGCAACACTGTGAGCAGGGGCATTCTCAGAAGCAGGATCCCGTTCTAAATCAGCTGGAGACAAAGAAGTCCCCGCCGTGACCCCAAGTCCCTTAGCGGTCAAAATCCGCTGTACATCATTTGATCCCTCAGCTACAATTGCAGATTTCATAAGAACTTTCCCCATATCAGTAATTACTAAATCAGCATAACCTTTCACTGTCACATCCGCAGGGTCAGGAGACCAGCCATTCTCAGTAGGAATCCAGCCTGCGGCCTGTAATGCAGGTGCAGTGTCCTTATCTCTCTGTAGTGAGTCCTCACATTTCCCTGGTGCCATACCCAGTTTGCGAACCATCCCCAATGTTTTTCAGGTTTTACCCAGTACAGGCATACCTTTCTGTTGAGCTCTAGAGAGTGGTTCCTCCGGTTGCTGCACAACATCTCCAGCGGGCGCCGGCAGTCCCGTAGCGGTTACCTGAGACGCACATCCGGGAATCTCTCTGGGATCAGAAGCAGCATCATCGTCGCATTTAGTGTATGCAGGTGCCACATTCAAAATAGAAGAACAAGAAGACTCAAAACTGCCCAACTCTGCCACAGAAGTCTGAGCGTTCTTTCATTCCTGAATACCCAATACAACAGTGTCCTGCAGTATGCAGAACGAGCCCTCCGAAGCAGTCGTCTCAGGTGAGTACAAAATCACAGAACGGGTCTCTTGCAAAGCCGAGGTTGGGGAGAAGACCCGCTCCCCTACTTCCCTGATGTCCTCCTCCGTCGACATCTCAGGGTGTAATGGCCATCAACCCACAGACAGAAGGAAACAACTCCTGGTGGGGGACTCCATTGTTAGGAAGGTAGAACTGGGGGAGGAAGGGGAGAGGGAAGTAAGGTGCCTGCCTGGCGCCATGGCTTGGAGGGACAGGGAGCAAATCCTCAGGATTGCTGGAGCAGCTGCACAGGGGAGGGAGCTGGATGTCATTGTCCACCTAGGGACAAATGACCTGGCTAAGAAAGGGATTCGAGAAGTGCAGGAAGAGTTTGTGAATTGGGGAGGGCCTTTAGTCAAGAAAGCACGCATGGTAACCTTCTCGGAGGTGCTGCCCATCTATGGCATAGGAGAGGCTAGGGTGTTCAGCACCATGGGATCAATCAGTGGTTGGAAAACTGGTGGAGCCCAGGATTTGGCTTCATTGGGGACTGTGGGTCCACCTGGAGTGATGCAAGCCTATACTGGCATGATGGGCTGCATCTGTCTGGGAGGGGACCTGGATCCTAGGTGATAGGTTTAAATGCTTCATTGGCAAGCTTTTAAACTAGCCAAGGGGGGAGGCACTGGAAAGGAGCAGGGAAATCCTATCCCCCCCAAATAATCACAGTAGTAAGTGCGGCAAATACCAACAAAGAGGTGTTGATAGGGAGAAGGGCAGGGGTAAATGGAGAAAGTGACAAAGGCATGAAGGACAGAGATGGGGCAAAAGGGAGTAAGGCCATCAGGAAATGGAGGGTAATGAGTACCAATGCCCATAGTCTTGGCAACAAGCTCCCTGAGCTGGTGGCCTTGATGGAAGAGGGATGCCTGGATATCGTAGCAGTCACAGAAACATGGTACACAGAGAACCATGACTGGGATGTTAACATACCAGGGTACATAACCTACAGGAGAGACAGGCAGGAGAGAAGAGGGGAGGAGTAGCTCTCTATGTAAAGGAAGGGATAAAAGCAACTGAACAAAAGAGTAAACAGGGAGGAGAGGAGGCACTGTGGGTCACCTTGGAGACTGGAAAGGGCACCACAATCCGCACAGGGGTTGTGTACAGACCCCCATGTCAGGGTGAGGGAATGGACAAGGATATGATAGAAGGCATTCTTAGAATGGCAGAGAAAGGGGAGATACTGTTGATGGGAGACCTGAATATGCCAGATGTTAACTGAGCACATTTGCTGCAGCCACATCCAAGAGCAGGGCCATTCTTGATGCCCTACAGGTGGCAGGCATTAGACAGCTAGTTTCGAACCCACTGTGAGGGAGCAATCTTAGACCTCGTGCTCTCAAGCGGGCAGTGATAGGATCTCAGATCTAGAAGTGGGTTGCCATCTGGGGACAAGTGACCATCAAACAGTGTGGTTCACGTTAAACTCAGCTACAGAGTCAAGCATACAAAAGTGAGGGTACTGGACTTCAGGAGGGCTGACTTTGGCAAGATGGGAGAGTGCCTCAGAAAAGCACTAGCAAACAGGCTAGAAGGAGATGTGGAGCAACAATGGGGAATCATCAAACTGCCATCACAGAGGCAACAAGCCTTTGTGTGAAGCAAATAAACAAATCAAAATGAAAGAAAAAGCCACTATGGTTCTCAAAAGAGGTGGCTGTGAAAGTCAGGAAGAAAAAGATAGCACTCTGGAAGTATAAGGAAACACAGAAGGAGCAGGATAGAGAGCTGTACCAGTTAAGGCAGAAGGAAGCAGGGAGGGAAGTCAGAATAGCAAAGGCCCAAACTGAGGAAAAGATAGCCAACTCAGTTAAGAAGGGGGATAAAACCTTTTATAGGTACATCAGCGAGCATAGAAAGACAAAGGGAGGGATAGTGAGGCTGAATAGAATGAACAGTGGGTGGGCAGAGGGGGACAATGAAAAGCAGGGATACTGAACAAATATTTCTGCTCAGTATTCACAAGAGAGGAGGGGGAAGTGCCTAATCCAATTAACAGAAGCACTCTTGATAGGGGGGTCGATCCCAGTCCTATCACAGAAGAAAGGGTTCTGCAAGAACTCCTAAAACTGAAGGTGGACAAAGCAATGGGTCCTGATGGAATTCACCCCAGAATTCTAAAAGAATTAAGGGAGGAACTAGTGAAGCCACTGGCTACTCTTTTAATAAATCATGGGAGGATGTGTGGTACCCAAGGACTGGAGGAAGGCGGATGTGATTCCTTTCACAAAAGTGGGACCAAGACAGAGGCAGGAAACTACAGACCTGTCAGTCTGACCTCTGTGGTAGGGAAAGTGATGGAGTCACTCTGAAGGAAAGAATGGTTGCTGCACTAGAGGCCAGTGGAGCACAGGACCCAAGGCAGCATGGGTTCACAGCAGGAAGGTCATGTCAGACGAATCTAATAGATTTCTTTGACTGGGTGACCAAAGTAGTAGACCAGGGAGGGTCTGTGGACATGGCTACTTAGACTTTAGCAAGGCATTTGACACAGTCCCACACAAAGATTAATAGTCAAATTAACCAGCCTGGGAGGGTCCCAGGGTGATAGCCTGGGTAAAACATTGGCTGCACAACAGGACACAGAAGGTAATTGTAAATGGAGTCCACTCTGAAGAAAGAGGGGTTACTAGTGGGGTACCGCAGGGTTCAGTATTGGGTCCAGTCTTTTAATGTCTTCATCAGTGACATTGCAGAGGGACTGAAGGAAAAGTATGCCTTTTGCAGATGACACAAAGATCTGCAACAGGGTTGATACAAGGAGGCGTGGAAAGGATGAAAAGGACTTGGCAAGGTTGGAGGAATGGTCAGAAGTATGGCAGCTAGGATTCAATGCAAAGAAGTGCAAATAATGCACCTGGGAAACAAGAACCCAGGGAAGAATAAACAATGGGTGGAGGTAGTAACAACAACAAAAAGGAAAGGGACCTGGGGTAATCATATCAGATGACCTTAGGTTAGCAAGCAATGTGAGAAGGCAGTAGAGAGGGCTGGGGTATACTGGGATGTATAGGAGAGGCATCAGCAGCAGAAAACAGGAAGTTGTATCCCTCTGTACAGACAGTTGGTGAGACCCCATCTGAGTACTGTGTCCAGTTCTGGAGACCCCATCTCGCAAGAACATAGACAGGATAGAGGTAGTCCAGAGGAGGCAGCTAAAATGGTGCAGAGTCTGCAAGAGAAGCCATATGAGGAGAGACTAAAGGAGCTTAATATGTATACCCTAGAGGAAAGAAGGAGAGGGGATGATAGAAACTTTTAAGTACCTCAGTGGAATCAACAAAGTCCAAGAGGGTAGCATCTTTCAGAAAAAGAGACTTGCAAGAACAAGGGGACACAATTTAAAGATAGAAGGAGGGTGGTTCAGGGGCAATGTGAGGAAGTATTATTTGACAGAGAGGGTAGTGGATGCATGGAACAGCCTTCCTGAGGAGGTTGTGGGGTCTAAAACTGTGGGAGAATTCAAGAATGCATGGGACAGACATAAGGCAATTCTTGTGGGGGTAGGAAGAAATAGGCTGTTGGTTAACTAGGACCCCATGGCCCATCCTGTAGGGAAATGGGCAGACTAGATGGGCCTAGCGGTCCTTATCTGCCGTCAAAGTCTATGTTTCTATGTTTCTATGACAGCAACTCCCCCTACCAGCGAGTAGGGGAATTTCCCCAGTGTCATGGCCAAATTTCCCTCATTCACTAAAAATACCACCAGCAGCTTAATCTGCTTCAAGGTCAGTTGGCATTCATCTGTATCCCCCTTCCCTGGGTCATGCCTGAAAATAGGCAGGATCTGTCTAGTGCACTTACCCGGTCAACAAAAACTAAATAAATAAATAAATAAAACGGGACCCTTAAAATTGTACTCAGGGTATTTGCAGACCAGCACAAAAGGGAGTGGGACAAATATTTGCCCCATCTTCTCTTTGCATACAGGGAAGTTCCACAGGAGTCCACAGGGTTTTTACCCTTCGAGCTCCTGCTTGGTCACAGAGTGAGGGGGCCTCTAGATTTGGTCAGGGATGAATGGGAAAGTAACCATGCCACCCAAGGGGAGTCTGTTATGGAGTATGTCCTAAATTACAGGGCCAGGCTTAAGGAGCTCATGGGACCTGCCCAGGAGCACTTAGCCTCTGCACAACAGCAACAGAAAGCCTGGTATGACTGTGGAGCCAGAGGCCGGGAGTATTAAGCTGGGCAGCGAGTGATGGTACTCATCCCAGTCTGTCACAATAAACTGCAAGCGGCATGGGAGGGCACATTTTCTATAATTCAGAAGCTGAATGATGTTAACTACGTAGTAGGGCTGCCTGACAAAAGGCGCAGGCAGAGGGTATATCATGTGAACATGATGAAGCACTACTATGACAGGGAGGAAATGATCCTCACTGTGTGCAGCAAGCCAGAGGAGGGGAATGAGGCTGATCCCCTGGTGGACCTCCTTGGTGAAGTCCAGCAGGGATCCTCTGTGAATAATCTCACCCTCTCAGAGCAGCTGACAACGGCTCAGGCCAAGGAGATGGGGGAAGGGTTACTGCATGACTTTGGGAACATGTTCACAAGGAATCCTGGTTACACCACAATGGCTGAACACCACGTGGACACAGGGGCCCATGTTCCACTGAGGCAGTCCTCCTACAGGGTACCTGAGGGGGTTAAGACAATGCTGGAGGAACTCAGGGAGATACTGACCTTGGGAGTGATCCAGGATTCCAGTAGCCCATGGGCTTCGCCTGTGGTCCTGATCCACAAGAATCAATCAATCAATCAATCAATATTTAGAATAGTGGATGGGTGAACATCCACAACAAGTCTGTGTTTCCATCGAGGGAGTTGATGACATCACAGAGACCTCCCCGAGATGGGGACGCAGACTTAGTTGTGGATGTTCACCCATCCACTGGTTTTTATAGTATATGGGTTTTTTTGTTTTACTTTTTTTTTTTTCGTTACTTGCCATAGGCGCTGCTCCCATTCCCCTCTGGTGCCCGTTCCTGCTTATGCTCTGTCCTGCTCCTCAGCACATCATTTTTTTTAAATCGGTGAGAAAAAATAAAAGAAATTGTTTTTAGAAAGGGAGCCATGTATGGCTCTCCATGTCCAGTCCCGACTTCTCAGTCGGTGGCTCCTTCTTCGGCGCTCGCTAATTGCGCCGCCATTTTTTGTTTTTGTTTTCTATAGAGCATCGCCTGAGCTAATCAGGCAGCAGGTCAGTGGTAAAAGTTGTTGTACCATCGATGTGATGTCAGAGCATAGTACAACAACTTTTTTGACCTTTGAACTCTACTACAACAAGATTTCAGCAGTTGCTGAAATCCATTGACAATAGGCAGCACCCATATACTATATAAATATATAAAATCAGTCTGTATAAGCCTTAGAAAACAGATAGGTTTTTAGCATAGGTTTAAAACTGCTGATGGTCAGGCATTCTCTTAACTGACAAGGTAGTGAGTTCCACAGGGTCGGTGCTGCAAATGAAAAAGCACGAGAAGAATGGTACCACACGGTTCTGTGTCGACTACTGGAGGCTCAACAGCTGTACAGAGTCTGATGCCTACCCCATGCCCAGAACAGTTGAGACCTTGGAACGGCTGTGAGGAGCCCAGTTCCTGACCACAGTAGACCTGACAAAGGGCTACTGGCAGGTGCTGTTAACCCCCACAGCCAGGGAGAGGTCTGCTTTTGTTACCCCATATGGCTTATTTGAATTCAAAGTAATGCAATTTGGGATGAAGAATGCACCCGTAACCTTCTAGAAGCTTGTGGATCACATCGTGGCAGGTGAATACACACTGGCTTACATAGATGACATCGCCATATACAGCCAGACGTGGGAGGATCACGTCAGGCATGTGAGGGAGGTGTTCCGCAGACTGAAAGCCACAGGGCTGACAGTTAAGGCAGAAAAGTGTCAAGTGGGCATGGTTGAAGTGTCCTACCTTGGGCACCTGGTGGGCAGTGGACACATCCGTTGAGAGCCAGCGAAGGTTGATTCAATCAAGGCCTGGCCCACCCCAGCCACAAAGAAACAGGTAAGGGCATTTCTTGGAACAGCGGGGTGTGACACTTGGACAGCTGGTTCTGATTGCTCTATGATTTTGTAATATAAAAATGAGTTATTGAGTGTCTCTCTTGAGACATCCTATGCTCCTGGGATGACCCCCCCCAGGTTTCAGTTCAAAGGACAGGATATGTTAAACAGCAAATCTGTGTAATGTGATTAACTTCAAAGAACTCGAAATTGTATAGCCTTGTTTAGGATCTGTGTTGCTTGAAGCCAGGAACTAAAATATCCATTTTATGACGTCCTCAGGAAGGGCAGTTAATTTCAACTGGTGCTGAAAAACTATGTTGCAGCTAGGTGAGAAAACTGCAGAGTTGTAAAAAAACACACTAGATCAAAGGAAAGACTCAAGATCAAAGGGTCATATGGGGAAATGAGTTTTTGCTGATGTCACCTTATTTAATATACCCTGAGTGATGGGACATCCTGTGTGTATTCATTTTTATATTTTACAGGGAGGAACTAGGTGACATCATGGAAGGGGAAGGTTTAGAAACAGTTTAACTGTATTCTGTATATCCACTTAGAGACATTCCTGTTTGGACTCTCTTGAAACAATAGATAACTAAAGCACTGTAAGAAGGTATACATTAGATAGACAAGTCAAAGTGTATTGTGGTAGGAGTTTATGTTTATATTTTGACCTTGTTCTTTTAAGTGATTCTATGTTTTGTGATATTTTGTTCTGTGGTTACATTTTACATATTTTATTAATTTTAAGTAAAACCTCTTATTTTAAAGAGACTGCCTGTGTCTTCCAAGTCCTTCCCTTTTGTTTGTGGTGCATGGATGATTACGATTTTGATAACACTGTTCATAAGCTTAATGGTATACCAAACTGGGAAAAGGTAAGAATTTATCTAAGGTCTTTCATAGAGTTTTTAAGGGTCCATTTTGTATACCTGGTTAGGTGCCTTTGGCAAAAGATATCTGGCATTTCCCCAAAGAGCAGAATTATCTGAGCCCGTACATTTGGGTACCAGCAGAAGGTTCACAGTTTGAATCCTTCCAAAACTTGAGACCAAAGGTGATTCAGACCCACAAAACAGACAGGAGGGTTATCCTGTTCTGTTAACTGTCCACAATACTGTGCTCGGAGTTTGGCACTGTGGGAGCAGAGGGTCTGACCTGCTGAGTGGGGTTGTGACAGATTGGTTGGCAGCGGTGTGGATAATTTTGGTAATACAAGCTTTTGTTATTCAGTGTGTCAGCTTAATACTGTCAGATCACTTGCAAAACAAGGCAGTGATTTATTTAAAAAAAAAGGAAAAAGAGCTATATCACTTGGCTTACAGTCAAGTTCCTGTTTTATTTTTTTTTTTCTAAAGTGCAAGTTTGAGTAGCCATAGTTAGGGAAGAAGATGGCTTCCAACTACAGCAGGCACACTGTAGACTACTTAAAGCAGTTGTGCAGGGACAGAGGAGTCCTGTACGAGGTTAAAGCCACCAAGCAGAACCTCAAGGATGCCCTGATGGTAGCAGATACCCAAAGCATCGAGTCACAGACAGTGACTATAAAAGACCAAACCCTGGAGGACATGGAGGGGCTAGTGGCCAGTGCAGTGTCCAGATCCAATGAGGAGGGCAGCAGGGCCAGTGCCAGCGAAGGGCCACAGCAGCAGGGAAAGGTCACCAGTATTCTGGAGCCAGAAGTACTCAGGCAGCAGACTGAGTTGTGCAGAATGGAGCTGGAGTTCCAGGAGAAGAGAGAGCGGGAGCAGTGGGAGGCTGACCATGAGGAGCATCAGCACCAGCGAGCTGCAGAGGAGAAGAGGGACCGTGAACAGCAAGATGCAGACCATGAGGAGTGTGAGCACCAGAGGGGACATGAACTGGAGATTCTACGACTCCAACCACCAGCACCAGAGCAGGTAAGTGGCTTGGGTTTAACTGGAACTACAGAACTGGGTTACAAATTGAATTCCAAATTGATAGCTGAATTTAAAGAGGGGGAGGATATGGATGCCTTTTTAAATTCTTTTGAAAAAGTTTGTGTTCAGGCTAAAAGTCCTAGGTAGTCCTGGAGCTTTCAGCTATCCCCGCTACTTACTGGGAAAGCTCGGGATGCATTTGGTCAAATGGACAATGAGGTCAGTAATGATTACAGCAAACTTGAAGCTGCACTGTTGAAAAAATTTGAATTAACTGCTGAATCATACAGAGCTAAATTCCATAAGCTCAGGAGAAGCCCTGACATGAGCTAGGAGGAGCTAGCCATGAAACAACGCCAGTTTTTAAAACGCTGGTGGGAAGGAATTGAAGCAAACTCTATAGATAAAATTGAAAATGTGATTCTGCTAGAACAGTTTTTCTGGGCATGCCCAGCAGAGCTGAAAACCTGGCTGGAGGACTGAGATCCCAAAACAGTGCAAGAGGCTGCTGAACTCTCGAACCGCTATGCCAAGAGCAGACCTGCTCTGAGAGCGAATGGGGCGGCTGTGGCAGTGCAGAAAGAGAAAAGCACACCTTCAGGGCAGCTAAAACCCTCACTGCCTCCATCAAAACCAGTTAGCTCCAGGTTTCAGAGAAAAGATTTATCTGAGAAAAGAAATGAATGTTGGTTGTGTAAAGAAACTGGGCATATTGCCAGACAGTGTCCCAAAAGGGTGAGCAATACACAACCCAGGGCTAGAAAAAAAGTGGGTTGCTTGTGTGTCCCTGGAAGCATGCCTGTGAACATGAGGGAACACATGCACCTAGTCATGGTGAATGGTGTACAGATGCAAGGGTTAAGGGACACAGGGCATCCCAGACATTGGTAAAAGGGGATCTGGTACAGCCTGGTCAGCTTATCCCCAATAAACATGTCACTGTACAAGACTTTACTGGTGGGGAGAAAACATTGCCTCTTGCTAGTGTTCTTCCAGACTGGGGTAAAAGAGGGGGAACTGCGCAACAGGTGGCTGTAGCCAAAACGTTAGCAGTGGACATATCCTTGGTAACAATCTCCAACAGGGGATGGTGTGTGCAGTTACCCGTAGCCAAGCAGCAAGGGAAAATTGTAGTTCCCTGAACCCCACAGAAGCCATTGTGGAAACCACTGGGAGGCTGGTTCCCCAGTCTGTGTCTCCTGATATGTAGACTAATGAAAAGGGGGTAGAAATTTCACCAGTAGCAGTTAACCATACAGCTACAGAGGGTTACTCCGAAGAGGGAGGGGTGCCCTATTGTCAGAGGGTTAGGGATGACAGTGATCCTGAGTGCCCTGATGCTAGTGCTAGGGACCCTAGTTTAGAGATTGAAGGGGACCTGTCCCATACCTTGGGAATGTGTAAGGAGTTTGCAGCTGCTTAGAAAAGTGAGACTAGTCTAGAGAAGCTGAGGGCTTGGGCAGACTCTGAGGGAGTACAGGGAGGTGATGGCAGACATAAGGTTTATTGGGAAAATGGACTGATGTATACTCAGGCTGTGCAGACAGAGTGAGGGGTGCTAGGCAGGCAGCGTGTCATTCCCCAGGGGTATCGTGAGCAGTTGCTCAAGACTGCACATGATATTCCCTTCTCTGGTCATCTGGGAATTGCACACACTATGCAGCGGTGGCCCAGAATTTCTGTTGGCCTAACTTCACCCAGCAGGTGAAGGAGTATTGCAGGTCTTGTTACCAGTGCCAAGAAATAGGGAAGGTGGGCAAGAAAACCCAAGCCACCATAATTCCATTGCCCATAGTGGAGGAGCCATTCCAGAGGGTGGGAATGGCTACTGTGGGGCCTTTAAATACCTCTAGCTCCTCAGGGAAGAGATTCATCCTGACTGTGGTGGATTATGCCACCCGGTACCCAGAGGCAGTCGCCCTATCCTCACTGAGGACAGACAAAGTGGCAGATGCCTTACTTGGGATTTTCTCCCGTGTTGGGTTCCCGCAGGAGGTCATCACCGATTGAGGGGGTTCCTTCATGTCGGACCTGATGAAATGTTTGTGGGAGAAGTGTGGGGTGGTGCAGAGATGCATGACACTGTATCACCAATATTTAATGGTACCCTGAAGTCAATGCTCCGGGCATTTGCTGAACAGCATGGGAGGGACTGGGAGAAATACCTTCCCCACCTGTTGTTTGCATACAGGGAGGTGCCCCAAGAGTCAACAGAATTTTCCCTTCAAACTCTTATATGGACGCTGGGTACGTGGGCCCCTACACTTGATCCGGGAGAACCGGGAAGACAAGCACACCTCCCAAGGAACTCCCATAGTGGATTACATCCCGAGGTTTAGGGAAAGGCTGAAGGAGCTTATGGGGACAGCCCAGAGCAACCTGGCAGTTGCCCAACAGAAACAAAAAGTGTGGTACGACTACAGAGCCAGAGCTCGCTCGTACATGGTGGGTCAGGAAGTCATGGTCCTCATTCTGGTCCAGAAAGACAAGCTGCAGGCTGAGTGGGCAGGACCGTACAAAGTAGTTAGGAAGGTAAATGATGTAAACTATACTATAGAGTTACCTGACAGAAGACAGACAGAAAGGATGTACCATGTCAACATGATGAAGCCGTATGCTAATAGGGTTGACATGGCGTTTGCAGTGCATAGTCCTGGGGAGGGGAAGGACGAAGGAGAACCCCTTCTGGACTTGCTGGAAGAAAGCAAGCAAGGGGGAGTAATCTGTGGAGGCAGTAAAATTGTATCCCCAGCTGGCCCCGGACAAGATTCAGGAAGTAAGGGAGGTTTTAGCAGACTTTGCCTCCCTGTTTAGCTCCAAGCCTGGCAGAATAGCAAAGGCCCAAACCGAGGAAAGGATAGCCAACTCTGTTAAGAAGGGGGATAAGACCTTTTATAGGTGCATTAGGGAGCGAAGAAAGACCAAAGGAGGGATACTGAGGCTTAATAAAGGGGAAGGAATGTGGGTAGAGGGTGACAATGAAAAAGCAGGGACACTGAACGAATATTTCTGCTCAGTATTCACAAAGGAAGAGGAGGGGGAGGTACCTAAACCAAACAAGAGAAACACTGTGAAGATGGGGGTCGACACCAGTCCATTTACAGAAGAAAGGGTTCTGAAAGAACTAATAAAATTGAAGGTGGACAAAGCAATGGGGCCTGATGGGATTCACCCAAGAATTCTAAAAGAACTAATGGTAGAACTAATGACACCGCTGACTACTCTGTTTAACAAATCGTGGGAGGATGGGGTGGTACCTGAGGACTGGAGGAGGGTGGATGTGATTTCTCTTCACAAAAGTGGGAGCAGGACAGAGGTAGGAAACTACAGACCAGTTAGTTTGACCTCAGTGGTCGGTAAAATGATGGAATCACTTCTGAAGGAAAGAATTGTTGAGTACCTAGAGGCCAGTGGGGCACAGGACCCAAGGCAGCATGGATTCATGATGGGAAGGTCGTGTCAGATGACTCTAATAGATTTCTTTGACTGGGTGACCAAAGTAGTAGACCAGGGAGGGGCTGTGGACATGGCTTACCTGGATTTTAGCAAGGCATTTGATACAGTCCCACACAAAAGATTAATACACAAGTTGGCCAGCCTTGGAGTGGGTCCCAAGGTGGTAGCCTGGATAAAAAATTGGCTAGACAACAGGATGCAAAGGGTAGTAGTAAATAGAGTCCACAGTGAAGAAAGGAGGGTTACTAGCGGGTACCGCAGGGTTCAGTACTGGACCGGTCCTTTTTAATGTCTTTATAAGTGACATTGCAAAGGAACTGGAAGGAAAAGTATGTCTCTTTGCAGATGACACAAAGATCTGCAACAGGGTTGATACACCAGATGGAGTGGAAAGGATGAGAAGGGACTTGGCAAGGTTGGAGGAATGGTCAAATGTATGGCAGCTCAGATTCAATGTAAAGAAGTGCAAGGTAATGCACCTGGGAAACAAAAACCCAGGGCAAGAGTACACAATGGGGGGTGAGATACTGACAACAGTCAAAATGGAAAGGGACCTGGGGGTAATTATATCAGATGACCTTAAGGTGGGCAAGCAATGTGAGAAGGCAGTAAGAAAGGCTGGGGGGATACTGGGATGCATAGGGAGAGGCATCAATAGTAGAAAACAGGAAGTTGTTATCCCTCTGTACAGACAGTTGGTGAGACCCCATCTTGAGTACTGTGTGCAGTTCTGGAGACCCCATCTCCGCAAAGACATAGACAGAGTGGAGGCTGTCCAGAGGAGGGCAACCAAAATGGTGCAGGGTCTGCACCAGAAGACATACTAAGAAAGACTAAAGGAGCTTAATATGTATACCCTTGAGGAAAGGAGGGAGAGAGGGGACATGATAGAAACTTTCAAGTACCTCAAGGGAATCAACAAAGTCCAAGAGGGTGGCATCTTTCAGAAAAAGAGATGTGCAAGAACAAGGGGTCACGATTTGAAGATAGAGGGGGGATGGCTCAGAGTTAATGTGAGGAAGTATTTTTTCACAGAGAGGGTTGTGGATGCATGGAACAGCCTCCCTGAGGAAGTTGTGGAGTCAAGAACAGTGGAGGAATTCAAGAATACATGGGACAGACATAAGGCAGTCCTAGTGGGGGGTAGGAGGAAGTAAGCTGTTGGTTGATTAGGATCTGCAGCTTATCTGTTAGGTAGAAAAATGGGCAGACTAGGTGGGCCAAGTGGTCCTTATCTGCCATCACATTCTATGTTTCTATGTTTAGTGACACACGATGTGGAGACAGAGACACAGACACCCATACGGCGGACAGCATCTCAGGTGTCAGAAGCTGTCCAAAAGGACATTAGGAGGGAAATGGAGGAGATGCTTTATTTAGGGGTAATCCAGAGATCCCACAGCCCCTGGGCCTCACCCGTAGTCCTTGTGCCCAAGCCAGATGGCTCTACTCTTTTCTGTGTGGACTATCATGGACTGAATGCAGTCACGAAGTCAGATGCCCACCCGATGCCCCAGACGGATGAACTACTGGACAAGTTGGGAGGGGCGACCTACCTTATGACTATTGACCTGACCAAGGAGTATAGGCAGGTAGAGTTAACAGACAGAGCTAGGGAGATGTCAGCCTTCATCACTCCGATAGGCTTATTTGAATTTAAAGTAATGCCTTTCCGAATGAAGAACACCCCGGCCACTTTCCAAAGGTTGGTGAACCAGGAGTTAAATGGTGCTGAGGAGTACGCCGTGGCGCACCTGGATGACATTGCCATCTTTCATGCCAGTTGGGAGGAACACCTGTCCCACCTTAGGGAAGTGCTGGGCAGGATACAGAGGGCTGGGCTCATTGTCAAAGCTGAGAAGTGCCAGGGGGCCATGGGACAAGTGGCATACCTCGGGCATGTGGTAGGCCGGGGACAGCTCTGTCCTAACCAAATAAAAATAGAGGTGATCCAGGCATGACCCAGACCAGAAACACAGAAGCAGGTCAGGAGTTTTCTAGGGACAGCAGGCTACTATAGGAAATTTGTACCCAATTACAGTGCCCTGGCTGCTCCTCTATCTGACCTGGTAAAGAAAAAGATGCCAAAGAAAATTACCTGGGGACCGGCCTGTGAGAAAGCCTTTACCAGACTGTATTGACAAGTCCTGACTATAGCAAACCCTTTATAGTTCAGACTGACGCCTCAGACGTGGGTATTGGGGCAGTACTGAGTCAGACATCCAGCCAAGGGAAAGGTCACCCGGTAGTGTACCTGAGTAAAAAGTTAGTTCTCAGGTAGCAGGCATACTCTACTATGGAAAAGGGGTGTCTTGCCATAGTGTGGGCCCTAAAGAAGCTAGAGCCATACTTATATGGGCAGCATTTTGTGCTGCAAACTGACCACAACCCCCCTGGTTTGGCTGACGCAAATGGGAAAACTAATGGTAGATTGTTAAGATGGAGTCTTGCTTTGCAAAGGTATGACATGACAATCTTACATAGGGCTGGTGCGACCAATCAGAACTCAGACAGCTTGGCTCGTGTCTATGAGGAGTGAACTGATTTGGGAAGCTCATCCCATGCAGGGGATAGAGCCCCCAAATTCAGTCTAGGTGGGGAGGATTGTGACACTTGGACAGCTGGTTCTGATTGCTCTGTGATTTTGTAATATAAAAATGTGTTATTGAAGTCTGATGGTTCTCACGATAAAGTTAACACGAACAGCCAGGCAGGAGGCAGTAAAGCAATAAACCCATAAACTCAGTGGGGTATGCTTCCGGGAGATATTCCCATGCTGAACAAAAGGAACCAGGTGGACATCATTATGGTAGCAAGGAGGTGCTGAAAGGTTGGGGGACACACATGCACACACACTCCCAAAGAGGGCTGGGCAACATGGGCCTGTCACTCAGAGTGAGTAGGATCCTCCCCACTTGGAGCAAGGCAATATATTGAGGGGCTTATGTCCAGCTTACTCTCTTGGACTGACACCAAAAAGACCAGAGCCACTACCATTACAAGGACTAGCTGAGGTAAGATAGCACAGTGAGGGAAAAATGCTTCTTTAGCTAAGGCAGGTGATGCTTTCCTAGGGGAGGATAGCTTAGACATTTGCTGTACAATACCTATCTGTCTAATGTGATTTTATTTTCTTCTTCTTAGTAAAAGTGTAGCCCTTCTGTTTCTTGTAAATACATCATGTTGTAAATATCTGTAGTATTTTAGTAAACAGTCTATTTTTATAGAATCAGTGACTGCTTGCGTGTTATTTTAAAGGGTAATTCTATTTCTGCTAGACTCTGTTGCAGTCCGTCTCCGAGAGAGCACTCTACCCACAGCTATTGTGTTGACCTTCCTGACCTTTTGCAAAGGGGGAAGTCAGAAACAGGTTTCCTGGGCCCTGCTGGTAAAAAAACCCAGGTGGTGGCAGTGAACTGGAAGTCCCTAGTGAGGGATTTGCATCACAAGTCCTAATAAGTTAAATACTAAAATACACTAACTACTAGAGTAGGCCTGATTTAACAGATATGTTTCAATAAGGTTTAAAGGCCTCCACCAAGTGAACAGAATGGATGCATGGAGTACAAGGAGTTCCATAGCAGTGGCTCGACCACTCCAGTTCTTATTACCCAGCTGTTTAAGACGTGATTGTGGGACCATCAGTAAGCCCACACTGGTGGAGTAGAGAGAGCATATAGGGTTGTAAGGCAACAGGAGATGTTTAAGATAAACAGGACCCAAACCATGTAGGGCCTTGAATGTCAGCAAGCTCTTGAAGGTGATACACAGAGTTCACATCCAATGTAGAGTACATAAGATCAGCATGATGTGTTCACTTTAAGAAGTTCTCAACACCAGCAGGATTATGGAACAGCAGCAGGCAGTGCATCAACCTCCAGATAATCCTAATTATAGAACAATACAGAAATCCACTCTAGAGATGACAAAGGCATGTGTAATGTACAAGAAACCACCAGACACTGCTTCCTGCTCAAACTCCTTTACTGAACTGCATGTGCACTTCATGCACATGTTTTACCGCATGACTTTCTCCTAGCTTCACCTGCTGTTACATCAGCTATATTACATTAGTTCCATCTACTGTTAGATTAGCTATACTACATCTCCCATTTTTTCAGTTCAGTTCAGTTCTTTTATCAAAATCAATAGCAAAAGGAAAAAAATGACTGCTATTTGTAACCACATAATTAGGGCCAGTGGTTACTAGCACTTGTAACATGGGGAAGAGAAAGGGTTGTGCCCGACTGGAGAAACTGCATCAGGTGATCACTGATTAATTCTCAATTAATCCATGGTACAGTACGCACCATATCTCTTCCTCATTTTAGTTTCCTGTACATAATGGTTCCTCTTGAATTAATCCATAGTAGAGTGCTCATCACATGTGTTCCCCATTTTACAATAGAGTGCCCACCATATCTATTCCCCCTGTCATAAGTAGCTTGAAAACTTCTTTTTTTTTTAATTTACTATGCTTTATCTGCCCCCAGCCACCCAGTACCTCAGCTTGGTCATGGATCCATCGACTTCTACTCTCTCATACTGGCCATGACTTCCTGACACCCCCTGGCTTACTCCCCCAGGGTGGAGTTTCAGCATTGGCCCCAAGTGCCGCATCTGACGGGATAGGTCAGGGAGCTGGCCTCAGAGAGATAAGTGAAGCCGAGGGCAGGCTTCATCAAGGGTGGCCGGCAGCTATTTTATAGGCTGCCCCAGGGCAGGGATGTGCAATGACGTCCAGCGTCCACCCTGCCCCTTTTGAGTGCTGGCACCAGTCGCTTCTGGTTCCCCCAGCCTCTGCCAGGGGTCCCTCAGGCACCAAATACTCTACCCCTTCCTCCCCCGGAGAAGGAGAGCAGTCCATCGGATGCTCAATCCTTCTCCCCTGACCAGCCCTCCGACTCCCCTGGTCCATTCCCGAACCCGGGTCACCGGCATTGCAAGTGGAAATCCAACCGCTGCACTAGCAGGCCAGCAGCTTGAAAACTTCTATATGACTTTGTAATGTGTTTTTTTTTAAATTAGGTCTATTGGCTCAGAAATGCATACCCTTTCAGTAACTACACAGTAATGTATGCCACATATGATTTTCCAGATTGCCTCCATGTCTTTTATTAAATATTTTAAAAAAACTACTTTAACAGTGGGACATAAAAACCACAAAAGCACACACTTTGGACCAGTCTTTATCAAACCTAAAAGTTTCAGGTTTCAAAGTGTCCCATTTTTTTAGTTATCGGGTGTCAAAAAAAGTCTCAACATTTTCAAAAACTGAGACTTTTGCATTTTTTTGCACCTCTGTAACTTTGCCTTCCCTGAACCAATCTACATGGAATTCATGGGCTCAAGAGTTCCTGACACAGATGCTGTGCTTCTAAATGTCATGTAAATCAGTTGAAAGGGGGCCAAGTTATTAATGTGCAAAGCTGGCTACAAAATTCACAGATAAAAAGGATGTAAGCCTTAGTGTACCATCTGTTGGCCGGCCAAGGGAATTGCAGCAACAAATGAAAATGATGTACCTACCATAATTCTTGATCTTCTCTTGTATCTTCACCATTCATTACTGCTGGGTGTAAGCTGGAGGTGCGCACCTGAACAAGAGTTTTTTTTTAGAGGAGTCGGCGCTGATGACGTCACCCATGAGGCCATCATATTGCGGGCACACGAGGATTGGCTGTTAGGCACCGTAGACTCCTGCACCCCAGTTCTGTTCTGCTGGAGAGGATGAAACAAAGAGGGAGAGAGAAAAATTGAGGTGAGGAAAGAGAGTCGAGGGATAGGAAAAGGAAAGGATATAAACTGAAAAAGGAAGAAGCCAACCAGAAGACAGAGGAATTGACCTTTTAACCCTAAGAGGCCATAGGGCCCCAACCCTTGGGCAGCAGCACAGGAAAGGGAGGAAGAGGAAAGAAAGAGAAGAGATAGAAAGATACAGCATACATAGGGGAAGAAGGGAGGGCCCTCAGTCATGCTGAGTTGGAAGACCATTGGCTTATTTTAGCCTCAAAAACCTGAAAGGTATGAAGACACAGGTGCAAGGATCCCATCAACTTCAGGGACCACTGGCTGGAGGTCCAGAACAAGAGAATTTGAAATGGTCTTGGAGAATATAAAACACGGTGGAGTCAGCCACCCCCTTCTTGCCCCAAACCCCACATCTGGGATGAGAGTCCCGGAACATTGCCCTCTATAGCCCAATACCTGATGGTTTAGTCGGGGGGGTCCCTTAACAGGGGAGGACCCTGTCCAGAATGGCCTCTAAGTTAGAGGGGAAGAGAGAAAAACAGAGGGGGAGGAAAATCCCTACAGGTTCTCCCACGAGATGCACAGACACAGTCCCCACTTCAAGCAGGGGAAAAAACAAACAGAAATCCATGACAGATAAAGAAGTAAACACAGTGCACCTCACTGAGAATCCCAGGGAGGTCTCTCAGAGGCCAAAGCGAAGATCCTACTCATCATCTTCCTAGGATGGGCACTCTGTGACTTTTTCAGAGAAGGAACAGAGGGCCCTGAGGTACCAGGGGGACTCTGCCCCCAATTGGCCTCGAAGAGGGGGAGGGTAAGCAGGGTGGAGGTGGCGCCCAAGGGGGAAGGTGGGCAGGAATCAGTAATGAATGGTGAAGATACAAGAGAAGATCAAGAATTATGATAGGTACATAATTTTCCTATTTTCTCTTGTCAGTCTTCACCATTCATTACTGCTGGATAAGTACCAACCCCCCCCCAGTGGGGACCTGGCACTGCTCTGAGGGAACAGATTCCCTCAACCTCCTGTGGGTGAGGCACAGGAGAGGGAGACCCCATAGCCCTACTAGACCATACATGGCCTAAGGCTGGTCAGGCAGAGGAGGTGTCCCCCATGGCTAGGGGGATGAAATACACCCCAGTAAGTTCCTCCTCACCCTGCGGGAGAAAAGACAAGTCTCCCAGAAGGTGGGGGAATCACCCTACGCTGGGCAACGGGTGACAACCTGGATAGACAAAGCCATGCCATCAGCCTGATGCAGATTGCTGTCCCTGCAAGTCTGGAGACCACCTCATTGGCATCATAGGATGCCCTTGCTTGGTGCCTTGCAAGCTCCAGACCCTGTGCAGAGATTCCTCCAAATCAGGCAGAGATGCTAGAACCTGTGCCAACATCGACCACAGGTGCCTGTTGTAGGTAGCGTGGTGAGCCTGAAGTGAGCTGATACAAAGCAACACATGAGCTGAAGAGAAAACTCTTCTTCCCCATTGGTCAAACTCATTGTAATCCAGATTCAGTGGTCGGTCATGCACTGGGTGTTGAAGCCCAGAAGGGGTATCTAAGCCCATCAGCCCCGAAGGCAGGTGAGGCAGAGAACCAAGAGACTCCTGGGGAGCGCAATACCTCCTCCTGCAGTCCACTGGGGCTGGAGATGAGGTGGCTGGTGACTGCCAGGTGTGGATTGATGCTTCCTGGAAGAGAATATTCCAGGATGGTACCACTAGGTAGTGCACACTAAATTCGCTCAGGAAGGAGCGCATCTTCCCCTCAGTATTGCATCTTACCATGTGCAATATACGATGTTCCTGTACCAACATTGAGAGGAACTGCTGATGTTCAGTGAAATCAGCATCAGATGAAAGGTAGACTGAATGGTCCTCTTCCCCGGAAGAGGAAGCCAAGGAAGTCGAGAAACTCAGATGTTCAGAGTCATCCTGTGGCACAGGAGACATTTGAAAGACCTGCTCATCCATGGCTCTAACATACCTAGGGACCACCAATCCCACAGGCCCCCCCCCCAGGGAGGCCACAGAAGAAAAAGGCCTCATCCCAACCAAAATGGCCAAGGCAGCACCAGACATGGCAAGAAGCAGGGCTCTGGACTGTGACTCCTCCCCGACCCCTACAGGGAAATGGAGGAGGATCTCCATGCTTCACCCCAGCCTCTAAACCTCTCAGACTCCAAGGACACCCTTTTTCTCTATCCCAGTGGAAGGGTGACCACCAATCCCACAGGCCCCCTGAGGGAGGCCACAGAAGAAGAAGGCCTCATCCCAACCAAAAGGGCCAAGGCAGCACCAGACATGGCAGCGGCCCCAGAAGTCGAGACTGCCGCACCGTGTCCCCCGGGACTGCTATCCACCACATGGCCCCTGACACCGGAATCGGAAAGGGGGCCCACAGAGAACACAGACTCCAAGGAGCATGGGAGGTGAACACTGGGCTGCCTGGTGTCATGTCCAGGAGGGCTCCCCAACCCCAGGGAGTATGGACACCAGTCCGGATCGGCCAGTGAGTCGTCCTCCTCTGAAAAAGAGGAGACCCCACACACTGCCAGACTAGCAACCCCGGGAGCCTCAGAACTGACGGCACCATGAACGGTGCCACCGCAGGACATGACAGTGCCTATGGCGCCACCCATAGGCATGTTCTTGTATTCTAACAGTGCAAGATAGGGGTCTCCATCACTTTCTTGTGCCTTTTCAGTAGGTGTTTTATTGTTTGCACTGACCTCGCTGCTTGTCTGTTGGACTGTGTGAATCATGGACTAGATGTGGTGTGCTAATTCCCAGCTATCAGCAAACATTCTGAACTCCAAACTAGCAAACCGTGGGCCATTATCTGACATTACCACTTCTGGTATGCAATGTTTGAGCAAACAGTGACTTCATGGACATGATAACTGTCTTGCTTGTAGACTCACTGAGTTTATTTCTGGGTATTTGGAGTAATAGTCCACACAGAGAAGATACTTGGTTTCATTGAACTGAAAGAAGTCAGCTCCTATTTTAGCCCAAGGTCTATCAGGTATGTTATGAGGCAACACGGATTCTTTAGTATTATGGTTTCTATTTGCATTGCAAACAGCACATTGTGAAACTGTTTCTTCAATCTGTTTTGACATCCTAGGACAGTATAGAATATATTGTGCTCTCTGTTTACATTTTGCAATACCGAGGTGGGCTTTATGTATTTTCTGGAGCATCTGTTTCCTCATTTGTTGTGGACCTATCAGTTTTGTTCCTTTGAACACTAGCTTATCAAAGTACTGTACACGATTTCCTCATAAAAAGTCCAATTGTTTCTCATTTCTAGTGGAACTTTGTCCCTTTCTGCAGGCCATCTATTTAGCACAACTGCTTTGAGCTGCTGTAGTGTCATATCTATTTGTGGCTGACTGGAACTCTTGTAGTTTCCCTGATGAAATGGGTAACTGAGTGGTAAGCAAATTTACTTCCAGCTCTTCATCTATCAAGTTTTCAGTCTCCTTTCTAAGATAAACTCTGCTTAATGCATCTGCAATGTGCATTTCTTTCCCAGGCTTGTAATTAACTTGTAGACTGCACCTTTGAAGCTGCATAAGCATCCTTTGTGTGGTCTTGGCAGTGTTTGAATTAGAGGTTTCCTAAATATTGTCTCCAATGGAAGATGATCAGACCCCACCTGCACTTGTTTCCCATATAAATATTGATGGAATTTCTCACATCAGTAGACAATTGCTAGGAGTTCTTTTTCAATTTGGATATATCTCTTCTGGCAATCAGTGAAGGCTGTGGAACTATACACTATTGGCTTCTCGTCTTATGTTATCACTGCTCCTAGGCCTTCTGAGCTGGCAGCCACAGACAGCGTAACTGGCTTAGTTACATAGAACCTGAGAACAGGTGCATGAGTTACCAGATTCTTAAGCTCTTGAAAGCTATTTTTGTGCTGTTGTTCCTAATGCCACTAGTCCTCGTTCTTCAGCAGTTTTCTTAGTGGTGCACTTACTTCAGACAGATTGGGAATTCATTTCACTAAATACTGGATCATACCCATGAACCTCATCAGAGCTGGTTTGTCTTCTGGATCTGGCATCTGCTGAATAGCTTTCACTTTCTCTGGGTCCAGTTTTAACCCTTCACTGCTCAGAACATGACCTATGTGGCTCATTTCATACTTCTGGTTCTCTCCAGTAGTTGAATCAGTCTCTGATCATATTGCTGCACATTTTTGCCCCATATGGGCATGTCAGTGATGTTCACTACTCCTTCTGGGCCTTCAAGCAACGGTGCTAGAATTTTCTGTAACACCTCCGGTGCAGATGAGATGCTGAACATGAGTCTCTTGAATCTGTATCTCCCAAATGGTGTGTTAAATGTACATAGTCTAGAGCTCTCTTCGTCAAGTTGTATTTGCCAAAATCCTTGGTAGTGCTCTCTTTTTATTGCACAGTTTAATTCTTTTGGATCAATACAGATTCTGAGCTTATCAGGCTTTATTACTGCTACTATGCTGTTAACCCAGTTTGTAGGCTGTTAGTTTTGCAATGACATTAAATTGTTCTATTATTTCAAGTTTTGCTTTGATTTTATCCTTCAGTGCTATTGGCATGTTCCTGGGTGGGTGCACTACAGGTTTAACAGTGGGGTCTATCTGGATATGGTACAGTCCTGGCACACATCCTAGACCTGTAAACAGGTCTTCATAGTTATCATAGTTATCCAGTATGTCTCTTTCTCTGTCATCTACAGTAAAGACCATTTTTAGCATGCCTAACTGCAAGCATGTTGTACAACCCAATACTGCTGGTGCATCATGATCAATTACTTGGAACTGGACGTCATATTTCTGACCTTTATATTGACATGTGAGCTCTTTTTGTCCTTTTGGAATCATTTGGTGTCCTGAGTAAGATATTAGCTTTTACTTGGACTTGCTCAATTTATAAGCTTTCAAATTAAGCATTCTGCTCCAGCATCAAGCTTGAATTGAACTGCCTTGTTATTTATTATGTTGACTTGCATGCATGGGCAAACATATTGGTGTAGTAGCACTTTCAGAGGTGTGTCAGTGTTGTGGCAAATGCAGGGCACATTTTAGTAGGTGCGTCCCTCATTCCCCAATGAGCCAGCATGCTAGCACTGACACAAGTATCATGCAAAGAGCCACCAACTTGACAGAAATGTACCACTGCAATCAGAGACAAGCTCGTCATGCAGTGGCACAGATGACATGCCTCCCGTATGTGCCTTCATGGTAAAACATTTCAATAAACATGGCAGCAGGTCCTGCCCCTGCCACACAATGCCCAAAGAAGGACGACATTGGGAGTGCAATCCCCATGTCTGCATGTCCGCCACCCTCCCTGCATTGTGTGGCACACTGGGAGCTCACACCAGTATGCTGGCTCTCACAGAAAGTCGACTGTGTCGGCATGTTCCTGCCCCCACCCCATCCCACCCCCATTGTGTGGCCAACATCACCCCTGAGGTCATGAGGCACACTGGGAGCCCACCCCAGTGTGCCCAACATTTGTTCTATTTCACTTGTAAAGAAAGAAAACCTTCCCATGGCACAGTGTCTTTTTTTTTTTGTACCTGAAAAAAAGAAAATGATCCATTGTCCATGGTGCCCCCTTCCCCCAACCCACACCTACCCTCTACACACCCCACCTCCCAACCCCCTTCCTCACCCCATACTTACCTCTGGAGGTCCGGCGCTGTGATCATTGGTGGAGTGGGAACACGTCTGGACTCTTCAAAGCCGAACTGCAAAATTAAGAAATGCCAGTAAGCTGTATAATGACATAAATGGGGGTTCAACTTAGGTGGATATCTCAGCTATTTTTTGGAATTTTGTCTCCAAATTTTCAACATGGGGTTCTTGGGATCCCGCCTCATGAACACATGCACTGTCATCTCGTTATTCAGCCCCGGAAGGTCATTTCGTAGTCACTGCGCAGAATCACCTTTTGGGAGTGATTAACAAAATGAAAGCGCCACTGTTCATGAAGTGGGATTCCAAAAAGCCTATGTTGCAAATTTGATGAAAAAATTCCAAAAAATGACTGTTACAAGCGTGTGTTGCACAGTTTCCATGCAGGTTCGTAACTTCAGCAATTTTTACTATTTTCACTCCAGATTTTCAAAACTGACATTTTTTCACACCTCCTTATGAGCAGTATAGCTGTCATTTTTCACATCCTGCCCTAAATGTGTTTTTGCACATGTGGCACACAATGGCACAGTTCCTGTGGGAAATGAACATTCGGGACAGATTAACAAAATCACAGTGACACTGTTCATGAGTGGAGGTCCCAAAATGCCTATGTTGAAAATTTGGTTAAAAAAAAAACTGTTACAGGCATGCGTTGTGCAGTTTCTACACACATTCGTGACTTCACCAATTTTTAATATTTTCACTCCAGATTTTCTACATTGCCATTTTTTTACACCTCCTCATGAATAGTACAGCTGTCATTTTTCACATCCTGCCCAAAATGTGTTTTCGCACCTGTGGCGCCAAATGGTGCAGTCACTGTGCAAAATCACCATTCGGCTAACAAACTGATAGTGCCACTGTTCATGAGGTGGGGTCACAAAAAGCCCATGTTGAAAATTTGGAGAGAAAATACCAACAAACACCCAGGGCATTAGGGTTTTCAACTGTAACACCCCACCCTGTAGAGGCTGACAGGCGTCAGGGGTGTGACTTGGGATTGTCAGCTGTAATGCTCATGTCATTCCAGCCCCACCCCCACCCTGCAGCCAGTGACAGGCATCAAGTGTGCTTTGGACTCTTCGGCCCCGAAGTTCACCCCATTCCCCTATGCTGCACCTATCTCAGCGTATTTCCTTATGGAATGGGATGAGTGTAAGGCCTGAAGACCCCAGGCACAACGCGACAGTTGTTGGTGTCTGCAGGGTAGGGTGAGGTGAAATGATGTGAACATTATGGTTGATGACCCAAAGGCACACCCCAGTGCCTGTCAGTCTCTTCAGGGTGGGGGTGGGGTTGGCATCAGTTCAATACTTCACTGCCATTCCTCTTATGCATCTCTCTAACTCCTGCACTACCAATGCCAATGCCAGCAAAACAACATTCGGCATTGACAAATGCTTGTTTAAAGTATTTCTGTCCAGTCCATTTTATCCTCAGTAACATTTTTAACAATAATAGCTCCAGTCTGCACTATGCTCTCATCTCTACTTTTTTTTCTATCTGAATTGTTCCAGGAAACAGTTCTGCTTCAGCATCTTCCTCGTCTCACACATGTGTTTTTCTAGGCTGTGTTCTACACATTTTTGCAAAGTGATTTGTCTTGTGCAGGGCCAGATTAAGGTAACCTGGGGCCCTAGGCCCAAGAGAAATTTGGGGCCCCCTTTTGCCATGACCATGCCCCTTTGCCACAAAGGAACCGTGTCACAAACTGTAAGGCACCTTGAAAATCTATTTATATACAACTTGCATCTCATGTTAGGATACTGTTTGTATGTGAAGAAATATGGGCAACAGAATACAAATCAAAATTACTGCCCTTCTGTTACCCTCTCTCAAAATTATATTAGTGACAGTGCACACCATTCTCTAGTCTCCCTTTTCCTCCTAAGTGTCACATACTGTTTGATTTCTGTCTGATAATCTACAGAGCATCCTTGATTATCTGCCCATTTTCTTTTAAGCAAAATTGGGTGGATAATCAAAGGTGCAAGATAATAAGGGGCAATGGAATAGCTATCATTTTGTACAAACATTTGGTGGATAATAGAAGTATCACTGTATGTGCAAGACTACTCTCAGCATACATGATTGCCACCTTCTTATGCTACTTAACTTACTGCAAGTACAGTCTTACTTTCTGATACAGCCCCACCCACAAAACCACATAGGGAAGGGGTTGTAGTGCTATTGACAGGCTTTTAATGGTCAGGGACGGGTTAGTGGTGGCCTTCAAATACTATTTGTTTACTTTGCAGGCAATTGTATATAATGAGGGGTAGTATTGTATGTATATAGCTCCATAACATCTACAACTGCCTGAAAATTAAACAAACATGATCTAAAGGCCACTGCTGCCCCTGACGGCATTGTAAGCCTATCAATAGCACTATAGCCTCTTTGCTACTTTGTGTCATTAAATTGTGGTTTTGTATGTGGTGTTAAAGATCAGACTTAGCCATGCTGTCTGTGAATTGCAATATAGTTTTGTTAAAGCTTAACAGCTTATTCTGGTTCAAGGTCAGTTGGCATTCATCTGTCTCCCCTCCCTCCCCCTGGGTCGTGCCTTAAAATTGGCAGGATTTGTCTAGTGTACTTACCCGGTCAACAAAAATTAAATAAAAATAAAAATAAATAAATAAAGGACTTAGAAAATTCAGCCCCATTTTTATGTTGGTGCGCTTGTGCAGCCAGCATCTTGCGGCAGTGGAGATTTGGAGGCGTGGTTGCTGTTGGGCGAATGCAGAGCACGCATCAGTAGGTGCGTCCCTCATTCCCCAATCAGCCTGCATGCCGGCACCACACCATGCACACATACTGTGGCGAGCACATCTAAGGAAAGGTCTGCTGCAATCCAAGCAAAGCTCATCAGACACAGCGGACCTCCCGACTTGCTCGGCCACATTGTATACATCGTGGGCGGCCGCCCAACTGCCGACTTCGGGGGTGCCCAATCCCCCTGTCAGCTTACTGTGGCCCCAATGTATGTGCAGATGGAGGAACCCACTCCCCATCGAAATAAAGCACTCCCTCTATTTGTTATATGCCGAGGGGGTGCCCAATCCTCCTTGGCTCTTCTCCCCCCTTTCCTTGTGTGCTGACGGGGAAGCCCAATCCCTATTGGCATAAATTAACTCCCCCTTTTGTTGTGTGCCAATGAGGGTGCCCAATTCCCCTTCGGCTGCAGCAACCTCCCCAAACAGTTAGGTGGCACACTGGGAGCCCACCCCAGTGTGCCAAATCCCCTGAGGGGAAAAAAACTGTCCCGCGATGTGTTTTTTTTTCACCCTGTAACACAAAAACAGTCCCTTGTAGTCTCCCTACCCACCACCCGCATCCACTCACTGCGCACCCTGCCTCCCCACACTCCCCCTCACTCCATATGTACCTCCGGACTCCAGCGTGATGATCTTCGGTGGACTGGGAACATGTCTGCACTCTTCAAAGCCGACAGCGCACTGAGAAAATGCCGGTAAGCTGTATAATGGAATAAATAGGGTTTTTACAACTTTGATGCATATCTCAGGCATTTTTTGGAATTTTGGCATCAAATTTTCAACATGGGGTTTTTGGGACCCCTCCTCATGAATTCTTGCACTGTCATGGCGCTATTTGGTCCAGAAAGGTGATTTTGCAGTCACTGCATGGAATCACCTTTTGGGAGCAAGGAACAAAATGACAGTGCCAGTGTTCATGAGGGGGGCTCTCAAAAAGCCTATGTTGCAAATTTGGTGGGAAAAATTCCAAAAATGACTGTTTTACAGTAAGAGCGTGCTTTGTGCAGTTACTACGCACGCTCGTAACTTAGCGAATTTGCAATATTTTCACAGCGCATGTTCAGCATTGGCATTTTTACACACCTTCTTGTGAACCGTATAGCTGTCATTTTTCACATCCTGCCCAAAATGTGTTTTCGCACTTCCGGCGCAGAATAGCATGGTCGATGTGGGAAATCAGTGTTCATGACAAATTGTGAAAATTACAGTTGCACTGTCCATGAGCAGAGGTCCTAAAATGCCTATGCTGAAAATTTGGTGACAATACTCCATAACATGACTGTGTTATGAGCATGCGTTGCGCTGTTTGCACGCACGCTCGTAAGTTCGCGTATTTATAATATTTTCACTCCAGATTTTCAACATTGCCATTGTTCTGCACCTCCTTATGAACAGTATAGCTGTCATTTTTCACATTCTGACCAAAATGTGTTTTCGCAGTTCTGGCGCAGAATAGCGCGGTCGCTGTGGAAAGTCCACGTTCGAGACACATTATGAAAATGACAGTGGCACTGTTCATTAGCAGAGGTCCTAAAATGCCTATGTTGAAAATTTGGGGCCGAAAGTCCATAAAATTAGTGTTTTCAGAGCATGTGTTGTGCAGTTTGCACACACACACTCGTGACCGTGCATTTGTAGTATTTTTCACTCCACATGTTCAAAATTGGCATTTTTCCACACCTCCTTATGAATGGTACAGCTGTCATTTTACATATCCTGGCTGAAATGTGTTTCCACACATCCGGCACAGAATTGCATGGTCACTGTGCGAAATCAGTTTTCGGGGCAGTTTGAGGAAATGACGATGACACTGCTCATGAGCAGAGGTCCTGAAATGCCTATGTTGAAAATTTGCTGCCAAAAGTCCATAAAATGACTGTGCTGCAAGCGTGCAATTGCACAGTTTCCATGCAGCCTTGTAACTTTGTACATTTGCAATATTTTCATGCCAGATTTTCACCACTGGCATTTGTGCACACCTCCTTATCAACAGTACAGCTGCCATTTTTCACAGCCTGCCCAAAACGCATTCCTGCAACTGTGACACACAAAGGCATGCTCGCTGTGGGAAATCACCTTTTGGGACACATTAACAAAATCACAGTGCCACTGTTCATGAAGGGAGGTCCCAAAATACCTATGTTGAAAATGTGACTAAAAAACTCCCACAAATAATTGGGTTGCGGACGTCTGCCGCGCAGTTTGTATGCATGTTCATTGCTTGACCACTATTTCATATTGCCACTCCAGATTTTCAACGTTGCCATTTTTTATGCCTCCTCATGAACAATACAGTTGTCATGCTCCACATCCTGCCTAAAACTGTGTTTTCATCCCTCTGTCACCAAATGCCACAGCCGCTGTGCAAAACCACCTTTCAGCTAACAAAGTGATTGTGCCACTTTTCATGAGGTGGCCTGACAAGCAGCCCATGTTGAAAATGTAGAGTAAAACTACCACTACACACCTATGGTGTTGGGGTTTCCAACTGTAGCACCCCACCCAGTATGGACTGGCAGGTATCAGGGCTGTGACTTGGTGTCATCGAATGTAATGCTCACGCCAATCCACCCCCCATGCCCACCCTGCAGCCACTGACAGGCATCGTGGTGTGTCTTGCACTGTTCGGCCACAAACTTCACCCCATGCTCCTATACTGCATCCACGTCAGCGTATTTCCTTATGGAATGGGGTAAGTATAATGCCCAAAGACCCCAAAGCATACCATGACACTTGTCAGTGTCTACAGGGTAGGGTGAGGTACAATGGCATGAGCATTATAGCTGATGACCCAAAGCACACCCCAATGCCTGTCGCTCTCTACGGGGTGGGGGTGGGGGTGGGGTTGGCGTCACTTCAATACTTCACTGCCATTCCTATTATTCGTCTCTAGCTCCGCCACTGCCAATGCCACTGCCAGCATGACAACATTCAGCATTGACAAATGCTTGTTTCTTTTTTTCATAACTTTGATCATTTTCATGACACTCCATCCCAACCCAAACTTAACCATGAACCCTCCTACTAATTTTCCCTGAGAGGAGAATTGCATTTAACAATGATAATACAACTCCAGTCAAGGAGTGTTAAAATTAATTAATATATTAGACAGTATAGCCTAGTGGCCCCAAGTCAAGAACCTAGAAAACATGTAGACTTAGAACACTTAGATTTGTGAAGTACAGCTTCTGTCTGCATACTACGTGACTCAGGGCCATGGCATGTCACAGAACATCCATGTGCCAATGAGAGACACCTGAAACTTGGAACAGGTTCTCTAATAAGCAAGATCTGCTGGCTCGCTGATCCTTTCAATATGAATGATTGGGTCCCCTCAAATGCACAAAATGAGGCAAGTAGTGGACAAGCTACTGCAGGGGACCCCCATTTAAGATTTGCATCAGTCTCCCTATCAGAAACACCAGTTGGGGGCAGGGATAATTCTAGTTACTACTTCCCGCTTGAGATACTGGGTGGGGAGAGACAAAGCAAAGGAAAGGGGCATGTTTTCATCTTAAAGGTCAGTCTGGCTATATCCCCCTGAAGCTATCAGCTGTACTTAACACCTAATCAAAGAGTTAAGATTCCCATAACAGTTCAGCTCCTGCATTGCTCAGATTATTCAGCAGCCAGGTCCATTACATAAAAATGCAGCTCAAGCATGAAGAAATGGGTATGCTGTAAATATATTTTGAGGATTGTTGTGGGCTCCCTGGCAGGTGGGGGCCCCTAGACTGGTGGCTATGTTGATTATGCCTTAATCAGGCCTTGCTCTTGTGACAGGCTTTACACGTTTGTCCAAAGGCAGGACATTTTTGTCTTTCATGTTTCTAACCACAGCTGCTACATTTGATTTCATCTTTTGTGTTTTCTTTTGTTTTTCGTGAGCTGCTCTTTTTAAATTTACTGTAGTCTGGAGTCCCTTTCTTTGGTTTGTGGACTTGCATTTCTGCTTCATCATTAAGCACTTTCATTTGGCTGTGACTAATTTCACTTGCACGGCATATATCAACTGCTTTTTGTATTGTGAGGTCTCCTTCTTTAAGTAGTCTGCCCCTGACTTGATCATCTTTAATCCCTTAGCAAATGTGACACAATGGCAACATCACGGCAACACAGTGGTGAGCTACACAATGTGCAATGGTACTACCCAGTGGTACCATGGTTGTACTATGGTAGTTTAAATTGTTATTATTTTGTTGATATGGTAGGACAGTGGTACAATGGTATCACAATGGAATTGAAACAAACCACTGTGATACCATGAAAACCTTAATGGTAGTACAGTGGTAATCACAGTGGTATTGCAATGGCAAATGAGTGGTATTACAGTGGTATTCTGAAGAACTTTTTGTAAGGGATGCCACACACAATTCTGTCTCTTATAAGTGACTTGGTTAGCTGCCTGAACTCACAATTCTTGGCCTTGTTTATAAGATCAGTCATGTATGCATCTATCATTTCTGATGGCCCTTGTACTCTGGTAAAGAACTTGTGTCTAATATATGGCATATTCTTTCTCAGCTCACGATACTATTGGAACTTTGATATCTTGCCCTCTGTCCTCTGCATTAGTAAATTCAAAAGTGTTAATTACCTTTATTGCTTCCTCTCCAGCTACATGCAAATACGTTGCAAACTGTGCCTTCTCGGGCTTCTCTGCTTTTCCACTTGCTGTCATGAACAGGTCGAATTTCTGTATCCACATTCTCCTGTAACCCTGGTGCTGTGGGTCAGTGGGCTACTACCACTGCCTGTTGGTTCTCAAACAGGTTAAGGGACATGGGTTCTGCTATGGTGATGATTGGGGTTCTTTCCCAATGTTATAATAAATAGCACAGTGTCTCCACCAAGATTAAGTTAGAAGTGGGTCAGGTGACTGGATGGCACAGCCCCCTGGGATGCTGCACCTACCCAGCTCTCCCACCAACCACTTCCCACACTGGATACCCAACAGTTCTTTCACATCATAAACCATAGACCAGTAACAAGTCAGCAGACACAGAAATACCCTGCATGCAACAATTCCAAACAGTAAAGTCACAGATTTATTGGGGGGTGGTGGGTCAGGATAAGGGCACGTGGATGAGGGATAGCTGCAAAGAAAAATTGGTCAGCAGGTATTAAACAGGTTAGGAACAACTTGGGCCAGAGGCCAGATCTCTCCCAGCTGCCCACCCTAATGGTACCAGTGTTAACCCTGAGAGTCTTTGGGTACTCACTAGTTGTAGGCCTGGATGCTGCCACGGGCCCTGAAACTTTGAAAAGATGTTAAACTAGATTCACACTCCCTTGTTTGATTTTCCAGGAACTAGGTCCTGGGTACTCACAATTTGAGACTTAACAGTGTCTGGAGATGAGATTTTCTGGTATCCTGGAGTGTGACGCTCCACTCAAGAAGTCCACAATGGGTCAGGAGGATGTCACACTTCCCTTGGCAGATTTAATCTTGCATGAAGGACTTTCAGCTTGTCCCCTTGACTGAAGATCTGGCTGCTTGTCACCTTCAGCTGCTTCTAGTCTATTGCAGTGCTCAACGGCAGGTCCACATCAGCCCCAAAAGGCCCAGACCCAGAAGTGACTACACAGCCTGGCTCCCCACAAGGGTCATAGGTACCCTAGCACCCCAGCAAGCTCCAGTGACCTCCTGAGACTGTAAGTCTCACTTGGAAGGGGTTAACTAGTGCCCTCCCTGGCTCTGGGTGGGGACTCCCAAGCAATAGGAGACTTCTGCAGTCTCTGCACTGAATCTGTGAGTCACTGAAAACTAGCCAATTCTTCTAAATAAACAACAGTGCTGGTTTGCCGCAGGTGCTAGCCTTTAGACAGCAGCTTCAGTTTGAACTCAGACTATAGCAGTCAGCAAGGAGTTCGGAACTAGACAAATTCCTGCTCACCTCCAGAGCTGTCAGGCTCTACATGTCCATAACAGGTTCCTTACAGCTTCAGCTGGGATACAGCTCTCAGCCACTTCATTCAGTTCACACAGCAAACTCACAGAACCTGGCTTACACCCTGCTCCAGAGATGTTTTGTCTCTTCTAAATACTGTTAAAGTCCCAATCCTTAAAGTGGTTTCTCTGTCGCAACTGTTTAATTTCCCAACAAACAGCACAGTTCTATTAGCTCAGTTCCATGCACAGTGCAGGGTCCTTGCAACAGCTATTTCCTTCAGTTGAGACAGCACAGTTCACAGTAGCTGGAGAGTTTCAGAATCAGCACAGTCTCTCCTCTCTTTTCTCCTCAATCTCCTTTTCCCAGTGGCAATCTCCAGCTGAGACCTGAGCAAGGCCTCTGACAATCCAGTTCCACTTAACAGGATCCTCCTGACTTGAGAAGAGGCTGGGCACAGACTGACCCAAACCTAGAGAGTCCTTGGGTTTTCACTCGAGAATCCAGACTCCTGACTGGCTGTTCAAGCCTATTAATCAGCAATAACCTTAGAGATCAATATTTCCTAAATTCTTATTGAGGCATCAATTAGGTGCCTGAATTAAAGAAACTCCCTCTGCCAGAATCCCTCGGTTCCACTTTCAGGTGCCTAAACAGCTGATTGGTTGCTGTACCAGGGTCAAAGCATCAATAACATGTCAGCCCCCATTCAGTCACAGGCAGTCCCATAGTAGTTCACCCTTCAAAGTGCCCCTGCAGCCCCTGTATTGACATTAAGCACAAGATTTTTCCAGCATAAGAGAGAGCCATTTATCCCCTATCCAGCATCTGAATAATTATTTACATAGATCCCTTCAGTCTTCTGTCACTAGCTCCATTCTCAATAGTCCCCTGGAGCAGTGAAAGCCTCATTAATATTAATGAGGCTCATGAAAATTGGCATATTTTTTCTGTTCCTGTAGCTCTCCACTGTGCTGTTTCCCAACATCAGTGCCGCTCTCTGGTCACCTTCCATAAGTGTCCAACCCCGTTTAGACAGGGGAAGGGGTTGAGAGCACTGGGGAAACAGAAAACCAGCCTTTAAGGCAGCCTCCAGAACAAAGCAGGCTGGGCACTAATGTGCATGGGTAAACCAGCGGTCCTCCTAAACACACACTCAGAGCTCACACCAATGGAGCCTCCCCACAACCCATAATGGGAGGAATCAGGAGCAGGAGCCTCAAAACTACAGATAAGCCCCCAGAGGGTGGTTACACTCCAATTTTCTGTCAAATTGCCTTCTAGACACAAACTGCTTGGAGGTTTATGCTGCTCCATTTCTTTCCTTCTTTCTGTAGTTTTTTCTTTACTTCTGACAACATGTAATGTATAAGAAACCACCAGAGACTGCTTGCTGCTAAAACTCCTTTACTGAATTGCACGAGCACGTCATGCACATGTTTTATTGCATGACTTTATGCTAGCTACACCGACTGCTTCATCAGCTATATTACATTAACTTCACCTACTGTTAGGTCTGCTGTACTACAGCATGGACTATTGACACTAAATCGGTGGGTACAAGATGAGGTTTGATCCAGGAGATGTTATGCAAATAAAAAAGCCATTGCAGACTACAGCTAACACCTAATGCTCTAGGGTCAGCTTGCAATACACAATAACCTCCAGATCCTTTCCATCATCCAAAACTCAAAGTGTGTTGCCTTTTATTGGACAGGGTTGAATAAGGCCCTGTCCCATTTGTTATGCAGAAAGGGTTAAATGCAAGGATCTGTTCTGTCCTTTCCTTTTCTGTCTTTTGTCTGTTTGGTTGTGTAATTAATTGTTCTCATTAGACCTAGGAATGATCACTCTCACGGTCTTGTGATTCTCTGCCTCTCACCATCTCTCTGCCTTCACTTGCTGTTTCTGTCTTTTCTTCCCCCTAGCATATCTGCGGTTATAAAATATATATGTGAATCTTTATGTGAAACTGGGATCCCTTGGTTTGAAATGTATATAGTTATACTGTTGCAATGATTGCAAAAAGCTATTTGGAATTTAGGGGGTTAACCTGAGATGCAGTTTGAGCTCCTCTTAGGCTTGTTTGCAAACTCTTTTGTAGAGCTGCCAGCAGGAGCTTAGCTTGGGACACTATTCTATTTGCAAGCTTGCTCTACAAAGAAAATGACAAGAATGCTTATACATTTTGTGAGAAACATGATGTTTCCTTAATGAGCTCAGGATGAAGAAGATAATTGTCAGGCAAAGACTTGTTATAAAAAAAGCAGCAATATTTTTGCTAGAGAGACTTCAGGATTGCTAAACGGGGCTGGGGCTGCGCCATCTATCTTAAGGATACCCTTATGGGTCACATCATCCCATCCCCTAGCCTGAGCAACTCCTCTCAGGTCCTCACAATCAAAATCCTCCTTGGTGCACGTAACAAGGAACTCACTGTCATCTCAGTTTACCTACCCCCAAGAGACCAGGCTGCTGGCTTCCATAGCATCATGGAATATCTAAGGGTCCAGCAACATAATTCTGAAACCATAATCATGGGTGATTTTAACATTAATTGGCTCTCCGCTGAGGCCGCTACCTATAAGGATGCAGCCACGGTGCATCACCTCACTCAACTGGTCAATGCCCCCACTAGGTGTAACTATAGGACAGGCTCCCTTACGCTTCTAGACTGGATTCTATCTAACCGCCCTGAATGCATTTCCAATGTTTCTGTACTCCCGGATACAATAAGTGACCACTCACCTGTCATCTGCTCCTGGTCAAACAAATACCACAAGCCCTCCCAAGCTTATCTATGCCAGGGTTATCAAACAAGGGCACTCCAGCTATTAAAATCCCATCTAACCAGGCTGAACTGGGCAGTGCTTGACTCCCTCAGTGACACCAACAAAGCTCTGGACCTATTTATCAAATGTTTCAATGAAGCCTGTGACATCTATGCACCAGTGAAAAAGATGAAGGTCAAAGAACAGACCAACCCCTGGTTACTACTGACCTTTAACTCTGCTCAAGCACAGAGACCACCTCTGGCATTGTGCTTGTGCAACTCGATGCAAGTAAACATACAATTATACAAAGCAGCCAGAAATGATGTGCTCTGAAAATACGGAATGCTAAACGCAGCTATTACAAAGAGGCTCTGACCAACTCTTGGGGCCAGGGAAACAAATTCTGGAATAACATGAAAGAACTCACAGGCAAGGATCCTAAAGCACCACCCACTATGCTCAACCTTCATGGCACTCCTACAGTCGACCTAGGTACCATCACCAGCACTTTTAATAATGCATTTACAAACCTGGACAGTATCCTTCCACCAAATTTTTTCGAAGACCTCCCCTCCAGCTCCTCCCAAGTTACCCCCCAACTAGAACGTACAACCCCAAAGTTTTTTTTTAAGGAGGTCCCACCACAAGTAGCTAGAAGATACATTCAAAAGGCCATCAGCAAACAAGGGTACAGTGGTGACTCCCTTGACCTGAAACTGCTGGCACAAGTCCTCGATGAAATCTTAGAACCACTTACAAAGATCTTCAATCTCTCGCTTAGATTGGGCCATTTCTCCTCTCTCTGGAAGAAAGCCACTGTCACACCGGTTCACAAAAGCGGAGATAGGATGCTGCACACCAGTTACAGACCTATCTCACTCCTCCCCCCACTACTAAAGCACTGGAGCGAATAGTGTCGGACCAACTAGTTGAATTCCTGGATAAGTACAATGTATTTATAGACCTTACCAAGGCATTCGACACAGTTAACCACCCTCTACTGCTCAAGCAACTGTCCTCCATTGGGATCTCCAGTGATGCCCTTCCATGGTTCACCAGCTACCTTGATAATCGGATGCAATGTGTAAGGATTGCAGGGATCTCTTCGGATGAGAAACCGTCCGCTCCGGAGTCCCCCAGGAATCTATTCTGGGCCTCTACTCTTCTCCTCTTCATCAACAATCTCCCAGTGTCTGCCACCAAAAATATTACTATCATGCAGACGATGCAGTCCCTGTTTCCAGCCACCATGACATTACAGTCCTTGAATCCCAGCTGCAGCTCGACTTCAAGCGCATCGAAGACTGGTTCAATTCTCATAAACTTGTCCTGAACCACAGCAAGACTAAAGCCATGTCCTTCTGTAACCGACTGAGCAGGCACAACTCTCTGTCCCTCACCATCAAGAACCATGCTGGGAACCCACTCAAACATGTCAAGGAGTTCAAGTACCTTGGTATTACCCTGGATAGCACCCTCTCCTACACTCAGCATATTGACACTGTTGCCAAGACCACCAATATACGGATTGGACTACTACACAAACACATGCACTGTATGCCTGCGGATGCCCTTAAACTAGCCATCTACAGCTCTGTCACCTCTATCATTGACTATGGCCTTGCCATCTATGGCTCTGCCTCAACAAGTGCCCTCTGCAGGATCTCAGTTTCTCTCAACAAAGCCTGTAGACTACTAACGGGTGTGGCCCGACAAACATGCACCTGTGACCTCTATGCACAGGCCAGCTGGCTACCCCTACGCAGCAGAATACAATACCAGACCTGCTTACTTACCAAAAAGATTCTCCTCAGTCTCATGCCACCTGGTGTTAGCTCACACCTTACTACCTACAGTGGCACTCAACAAACATGTGGTGCCCAATCTCTAACCTTTCAGGTTCCCAGATGTCGTACCTCCATGGGTCAGCGGTCCTTTATCTATAGAGCTGCTCAATGGTTCAATTCCCTCAATAAAGAAGCACTTTCCTCTACTACACTTGGACCCTTCAAAAGGAATCTCAAACTTTACCTCACCTCTACCACTCAATGTGACTGCTTCTCTGAACAGAGATCTCTCTAAACACCTCCCAGCTCACTCATGTCTCACAGCCCGCCCTTTTCCAGTCTCATTCCCTCTGGCACCGGGCCTTCCTTGTGACTCCTTTCCTGCTTCGCATCTCCACTGGTACAAGACATTTTCCACCACCATCGGACAGTGGCCCATTAGCCTGCCAACTTCCTCTCCCGGTCATACGCCTGCAATACTAACTGCCTATGGTGCCCTCTATCTCTTATTGTTACCGCAGCCAGCTGCCTACTCAAGCTGCTCGTTATATGAATATTGTCTCAAAGTATGTTATAACTGAGTATCTTTATTTTTTCTTTTAGTTGTTTTGGTTGTTTATTGTGCATTCTTTTACTACCTCTGTATGTATGTATGTTGACCCTCATCCTTTGACGTGGAACCTTTGTAAATGAGCAGTTTCTGCTCAAAGGTATTTGTAATCTGAGAATTTAATAAATAAAAAATAAATAAATAAATAAATAAATAAACCCTCAGATGAATGACTTTTGTTTTCTCTGTTTGTGCTGTCTTTGTATTTCACTATCCTGAACTTTTTTATTTTTATTCTATTGTTATTGATAATAATAAAATGCTGCTTATGAATTTTATAACTGCTCCTAGTTTTCCTGTGCTTCCTGACCTGTGTCGCAATGACAATTTAAAGGAAAACTACAGTCAACATTTACAAAAACATATGTTGTGGAGAGTGTTTTGATTTGTATGTGTGGTCCTAGTCTATTCATCCCTTTCTTTGCTATTGAGAGGTTTTTTTCTACATTTGCCTACTGATTTTATGGGCTCTGAGGATCTCTGTGTTTGAATATTGTATTGTTTTTCTTTTTCCTACAATGCCTCCTGTCCCATGTGACAATGATGTGTCAAGGACCATTGATTCAGAGAGTAATAACTGCTGCAGCAGAAATCAACTTTTAGGAGCCTGATATTCTGGCTTTAACTAAAGCTTTTATTTTCTAGGTATGTGTCTAGGTCTAGCCAGCAGAAGTGAATGTTTTGTTTTTAAAGCATTTTGTTTCATCAAACTACACACACACACACACCACCCAAGGTCACACATTCTATAATTATGGAATACTCTGTTTCCTTACAGAATAGCCCGCTCGTTTATCTCTCAGGTGTTTGCCGTCTGTAAATAAACCCTTCATTAGAGCTCTCTGCACAAGGATAGTTACTTAAAAGCACAGTTCTACTGCTGTAAATGTGACAAAAAAGAGCTCTTGCTGAATTAATGGTCTCAAATGCATCACTGTCACATGGGACAAGAGGCATTTTAGGAAAAAGAAGAGCAATAAAAAATGCAAACAAGGAGATCCCCAGGGTAATAAAAGTAGCAGACAAATTTAGAAAAAAATCTCTACAGCAAACAAAGGAAAAGACACACTAGGACTACACCTATAAATCAAAACACTCTGCATAACATATTTTTTTTAGAAAATCTTGACTTTAGTTCCACTTTAAGGATGTAAAAAGGCACCTACAATTATCATTGTTGACTCACGCCTACTTGGTTCAACAAAAACAACCACTGCCTTACCAGGGTTGAGGCTCAGCCAATCTGATGCCATGGAATCATTGATCTCCCAAAGCACTGCCCTAACACTGAGGATGCATTATTCCCATCAGGTGTACAAGACAGATATAGCAGAGTATTATCTGCATAACAGTGAAACCCAACACCATACCATCTAATTATCTCACCCAGCAGTAACATACACATGGCAAACAAAACTGATGTCAGAATCGAGCCCTGAGGAATCTCAGTGCTGAGCACATAGGCTCCAGAGATGGAACTACCCAGAGTCACCTGTTGAATTCGTCCGGTAAAGTAGGACTCATACCAGCACAAAACAGTGCCAGTGAGCCCCACATTGTTCCTCAGAGGCTCCAAAACACACACAATGGTCTACCATATCAAATGTCAAAGAGAGATCTAAAAGGATCAAGATGGACCCAGGGTAGGACTGGATAGCAAAAGGTCCACCTAGAAATGGAGCCATGGAGGCTCTGATACCAACAATGGTATGCCCTACTGTACAAACTGTAGCCCAAGTTTTACCGACAGAGGTATACTCTGGCATACTGTAGCCCCAATTTTCAACTATAAGATAAGAACACGTATTTCATTTGAAAGAAAGCTATTCCATTACTGGTATTAGAGTTATGATAACTGATTATTTCGGAGGCTTTAGTTCCATTGATTTAGGATGAACTCTCAGCAATCCTGCAGAAATGCTGTGAGCCAGTGACTTGGCTTCCCTTCCCTGCAGCAATGCTGCTGGAAGGCCTTGTCCCAGATAAGCAAAACACAATAATTTTTGTATTCACTTCTTAAAAGTAGTATAGGTTGATCCAGCAATGCCCTGCCCACCAATATTACATTGTGTTTTGCTAAATCAGAACCTCACAGTCCTGCAGCATTGCTGCAGGGAGTTGAGAGTTCACCTATAAAACAAAATCAATGGTTAAGTTCAACACCACGGGAGGCACCTCCAGAGGTTCAGGCCTATGCTTTCCCTATGCTTTCCCTTGTGAGATAAGAGGATGTGAACAAGATGCATAATTTCAGGAAATAGTTGGCAGAGCAATGTGTGCTATGCTAAGATTTGTCAAAAAGGCCTATGTGAGGGCATGGTCTAGCCACCGACATGATGGCTGCCTAACTTTGGAGCTCTCTCTCCTGACCGGTGGCAATCTGAGCTCTGGCACCACGATCTCGTGGAGCTGGGACCCCCTAATACTTGCTAATGCATGGGTAATTGCCACTCTACTGGGCGGTGTGCTTTGTAAGCAGATTTCAAAGCAATTTGCGTCTATTCGTAGCAAAGTTTTCCATGAGGCCTCCTGACACGATAGGCCGTGTAGGCTTTGCTACAGCCTCGGACTAATCTACAGGGCAACTCCTTCCAGAACTAATTTCCAGCTTACCTTCCCAGGCCTGTCTTGCTGCTACTCCCCAGCTACACACCTTTTGCCCTTCCTGAACTACCATGAGTAATATGGAAGCCCAGGGACTCTCCAACTTGCCACCCTCCGGAAACATGCCTCCTGTGCAGCTGATCTCGATAGGGGAATCCCTTCAATATATAACAAAAATATTAGAAGGTTTTACTACTCCAAGTGGATGATATCAGCCTTTCTCTATTTGGCATGGCTACCAAGGTCAGGCAACTACAAGACAGAATGAATGTTGCAGAACAGCACATGGTGGCCTGCGAGCAACAGCAGCTCAAGATGTGGAATTGTATTCAGCAGCATGAGGAGAGGTTAGCGGCCCTGTGGGATAGAGCTGAAGACCAAGAGAACAGGGGGCATCGCAATAATCTGCAGATTATTGGTCTACCAGAGGGGGCAGAGGGACAATCAATGGAACGATTCTTAAATGACAACCTCCCCAGTATGCTAGGGGAACGATGGAGGGGTCTCATAGAAGTGGAGCGAGCACACTGAGTCTCAGCTCACTCAGACAGGCTCACTGCAACACCTAGGCCTGTTGTGGCACACCTGCTAAGATATTCTACCAGGGAGAGGATCCTCCAAGCTGCTAGAGACTTGGGTGAGGTATGCTGGCAGGGAGCACAGATATCCTTTTTCTGGGACTTTGCACAGGAGACTGCGGCTAGAAGGAGAGCTTTTGGGCCCCTCAAGAAATTTCTGTACCAGCACGACTTTCATTTTAAATTTAAGGGTCTTACCAGACTGTGCATAACCAAGGAGAGAAGAGAGTTTGTTGCTGACCATCCTGCTGAAATTGAGTTCTGGGTTGCTAAATTCTGGCTGGCCCTGCATATCCCCTCTATAACTCCCAGGAGGCTCTGGGAACCTGGTAGGGCATCACATTCAGATAGGAACCTTTCTCTCAGACATGGTGTTCTTGAGGGCATTAATTCAGCTGGACCAGTCCCACTCCACTCTAGCCCCCCATCGACTGCTGGCCCAAATTCAGACAGTCCACCACTCTCAGCTGCTGTTGCAATGAATTCCCTGCCAAATACCCCTTCACTCCCTCAGAGCTCTAATGGCTCCTTTTGCAGATCAAGGCAGAGAGTGAGGAGTGGACCCCACCACTCACTTGACAGAAGTACGAGCACTCCACCAGCTATAATCTACAGGGAAGACCTCCCCTCTACTGCAGACCCAGTGGACTCTAATTTGTTGGACTCCCAGGTGATGGAAACTGAGCAGCAAGTGGACTGGGCTGACTTTCCCGACTCTTCCCTTGTTGAAGCGGCAGATAATGCATTTCCAGTGAGACCAGGACTGATCAGTTATTGCGGTCACAAGAGTCCCACTGGAATCTGCTGAAGCCCCCTTGGCCTCTCCCGGGCAGGTCAAAGGGCTGGTTGCCTAAATGTTTTTGAGAAGCTGTTCTCAGTGCAATGCCTTTCAGCTCCTATTGTAGGGCACTAGATTAGCTGCCAGGGTACTGTCAAGGTGTTTAGTGGACTTATTCACACTCCGCCTTGACTCATCCCCCCCAATACCAATACAAGTGCCAGTCTAGTTGAGCTGAGGCCCTTAGGTTTGTTACTAATTACTGTGGTCCACACATGGGCCTTGGGAATGAAGCGGCTAACTGCTTCTCTTCCTCTCTCCATATACTGCCTTAGAATAGATCTGGCAGGGTACTCCCTTATGCCTCATTATTGCAGAATTTCTGGCACAGTTTCACTCTTCCAAGTTCTGACACCCTCTGGCCTACTGTTTGTGCTTTTATGGAGGCTGATAAGCCAAGTTTATGCTGGTAGTTGGGAATGCCCTCCCTACTCCCTCCCTTATCTTTCCTTCCCCCCTCTCCCCCTCTTTCCCCCTTTTCCCCCTACCCATGCTCCCCTCTCCCCAAGTCGGGGTGCCCAACCTAGGGGTTGCCATCAGGTAAGGATGAGTCAACCCTGTTGGATCTTGATTTACCCCCCTCTGTTTTGGGTTTTTGGAGATAGTGTAGCTGAAGGGCAGATTTCCTACCCTCCTTCGCTTTGACCGCCTAGCCCTTAGCGTGTTTACGCTTGTGCAGATTACATTGGTGTTATATATTTCTCTGCACAGTATTTGACTCTAGGGCAGTTTTGTCCTGCCCTGTTCTCAAATTGTGTTTAACCATTTTCTGCTTGTTTAATACTACTATCTGTTTTTTTGCAGCTCTTCTTGTTTACAGGCAGTATTTCTAGTTGACCTGACATACTTACACTTTCCCTACTCTTTGGCTACAGACTTGCAGGTTGGGTGCTGGTAAGATACTTCCCTTTTCCAGAATTTCTCCTTGACTTGCCTCTGCCCTCCCTTCAGACTAGAGTAAGTACCCTTCCTTATTCATCTTGTGGGGCGGTGATGATGGCTACTTCCTCCAGCCAGGACTATCATTTTGTGTTGTGGAATGTTAAAGGGCTTAACCATCCTATTAAACCCATGAAGGTGCTCCAGTACCTTAGATCTCATCACACAGATGTCACACTGTTACAGGAAACCCGCCTCCTGGCCCAGACAACACATTGGTTGAAGAAATCATGGGTTGGAGAGGTTCTGGCTAGTTCGTCTCCCACCAAAACTAAAGGGGTCGCTATTCTTATACGACGATCATCTCCATGGAGGGTTGATGATGTCTGGAAAGACTCACAGGGAAGGTGGGTGGTTGCTAGGCTGTCCTCCTCTAGGGGGCAACTGCTGCCTGGGAATGTCTGTGCTCCCAATGACGAGCATACTGATTTTTTCCAGCCATTAGTCAAGCCCTTTCTTCCCTATCCCCAGCTGGCCCCCCATCCCACTCTTGCTCGGGGTTGACTTCAATTTGGTCAATGATGTGTTCCTGGATAAATCTAGTGCCCACCCCTGCTCATGCCCTAAGGCCTGGATGACACTCCAAGATATGACAGACCAGTGGGGCTTGTCAGTTATGTGGAGAAGGGATCATCCCACAGGTCGTGATTATACATATTACTCACTTGCTAACCTCACTCATAGTCATATAGACTTCTGGCTTCCAACATGGCGGCAGCTCAAGGGGTGTCAGACAATAAAATAGGGAGTATATTGATCTCCGATCATGCAGCTGTCCAGACCATCTATACCCAATGAGTCACCATCCCTCAGGCACTCGTTGGAGGTGCAGCCCCCTCCTCCTTAAAGACCATGATTTCCTCCAGATGCTAGCTCAGACAACCAAAGAGTACTTCTCCCTGAACTCCAATTGTGGAGTGTCATCTGGCATGGTATGGGAAGCTATCAAAGCAGTCCTACATGGGCAAATTATCACCTTCTCTGCCTTAAGAAACAAAGCCCATGAAGAAACCTTAGCTAAGTTACAAATGGACCTTGCTGGCTTAGAAAGAGAATTTAAAGTTACCCCTGGCATTGGTAGGGATAGTTGCCTTGCCCACCAAATAGTGGGTTTGAAATACCAGAGTAATGTCATTTTGCATCAGAAAGCTGAATGGCTCTTGTTTAGATCGAAGCATGCCTTTTGGGATGAAGGGGAAAAGAGTGGTGGGCTTTTAGCCTTCTGACTTAGGAAACAACAGGCTGCCACTTGAATTCATGCACTCCACACTAGGGCAGGCACCATTGCTTCGGACCCTGTGGAAGTCAATCGCACTATGATGCAGTTCTATGAAACTCTGTACCAGTCTCGCTCTATTTTGAATGCTGAACAATTAGAGCATGGGATTGTGGATCTCTGTCATTCCTCTAATATGCCAGTTCTCACCCCTGAACAGGTTGCACAACTGGATGCACCTATCACTTGTGATGAACTGCGCCTGGCGTTGTCACAAATGGCGAAAGGGAAGTTGCCCAGCCCTGATGGGATGTCGGTGGAACTCTTATCAGGTATTAGGTACTAATATTTTCCAGCCACTCCAGTTGGCTTTGCAAGCTTCCCATGAAGGGGGTTATTTACCTTGTACTATGAGAGAGGCTGTCATCATCTTGCTTCCCAAAAAATCCAATGATCCATTGGATTGTGCCAATTTCCATCCCATTTCTCTGCTGTCAGTGGACACGAAGATCTTGGTGAAAGTTCTAGCTACTAGAGTGATGGAAGTGCTCCTATCTATCATCCACCTGACCCAAGCAGACTTTATGAAGGGCAAGGATGGAGTTGACAACACCAGGCTACTGCTTAATTTAATGTGGCTGGCATCCATATCAGCCCTCCATATGGTCGCTCTCATAGTCGATTTTACCAAAGCTTTCAACTATGTTGAGTGGGGCTACCTACATGGGATACTGTGGCTATATGGCTTTGGACTTCAGTTCCGTCAATGGGTTTGTATGCTGTATAGCTCTCTGATGGCCTGGATTCTAATTAACAATACCATCTTGCCCTACTTCCCCTTGCGCAGATGCACCAGACAGGGTTGCCCCTCTCTCCTCTCTTATTCTTGGTGGCTCTGGACCCCCTGCTCCAGGCCCTCATGGCCTCTAAATCGATCTATGGTATAGAGGGGGTGGGGTCCTCCTATCTGGTGGCTGAGTATGCTGACAACCTGCTACTTACCTCGTTCTGACCCCACCAGTCCCTACCCGAGGTGCTCTCAATCCTTCAGAGGTTTGCTGTTCTATCTGGCCTACAGGTCAACCAAAGGAAGACCACCTTGGCTCCCTTGAATGCCAGTTGCTCTAAAGACTGCCTCCAAGGAACAAAACTGACCTGGGCTGCTCAAGGTTTTTCATATTTGGGCCTCCAGATTCCCACCAAATGGTCCGACCTCGAATCAGCTAACTTCTCCCCACTGCTAGTGCAGCTGTCCATGGAAGTGGAGAGATGGCACAAGCTGCAACTTTCCCTGCCTGTCAGGGTAGCTGCGGTCCAAATGCTTCTCTTGCCTAGGGTCCTGTATCTGTTTAACAATTTACCAATATCCCTATCTCCCAAGCTTTTTATATCCCTGGAACAGCTGGTATCTAAATACCTATGGGACGGATGATCTCTGAGGTAGAGCAAACGCAAACTGAAAGCGCATTGGTCCCAGGGTGGGTTAGGTGTTCTGTGGTTTCAAGGCTATCACCTTGCATGCATGACATTTCATGCCATCAAGTGGTTCATTTCTACTCCTTCTGGCCTCCCTATGTGGGCGCAGCTAGCCACCACCCTTGGACATGTAAGAACCTTTCCTTGACTATTGCTGACACTAGCTGGGCATAGAGATTTCTCATGTCGAGGTCACACATACCCAAGCAGGCCTGGTCTCCCCCTTTCTGATATGCCCCACTGTGGCATAATGACCTCTTACTGATTGATGGAGCCCCATTTTACTGGCCTTCCTGGCATGCTCAGGGTATTCGAATGGTGCAGAATCTCTGTCTCCCTGACTTGATGTCTCTACTTTCATTTGAACAACTGAAGGCCAAATTTTACCTCTCAAATCAGGATTTTTGGAGGTATCTTCAACTACGTAGTGTACTCAATGCCCTTGAAACTCAATATAGGGGTGACACAAATGGAGATGGTTAGACTACCTATATAAATCTGGCACTTCTAGAGACCTGATGGGCCATTTCTGTATGACTTGGAGGGATACCCAGCTGGATCCTTCAGCTCCTTGCAGCAGACTAAAATGGTCAACTGGTCTTGGGGGGTGCTATTTCTGAGAGCCAATGTACGTGTTATCTAAAGGACATCCACTTAATATATAAGGACAACAAGAGTCGCTTTCTCCAGCTTAAAGTGTTGATATTCTGGCACTGTACACTAGCAGCCCTATACTCTCATGGTTTGCTTGGGCATTCTAGCTGCTGGTGCTGTCAACAGTCAGAAGTCCTCTTGCTGCATGCACTCTGGACATATCTTCAGCTCACCTCCTTCTGGATGCTAATAGCCTCAGATGTGTCCAAGGTGCTTGGCTCCCCGATTACCTTGACATACCCCAAGCTGCTTCTGGGTGATACCTCCTCATTGGATATGCTGTCTAAGCCCCACCGAGACTGGATAGCACTAGCTCTTTTAGAGGCTATGCACCTATTATTAATGCATTGGCACTAGGTGGCGTTGCCCACTCACAAGGCCTGGCCTGCAGCACTGGCTCGATTATCTCTCCTTGAATGGCTGTCCTATGTTCAGAATGGAAGCCTGCAATGTTACCAGGCTAAATAGGGGGGCCTACCTACAGTCTCCTCTTTGTAAAAGACTCACCCCATCTGCCAACTCCCCAGTATGACTCTAAATCATATCTAACTGTCTAAGTCCCCTTTCAGTAACCATTAGTCTGATGGAGGTCAGTGTAAGCTTTTTGTACTGATTACTTTTACTATCTTATTTATCAGAGGTTCATATATGGTTGGTATTATGTTGGTACCTGCTACTAGTAATAATTGGTTCGATCACTATAGCTGTATTATATAGGTATATGCTGTCTGTACTATCATATCTGCTGCAATATCGAATATAATCTGTGATGAGCTGCTTGTTCTTTACAAAAAAAAAATCAATAAAACATTCTATGATAAAAAAAAGGCCTATGTGGTCCCCAGCACAATGTAGTACAAAGATACAGTTAGCCCCAACTGAACAAAATGAGGCTGTAACTAGCAATGTTCTGCCTTAAGATAGAGAAGGTTGATCTCATATGAAGACATTGGGATGTTTGCTTATTGTATACTGGGAAACAAATTATTTCATCAAGGGGTTTGGGGTAAAACAAATACTATCATGGTAAGTCCACCAGAAAGTTCCAGTGGCTGCAATTTGAAGCCACAGTAATTTAAAGAGCTGATGACACGTTCAGAAGAACTTTAACAAACCATAATATTTAGGCACTGTCTAGCTTGTATTTCCCATTAGTGCTGTATTCTTCTTCCCTATTATTTAGTAGCGCGGTCATCTGCATGAAAACAGGATCTTTGCTCTTGAAATGTTCCTGTGTTCCTGCTGCTTTCTCCCTACCTGAAGTCATAGAGTACTGCTTGTGATATCAGTTACTCCCATGGCAACAGATTATGATGTCACAACAGAGGATTATAACTTGAAGTAGGGAGTAAATTATACAGGCAGATGAACTCAAAAGGAACTGTAAACGACAACAATCATATATTTGTATGCATTTCTTTTGTAATAAATTATGGGAAGGAGAAATATATAAAACATAAATGGAATGCAAGTAGAATTGAACCTAATTGTGTTTTTTACATTTTTCTTTGAGGTGACAGTAGTGCTTTAAAGCTCAAGAGCATGTGTGGTATGCTATGTTTAAAGGAGATAGGAACTTATTTTTACATAGTTTATTGCCCTTTCATCTTCCTTTTCATGCCAGTTATATAATTTAGTATGCTTTGACCAATGTTTTGATAAATACACGGTTTTGCTTTTGGGTGCCCTCAGATCTACATAGAGTCCTGCTCTCCTCATCTGGTACTACTCTTTTTGTTCATATGTCTAAGACATTCTATAACCTCAGTAACACCACTCTATGCTATTCATCTGAATGGCCTGGAATGGTGTTGTTGATGTCACAGAACATTCAGGCAGTGTGAAAAGAGAAAGTAGCAGCTGGTGAGGAGAGGAGAATTCAGGGTAACTACAAAGGCAATAAAATTAGATTATTAATTTATCAAAAATAGGTCAAAATATATCAGAATATTTAATAGACAATAAATGGACAACAGGAGGCCATCTAGCGATGTAAACTAAAATGTTTCCTCTCACCTATAACAATGTGCAATACTGTGGTATTGTGATTTGGTGTACTGCATATTGATATTAGTGATGCAAGTGGTTAGTTTCATACTATATTATTACTTTGCACCATATTGTGTGGCATGAATTTATTTAATTAATTATTTACAGTTGGTGGTAACTGGGAGAGGCACACTGAGCAGAGGCTTGTTTCAAGGTGTGACCTGGGTGAAAGGGGAAGGGGAGAAGTACAATTACAAATAAAATACAGCCTGTCAGATAATGTTGTTATGATGAGGACAACAAAGAGCATAAGTTGAGTGCATTACAGATAAAGTGGCAAAACACTGCATATGGAGGACAAATGAATTGGCATGCAAATCGGACAAACTCAACGTGCATAGTGCCAGAGTGAAGAGAGGCTGAGCTGGTGCTCAAAGTACGAATCAAAACAGGTTGATAAACTTCAACGAGATTGCTGCAACTATGAGGTTTGGGGGACGGAGAGGTAAGGGGTGGTCAAAAGCCAGGCAAGGGTAAGTAAGGGTTCGGGAAGAGGATTTGCCCAGGGTCACCCTTGAAAATGGGCCTTTGGCTCAAGAGCTTTTCTTGTTATCAACAAATAAGCAAGCAATCCATCCTAATCATTGCCTACACATTTCCTATGTCTAAACAGTAGCTGCATTTTAACATTTCTGTTGCATGTTTATTTATGTTACTGCAGGGGTTCAGTTTCAGTGGTTTTGCAAGGATTGGGACCTGAATCATCACATTTGCACTTTTTGTCTGACGAACAAGGTTATTGGAAGTTCTTCCTGGATTTTGGCCTGCTGCCTATGTGGCCAGATAAAAGGTGGCACTGACCTGAACCCAGGGAAGGAATCACTGAGGGTAATTGGCTGTTTGGTGCCTGGGTCTGGGGCTGCTGGAGAGCATGCACTGTGGTACCGGTAGCACTGTGGTTTCTGGGGGAGGCAGGCTGGAGAGCTAGCTCTAACTGGAAGCCTATTTGCAGCCGAAAGCCACTGGCGATGATTCCTTGGGAGAAGGCCAGGTGGCTATGCAGCGTGGATCAAGGGGAGTCTTCCTAGGATCCCGGGAATTGCAGCTGTGCCAAGGGAAGCGTTTTCCTATTAAGACATTTGGACATTTTGCAGCACTTGGTGGATGGTTAGACTATTTTTCTCTTCTATTGTCTTGAAACTGGTGGGCAGTGAGAGTGCCCTGTTTAAACTGATTACTTGCTTAAACTGTTGACTGTTCTCCTGGCCAAGGTGTGAGACAGGGCTGGGAGGCAATTATTATCATTTTTTCTCTGGGGAGGTGAGAGCTCCTCAGAGGTTAATGTTCTTTTCATTTGGAGAGCTTGTGCAGCTTCTTTTTTCCTTTCCAAAATCACTTTCTTACTCTGTGATGGAATATTACTGCATACTGTTTGTATTGTGGGGTTGGGAGTGTTGGTTTGTTGATTATTGTATGTGTGGTGTGAAAGACTGAGAGTTTGATTTACGTGTTATGTGTTTGGGTGCTGTGTAGTGTGGTAAAGATGTGTTGGGGTGGAATAACAACAGTCAGGCATTATTCCCCCTCCAGGCTTAGGGACCTCTTCCCTTTTCCTTGTCCCTTGCTATCCCCGGAGGTATACAGAAGGTGCTGGGCTCTGGGGATTGTTAGGAGGGTGAGGGAGTGGGCCTGGCCTGGTGGGGTAATGGAAAGGAGTGGGTGGATTGGGATAGTGGGGACAAGGAGACGCCCTGGGGTGAAATGGGTCCAGGAAAGGGGTTTTCCCTGTCTGGTTACCATACCCAAGGGCTCTGCTTATAGCAAGCAGGTAATAGGGTCTTCCTGAGTGACTCATCCTACTCGGGCGGTGTTGTGCAATGCCAGGTCTATTAAGAACAAGACCGCTATAACAGCAGATCTTGTTGGATCATCTGACCTGGCTTGCATCACCGAGACCTGGCTGGATGAGAATGCTGGTCCCATTTTGGCATCAGCAATTCCAGCCAGGTACTCGGTGATACACCAGCCGAGGATGGATCATAGGGGTAGGGGTGTTGCCATCTGTTTTAGATCAGAACTGAACCTGATGGAGGTACCAGTAGGGCCACCAACTCCTTTGAATGTATCCTGGGTGAGAGTGTGGGATGCAAGATCCTTCTCACCTACCATCCACCAGGAGGTGGGAATGTTTTCCTGTGGGAAGTTGTGAACACCATTGTTGACCTGACATTGGGATCTCCCAGATGGCTGATCCTGGGAGATTTTAATGCCTGGGTTGATGATGAACTCTCGCAATTTGGTCAGGACTTCCTCCAGTTAATGATCTCACTGGCCTTCACACAGGTTATTTCCTCCTCGACCCATATAGGTGGTCATTCTTTGGATTTGGTGTTCTTCATGGGGATGGAGATATCCAACTTGGTGGTGGAACCAGTCAGGTGGTCTGACCATCATACGATTGGGTTTAGTTTCTTGGCTCCCCTATAGGCCTGCCCCCACGGAGATGGTCCAGTACTGCCCTTTGAGGGGTGTTTCCCCTGATGGCCTGATGGCGCTGTTAGACCTATCAGGTATACCGAGTGAATGCCTGGATCCAGGGGACTTGGTGCTTGCCTATAATAAGGCGGTGACTGGGGCCCTGGATTCCATTGCTCCTGTTCATGTCCATCCCCTCACTCGAAGCCCCATGTCTCCTTGGTTTGATGAGGTTCTGAGGGAGTTGAGGAGAGTGGGATGAAGGCTAGAGAGGTGCTGGCAGAAATCGGGCCTGAAGGGTGACAGACTTAATTTGATGGACCACTATGGGGTTTATCAATCAGCAATTACCCTTCAGAAGGCAGAATTCCTGTCCAGGGAAATTGCTGCTGTGCATAATCGACCAGCCCAGCTTTTCTGGACTGTGGACAGATTTTGCAATCTAGTCTGTCTTCATCCTGGAACTGCTTTTTCACAAGAACGGTGTGAGGAGATTGCTCATTTCTTTGCTGATAAGGTTGCCGCAATCAGGTCCGAGATTCATCTGACCCTCCCTAATGGGAGTTGCGGTTGTTGGCAGGAGATCTCGGATGCCCAGTTTGTGTGGTGTGACTTCAGCCGGCCCACAATCAATGATATTGTGATGGTCATCCAATCTTTGCGTCCGACCAACTGTAGTTTGGACCTGGGCTCTACGCGCCTTTTGGTAGGTTGTATGGATAAAATCAGCCCTGTCCTTGCTGAGATAGTCTGGATGTCCTTGGAGAGGGGGGATCTTTCCAGATCCCCTGAAGGAGGCTGTGGTTCGACCTCTCCTTAAAAAGCCCTCCTTGGACCCGGACTGTCTGACTAACTACAGACCTGTCTCTAACCTGCCCTTTGTGGGTAAGGTTATTGAGAAGGTGGTTGCGTCACAGCTGGATGACTATTTGACTAGCCACAATGTCTATGATTCTCTCCAGTCTGGATTTAGAAAGAGACATAGTACCAAGACAGCCCTTGTCCCAGTACTAAATGACCTCCTAATAGCAAGAGATCAAAAGACCCATTCCATCTTGGTCCTTCTAAATCTCTCCACAGCGTTTGACACTGTAGACCATGATGTGCTATTGGAGCACCTGCTGTTCATCTGTGGACTTTCTGGGATGGTTCTCAGATGGTTTCGATCTTTCCTCGAGGGTAGGACTCAGAAGGTGGTGTCTAGGACTTTTTCTTCAGCTCCATTCTCCCTATCTTGTGGGGTGCCACAAGGCTCCATCTTGGCGCCCATGTTGTTTGCAGTGTACATGCTGCCATTAGGAGCAATTATTAGGCAGTACGGCTTGAGTTTTCACTGCTATTCAGATGATACTCAGCTGTACATGTCTTTTGTGCCCGGCCAGGATGATGCTGATTCGGTCTTTAACAGCTGTCTTGCTTAGATCCAATCAATCAATCAAATCTTTATTTATTCAGGCGAACATCATTGAGCAGAGCTCATTTGCAAGATGGACCTGATAAGGTCAAGGTTCAATAGTTGGTACATAAAACAGATACATTTAAAACAATTATAAATACATAATCAAAAGACAAAAGTTGATTAAAACAACAGGACAAGGTAGGACATATGAAAAGTGCACTAGATAATACAGTATATACATATCCCAGTGGAGGAATCAAGGCATACACTCAACGTAAGGCACACAAAAAGTTCCAAGTTCCAGGGCAAGCCAATGCAGACAAGGAGACACAGTGTTTGAGTGGCTGAGAAAATGGTGATCACAGCCTCTGGTAAAAGACATGGAAGGGGGGTATAGGGGACTCGGACAGGGGCTGGGGCTAATACTAGGAGGTGTAAGGGAGTAATAAGGGCTGGGGTAAGGGCCAGGAATTAGTGGGAGAAGATTATAGCCAGGGGTATCAAGATCAGTATAGATAAGGTTATAGGGAACTGAAGTACCATAAAATGAGGGCTGCCTGGGAGGGAGAATTGTGGGGATAAGTTATGGGAAATGAGTTGCAAATTATGATAGTTGTCTGGAAGGGGGAGGGTAAGGAATGTGAATAAACTAGAGATTGTGGTAGCAGTTGCATTTCTCTGAGAAGAGATTTACGCAAAGCTGTTTAAAGGATGCTAGAGGTATAAGATTGATCAGCTTCAGGGACTTCTGTAAAGTATTCCATGCCATAGCTAGAGAATAGCTGATTGCAGACCTTCCTTGCCGGGTGTTGACTTTAGGCACCTTGAGCATGATGAAGTTGTTGCTTCTTAGGGCATAGGAGCTAGCTGTGGCCTGTGTGAAGCAACCTAAAATATAATTTGGAAGCTTCTTAGACAACGCTTTGTAAATCCATAGTGCAGCATTTCTGTTCCTTCTGAGGTGTAGGGATGTCCAACCGACTGCAGCATAGAGAGAGCAGTGATGAGTGTTAAATGGAAGATCTGTTATGAACCTTAGTGCTCTGTGGTACAGTGTATCCAATTTGCTTAGATAGGAGATGGGGCAGTGACTGTAAAGGAAATCTGCATAATCAATAACTGAAAGAAAAGTGGCCTGGACCAACCTCATCTTAGAGTCTCTGGTTAGGAAGCGTTTTATTCTGAAGAATAGTCCAAGCTTCTGGTGAAGTTTTTTCAGAAGTTCTTCAATGTGATGTGTGTAATCAAGCCTGCTATCTATCCACACACCCAAATATTTGAATTTTTCTACATAGTCCAGGCTTTCTCCAAGGATAGTGGATAGCTGGGGGAGATTGTTTAGTGAGGAGGTATTTGTATAGCTTTGGTTGGAGAAAAACATTGCTTTTATTTTCTTTGCATTTAAAAGAAGCTTTTTTTTCCAGTAGCTGATGTTGTAATAAGGAGAATTCTGCTTGTAGAATTTCACAAGCTATTGCAGGACTGGATGAATGTGAGCTGGCTGCGGTTAAACCCAGAAAAAACTGAGGTGTTGGTTGTGGAGCCAGGTCATCAGGAGGTGAGTTTGTTGGCAGGTTCATCCTTGGATCTTTGGCTTGGAGATGTCCAGCTGACTACTTCAGACTGGGTTCGGAACCTGGGCATTATGTTTGATGACTGCTTGACCCTTAAATCACATGTAACCCCCCTGCAAATGGGGGTTCCCAAAAGTCTCCTAGGAGCTTGCCTAAATGCTCCCAGCCTGGATGGTGTTCGGCATTTAAGCCGTTTATTTATGAGTGCTTTTAGAGCCTCTGGTACAGTCTCTTTAACAGCTGTCTGCTTGCAGGGAGGATAAGTACATGGGGGGACTGTGTGGTTCCCTGCTAGAGTCCCACTCAAGCTGCTGACAAATTGCTCCATTTTTGCCGTCACTAAGTGGGCAGAGTGAGCACTTTTCAAAGATGTAACTGTTTGCTAGAGATCTGTTGGAGTGTTAGTGGAAATGTATTTTGTCTAACCTGCCTTTCTTGCAGCTGGGACTTTGTGTGCTTTGCCCCTCCATTTTGGATCTGAACTGCAGAATAGATCCAATCAGGTAGAAGGGGCACCTAAAATGGAGTTTAAGCCGATCAACCAGTATCAGGACTCTCTCGGGAGCCGGCTGGCCATAAGGGATATAGCCAGTAATTCTGGGAAGTGAAGTTCTGGACTGTGGGGCCTTTTCGCACCAAAAGGGGGAGTGTTGAGTGATTGGCAACTAGGCCCACCAATTGGGCCAGGTGGCGCTCAATGGTAATTCCCTGCCTGGTGTCTGGGATGGCAGATCCGTTGTGACCGTGACTGGGGAAGGAGCTCCGGGCTCCTGCGCTGCAGAGTTTTTCGCGTGGGAAGCACGTGTGGAGGCCTAAAGTCGGGCGGCACGTTTGCCATGGTGATTCAGACTGAATCCGCTGTTACTGAGGAAAGGAGAGGCTGAATAGTCAAGAACAAGGCTCACCCTGTAGAGGACTGGAGAAACTACTTCATCGCATTTGGTCTGTCAAGAAAGTGAAGCTGCATTACGAACTGTTGGGTTGGCAGTAAGTGCGATCGGGACCTGAGAGCAGCTGCCTGGTATAGTAACTTCTTTTACATATAAATGTGTGGGGTGTGTCCTGCCTCCAGAACCTTGTTCCCCTGCTGTGCGAAGGGTGCCCAGAAATCTATGACACCCTCGGGGACAGCGTCCAGCTTTAAGTTAGTGAGTGCAAATCAGGGTAGCTCCCTGCCACCTGTACCTTTAATTGCAAGTGTTTCATCTGATTTTCTTGCTTTCTTGCTACATGAACTGAGTCAACTGGCTCTGGATTACAATTGGGTATTGTGCAAGTGTTTTTTCCATCACAGGGCCCCAACCAGCTGCACCAATCCTGGCTAGCCCCCTACCATCCTGAGTATCCAGTAAAGTGACATTTAGGGACTCTGAACATGCACACAGTACTATGATTATTAATGTGTCTAATCTAATTAACCTGATTTCCCCCTGTCCTTGTTACAGCCCCTTGAATAAATCAGATCTGTTTGTGTCTGCAAAGTTACACTGACTGAGGCATTTGTTTATGTTAAAGTATTGTACTGTGGCTTTTGCACTGTATTATCTTGTTTTACAGGGAGTCCCCAGAGTCCAGTCGACAGAGCCAGTCCTGCGGGTAAGTGTACATTGTGAACGTGTTTCTGATGCATTGTGTGGGCCACTAGTGGGAAGAAAGCCGGGTTACAGTGTCCCAGTGGGCTGTGGCTGAGTTAATTTAACTACTGCAAACCCTGACCTCTGGGTGGAAGCACCCACCATTGGACCTAGGCCCCTCAACCTGTTAGTAGTTAAGCAGGCAGGGGTAGTAGCCCTTGGGATAGCACCACCTGGGGGTTACACACAGGTGCCAGCAGTTGTCAAAACCTCTTTTTATCATCTGAGAACTATCGCCCGGGTAAAGCACCTGGTTCCCCCTGACGATCTTCCAAGTTTGGTCCACACCTTCGTTACCTCCCACCTTGACTACTGTAATTCCCTTTACCTTGGGCTACCATGGGTTATCTGCCACCTGCAGCTGGTGCAGAATGCGGTAGGCAAGCTGTTGACTGGTAACTCTAGGACCAGTCCTATAATGCCTGTGCTCCGCGGTCTGCACTGGCTGCCAGTTCAGTGGTGGATCACCTTCAAGGTTGGTTTGATGACCTATAAGGCCCTACATGATCAGGGACTTGGTTATCTGCAAGATTTTCTTCACCCCTACTGTCTCCTCTGCCCGCTCCGATTCACTGACAAGGGATTGCTAGAGATTCCCAGGGTCCGTTTGCAGACATCTGGGGCAAGGGCATTTAGTTTTATGGCCCGACCCTGTGGAATTCTCTACCTCATCAGGTACAAGATTGCCTGACCATCCAATGTTTTAAGGAGGTTTTGAAAACCTACCATTTTAGCTTAGCATTTCCTGATTTTTAAATGCCGCTGTTATCTTTATTTATTATTAGTCTTAATCTTTTTTGTATTGGTTATTTATTGATGTTTTAATTAGACATTGTACAGGCGCCTTGGTTTCTAGAAAGGCGTCTTTTTATAAATAAAGAGTGATTTGATTTGATTTCTTTATATCATTTGATCAGTTATAAAGCAAAGTCTTTAAACATATTTCCATGTCTGAAGTTTTATTTTTATATTAATAAACTGAACTGAATATAATATTAGTTTTGTTAAAGCAGAGCAGGACTGCCTCTTTAGGATATCTACATCAAGCAAATTTGAGTGAATGAGTGTGTGTGTGTGTGTGTGTGTGTGATTGTCACTTACAAGTTAAAAACATAAGAATATGCATGGTCTCATAATACAACTGCACAACCAATAATGAGAAAAATGGTGTAAACAATTTTATTTAGTCACATCAAGAAATAGTCAAACAAAAATAATTTGATGGAGGGGGGATAAAGACCATTATGTTCCAAAGCCACTATCACCTGGGGTAACCTTCTTGCTCAAGGAAGGTTCAGGTCTGGTTACCTACACCTCAACCAGGAGCCAGAAGACCTCAGATTTAAATTTGTTGCAACTCTCAGAATTTTACAATATACAATGATATGTATTGCCCCATCTTACATGTTAAATCTATGTTTTCTGTGCATAAACATATGTTCACCATAGCCAGAGTAAACAACACATATTAATATTGGTAACAAGTGGTTACATATGCTAAGAGGATTTATCTGATTTGATAACCAGGTAAGTGCACTGGGCCACATGGCCCTTTCTACAGGCACAAACCAGACCAAAAAATGCATGCAGTTTAACGAACACATTACAGAACAAAATATGTTAGGCCGTGTCATTTACTCTTAGATTGCCGTGTGTGTGTGATTGTCACTTACAAGGTAAAAACATAAGAATATGCATGCTCTCATAATACAGCTGCACAACCAATAACCCTTAGACTGCTGACAGAATTAGACTGTATTAGAATTCGGGATTGATACCAGCTCATGGCACAGCAAGGGTTAAGTTTAAACTTGTACTTGACATTTACAGTGTCTGCCATAATTCCCTTAGCTCCCTTATGGCCAAGCCTGCAGGCAAAGACTAGCACTGTAAATATCCCTTTCCTTAGTCCTCAACTGCCATGGACATTTTGCATTCCAGGTTGTAGCTGGACACTAGCCTTCAAGCATCAAACTGACAGTACTCTTCTGTATACTTTAGCTCTTCAGTTAATTTCTGGATGATGTCTTCTGCACGCACTCACTCAAGAAGGTCTCTCAGTGGCCCCCAGCTCCCTTATGGCCAGTAGGTCCTGGAGTCAGTTGAATAACCTATTATGACTGACTTACAACACATTGTGACTGATTTTTTCAACTAGTTTAAAATATAAGACCTCAGTAAAAAAATCCAACCAATTTTTTCAACTTCCGCCATTGTGGGATTTGATTTATGTACTGGCAGGTTGTACTTTTTAGGTATGATTAGCGGAAAAAAATTATATATACATATCAATCAATATGTCTTTCGTAATTTTATAGTTTTGTATTCAAATCCCTATCATACTACGTTTCCATAATCCAGGTACTGTGATTTTAAGGCAAGTGCAGTGCTGTACAGGTTTAAATATATTTAAACAACCAAGAAAGTGCTCACAAACCATAATATTTAAAATCTATTAATGCTACAGTATGTTAACACAAACTGACTTAAGTTATGCCCCATCCTTGGTGAGCTTCCTATTAGAAAGCTATGAACTGCATGGTAAATTTTAAATACAAACTTATACTAACCACTGGTGAAGAACACATCCCCAATGTTTCAGCAGGGAGGCCTCCCACAACAAGGCACAAGCACTAGGACAAGACACAAGGCTAGATCACTTGTACCAAGGACTACTGGTTAAAGTGGCTCTCTGGCACTGAAATGGACTAACCTAGTTTTTCATGTAGCCTACAGGTTTCCCTCTGTGCACTTCCAGTATTGCAGCATTGTATCAATATACATTATATTAGTAAAAAGGGATTCAGATAGATTTTAGATTGTGTTTTAAAATGTTAAAAAATTCACTTGTTTCAGTGAATGGAATAGATACCTTAAATGTGTTGACGGATGCAACTGACAAAAGATCCATACCTAGGACAACAAAAACAGAGGTGGGCAGAATTGTACAGGGTATCTGTAGTAAGAAAAAAAAATTCAGGTGAACTGCACACAGACATACGATACATGCTTAAACACAAACAATCAAAAATAGAATAATGGATAGGTTATTGTTTATTACTGGTGAGTAATACCATGAGAGGTTCCTGTGTCAAGAACCTCAAGATGGTATCACTCATCATTAATGAAAAGTAACCTGTTATTTTTTTTAATATATGGATCCGAGAAAATAATTTTTGAGACATTTTGTAACAGGGTGGTCAGCAGCTCCAGTGAAGAAATCTCACAGTCCTGGCCGACCACTGCACTGTCTCGCTGAGAGGTCCCCCTCCTCCCCGTGAGCGGGGGTATAGCTTGAAAGTTTTTGTTTTACATATCCTGGAGAGTCTTACCTTTTGTTTGTTTGGGTAATGCAGGGCAGCCACATAATTCCATTTTTTGAAGGAAACAAGGGGAATGTGGAGGACGCGATCAGGACTCGATGCATTCTCGCTAAGTGAGGGACTGCTGCCATATTTTTGAGACTGTTCAGCCTGCCTACTGACAAACAGCAGCCAATCACATGTTACGTAGAGGATGCATCATTTTGATTGACTCTGGATGACATTGCCTGCTGAGGAGACTAGTGTGCTTGCGTTCTTCAGTTTTACTGATAATAGTATCATTCAGAGTGCCAAACGATAGTATTACAGGCTCTGAACTATACTATTATCAGTCTGCATCAGTGGTATTATCACTTTAGGAGCAGTGATATTACCAGATATTTTTTCGTATACTTTATGACTGTATTATTTTTGAAATCCATATATTAAAACAGAAGAATAGGACACTTTAACTCCAGCTGAATACATTAAACAAAAATAATTCCAATGGGCCCAAGGGACCTAGTCAAATGAAACAACAGATATAAAATTAAATGTCATGCAATGGGGTGTGCAACAAGTGTTCCACCAACTTTATGTTGTTATTAGTTGAAATCCTAATAACTGAACTAGAAAATGCGAGTGGCGAATTAAAGTGATCATAGAGAACAACAAATGCAGCCAGTCAGGATTTTTTTGAATAAAATTAACAAAGACCCAGAAGACTATGAAGATAATATCATTAAACAAAAACTAAGACATTTTAGATAGGATTTGCATGATTATAAAGACAGAAAAGTCTATTCATTCCATAGAAATTCCAGAATAGACACAGTACATACATGCATACATACATACATACAAATGCATAACCCTGAATCAGATTCTGATACTCCAGTGGCAGTCAAAAAAGTGACAGACACAATGCAATATCCAACATCTCATAAATCTAACAATTACTTTTTAACTTTTTAACTTGGAGCTTGCTTTTCCTATGAATAAATGGGAAAGCGGCAATATAATTAGTGTACAATAGGAGAAGCAATAAATGATTGTGCTGCTGAAGATGAAGTGGAGTATGAAATAAATTGTACAAAGAATCAGTTATTTAAAGCAGAAAAATCTCTAGTGAGTAGGCAATTGAACATTGTAACTTGCAGCTAGGTACCACATCTAACATTAAAAAGCAAAATGTTACCTCCTCTAGACTCCAGGCTCTGACTTTCTCGACTTTCCTTCTGGTCTGCTGCGTTGCTTAAGTTCTCGATCTGGCTGCTGAATGCCACCACAGTGCTGACTGCCCCACAGCCTGTGTCCACCCAGGCTGGTCCCATCCATTCCCAGCTCAAGGGTGTGCCCAGACTTCTCATGTGTGTGCTATGGCCGGCTGGTTACATTGTTGCTTGGCCAGTTAGTTTAGCTTCTGCAGTTTTTCCAGCTGCTTTGTCCTGTCCTAGTATGTTTCTGCCATACTACGGCCTGCTGACTGCCTGACTACATGGTGGTCGATGAGTCATCGATGACTCCCTTCCCTTACTTGCTGCATGCATCTGCTCTTTGGGTCTCTCTTGTCCACCCCATGGCCACGGCACTGACGAACGATGATGAATCCAAGTCTGAGGGGGTCTCTCACTCCCTAGACTGGGCCTACGCTAACTTGTCTGAGTCCAGGACCAAGCTCACAGCCCGCACTCCTCCATCCACTGTCCGCTTTCTCCAGTGACCGTCTCAGTGCTACCTGGGTTTCTCTCATCTCCTCGGCTCCTCTCACTCTCAAGTCTCTACACACCAACCTGATAGTCGTACACCGAAAAGGCCAGAAAAGAAACTTTAAAAAATATTGTATCCTGAGCACTCCTAGAGATGTCTCTCCTTGAATAAATTTTGCTGGCCAAGAACTGTTGTCTCTCTCACCCCATGGCTCATGGCAGCAGCGCACTCAACTCCTGGCTCCTCCCAATCTCTCACTACTCATTAGATGATTAGAGGGTTGGTGACTAGAAGAGAAGGGTACAGATTTAATTGGTTGAAGACAGTAAGTGCAGTAAGTACACCCCCACAAAATAAAAAAAATTGGGTTGAGGGTTTGGATGGACTGAGATTCTAAGTGTGCTGACATCAGTTGGGCAAATCTTAGAATTGTTGACTTCAGGTGAATGCAACTCCATTTAATTATGACTGCAATTTAAGGCAATTGCAACTGCACTAAATTGCAACCCATGATTCTGACTGCTGACGGTGGCTCAGGGGTCTAACAGCCAGGTCTGCTGGCAAAGACCAGCATAGTAAATATCCCTTACCTCAATCCTCAACCAAGAGCATTTTATACTCCAGGTTGCAAATGGACAGTTGCCTTCAAGTGTCAAACTGACAGTACTCTTTTGTACATTTCAGATCTTTCCATTCATTTCTGGATGACATCATTTGCATGCATTTCCTCAAGAAGGTCTCTCTCAATGGCTATAGTCAAAAATGCCTCTAGTTTCTCTTGCCCCAGCAATGAATGCAGTTGAGTCTTGATTATTTTTAGCTCGCTGAAAGCTATCTCGCAGGACACCTGGGTAAACGACAGAATCAACAGGTACTCATAGACAATAGAATCAACAGGTACTCACAGATGATGAACAAGGTTGAAAATGCTGATGAGTGCATGTTGTATTATGCCAAGATTTTATAACAGCACATTAGGCATTCTTTGCAGGACTTGCATTTGTTCTCTTTTTCTGGCAGATCATCCCTTCTCTCTCATTGCTCATTCTGGTTGCCAGTTTCACCTTGTAAACAAGTGTCTTCAGAATCATGAAAGTCAACATCTTCAGTTGTTAAGACAACATCTTCATTGTACCCTTCGAGCAGCGATCTCTGTAGTCATCTGAATATTTTAGCAAAGGCCAACAACTACATTTTAAGTTTGCTATGGTACAGTTCTGCCAATGCTGCCACTTCCTGCAAACTTCCATCTGGTATGCCATCTTGAATTATACCTTCAAACTGACATGGGTCCATGCAGCTGGTATACAGAATCAGTTGCTTGTTGTTTTAAAACCGAACAGTTAAGCTCATTTGTATTAGATCCATAATGTGGTTGTATACTTCAACTTCATTCAGCTTCACTGAATTGGTCACTCATTCATCACTGAAATTTTCCCTGGGCATTTTCTTCTTCCTGGCTACCCTTTTGCTTGGCAGATGATCCTCAAGTTCAATATCATGAGCTAAAAAATCAATTTCTTCTTGTGCTCTGGCAACAAAATTTGAAGCTTTTGCCTGGATATTCATAAAATCAGACTGTTGTAGCTCCATCTTTGCTTAATCTACCATGTGAAAAGGTAGTCCAGTGATTTAGTCTGAAGGTACTTCGATGCTGACCCAATAACTGTAAAGATCTTCAGAAATGGAAATGATATCAAAATGACATCAAACTTTGTCCATTTCTGAAGCAGTAAACTTGCCTCACTGGCAGCTTTGGCATCAAAAATTCTGAAGGTACTAGTAAAAAGCAAAGTCTGGAGAAGTGTCTTATACAAATTATTTTCTTGATTTTTGTATGCTCTGAAGATGCATGTCAGTGCTCTTGGTTTGGTCCATCTGGTTTCACCAATCTTTTGAAGCCGTCTGAGTGTGTCTTGTCCTGTCCTATCAATGCTTGCTCTCCATATAGTCATTCTTTTGTGAGATTCCGTAATGAAGACAGATGTCCTTTGTAGCAAACAAAATAGAGTATTTACTTTCACACAACAGCTTCAGTGCTATCTGTGATGTATAAATTTAGAACATGTGCATAACACCAGGCAAGGCTGTCAGGGGGCATGAGTACCCACGTCCTTTATGCACATTTTGGGCCTTGGGATTCTCCAAACTTTTGGTAGCAAGTCCCAGAGACTCTCGTTGTAAAGGCCCCAGGAGTCCCATGCCTGCTACTTTAAGAACAGCAATGCTAGAAAATCAGCCTTACAGCTGCTGCTCTGTTGTTCAGTGTTGAGAAGAGGCATGTCGGAGCTCCGTAGCGAGTGACTCAGAGAGCAGGAATTGGAGCTGATTGCAGAAAAGAAGGGGCATGAAGTATGTAATTTGCATGCTTCATGTCCATTCTTTTCTGCAATCGGCTCCAATTTCAGCACTCTGAGTCACTCGCTACAGAGCTCTGACATGCCTCTTCTCAACACTGAACAACATTGCTGCAGCTATAAGGCTGATTTTCTAGCACTGCCATTTTAGTCAGTGACTTCTGCTTGTGAGATCTGCTCATCAGTAGTTGTAGAATGGCAGAGAAAGATTAATCTTTTTAATGGAGGAAATTGTTTCATGGAAGAAACTGACAGCACGTAAGTAGTTCTTTCACTTCAAATTATGGAATTTACAAATAATAAGGCACTGGTTTCTTTAAGTAATGAGAACGTTCTGCTGTACACTTGACCAGGTTCCACTTGCCTAAATAGCATGTCAGCAACATTGAGCCCATTCCTGATTATCAACCCTCTGTTTTGTCCTCTGCTCAGTGTAGAGCTACCCTCCCCCATCTAAAGCCAACTTGTCTGCAGTTATAATGAACATTAACATGACAGCATTAAAAATGTAACACTTATCTCAAAGAAATGTGGAGAAAATAAAAGTGCATCACATTTCTTAATCCAAAGAATGCTAAAAGTACAAATAATTGCTATCTTATGTTAAGTGTTACATTTTTTAATGTTGTGTATGTCCAGTAGCAATTTCAATATTCTGGGGAGCATCCGTGCAAAACCTAGCAGACTGGGTGGGCCAAGTGGTTCTTACTTGCTGTCAGATGTGTTTCTTTTTCATATTCTGTGTTTCTATGTCTACCGTTATGCATAATACTGTACATAGCACTTGGGAGGTGTCATGTTGGGGGGGTTGAACCTGGATCAGTAGTGCTAAGTCTGGAACTTGGGTATAAAAATTCTTTGGGCATCTTGAAATTGTGGTCATATTGCTATGGTTCCACAAGTGTCTTACAATGCCTTGTAAATGACATTTTGCAACCCTGCTAAGATACAAACACAGCAAGAGAAATAAGCTGCTGTTAGAACTTTACTACTCTGTTGGACTAAAGAACTAGCAATCTAGTACTGGGAACTTCAACTTAGGGTAAAAACAAACAAAAACAAACAAAAAAAGAGTGTTTGTTCTGAGTTGGGTGAAGGAATTGTTATATGTGTAGTTAGCTAGGTGAAGGAAAAAACTGTGAAATAGGGGGAGTGGCTTAGAGAGAAGGAAGCCAGGTGTTTGCATTTAAAAACTGACCTAGATAGCTTGTGGCAAAGAACAGCAAGAGAAAGGAGCTGTTGTTAGAACTTTACTACTCTACTGGACTAAAGAATTAGAACTCTACCACTGGGAACTTAAATTTAGGGTAAAAACAAACAAAAAAGTGTGTGTTTGTCTGAGTTGGGTGAAGGAATTGTTATCTGTGTAGTTAGCTAGGTGAAGGAAAAAACTGTGAAATAGGGGGAGTGGCTTAGAGAGAAGGAAGCCAGATGTTTCCATTTAAAAACTGACCTAGATAGCTTGTGGCAGAGAACAGCAAGACGAAGGAGCTGCTGTTAGATCTTAACTACTCTACCGGACTAAAGAACTAGAACTCTACTACTGGGAACTTCAATTTGGGGTAAAAACCAAAAAAAAAGTGTGTTTGAGTTGGGTGAAGGAATTGTTATCAGTGCAGTTAGCCAGGTGAAAAGGAAACTGTGAATTAGGGGGAGTGGCTTAGAGAGAAGGAAGCCAGGTGTTTGCACTTAAAAACTGACCTAGATAGTTTGTGGCAGAGAACAGCAAGAGAAAGGAGCTGCTGTTAGAACTTTACTACTCTACTGGACTAAAGAACTAGAGCTCTTAATACTGGAAACTTCAATTTAGGGTAAAAACAAACACAAAAAAAACCAAAAAAAGAGTGTGTTTGTCTGAGTTGGGTGAAGGAATTGTGATCTGTGCAGTTAGCTAGGTGAAAAAGAAACTGAATTAGGGTGAGTGGCTTAGAGAGAAGGAAGCCATGTGTTTGCATTTAAAAACTGACCTAGATAGCTTGTGGCAGAGAACAGCAAGAGGAAGGAGCCACTATTAGAACTTTACTGGCACTATATTGCCCTCCATCCCTCCCCTCCACCCCCCACCCTAAGCCGGTTCTACTTTTATAGGCACAGGATTTGACTGACAACAGGAACTTCCTGTTTGGGAGTGGGAAGGGAATGATCACAGAGGCACAAAAGACTCACCATCCTAGAAGGGAAGAGTAGCTCTCCATCCCCCTTCAGCTGCTGGAGGTCTGACTCTGAGCAAGTAAGAAGGAGACTACTGAGGAATATAGGGACTTACTGTCCCAGAACAGGAAGATCAGGAGCCTTAAGGGAATGGAGGCAGTAGGAAAGTAGGGAGAAAAATAAATGATATATATAAAAAAATAAAATAAAGAGAGAGAGAGGAAAGAGTAAGTATACAAAACAACAGTTAAGGGGCCACAAATAAGACATGATAGGAGTGATGCAGTGCAATGGCTGTGGAGCAGCAGTCTTCCAGGAGACATTCTGCAGGATGCAGTGTTGTCCCATCTGCAGGCACCTCTCTGGGCTGAGGGAGGAGGTTGCTCATTTCCAGGCTGACTTGGCCAGGATTCAGGGGACCTCCTTTCCTACCCAGGGACCACCAGGGCCACTACCACTGCCTCAGAGATTGCCAAGAAACAGGAGCGGTTGAACCATAGTGGGCTCAGGGAGGGTGAGGGTGGTGGAACAGAGGCACATCCCTCCAGTTGTACCTCACCACAATTCATATGATGTTCTGTCAGAGTGTGGTTCCTCTATGGAGGCACCTGCAGTGGAGACCAAGAAGGATGCTAGGAACTTCCACAAAGAAGACCCACAGGAGGGTGGCATGGGATCCCACAGGGGAAGGAAACAACTCCTGGTAGGGTACTCCATTGTTAGGAGAGTAGAACTAGGGGTGGCAGGGGAGAGGGAGGTAAAGTGCCTGCCTGGCACCATGGCTAGGAGAGACAGGGAGAGAATCCTCAGGATTGCTGGAGCAGCTGCATGAGGGAGGGAGCTGGATATCACTGTCCACCTAGGGACAAATGAACTGGCTGGGAAAGGGATCAGAGAAGTGCAGGAGAAGTCTGTGGAGTTGGAGAGGGGCCTTAGACAAGTAGCATGGGTGAGGCTTGGGTGCTCTGCACCAGGGGATTCAATCAGTGGTTGAAAAACGGGTGCAGAGCTCAGGGTTTTGGCTTCATTGGGGACTGGGGGACCACTGGGAGGAATGCAGGCCTATGCTGGCACAATGGTCTGCATCTGTCCAGGAGGGGAACCAGGATCCTAGGTGATAGGTTTAAATGCTTCATTGGCAAGCATTTAAACTAGCCAAAGGGGGGAAGACACTGAAAAGGAGAAGGGAAATCCTAGCCCCCCCCCAAAAAAAATCAGGGTAGTTAGTGAGGTAAACACCAAGATAGAGAAATCGATAGGGAGAAGTGCAGGGGTAAATGGAGAAAAAGACAAAGGCAGTAAGAACAAGGATGGGGCAAAAAAAAAATAAGGACATCAAAAAATGGAGGGCAATGAGTACCAATGCCCATAGTCTAGGTAACAAGCTCCCTGAACTGGTGGCCTTGATGGAAGAGGGATGCCTGGATATTGTGGCAGTCACAGAAACATGGTACACAGAGAATCATGACTGGGATGTCAACATACCAGGGTACACAATCTACAGGAGGGACAGGGAGGGTAGAAGAGGAGGAGGGGTAGCTCTTTATGTAAGGGATGGGATCAAAGCAACAGAACTAAATGGTAAACAGGGAGGAGAGGAGGCACCGTGTGTCACCCTGGAGACTGAAAATGGCACCACAATCCGTGCAGGGGTTGTATACAGACCCCATCTCAGGGGGAGGAAATGGACAAGGAAATGATAGGATGCATCCTTAGGATGGCAGAGAAAGGGGAGATATTGCTGATGGGGACCTGAAGATACCAGATGTTAACTGGAGAACCTTGCTGCAGCCACATCCAAGGGCAGGGCCACATCCAAGAACCATGGATAGGCTGTGCAACCCAGCCTGTCTGCAGCTCCGAAGAGCTTTTTCGCAAATGGTGTGCAATGAGCTTGCTCGATTCTTTGCAAATAAGGTGGCTGACATCCGGTTGGAGATCCTCATGATCCGGTCTGCGGGGGATGCTGTTAATCAGTGCTCAGTCACTTCACCTCGTGCTTCCTGGAGTAGTTTTGACATGCTAGAGTTTGCGGATGTCATGAGGATTGACCAGAGTATGTGCCTTATGTGCTGTAGTTTGGACTCAGGCCCAACTTCCCTGATTATAGGTTGTTGTGATATTAACAGCCTGATCCTGGTACAGATAGTCTGGTGCTCCCTTGATTGGGGTGAGTTCCCTAGCTCCCTGAACGAGGTGGTGGTAACACCCTTGCTGAAGAAAGCTTCTTTGGACCCGGACTCTGTGGCCTACTACAGACCAATCTCAAACCTCCCCTTTATAGGGAAGGTTATTGAGAAAGTAGTGGTGGTACAATTGGAGAACCACTTGACCATCCATAACATCTATGAACCCCTTCAGTCCGGTTTTCGAAAGAGGCACAGAACCGAGACCACACTGGTTCGGGTGCTCAATGATCTCCTGACTGTGAGAGATTGGAGAAGCCGTTCTATCTTGGTGCTCCTTGATCTCTTTTCAGCCTTTGACACTGTGGAACATGAGGTGCTGCTTGGGCGCTTGATTTCCATCTGTGGCCTGACATGCACAGTCTTCATGTGGTTTACATCCTTCCTCACTGGCAGAACTCAGAGTGGTGTCTGGGATTTTTTCCATAGACCCACTCTCTCTGTCATGTGGTGTCCCTCAGGGCTCAGTGCTGTCCCACATGTTGTTTGCAGTGTACATGCTGCCCTTTGGAGACATTATAAGACGGTATAGGCTGAGGTTTCACTGCTATGCTGATGATACCCAGCTCTAACTGTCTTTTGCACCTGACCAGGATAGTGCTTTCTCGATATTTAACAACTGCCTTGCAGAAATCCAGGATTAGATGAATTTGAGCGGGCTAAAGTTGAACACAGGAAAGACTGAGGTGATGGTTGTGGAGTTGAGTAGCCTGATAGAGGGAATGAGGGCTGGTCAGCCCTCTGGACTTTGTCTGGGGGGCTCCCAGATCCTTACCTCTGAACGGGTGCAAGACCTGGGGTGGTGCTTGACAATGGGCTGACACTACAATCTCAGGTGTTGACAGTCATCAGGTCTTCCTTTTACCATCTTAGGAACATCACCAGGATCAAGCACCTTGTTCCGTCTGGTGATCTGCCTACGTTGGTCCACACCTTTGTGACCTTGCCCCTTGATTATTGCAACTCCCTGTACTTAGAGCTACATGGGATTGATATCCACCACCTGCAGCTAGTGCAGAACGCTGCAGCACAATTGCTACAGGGGACTTCTCGATCCTCCCATATAACATCAGTGCTGCGCGATCTGCATTGGCTGTCGATTCAGTGGTGGATAACTTTTAAAGTTGGTTTACTGACTTATAAAGCCATACATGGACTTGGCCCTGACTACTTGAAGAGCTTCTTGTACCTTACTGCACTGAGTGACAGCTCCATTCGGCTGACGAGTGGTTGCTGGTGATTCTGAGGGTGTCTTTAGAATCTTCTGGGGCCTGTGCATTTATGTAAGTGGCCCCTACTCTCTGGAATTCTCTACCCTGTCAGCTGCAGGAGTGCGTGACTGTGGGGGGGATTCAAACAGGTGCTGAAAAGTTTTTTATGGCATCAGGCCTTTAGTGGCTTGGAATGCACGGACCTGTCAAGACAATTTTATCATTGTTTTGGCTGATTTTATTACTGTTGTTTTAATCTTATTGTACAGTGCCTTGACATTTTGAAAGCCGCTTAAGTGAAAAATAAAGTTTATTATTCTCGATGCCCTACAGGGGGCATGCCTCAGACAGTTAGTGTTGGAACTTACTTGGGAGGGAGCAATCTTAGACCTGGTACTCTCAAATGGGGATGGACAGAGCATCTCAGGTCTAGAAGTGGGTAGCCATCTGGGAACAAGTGACCACCAAACAGTGTGGTTCACGATAAACTCAGCTGTACAGTCAAGCCACTCAAAGGTGAAGGTACTGTACTTCAGGAGGGCTGGTTTTGTCAAAATGGGAGAGTGCCTCAGAAAAGCACTAGCAAACAGGCAAGAAGGAGGAGTGCAGCAACAATGGGGAAACATTAAAACTGCCATCACAGAGGCAACAAGCCTTTGTGTGAAGCAAATAAACAAATCAAAACAAAAGAAAAAAACACTATGGTTCTCAAAAGAGGTGGCGGGGAAGGTTAGGGAGAAAAAGACAGCATTCAGGAAGTATAAGGAAACACAGAAGGAGCAGGACATAAAACTGTACCAGTTAAAGCAGAAGGAAGCAGGGAAGGCAGTCAGAATAGCAAAGGCCCAAACCAAGGAAAAAATAGTCAACTCGGTCAAGAAGGGGGATAAAACATTTTATAGGTACATTAGAGAGTGTAGAAAGACAATGGGAGGGATACTGAGGCTGAATAAAGAGGAGGGTGGGTGGGCAGATAGGGACAGTGAAAAAGCAGGGATACTGAACAAATACTTCTGCTCAGTATTCACAAAGGAAGGGGGGGGAGGTACCTAATTCAGTCAATAGAAGCACTCTGGATAGGAGGGTCAATATCAGTCCTTTCACAGAAGAACGGGTTCTGAAAGAACTCCTAAAACTGAAGGTGGACAAAGCAGTGGGGCCTGATGGGCATTCACCCCAGAATTCTAAAAGAACTAAGGGGAGAGCCAGTAACACCATTGACTACCCTTTTTAACAAATCATGGGAGGATGGTGTGGTACCTGAGGACTGGAGGAGGGCCGATGTGATCCCCCTTCACAAATGTGGGACCAAGACAGAGGCAGGAAACTACAGACCTGTTAGTTTGACCTCAGTGGTAGGAAAAATGATTGAATCACTTCTGAAGGAAAGAATTGTTCAGTACCTAGAGGCCAGTGGGGCACAGGACCCAAGGCAGCATGGATTCACAGTGGAAAGGTCAAGTCAGATGAATCTAATCGATTTCCTTGACTAGGTGACCAAAGTAGTAGACCAGGGAGGGGCTGTGGACATGGCCTACCTAGACTTTAGCAAGGCATTTGACACAGTCCCACACAAAAGATTAATAAACAAATTATCCAGCCTGGGAGTGGGTCCTAGGGTGGTAGCCTGGGTAAAACATTGGCTGGACAACAGGATGCAAAGGGTAATAGTAAATGGAGTCCACAGTGAAGAAAGGGGGTTACTAGTGGGGTACTGCAGGGTTCAGTACTGGGTCCTGTCCTTTTTAATGTCTTTATAAGTGACATTGCAGAGAGACTGGAAGGAAAAGTATGTCTCTTTGCAGACGACAAAAATATATGCAACAGGGTTGATACACAAGTTGGAGTGGAAAGGATGAGAAAGGACTTGGCAAGGTTGGAGGAATTAGATTCAACGCAAAGAAGTGAAAAATAATGCACCTGGGAAACAAAAACCCAGGAGAATAGTACACAAAGGAGGGGAGGTGAGATACTGACAACAACAAAAATGGAAAGGGACCTGGGGGTAGTAATATCAGATGACCTAAATGTGGGCAAGCAATGTGAGAAGGCAGTAAAGAGGGCTGGGGGGATACTGGGATGCATAGGGAGAGGCATCACCAGTAGAAAATAGGAAGTTGTTATCCCTCTGTACAAACAGTTGGTAAGACCCCATTTGGAGTACTGCATGCAGTTCTGGAGACCCCATCTCCGCAAAGACATAGGTTGGAGGCTGTCCAGAGGAGGGCAACCAAAATGGTGCAGGATCTTCACCAGAAGACAAATGAAGAGAGACTAAAGGAGCTTAATATGTATACCCTCGATTAAAGGAGGGAGAGGAGGGAGATGATAGAAACTTTCAAGTACCTCAAGGGAATCAGCAAAGTCCAAGAGGGTAGCATCTTTCAGAAAAAGAGATGTGCAAGAACAAGGAGGTACAATTATAAGATAGAGGGGGAGCGGCTCAAAGGTAATGTGAGGAAGTATTTTTTCATTGAGATGGTTGTGGATACATGGAACAGCCTTCCTGAGGAGGTAGTGGAGTCAAAAACAGTGGGGAAATTCAAGAATGCATGGGACAGACATATTGTAAGGCAATTCTAGTGGGGGTAGGAGGAAGTAGGCTGTTGGTTAACTAGGTTCTGCAGCTTATCCATTAGGTAGAGAAATGGGCAGACTCGGTGAGCCAAGCAGTCCTTATCTGCCATCAAATTCTTTTTTTTCCATGTTTCTGTATGACAAAAAACTATTGTCATATCAGCATACCTGACTCAGGAATTGCCTGAGCAGTATAAAAAAAGATGATTAACAAAGACTGAAAGGGAAATGAACATATTTAGACTCATTCCATTCATTTCAATGGGGACCCCAAAAAATTTCATGGGGACTCCCACATTTTAGCTCCAGAACCCCATTTTTTTCTGGAAAGTCCAGGACTCCTGAACAAAAAATCCTGCTGACAGCCTTGACCAGGTATATACACAGTTTGCTGAATCCTTTTTATTAAAGCCTGCAACCCCACAAACTCACTCAACATGTTGGCTGCACCATCAAATGACTCCTCAACAATGTTCTTCATATTGAGTCCATGTCTTTCAAAGTTGTCCTTTAAAATTGTATGCATTCCTTGCCCAGGAGTGTCATGCACTTCTGCCACAGCAAAGAGACACTCCTGAAATATAAGGTCTTTCACATATCTTAGAATTATAGCTGCTTGGTCAGTCACACCGATGTCCTGTGTGGTTTCCATCTGAATGCTAATCTTCTAGTCCGTAACATCTCATACAATGGCATCTCTGATTATCTGCAAAATAATCTCTACAATTAGGTTTACAGTGGTCTTCAATAGCAAGGTAATCTGCCACCATGGCCACAAGCTTTAGAAGTGGAATTTCCTTTCTCCAGTCTCTGCTCCCTTCTCTTGCTCTGCTCCACTGATTTTCGGATGTGTGTATTAAGAGGAACATCAGATTGTGACAACAGAAGAACCAACTCCAGGAAATGTCCATGGTTAAGCACTGGGTTCTCCAAGCTATAAAAGCTTCATTTTTTACATGATATGGAAAGCACTGTTGTCCAATAAACTTAACAGTTTCAATAATCCTCCTCATAACATTGATTTTCTGCTGGACTTGTTTCTTCTGACTCGAACATATTTTTTTTTACCAGTGTTTTGATACCCACATCCACTCTGCATACCAGATATGAATTCACAGCTGCATTGTGAGCTTTGGAATCCTCATGTTCTTCCTTACTTTGGTAGATATGTTCAAAGTCTTGGTATTCTGTAACAAATCATGTTTCCAAATCAGAAAATGCCATGCAGATACTGCAGCGGATAGCATGCACCAAACCACCAACCACAGATACAGTAACCCAGTTTCTTGGTATAGCTTTGTTGCTCCCAGGAAGTATCCGCTTGTAGATTCTCAAAGAATTGCATGATAGGCATGTAACATTAGTGGGTCCAAGCTGAACTGGATGCCTTTGAACAAAAGCATCTTTGTTATAGTGAAAGGTAGTCCCTTTTGGGGCTTGAAAATCTGTAATGTTAGCCTGCTCTGCATCAGGTTGACCAACTGTTACCATTGCACAGTCCACTGGCTGTATTTCTTGAATATTTAGAATCTGACTTGCAGTGCAGCAAGTCACACACTGAGATACAGTTTGTCCACCTTATTTTATTACAGCTGCCTCCTCAGGAGTATTTTTGTTCTGCAGGGTAGTCACTTTGTTTTGTAGGCTTGTAAACAGCAATAGCTTGTGTTGTTTTGGATCAGATGATGCAGCTAACAGAGCAGACAGGTTAGCCTGTCTCCTTTTCTGGGCACCAGATTTGTCTTTGCAAATCTCAGACATGGTTAGTCTTCCCTTGATCTGTACCATGCAATTTGCTTTAAGGTGATGGTCCTCCACCCGACATATACTGGTCCAATATTTTCAAAAAATTCTTTTACTACTGTTCAGTCTTACAAAGACAATGACAAACACACAACGACAAACAACTTTACCAAAAATACAACCCACTGTCACTGATGTTGGCCTGCGCCAAGCTGTCTGGCTCCCTCCGTTACCATAGTGTCCACTCTGCTCCTGCTGCTATTTACCTGCCCATTACAGTAATCTGGAGTTGAATTATAGTATCTGGCACAGACATCATGCAACAAACACAGTGGGTGACCTGTACCACTAATCAGATTTTCTTTCAGTTTGCTCAAATTATTATCCACCCCAAAAAAAAAAAAACTCAAGACATGCAGAGATTAATGTGGCTCCATCATATCACAGTCTTACAACTCAAACTGTGAACAGGCCACTTGAAGGTGGCACCCCTTTTCAAGTACCTTGGTGCGTGGCTGAAGCACATCTCTCACATTTTTCACATTTTATGACATGTGTAACTCTATACCTCTGTCAGAAACATCTAAGCTCTGTACATCCCAAAAAAATCCTGCCTTCCTCTCCCAGTTTACTGGAAGGTCATCTTCAAGATAATTTTGACTCTGATGTGGTCAGTCTGTGCATTACAAGGAGAGCAAAACTAATGGCATGCAGCACCTGATTAGTTTTTCAGCTCTCTACCAACACATTTTAGGCTAGTCTCAAATGTCGACTCTGACTCACACTCCGCAGCAATTACAGGAAAGCCTCATCTTCTTATGAGTCTTTTCTCCTAAGCATTTTTGCTTCTCCTAAACATTCTGCCTGGTATAGCAAAATGTGCATTGTTTTTCCTTTTAATAAAAGTGGATCCATGCACTATCAAATTCTTTCACTGGGAAAGGGGACTTACTCATGAACAAGTAAGAAAAAAAAGCAATACTTTCTTCAGTAACAATTTCTTCAGTTTTAGAAAATGGAAAAGACAAAAGCTCAATTCTGATTAGCTGAGAGACCTTGGCACCTATGTTGTTATTTCTTAACAACGCGCCCCCCAAATAACAAGTACCTCCTGCCACTACCCATTACCACCTGCTATTCCTGTGCCCGTGCTCCATCCAACACATCATAGCCGCCATTTTTTCTGACAAGCCCACTCGCCACCAGCAACCTAAATGTCCAACACAGAAGTGAACTTCAACTTGCTAACGCAATAAGACTACAAACATGTTTGAACAGTCAGAGAAACAGACTGTAGAAATATCAGCTGCCAAAAAATGATGAAAAGAAGTGAATGTTTTCTTACCTTAACCGCGGCAGAGGTAAACAAGCTCAAGGAGGAACAGTGGGAGCAAACCACAAAATGCCAAACACAATGGGCAGTACAAGTGTTTGAGCAGTGGGTGGCAAGCAAAACGATCACTGTTAACTTTAAAACCGACTCCTCTGACACACTAAATAACCCTTTGAGGCACTTCTACACAGAAGTACAAACTGAGTCAGGAGATCAGTATTCAGTGAGTGGTTACTGATCACTTTATGCCAGTATCACACACCACCAGATCTTTCTGGATATTGACCGAACATTTCTAAAAAAACGGAGCCAGCATTTAAAAGCTCCAACAATGTGCTTTCCTCAATATTAAAGCAGCTCCGTAAATAACAGCAAGACACAACTGCCCACCACCCCACTATTACAGCCCAGGACTTGCAGAAACTATGAACATCCCGAACCCTCTCACCCAACACAGTGCCCAGATTAGTCAGAAAAGTATGGTTGATGTTCAGATTCACATGGCAAGGCGTGGGCGAGAGGGCTTGAGGGAGGTAACACCACAGTCATTCCTGGTAAAAAACAGTGAAAACGGTTGTGGGAAAAAAAAAAAGAAAACAGGTGCAAATATATTTATTTATTTATTTACGAGATTTACCAGGAAAGCATACTGAGCTAAAAGCTCAATTCCAGATGCGACCTGGGTGCTGAGACCCAATAACAATACATGGAATATATAAAATAGCAGAACAGTTAGGGAAGCCAAGACTTGCATATAAACATTTGATTTAGAGGACAGACAGCGGTTCAATAACATTGCACAGAGCGTCAAGGTCAATATACATTACTTATGCTTATGTATTACAACAAACATTATAATTTGAAACATTAGTCATAGCAGGAGCAGCTGTAAGCGAAGTGGGTACTAAGAAGAGGGTTGTGTTGGTAAGTGTTCTGTGCATGCCTTATGGTGGCTGGCAGTGCATTCCAAAACTGTGGGATTCGGTAACTAAAGGTGGCCTGGCCTTTGGTAGTTCTCATAAACAGGACGTGCAGCAGTCTGTGGTCCATATTCCTGAGGGAGTAAGCCGGAGGGGATTGTTTGGAGAGTGTAGAGGCCAGATATGGGGGAGGGAGTGGGACCAGAATTTGGCAGCGAACCTGGCGCAATTTATTTGTCTACAATCATAGAGGGACAGCAGGGTAGTGGAACTGTATATGTAGCAATGATGTGTGGATTGCGGACAGTCTAGAATGAACCGGCAGAAAGAGTAGAACATGGTGTCTAGGCTGGCTAGAGCGGACACGGGGGCTGTGGAGTAGACTATGTCACCGTAGTCAAAAACAGGGAGAATCATTTGTTGGACAATGGCGTGCCTGGCTTGCGTAGGGAGGCATTTTTTGTTGCGGAATAGAGCACCTAGTTTGGGTAGGAGTCTCTTTTGTAGTGAGTCAATATGAATGGTAAAATCTAGGTGCTGGTGTAACCAGATACCTAGATATCTGAAGGAAGTACAGTTGTCCGGGGGGTCCCATCCGAGGTTATAAAAGGGGGGCAGGTGGATTGGCGTGAGAGTCTTTGTTGGGTTCTGAATGTTAATGATACTGTTTTTTGGGGGTTTAGGAATAGCTGGTTTGTCCTCAGCCAGCACTGGATAGCATAGAAATCCTCCTGTAGTATGGTTGCGACACTTTGCGTGGTGGGACCGGAGGCATACAGGACAGTGTAGTCCGCATACATTTGGATAGATGAGTGGGAACAGGCTGAGGGGAGGTCATTTAAAAAAATGGAAAAAAGTAGTGGGCTTAGGACTGATCCTTGTGGTATGCCGGTAGTGACTGGCAGTGGGTTTGAGATGTGCAAGGCCAGTTTGACGGATTGCATCCTGTCTGCTAGATAGTCATAGAACCAATCAGTGGCTGACTCAGAGATCCCTGCACTGGAGAGTTTTGAGAGGAGTAGTGAATAAGAGATGGTATCAAAAGCCTTTGCTAGGTCTATGAAGATGGGCACGGTGACATGTCCTTTGTCCATGCCCGTGAGAATGTCACCAGTGACACGTAGGAGGGAGGTGGTGGTGGAGTGGGATTTACGGAATCCTGATTGGAACGGGGTAAAGAAGGAGGAGGATTCTAGATAGGGGATGAGCTGGGACATGACTAGCTGTTCCTGTAATTTTGACAAAATTGGGAGCAGGGAGATGGGTCTATAGTTTTCTGGGGAGGAGGGGTCACCACCTTTTGGTAGGGGTATGACTGTAGCCATTTTCCAGGCTAAGGGTACCTTGCCCAAAGAGAATGAGAGGTTAAAAAGGGCAGTGAGAGGGGCAGCTATGGCTGGTGCAGACAGGAATAGCATCTTTGCATCCAGGGAGGTAGGGCACTTCCCTGTGTTCGGGTTTAGGGCCCGTAGTGAGTGGAATACTTCAGCTTGGGTTACTGGCCGGAAAAAGAATGGTAGGACTGGGGGAGTAGGTTTTGGGGGGCATGAGCTAGGGGAGGCCGAGGGAGTAGGACTGGGGGGTAGGTTTTGGGGAGATGCACTATGGGAGGGGGCTGGGGGAGGGGGTTAGGAGGGAGGACAGGAGTTTGGCTGCGCAACTGGAGAAATATGTATTAAAGGCTTCAGCTACACAGATGGGGTCAGAGATGTGGGAGCCCTGGTCTGATAGTATGGGGGATGGAGGCGTGGTGGGGGGTTGGGGGTGATAGCAGAGATTTGATTGATTTCCAGAAATCAGTCGGATGGTTAATGTTCTTACTAAAAGCCACCAGAAAGTATGCCTTTTTTGCTTGCCGGATGGAGTTTGTGCAAGCATTGCAGGGTTTTCTATATGTGGAGAGGGTTGACTGTGTTCCTGTTCTCTTATAATTTTTCCATGCACGATCTCTGGTGTGGCAATTCCTGATTATGTTGGCTGAGATCCAGGGGAGATGCGCTCCTCTAACTCTCTTTGTCTGTAGTGGGGCGTATCTGTCCGAGATTTTTAAGAAGCGGGATTTGAAACCTGCATAAGCTGCGTCAATGGAGGGAGACTCAGGTACGAAGGTCCAATTTTCGTGTCCTAAGTCTGACAGCAGAGATGTTAAAATGAGTGAGTTGTAGGACCTGGTCCGCACAGTCTTTGGGGGGGAGGGGCTGGAGGGCTATGCATCTTCCTAACCAGGAAGATCATGTGGTTGTCGCTTATAGAGTCAGGTAGTAGGCCTGCGCTTAGGATCCTGTGGGGGTGGGAGGTGAGAGCCCAGTCTAGAAGAGAATGGTTCTGGGTCTTATGTTTTAGTCTTGTGGGATCAGTAATGAGTTGTGTTAGGTTCACAGCCTTTATTTTGGACTTCAGATGGGCTTTATCGGTACCTAACCAGTTTGTGTTAAAATCGCCGGTGGCGTATAACTCGCCCCCAGTAGCTAAGGATTGTAGGGAGATGAGGTGGGAGAGGATGTCCTCTGGGGGTGTGCAGGGGGGGCAGTATGAACCTGATTTGTAGACAGGGGAGGAGCAGGGGAGGGATAACTTAATGAGACTAGAGTTTATGTTTGCAGGGGTTGAGGGGATGACCACTATGGAGAAGTGGAGGCTGCTTTTGATATACATTGCCGTGCCACCACCACGCTTTTTACCTGGACGATCGTGTCTGATAATAGTGTAGCCTGGTATGGAGACTTCTGCGTCTGGGTGATGGGGGTTTTAGCCAGGTTTCTGAGATCACCAGGATGTCAGGGTGTTGTGTTAGTGCAAGAGGTTGTAGTATAGAGATTTTGGATAAAAGGCTGCAGGTGTTTAGGTGTAAGATTCTGAGGCCTTTGGGAAAGGAGAAAGGGGAGTGGGAATTTGTGCAGTTTGGGCCAGGGTTTAACTCTATGTCCCCTGACAGGAGAAGAAGTATATAGATGAGATGTTTTAATTTTGTCTGAGGGGGGTATGGATAGGATGTGGAGAACTGGGTGTTTGAGAAAGGTAGAGGGCAGCGACGGGTTATGGTGTGCAAAGCCGCATGCCTCAGATGAAAGGATGGTGAAGTGATGTTGGCACTAATACTTGCATAGTGGGTTTGGGCCAGGACGTGAGCAGGAGTGTGTGAGGATTCAGTGTAGCATAGCTGGGGGGTAACCTGAGTGGGTAGGGGCAGTGGGGGGTTCTATGGTTGGCAGGGTGGCGGGGGGTAGGGAGGAGAGAGTGGCCAGAGAGAGAAGAAATAAGGATGATAGCAGCAGCATCCTTGCCTAAAATCCCTATATGAAACTGTAGTGTTTAGAATTGAGCCCTCTGGTGGTGGCAGCTGATAAGCTGCAAATGGAGAAATAGGCTGATAGGTTCTAGCAATCATGTGACCTTAGCCTATAAGAGGAGAAGCTCACCAAGGGCGGTGGTGGGGGTGGTGGGGAGCCGGTGTTTGCGCCGGCCGGGCAGAAGCTCAGCACCACAGAGAAACACTGGTAGCCTTTTCTGTGGCAGGAGTTGTTGGGTTTTCCAAAAAAATGTTGCCAGAAAAAAATGGCTTTCTTGTCCCTCCGTTGTTGCTTCCGAATTACCTGGGTGCTTTGGGGGTGGGGGTCAGCGAGCAGGAGCATCCAGGAGAGGGCTGGGCAACCCTCACGACCTGTTCAGTGGCCCAATCGTCTAGGTCTGGGTGCTTCGGGGGTGGGGGTCGGTGAGCAGGAGTGTCCAGGGGAGAGCTGGGCAACCTTCACGACCCATTCAGTGCCCAATCGTCTAGGTCTGGGTGCTTCGGGGGTTGGGGTCATCGAGCAGGAGCATCCAGGGGAGGGCTGGGCAACCCTCACAACCCATTCAGTGGCCCAATCATCTAGGTCTAGGTATATAGCACTGAGCCACAATCCTGATACCAAAAACCACAAAACCCCCTGGAGCCCGACAAAGAATCTTAAAGGGGTTTCATCTACGAGAGACCAGATGACCCACTCTGCCCTGTAAAGTCATTTGTTAAATATATCAGCAAAATTCCAGCAGATGCAATATCCTTTTACCATCACCCTCAAAGACTGCCACAGGAATATCTGGACAAGGAAACAATCTGGTACACTCATGAACCTATGGGGAAAATTTTCCTGTGAGTCTTAATGTCAAAACTAAGTACCAAAGCCCAATTAAGCCAAATGTATACAAACCATAGTATTCGTGCAACTGCGGTACAACTTCTTTCCAATGCAGGACTGGCTCCAAGAGAGAGAGAGATCATTAGTGTTACAGGACACCACTCTGAATCAAGTCTAGCAAACTACTGGATGGCTTCCTCAACAGATAGCGAACACTAGAGCGGTATGCTCAGTGGGCAGCAGAAGACAGCAACAAAGCAGAAAAGCACAGAACAGCCTTCTACCTCAAAGGAAAGCTCAGCAATGCCACCTGCAGGATCCAGGAGAGAAACACCAGCATCTCCAGTAAATCCATTCAACTTGGTACACTACAGCTTCACAGGACTGATCAACTTCATAAACCACCAGAAATAGTGGGCTTTTTTCCCCGCTATTCGAAGAAAGAAAGTGCATCCTGGGGTAAACAATGTTTCAGTTTATTTCTCCTCCCCAATCCCCAAAAAGGGACCATTTTTTTCACCCACTTCAAAATAAGTTAAAACTTAAATAAATTCACAGTCACTTGTTTAAACCAGCTTCTTTTGTGTCAGTCTCTTTATTCCAAACATGTAGCCCATTTTCTAAGTGCAATAATATCCTCCAGGGTAGGCATATGGGATATTATAGACCTTCCAGGGACTATAAGGCCCTCTGCCTGCAGTGTCGGGCCTCATTATGCACCTTGGCAGTCCGTTATGGGGTATTATTGCTTACTTAATGGGTCTTAACCCATAGAATGATACCAAAGTTAGCAGCAGAGAAAAATAACTTGGCATCATAAATTATTCCACAAATTAGAATGTGATCTAGCAATAAAATTCAGACCCTAAAAAGGTAAAAAAAAAAAAGTCTGAAAAATCCCAACTTTGTATCAAATCTGTCTACTGAAATGGACATTCTGTGCTGGGAAGAAAGCATATGTTATTCCCTTCATACAGCAATTTAAATGACATCCAATAGCCAATGAACCAGGCACAATTTTATGCAATTTAAACCTTAGCAAATGTGAACACAATGGCAACATCATGGCACCACAATGACAACACAGTGGTGAGCTACAAAATGTGCAATGGCACTACCCAGTGGTACCATGGTTGTACTATGGTAGTTTAAATTTTGATTATTTTTGTTGATATGGTAGGATAGTGGTACGATGGTATCACAATGGAATTGAAACAAACCTCTGTGATACCATGAAAACCTTAATGGTAGTACAGTGGTAATCACAGTGGTATTGCAATGGTAAATGAGTGGTATTACAGTGGTATTCCAAAGAATTTTTTGTAAGGGAAGAGCTCTGTTACTGTACCACAGATGGCATTGGTCAGCAGCATTATGACGGTGGAGCCTGGGCAGTTGTGAGGTCAGTAGGAGCCTTTTGCAGCTTACCAGGATCCAAGTTAAATCTGCAAAACCAGAGCCTATTCCTCTACCTCCACCAACAAAAAATTCTGGCAATCTTGACAGCCACATTACCTTAGGTTCCTGCAATTGTTCTGTGTCACGGATCAGTAAATGGCTGCAGTCCTGAACACCACTGCTGCCATCAGCCATGGCATAGCAACCAAGTTCAGAAATAAGCACAATGATGAGTCCCACTGGTTCAGCGGTTGGGTTTCTGTCTCTGATGCCAACACTGTGGGTTTGGATGTGGACTTCCCTTACCAAATGTGACACAATGGCAACATCATGGCACCACAATGGCAACACAATGGTGAGCCACAAAATGTGCAATGGTACTACCCAGTGGTACCATGGTTGTACTATGGTAGTTTAAAGTTAGATTATTTTTGTTGATATGGTAGGATAGTGGTACAATGGTATCGCAATGGAATTGAAACAAACCACTGTGATACCATGAAAACCTTAATGGTAGTACAGTGGTAATCACAGTGGTGTTGCAATGGCAAATGAGTGGTATTACAGTGGTATTCCGAAGAACTTTTTGTAAGGGTTGGAGCATTGGAGGGCAAGCCGGTGGGGGGGGAGGATTGAGCATCCTAGGGACTTCTCTCCTCCTCCTCCGGGGGGGGTAGTGTGCCTAGTATGTGAATGTCTCCTGGTGGTGGCTGGGAGCAATACAGCTGCTAGGGCCAGAGTTGTCAGGGAGGCATGTCAGATGTCACATGTGGGGCTTATGTCATTGCACCCCACACCTCCTGGGGAGCTTCCTGGGGAGCCTTTACTATGCTGCTAGCTCTATCCATGACGCCCAACCTCTCCAACTATAAGCTGAACTCCATGATGCTTGGCCAGTGACCAAATGACAAGTTTCCGTCAGTGCAGTTCGGTCCTGTGGCCCTGCCCCTGGGTGTAAGCTAGGGGATCCTCCCAGTTGTGTTCCTACTGGGACCCTAGACATGTTGTCCATGGGGGCCATGCCATCTGACAGTCCCACCTGGAGGTGGTAAGCCTGGGTGGATCGCTGCTCCAAGGAAAATCCTGGGGGTTGGCAAAGATCAGTGGTGGGGGGGCCTGAGCTGTCAGAGGCTGGCTCCATAGCAAAAAAAAAAGAAAACTTGCAATGTCCCACTAGCCAAATGCATGTATATTTTTTATGAGACAGGCTAGTAAAAGAAATTTAAGCAGCCCTGTGGGCTTGTACTGGAGAAGGTAATAATTCAATAAGTACACCAGATGGGCCAGTAAAAAAGTCTGTGAGGCTAGTGAATTTTCCCAATTATTAGCCCTGCTGGCTAGTGGCTGCACTTGATCCCTGTTTTACCCTGCCCCCAGCAGTGTGAATGGTGATCAGTCTACCAGAGACACTGGGGGAATGGGATATACCTAGCCAGGCACTGGGGCAACTGGTGCTGTACCCTACCCTCTGCTCCAAATACCCAGTGCAAAATGGCAGTGGAAATGGGAAGTAAGCACTAAGCATAAACTAACTGAACTTATGTTAGGGCCCAGCACCAAATCAGTTTGCTCCTGACACTCCCCCCCCCCACACACACACACACTTTGTTAACCTCTGACACCCAGGCCCACTGTTTGCTCCAAATGTGCCCCTCACCTGGAGAAACAAGATTTAAGTACTGCAGTAACTCCACCAAAGTAACAAAAATAAAACCCAGGCTAATTGAATTGTATCACATGATACGATTTGAAGGCAGCCAAGGGTGGGCAGTTTGAACCACTTTCTCCAAGAGTGGGGGGTGGATGTTGGGAGCAAACAGTCGGCTGGGGTTTAGCATAGTCGACTCCACTAGGAGTTGGGCAAACAAAGTACTTAGTCTATGGGTTAAGGTTAAAAACAATAAAGTATGCTGGCTGGGGGGGGATCAGCAAACAAAAAAACAGCAAAGTCAGCTGGGCAGGGGGTTGAGCTTTGCAAGCACAGTATTGTCAGCAGTCAGCAGGGGAGTTGGAGCAAACAACAGCCAGCCGGGGCTGGGTCTGTTGGAGGAGTCATGAAGACATTGTAAAAGCCAGCATGCAGTAGAAATACAGCAAACAAATCACGTGCAACTGTTTTAGTTTCATGGGGGGTGCTTAAATAATTGAGAAGGGAGAAGTCGTTGAGTCCATGAGCAAGTCTAAGGGTTTCTGTAGCTTGTGGCTTGCTCCAAATCAAATTTCAAAACATTCAGACTTGCTCAGGGATAAAACAACTCCAACCACCTGAAAATAAGTAAATGTAAGGCCCTATTTGCAAACTTTGAGACTCTGACTTCATTGGGGGCACACAGTGTAAAATGTCCCCTCATATCCCTCCATATATCTCACTGTAGGGCATCACCCCCACTGTATCTGAGACAACAAATTGGCAGTCTGCCCAACAACAGCCCCCTGACCCAACACTGCCAGCTCATACACACACGCACGCACACACGCACACAAATTCAGTCCAACTCCTGGACTCAAAGAACCCTTTGCAAATAAAAATTAGTGTAATTAAACAATATGTGAAAAATAGAAAATTTACACCAATACTTGCTCAGGGACACACACACGGCCTGATTCTCAGAAAGGGCTTAGATTCACGCAAGCTGCAGCAAACAGTAACTTGCACTGAAGCCTGGTGTGCCAGGGACCCCACACCAGATTCTTGTACAGGAGCGGTCCAAGCACCTAAGACCCCACACATGCGGCAACCTCTCCTGTGTGACAAACACTTGGCACATGGGAGGAGTTCACCACAAGCTCCTGCAGCAAAGGCAAGCGTTATATTACTTAAAAATATCCCCAGCCCTCCTTGGTGGTCTAGTGGACCTCCACCCCAATCTCTGATGCCACCGATGTATTAATAAAAATTACCCCCAGTCCTTGGTGGTCTAGCGGCCCCCTGCCCCGATCCCTGAAGCAGCCTTCAATATAAATAATAACAAACCCCCGCTTCTCCAATGCCATCCGTAGTCTTTAAATCATATAATGTCCCCGATCTCAGTGCTGCTGTTATTATAAATAATAACCCCCCCGTCTCCGATGCTGTCCATAGTTTATAATTCATAAAATGTTCTCCCTCCCTGATCCCCAATGCCACCCTTATCATAATGAATAACTCCTCATCCCCGATGCTGTCCGTATCATAATTAATAACCTCCACATCCCCAATGCTGCCCGTATCATAATTAATATCCCCTATTCCTGATGCTGCCCATATTATGTATGTAGTGCAACTCTCCTGCCCCAATCCCCAATGCAGCCCCATTAATGATGAATACCACATCCCTCATTGTGATGGTATAGTGGCCCCCTACCCCCCAGCCCCAGCAGGTAGTGCACACCACCCTCTCCCCCTGTTGTGAATGACAGCTGGCACCTGGCACAGCCCACCTTACACCTCCTTGGCCAGACTGAACTGTCTATGAATGAACGCATACACTATACCATACACGCTTCCTGACAGTTCAGTTGGTGCCCAGCCACGGAGGTGAGAGGTGGGCTGTACTGGGCGCTCGCTATCATTTGGAATGGGGGGGAGAGAGGGGTGGGCACTACCTGTTGGGGCTGGGGCACCACTATACCACCACTAGGTGGGGCATGGTGTTCATCATTAATGGGATTATATCAGGGATTGGGGAGGGGGTTGTATTACATATATAATACGGGCAGCATCGGGGATGGGGGATTATTACTTATGATATGGGCAGCATCAGGGATAGGAGAGCTATTATTTATGATATGGGCAGCATCGGGGATGCTTATGATAAGGACAGCATCGGGGATCGGGGGGATATTTTATGAATTATAAACTATGGATGGCATCGGAGCTGGGGGGGTTATTATTTATAATAATGGCAGCATTGGGATCATGGACATTACATGATTTAAAGACTATGGATGGCATCAGAGAAGTAGGGGTATTGTATTAGATATGTCAGCAGCAACGGGGATCGGGAGTGGATTTTACTACTTATAATAAGGGTAGCATCGGGGATTGGGGGGGGCCACTAGACCGCTAGGTAAGGGTGTACTACTATTGCTGGGGTGGGGGGGCCACACACATTGCCACACACAGGTCATCTCCCACAGGAGACGCTTCTAAGTAAGGGTACTTAGAATTTTTCCCTCTGGGTGAGATCTGTGAATCTCATTTTCAGGGATGTGGCAGCTTGTATCTGCCACATGCCCCCAGCACCAAATCACAGCCCATCATTGGATGCATGGGTGGCGTAAGCCCCATTTGGGGAAGGCAGCCTGCGGTTGATGCAGGCTGCCTTTGCAAATCACTCCCAGTGTATCTCTTTGGCACAAGGGGTGCTTTGCATCGTTCTTAGTAGTGCAAGCCCCTTGTGCCCTGCCGGGAGCTTTGAGAATCAGGCCCACATTGTATAAGGCCCCCAAAGAAAAACTTGTTCTGGGCTGGACAGAAGGCACTGCACCCCAAGTAAGTTTGCTTTGGGTGGCCTTACAATGTTTCTCTGGGGAAGTCCAAGGGTCTCAGATGCTTGTTGCTTGCCTCAGAAATCTGAATAAAGAGACGAGCATTTAGAACTGCTATTGTGGTGTGTAGCAGATTTGACCTGAGGGACTTTTTCTTCGTGCACACATACCTGCTATCCGGACATGCTAGATAACCTCTGTGACCACCAGAGGGCAACTTTTATAAATTAATATAGCAACCCCTCTGGTGTGTGTGTTTGGGCTATGTAGGAGGCACTGTAGACATTCCCCACCCATGAACTCAAGTTTCTTATGTTCCCCCTCTGGGAGGTGGGTTTCCTGAAGGAGGACTATCATTGCTCCCTGCATTCTGATCATCTGTATTACCCTTCTGAGCTTCACTGGATTGTTCAGGCCCTTCACATTGTATTTTATTGTTCTCCTTTCAACCACTGTAACATATCCATGGTGGGGCTCCTGTATTCCCCTCCACTGAGGGTGCCATTGTATAAAAATCAAGTAGCCAGAAAACCCAAACTGTCAACTGATTAAACAAACTACAATATGTAATTTAATAGTAAAATCAGTTTGGAGACCCTTGAAGGGCCTCTGGACTCCAAAGTGTATGGATAGTACCACTTCAGTCATTCTTGAGCTGTAAGTGCTGCAGGGTGACACCCCTGAAGGTGCGGGTGCCCAGCACAGATAGTGCTGTATAAGCCACCATCCTACATCAAACCTCCTGGTGGCTCTTAGAATAATGCTGATATTGTCCGATACATGCACATCAACTTTGGAGCGACTTCTTTTGTTTGAACTATCTTAAAATAACCCCAGCCTTGCAGTAGAAATTTGCATACTAATTCTCAGTCTCCTCACTCAAATGCATTAGAGATCTCCAGCCAGTGAAGCCCATCCCCCCACATTCAATATAATTGGGAGGGTGATGCAAATGATCTATGTTCCCTCTTTGCCCACTTCCCCTGCTAGGCACACTAAGAGGCCCAGACATCCTGTACTCACAAGGGTTAGACCTGCAGGCCCATGTCTTATGTCTCAGGGCATGGTTTAGCAACATGGAGCTCTGCAGCTTAATAAATGACCTGGTGATATGTGGAGTGCCACCTTCCCCAAGTACCATGATAGGGGTTGTCCCCCACCACTTCTGGCCCTGGGATTACTGTGCCCCTCTTTCCTCCAGCCTCACATGTGCCCACCAACTTTTGCATGATCATGCATTGATTTCCCCGTTCCCTCCACTTGAACCCTATTTATAGCACCATTGTGGGTGTGGGAGGCGGCCCACCTTGCCAGCCAAACACCTTTCCTAGTAGGAGGCCCCAAGCAGTAGAGGAAGCAGTTTCTGGTGGTGGACTCAATGGTTAGGGTGATAGATTTGGGAACAGGAAGGGGGAACAGGGAGGGTGGTAAGGTGTCTACCTGGCAACACCACTCAAGCAGATGGGCATCAAATCCTAAGTATCACTAGGGTGGTAGGAGGGAACTGGATGTCATTGTCCACCTGGGAACTAATGACCAAGCAAGTGATGGGGCCAGGATTGTGCAGGGAGAGTTCAGGGAAGTAGGGAGGAGCCTAAGACATGCAGCACACATGGTGGCATTCATCAAGGTGATGCCTGTCTACAGCAATAAAAGGATAGGGTACTGTGCACCAGGAGCTTCAACTCATGGTTGAAGAAATGGTGCAGAGAAGAGGGCTTCAGGTACATTAGGGACTGGGGACAAACCTGGAAGGATAAGTGCCTTCAAATGGGTGATGGCCTGGATCCATCCAGGAGGGGAACCGTAGTCCTCAGTGTACGGTTTAAATGTTACTTTAATGATCATTTAAAATAGCTGAGGGGGGTGGTAGAAGAGATTGAGAAGGCAGAAACTGCCCCCATATGCTGAAGTAGAGAGTAGGGAGAACCAGAGAGGAGTGGAATCCCCTCAGGAGCAATTTAATACAGGAATCAGGGTGACAGAAATGAAGGTGGGTGGGAGCAGGAGCATTAAAAAGTGAGGGAAACAAGAGAAGGCAAAAAGGAAAGAGGGTGGATAATAGAGTAGCAACAAAACGTGTAAAGCCCCTTGTATAAATGCTAGGCATCTAGGAAATAAGATTCCAGACATAGAGGCCATCATGGCAGAGGCCAGCCTGGATATTGTGACCATTACTGAGTCATGGAACACTGAGAAGTGTGGTACCCCGATGGTGGTAAAATGGATGTTAATGTGTGCTTGGTCTTCACAAAAATATAAAAGAGTAAATAAAGCAACTGTGTTGTGATGACACCAGTAACTTGCACATAAATTACGAACACAGGTCCCAAGGAGGTGGATGTTGGCACCTGACAAAGAGAGGCAGGAGTCAGAAATAGATTCCAAATGCCTGACAGGCTTTTATTCAAACTGGGACAGGGAACATGGTCACAGGGAGCTCTTATCCCTACTCACCTGTATGAGGAGGACTCTAAACCAAATGACTGTAACAGCTCCACTTTAAGAGCATTCTATCCTCTATACCCTGAATGAGGGTGACTCCATGCACACTTCAATAATCAACTGTACAGCTCTGCTTTAAGAGCATTCTATCTTCTAAGATCAGTGAATCACTATGCAATCTCTAATACTACCCTGAGGTGCACCTCTACCTAGGCCCATTACCTGGAGTACTCTACATATGTCATAAGAGGCAGTATGTGCAAGGTTGAGCTTTCTCTGTCGTCGAAAATAAATGGGATGCAGGATATGGAAACACAAGGGGAAAAACTTGGCTGACTGGCTAGAATGAGTTAAAAACTACAGGAATGCAGAGAGGATTTTGAACAGGCCATGAGTTTCTCGGCCAAACCCCACCTCTCTAGGGTTGCTGGAATTCCAGAGCAACACAAAGATTTCCTCGGCTCAGAACCCATTGAGGGCAGCTGGAAATGAAACACAACAGACCCACCACAGCCTGCTTCTGGACTGCCGGGAAATGAAGAAGATGCTGAACAACAGGCCAGAGCAGAATCAGCCGCAGCCCATTCTGGACTGCCAGGAAACAAAGAAGATGCAGGACACCCAGCCATAGCCCGCTTCTGGATTGCTGGGAAATGAAGAAGATGCAGAACACTCAGCCACAGCCCGCTTCTGGACTGCTGGGAAATGAAGAAGATGCAGAGAGAAGGAAATCTATGGAAAGTGAGGGAACAACTGGGTTCTTGGCAACAAGGCTGGACAAGCCAAGGACTGATGTAAAATAACAAACAGAATGATGATTCAGGGTACTGAAACAGAAGATCTGAACAGCAATTCACTGTGGATGACAAAACAAGAAAATAGATGGCAAACATTGTACTGGGCCAGGCCGTACACTGGGAACTGGGAGAGGAAAATAATAAACAGGACGTTGCAACTGAGACAAGTGCGGCATGGTTCTTCAGGAAGTTGTTGCTGCTTCAGAGATGCACTGGGAGATGACTGCTGAAGAACTGAGGAAGATTGATCTGGATACACGTTGGTGAAGCGACTCTGGAAACTTGCTGAAGACTGATTCGAATACTTTCTGACACTAAAATGCTGGCACAAAGCAATATTTTCTGACACAGAAATGCTGTCACAAAGCAATACAAGGAGAGTCTAGCACTTTTACTGTTCGTAGGAATAATGGCAATGCAATGAATGTCTCAATTCTTATTGTAGTGGTCAACTATACTGTCTCAATGTCCAGACCACAGTAAATAGACAGGCACTCTACCATACTGGGTGAACCCTAGCTTCAGTGGACCTAACTACCAGGGGTTCCCCTAGCTAGAGTAGGTTCTCCTGTTACTGTAGGTCTGTGTGGCTAGTTAAGCTCCCTTAACATCTGGGGTTACTAATGCTGCTGGGTTCCTTTCACACCCATGGGCCTAAATGGCTAGCAGTGGGTCTGACTCTCCTCTTTAAGTAACAATGGGCCTAACTCATCCCTTTAAGTAGCAGTGGGCCTAACTCACCCTGTTAGGTAGCAATGGGCCTAACATGCCCTTTTATGTAGCAGCGGGCCTAACCTCACCCCTTTAAGTAGCAGTAGGCCTAACTTGCCCTGTTAGGTAGCAATGGGCCTAACTTGCCCTTTTAAGTAGCAGTGGACCTAACCTGCCCTGTTAGTTACTAATCCCCTCTGTAATTAGGGGTTGCTCCGCCCTTTAATTAATATTCATAAACCTTCTCTGTGGGCCTTAATGCTGGGCCTTCCCTGGGCATCTCCATGCCCACTGAATATTTAATTACCTAAATTATGCCCCCATGACTTTTCCCCATGGCTTTGAGCCACTTCCTAGCTCTTTGCACCTAGTGCTAATAAAAAATAAACAAACTTTTCTTTTGTTCTGTGGCGGTCAGCACAGTTCAAGCGTGCTGCCGCTGACTCAGCACACAAAACCAGGGTGAAGAGATGCAGTCAGGAGGTGGGAGGTGCTACTCGCAGAGGGAGGGAATGCAGGCAGCAGCCGGACAGCAGAGGTCCTGGGATCAGTGCAAATGATGTGACACTGGTACCGCTGCCTCCAGGGGACTGAAACTGTACTTTTAAAATAAAAATAATAAAACAGAGGACCAATCCCTTTTTACCAGGAACTGGACTTTTTTTCTCTTTTCCGGTGCCTCACAATGGCACTGTGGACTGTGCAACAGCTTTGGGCAGTCTTCAGTAGCCGGAGGCAGAGGGGACATGCAGGCAAACCCTTGGGGAGAGCTTCAACCCACCAGGTAAGCTCTTTCTCATCCCTCCACACTTGCTGTGTCCTTTTTACTCCACAGCTACAAACGATTCTCCTCTAACAGATAAAAAATGTTTAAGCCGCAACACTCTGGATTCTGGTTCTAGAGGGCAGGGCATGTGCAGTACCCTGGCATTCTATATGCACAGCATGACATTCCATCTGCTCAAGATGGCATAAAGGGATAACTTTTTCATTATTTTCTTTACTGATTTACAGTACTTAGACAGGATTTGAAACAGGTTTGATGGCTGCATCGGAAACTGGGCACCTGGGCATTTCTGGTACACCTTATAGGGCTGGGCACATTTCTATTTTCTTTCTGTTGTGCCCCCAACTTTGGGACACTACATATTGGGGCCCGCCAAATGATACATGTCCTCGTGTATCTCCCAAAATTTCTTGCTATAACATCTATTGCATTCGAATGAACTACTACAATACTGTCTAGGTGAGGAACATCTCTAAAACTTTAAATGAACTGTGTAACAGCTTCTTAACTCTCCTTCTATGTGAGCTTTAAAAGATTCAATGCATTATTTTAACTAAGCTCTCAAAGTACTATAAATTATACTTGAGAATGAGTTATCACATTTTTAAATCTTTCTTAACCTCTAAGGTAACTTTAGTAACTTTAAAGAACATGACCTCATCTAATGTGATCATGTTGGGATAACTCTATCATACTGTGTTTCAGGAGGCAAATCTAGGGACTCTCCATGAGAAACCTTCTAGGAGGAATTCCAAAATGTATTCATTGAGATCTGCGAGGCAGAGTGCATGAAGGTTCAATAGAAACAGGTTCTGTCTCTATGGCATTTTCAGATGTTAACCTCTCAAGACCATTTGAGTTGGCAGTATTTGGGTAATTTCAGGGACTGATGTAACAGTTTGTTGGGGTTTCCAGTTTAGTCAGGGTAAGATTTCTGGAAGGGTGCTCCTGTCTCTCTATTGGCTTGGAGTCAATATCAGCTGAAAGATCTGATCCGGCACAAAATATGCATGGCTTTAACAAGTTTCTGTGAACAATCTTGGTGCCTTTTCCAATTTCTCCTTGAATTTTATAAACTAGCAGTTCTCTACATGGAATTTCTACTATTAGGTATGGTTCAGGTTCCCACTTGGAAGCAAGGGTGCCGGAAGATGGTAAAAGCTGAGGGGGGCTGAGAATCAAAAGGGCACTTATGAGGGTACAAAGGGCACTTTTTCTATACTAGTTTTTGCCATGCAGAAATAAAAAGTGGAGTGGCTACCGCCCCTTTCACCCTCTGGTTCCGGCACCTATGCTTGGAAGCTAATTTGGTCAGTCTCTGTGTTCTCTTCAGTAATACTCTGTCTCCAATCTGTAATGGACTTGCGTTGGCTTTGGCATCATATGTTGTCTTTTGTTTTAGTCTTACTTGAGTCATGTGGTGCTATAGGAATTGTCCAGCCTCTTGCAATATGTTACTGTGCTCATTGACCCAATCTGTGCATTGGTTAGGAGTAGAAGTGGCTTTCAAATCTATGTTGAGTACTAGGTCCATAGGTAAACAACTACAGTATAACATCTAAACAGTAAGTAGTACGGAGTATATCCTGTTGAGCTCTGTATAGTGTTATTGTAAAGATAAGTTAATTCTGGCAAAATGGTAGGACAATATGGGTGTTGGTGCTCAGGTAATGCTCTCAGTATATTAATTAAGGTTTGATTAGCTCTTTCACACAGTCTATTAGCTTGTAGATGATATGCAGTGCTATGAATCTTTTGACTTCCATATAAGCTGCAAAGTTCATGGAATAGTTGTGACTCAAAGGAGGTTCCTTGGTCAGCTAAGATTTTGGTCAAGAAACCATATGGTTGGATGTAGTACTTGAAAAATCTTGCAGTGCTCTTGGCAGTAAGATCAGAAACTGGTGCAGCTACAATGAACTTAGAATAATGATCCACCATGGTTAAAACAAAATTGATACCATTTCTGCTAGGTTCAAGTTTCAAATGATCTAAGGTGACCAGTTCTAAAGTAGCGTGACTGATGATTGGTTGAAGTGGAGCTTTTTGATCAGTTCTGCTGCTTCTCTTTAAATTGCAGGTAGGACATTCTTCACCCCATTTCTGAATCTGAGATTTCATTCCTGCCCAGTAGAACTGCTTTATTATATTGGTCTCTCTCTTTTTATTTCTGAAGTTTCCAGACTTGTCATGATAGGCTTCTAGAACTATTGGCGCATTCTCTTGCAGCACAATTATTTGTGTGATCTCACAATGGGTGTGAGGGTCTCTGCTTTGCCATATTAACTTAGAGTCTTGTATGACCAACCAGTTTCGGTGTTGCCACAGTTTTGTCAGTTCAGTGTTTGTGTCTTTTCCAAGTGTAGGCCCAAGACTTTGGTTAGTGTCCAACAGGTGTTTGATTTGTCGTAACACAGGACTCTGGTTCTGCAGTTGGATCCATAAGTTATCTTGTTCTGCTACATGGGTTGAAGGAGTAGATTCAGATTTGGTTACTGTAATAGGACTGACCTGACAAGGTGCGTGTACCGTTTCTGCTGGAACTCGTAAAAATGCAGGCATTTCCACATCCTCCAGGGCGGAATCGTCATGCTCAGGATCCATTTGATGTGGCAATTTTGACAAGGCGTCAGCGTTGGCATTTCTCCTCCCTGTATGATATTTCAATGTGAACTGGTAGTTGGACAAATCTGAGGCCCATCCTTGCTCCAGTGCTTCCAATTTGGCAATATTGAGGTGATCTAAAGCATTGTTATCTGTGTACAAGGTGAAAGGTGTGATGGCCAGGTAATATGAACATACATATAAACATCTGAAGAAGCCAGCAGAGGAAGGTCATTTGGTCTAGTAAATCTGCTTGTATTGCAGGGTCCACAGCTTGAGCTAATGTCCCTGCACTCCCTCCCCACTCCTTCCATCCTCTCTACCCATGATCCTTACCCTCCCCCATGCCTATCCCAGCCTCTCTTAAAGCTGCCCATTGTCTTCAATTAGATGACCTCTTCCAGCAGCACATTCCAAGTGTCCACCACCCTCTCTGTGAAGAAGTGCTTCCTGACCTCTCTCCTAAGCCTCCCACCCTCCAGCTTAAGACTGTGCCCCCTTGTGTTATGGTTGCCACGCAGCTTGAAGAGACTCTCCTTATCAACCTTATTTATTCCTTTCAAGTACTTGAAGGTCCCAGTCATGTTCTTTCTCTCTTTCTCTCTCTCTCTCTCCTGTCTTCCTGGTAGTACATGTTCAGTGCCCTCAATCTCTCCTCATATGCCTTACCCTGTTGACCTGCTATCATTTTTGTAGCCCTTCTTTGGAGCTTTTCCAGAAGGTTAATGTCCTTTTTGAGGTGTGGGTACTGGTACTGAACTCCATACTCTAGATGCAGCCTTACCAGTGACCTATACAAGCCCTTAGCAAATGTGACACAATGGCAACATCATGGCACCACAATGGCAACACAGTGGTGAGCTACAAAATGTGCAATAATACTACTCAGTGGTACCATGGTTGTACTATTGTAGTTTAAATTTTGATTATTTTTGTTGATATGGTAGGACAGTGGTACAATGGTATCACAATGTAATTGAAACAAACCATTGTGATACCATAAAAACCTTAATGGTAGTACAGTGGTAATCACAGTGGTATTGCAATGGTAAATGAGTGGTATTACAGTGGTATTCCAAACAATTTTTTGTAAGGGTGTGGGTCTGTGTGGCTAGCTAAGCTTCCTCAACATCTGGGGTCACTAATACAGCTGGGTAGCTTTTGCACCCATGGGCCTAAATGGCTAGCAGTGGGCCTAACTCACCCTGTTAGGTAGTAGTGGACCTAACTTGCCCTTTTAGGTAGCAGTGGGCCTGCCCCGCCCCTTTAAGTAGCAGTGGGCCTAACTTGCCCTGTTAAGTAGCAATGGGCCTAACTCACCCTCTTAAGTAGCAGTGGGCCTAACTCACCCCTTTAAGTAGCAGTAGGCCTAACTTGCCCTGTTAGGTAGCAATGGACCTAACTCACCCTTTCAAATAGCAGTGTGCCTAATGTGCCCCTTTAAGTAGCTGTGGGCCTAACTCACCCCTTTAAGTAGCAGTGGGCCTAACTCACTCCTTTAAGTAGTAGTGGGCCTAATTTGTCCTGTTAGGTAGCAATGGGCCTAACTCACCCTTTTAAGTAGCAGTGGACCTAATTCACCCTGTTAGATACTGATTCCCTCTGTTATCAGAGGTCGCTCCGCCCCTTTAATTAATATTCATAAACCTTCTCTGTGGGCCTTAATGCTAGGCCTCCCCTGGGCATCTCCATGCCCACTGACTATTTAATTATTTAAATTAGGCCCCATTACTTTTCTCTGTGGCTCTGAGCCGCTTTCTAGCTATTTGCTCCTAGCGCTAATAAAAAAATAAACACACTTTCTTTTGTTCTGTGGCAGTCAGCACAATTCAAGCATGCTGCCACCAACTCACTGCACCAAACCAGGGTGAAGAGCTGCAGTTGGGAGGTGGGAGGTGCTTCTTGCAGACAGAGGGAATGCAGGCAGGAGCCGACATCAGGGGACCTTATAAGGTCCTGGGATCAGCGCAAACAATGCAGGACTGCTACCGCCACCTCCGAGGGACTGAAACTATATTTTTAAAATAAAAATAATAAAAAAAGACAACCAAGCCCTCGTCACGAGGAACCGAATGTTTCTTTCTCTTTTCCAGTGCCTCACAATGGCACCGTGGACTGCGTAACAGCTTCAGGCAGACTTCAGTAGCTGAAGGCAGAGGAAGAATGCAGGCACGCCCTCAGGGACAGCGTCCACCCAACAGGTAAGCTCTTTCTCTTCCCTCCACACTTACTGCATCCTCTCTTCTCCACAGCTACCTTGATTCTCCTCTAACAGATACATTTTTTTAAACAGCAACACTCTGGATTCTGGTTCTAGAAGGCAGGACATGTACAGTACCCTGACATTCTATATGCACAGCATGACATTCCCTCTGCTCAAGATGGCATAAAGGGATAACTTTTTCATTATTTTTTTTTTACTTATTTACAATATTTAGACAGGATTTGAAACAGGTTTGATGTCTGCATCTGAAACTGGACACCAGGGCATTGCTGGTATACCTTATAGGGCTGGGCACATTTCTATTTTCTTTCTGTTGTGCCCCCAACTTTCAGCCACTACAAAACCATGACTGGGACATGGCCATACTCTGTTGAGGAAGGACAGGGTGGGATAGAAAGGAGGAGGTATGGTACTTTACTCGAGGGAGGGTTTAAAAACTAATGGAGATGCAGGGAATGGGGGGGCAGAGGTACTGTGGGTCACCTACAGAGGGGGGAATGGAGACTCTGTTTGCACTGGTGTGATCTACAGACCTCCAGCACAGGGGGAGAAGTTAGATAAAGTACTGATAGAAACCACTGGCTAGATGGCAGGAAAGGGGTAGGTTCTGCTGATGGGGGACTTCAATCTGACAAATATAGATTGAAGCCTCCCAGGTGCAGCTTCAGCTAGAAGCAGGGAAATCCTGGACTCCCTGCAAGGGGCATTCCTTAAGGCAACTAATCAGTGAACCTACTCATGATGGGTCAATACTGGATCTGCTACTCACCAACAGGGACAGTGTTGCAGATGTCAAGGTGGGGGGTGACCTGGGTACCAACAATGACCATACAGTGTTGTTCAATATAAGGACAGCTGCAGAATTGAGTCACACAGAGGCAAGGGTCCTGTACTTCAGGAGGGAAGATTTTAAAAAGATGGGGGAATGCCTCAGGGATGATCTGGCAGAGGTGGATGACCAGGATGGGGTGAAGGAACAGTGGGGGAACTACAAAGGGCCATAGTGAAGGGAACAAATCTTTGCATCAAGCAAGTGAGCAAAAGTAAGAGGAAAAAGAGACCGCTACGGTTCTTGAAAGAGGTGGCAGAAAAGGTAAAAGCAAAGAAGATAGCATTCAAAAGGTACAAGGAGACACTGAGAGAGGAGAATAGGGAGGTGTATCTGAGGAAACAGAGGGAAGCAGGGAAAATAATAAGGTGCACAAAGGCACAAACTGAAGAGAGAATAGCCAAGGCAGTAACAAAAGGGGACAAGAAATTTTTTAGGTATGTAAGTGAAAAGAGGAAGACCAAGGGTGGGATCATAAGGTTAAAAAGGAATGGGGAATTGTGCAGAGGGGGAACAGGAAAATGCAGACATCCTGCATAAATACTTTTGTTTAGTATTCACAGAGGAAAGAGATGGGGGAGGGGCCACAAAATTGTAACTGGAGTATTGGAGAGAGGGAGCTAGACACTAGTCCATTTTCAGAGGAGAGAGCCCTGAAGGGATTCACAAATCTAAAGGTGAAAAAAGCAATGGGGTCCGACAGAGTCCTCCCAAGGGTATTGAGGGAGCTCAGAGAGATACTGGCTGCACCTCTGGTTGTTCTATTTAACAGCTCATTGGAAACAGGAGTGGTTTTGAAGGACTGAAGGAGGGCAGATGTTGTCCCACTTCACAAAAGGTATAGCAGGGAAGACTCTGTGGCAATTATAGGCCAGTCAGCTTGACTCTGGTGGTGGAAAAGCTAATGGAATTACTGCTGGAAGAAGGGATTGTGGAATATTTTGAATTCAATGGGTTACAAGACCCCAGACAGCATAGATTCATAGAGGAGGTCATGTCAAACAAATCTGATAGAATTATTTGACTGGGTGACCAAGCAACTGGATCAGGGTGGAGCAGTGGCCATAGCCTACCTAGATTTCAATAATGCAATCAACACCATTCCACACAGAAGACTAGTAAGCAACCTGGGTAGCTTACAAATGGGTACAGAAGTGGTAAACTGGGTAAGAAATTTGTTAAGGGGAGAGGTATGTGCAATAAGAAAATTCTGAATTTGTGGAATTCTGATATAATTCCATGAAATTCTGCAAAATTCCATTGAATTTCATAAAAATTACACAGAATGATTGACATTTATTAATGTGGCCATCAATTGTCTGTTGAACTAGAGAGCTGAAGTTTGGTATAATTACTTGGCTATATGTGCTCTAACAGTGTGCCAACTATCATGACATTAAGACGCGTTGTCTCAAAATTACAGGTGCTCAAATTCAGTCATGTTATTTTTTTGAGAGGAATTTCATGAACATTTTTATCTGCATACAACTCATGCACCAATGGAGCGAGATATCAGAAACTTGGTACATATATAAATGTAGTAATAAACCATATATCTACAAATGTTTATAACATTTTGATGAATGCTTTCAAAATCATATTAAAATAACTAAAAGTCTAAATGTTGGCAAAATGTTTGGCTACCTATAGCACAGCCCCCTTTAAAGCTTGAGCCTTACAGCTTAGTGCAGATATCCATGTTGCACATTTCTCTAAATCCTGAAACTGAGGAGAAATTTGGATAAGAAATTTCAAAAATTAAATGACAATAACTGACAATTGAATTTTGATTAAATGTTCGGCCATGCACAACTTACCCCCTTTCAATCTAGGACTCTGACATTCTGTATACTTCTGAAAGCCAGTAGTACCAGTATACCTGACAAAGTAGGTATCATTTGGATACATACTTTGAAAACTAGACCAACATAACTGAAATTTAAAATGTAGCAAAATTCTGTAGAATGTTTGAAATTTATATCTCAACTCAACCTTGTATCGAGCTAAATATCTTAAATTTTGCATGACTACTTATTGATAGGAGTTCTAATGTTGTGCCAAAAATTGTGACATTAGGATGCATCATCTCAAAATGACGGATGTTCAAAATCTGTCATATTTTTATCTGCATATAACTCAGGCACCTTTGAAGCTATAAATCTAAAACTGGGCACATGTATAAATATAGTAACAAGCTGAATACGTGCATAACTTTATAACATTTTGATGAATGCTTTAAAAATTATATTAAAATAACTAAAATCTAAATTTTGGCAAAATGTTTGGCTACCTATAGCGCAGCCCTTTTAAAGCTTGAGATTTAAAATGTGGTGCACGTACCCATGTTGAATGCTTCTCAAAATCCTGAAACTGTGGAGAAATTTGGATAAGAAATTTAAAAATTAGGTGGAAATAACTGAAAGTTAAATTTTGATTAAATGTTTGGCCCTCATACCTCATCTCCGTTTCAATCTAGGACTCTGCAATTTGGTATAGTAATGGAGGCCAGTTGTACCTGTGCACTTTCCAAATGTGGTATTATTTGGATATGAACTTTGAAAACTAGATCAAATTAACTGAAATAAAAAATTTGGCAATATCCTACAGAATTTTCATGCAACTTTCAAAAAGTTCCACAGAATCAGAATGGCAATTCTGTGGCTATTTTACTGGTGGCATTTTATGTTCCTTGCAGCTCTAGTTAGGAAATAAGACCAAAGCAATTTACCATGATACAGTTCTTGGCTGTTGCAGCACCACGTATGAGGCGGCAAACCTCCACATGAACTGAAAACCACGAGTGTAGTGCGCAAAGTACTGCAAAATGGATGTATCCAAAGTTTTTTTTACTTAAGCAAGTGCTCAAAAATCACAGCAAAAGAATTTACAAGCAGGTACTTCCTGGTAGTAGCAACAAACCCTGAATTCACTCTGAGAAAGGGTGGATAACCAGCAAGGTGCCTCAGGGATCAGTTTTAGGACTGGTCCTCTTTACTGTCTTTATAAGTGACATTACAGAGGAGCTGGAAGGGAAGGTCAGTCTCTTTATGGATGAGATCAAATTCTGCAATATGGTAGACACTCCAGGAGGTGTGGAAAGGATAAGCAGTGACCTGAGAAAACTTGAGGAGTGGTCAAGGGTATGGCAGCTGAGTTTCAAGGTGAAAAAGTGCAAAATAAATCACTTGGGGCACAGAAACCCAGGGGTGGAGTAAAAAATTGGGAGTGGTACTGATGACCACCATGCAGGAAAGAGACTTAGAGGTGATCATCTTGGATGACCTAATGCTGGCATGGCAGTGCAACAAGGCAGTTGGGAAGGCTAGTGGGATGATGCAGTGCAAATTAGGGGTGGCACAAGCAGAAAGAGGGAGGCAGTGTTGCATCTGTATAGATCGCTGGTAAGGCTCCACCTACAGTACTGTGTCCAGTACTGGAGGCCACATCTCTGGAAGGACATAGACAGAGTGAAGGCACTGTATAAACCACCTTCCTACGTCAAACCTCCTGGTGGCTCTTAGAATAATCCCAGCCTGTGCAGTAGACATTTGCATATTAATTCTCTGTCCCTGTGTCTCACCACTCTGGTGCATTAGTGATCTCCTGCTGCTGAAGCCCTCCACCCACATTTGATATACTCGGGAGGGTGATCCAAATGATTTACATTCTCTCTTTGCCCCCTTTCCCTGCTAGGTACACTAAGATGCCCAGACATCCTGTGCTCACAAGGGTTGGGTCTCCAGACCCATGCCATATTTCTCAGGGCATGATTCAGTAACATGGAGCTCTGCAGCTTGATAAATGATCTGGTGATATGTGGAGCACCACCTTTCCCAAGTACCATGATACGGGTTGTCCCCCCACCACCACTGGCCCTGGGGGTTTCTATGCCCCTCTTTCCTCTAGCTTCCCATGTGCCCACCACTTTTACATGATCATGCATTGATCTCCCTGCTCCCTGCATTTGAACCCCGTTTGTAGCACCATTGTAGGTGCAGAAGTGACCCACCTCACCAGCCAAACACCTTGCCCAGTAAGAGGCCCCCAGCGGTGGAGGAAGGAGTTTCTGGTGGTGGACTCAACTGTTAGGGTGGTAGATTGGGAAAAGGAAGGGGGGAAGAGAAGGTGGTAAGGTGACTAGCTGGCACCACCATTCAGTTGGATGGACATCAGATCCTAAGGATTACTAGGATGGTGGGTGGGATCTGGGTGCCATTTTCCACCTGGGGACTAGTGATCAAGCAGGAGATGGGGCTAGGATTGTACAGGAAGAGTCCATGTTTATACATTACAGAGGAGCTGGAAAGGAAGGTCTGCCTCTTTGAGGATGAGACCAAACTCTGTAATATGGTAGACACTCCAGGGAGCATAGAAAGGATAAGCAGTGTCCTGAGAGAACCTGAGGAGTGGTCAAGGGTAAGACAGCTGAGTTTCAAGGTGAAAAAGTGCAAAATAATGCTCTCGGGGCATAGAAACCCAGGGGTGGAGTAAAAAATTGGGGCGTGGTACTGATGACCACCAAGCAGGAAAGAGACCTTGAGGTGACCATATTGGATGAACTAATGGTGATACGGCAGTGCGACAAGAAGGTTGGGAGAGCTAGTGGGATATTGTGGGGCATTTGAGGGATGTCACAAGCAGAAAGAGGGAGATGGTGTTGCCTCTGTTGAGATCGCTGGTAAGACCCCACCTAGAGTGCTGTGCCCAGTACTGGAGGCTATATCTCTGGAAGGACATAGAGTGAAGGTGGTTCAAAGGAGGGCAATTAAACTGGAGCAGGGTCTGCATCAGAAGTCCTACCAGGAGAGATTAAAGGAGCTCAATAACGTGTGTACTCTCTGGAAGAGAAGAGAGAGGGGGAATATGATAGAGACCTTTAAATACCTAGCGAGTACAGGAAGTTGGTCTCATAACACTCTGCACCAATAATTTAAACAGGTGTCAATGTTCTTCTGATTAATACAACTTTATTCAGTCACTCAGAATAAAAGTTAAAAAGCACCCAACATGTACACCCACAGAATAAATACCTTCAATGTTTCAAGCCTCTCTGACTCTCTGCCACTTACTTCTGTTCAAATCATTGGAGCAGAGTGTTTTGAGACCAACTTCCTGCACTCTCTTGATAACTGAACACTGTGGATCCACTCACTACACTATTGAGCAGTTTCCTCTAACCTAATACCTTTAAATACCTCACAGGGGTAAATAAGGGATGGTAAGGAAATATTTTTCAGAAAAAAGGTGCTCATGAACAAAGGGTCATGCTGTGAAGCTGGAGGGAGATAGATTCAAGAGAGATGTAAGGAAATACTTCTTCATGGAAAGAGTGGTGGATTCCTGGAACACTCTTCCAGCATAGATGGTTGGGTTGAAAACAGTGGAGGGGTTCAAGAACACATGGAATAGGCATAAGGGAATACTAGGGGAAGGGAAGGGGAAGGGAATATGGCCCAGAGATAAAGCAGGATCTGCAGTGATACTGTAGGTAGGGACAAATGGGCAGACTAGGTGGGCCAAGCGGTCCTTATCTGCTGGCAAATTTTATTTGTCTATGTTTCTAAGTTCTATCTCAAGATTTCTCCATCCTCCTACTGTTGGTACAGTTTGAGACAACAACTCCACCTTGTGTCTCCCAAGGTTCCCTCATGTCATCCACTCCTTTATATCATTTTATCCATAGGAGCAGAGACACTGGGAATAGGAAGAATTTGAATATGTAGAAAACAAGACAAAATGTGAACTTCTCACTCAGCCCAGAAAAAAACTAATAGAAATCAGCATCCAGGACCTTTAATTTATTTTCTTTTGCTCAGAGATTTTTCTTTTTTGTAATGTTCCAGAACTAAAAAGTTCCTTCCTCAGACTGTGAGCATAACAAATGATAATTAATTGTTGCTTCAACATGAAGACTTTGTTTCATCATGGCCCAGATATTCAGAAATGTGCAAAAGGCCGGTGCAAGTCCAGTGCGGTGCAAATCCGATGTGCCGTGGCACAACAGGAGCCATATTCAGAGGTTGCACTACCCACACTGCACCAGTGCAACCCAGCTGAATATGGCACAGTTGCACCATGGTGCAACTGTGGATGTGCCATGGTACAACCAGAGGTGCACCATGGTGCAGACAGATAAGCCTCAGGGCAACTGTGGGAGCAGAGCAACAGAGCAACAGAGGGGGGCATGGCACAGAGAGGTGACCCAGGGACAAAGCCAGGGAAGCACAGCGACAAACCATAGAAGGTCACCACCAGCTGGGCACAGCAGGGTGCACATAGGCTCCCAGACCCCCTCCCCAGAACACAACAGTGACATGGACAGTAGGCAACAGGAGGTGCCAATGGTGAATGGAGGGCCACCAAGGGGGCCCCCCACAGGCTGCAGGCCGTGCCATCCCCTACTCACCCAGACCAGAGCAGGGCACACCCAGGACCATGTAGCCAAGCACACACTCCCACCACACACCCCTGACAGCTACCCCATGGGCATCCCAAGGCACAGCCACTGTCCAAGGGGAAGGACACCACTACTGTGGGATACATCACAGCACACGGCAGTGATCCACAGGAGCACAACACATGCCCCCACACATGCACACCACATGGACAGGCACTGGGCCGCTGCAGCATGGCTCCTCACGCCACCTGCAAAGCAGATACAGACACAGGCAGGTATGTCAAAAGATATATATATATATTGAAAAATCAACTATGTACAATGATGGGAGTGGGGGAGGGTGGGAAAGCAAGGGAAGGGCATAAGAAACAGGAACTGTACAGTGGGAAGGGGAACTGGAGGGGGAACCACAGCTGGGGAAACAGGGGAATTCAGGGCTCGACTAGCGGCGGTCATGGCCTGAGACCCTTTGCAGTCTTCACTGCCTCCTGTCCGCCAGCAGCATCCTGTGAACCTGCAGCACTGCCTCCATGGTCGTTGAGGTGATGAGGATGAGCTAGCATAGTAGCCATCAGTTGAGGGGCCTCCTGTGCCACCAGACACCTAGGACAAGGGACAGGACAGGTGATCAGTGCAATGTCCTAAGGAACCATGCCCATCCACAGCACACAATGGGCAGTGGCATCACACACCCCAGGAAGGCCAGTACAGGCCACCCGCAGTGGGGTGGGCCAACATTTGACAGCAAAGCGGCACACCACAACATTGCACAGCAGTGGTCTCTGCTGCACAGTGGTCACCCAACTGTGCTATGACAGTCACATGGTACAGTGCTCTGGCAGCACTACAGCAACATCAGTGGCAGCCGGGCGCACACCCACCCCACCAACAGCTGGCATATGTGTCCAATGGATGCACCACAGTGGTAGGCAGCATGCGCAGTGTGACACACACAGCTGCCACGGCACACAGCACAGGCGGCCATGCCCAGACCCATGCCCCCGCCACCCCCCACGTACGGTGCAAAGGACTATGTCAGTGCCTTCCTGCTCTCTGTGGCCCCACTGGTGCAGGAGCCGATCCTCCACTGCCACCCTGGCCTGCTGCGGCCTGCCTTCCTGCCGCTGCTGCCACTGCCCTTCTCCAGTTTTCAGGCCCTGGGAATGGAACAGAGAAAGGTACACATCAGTAACCAACCACAGCAGCTGCCCACCACCCCCACCCCTGTGCACAGGGTGAGCCCCTGCCCGACATGTCCCACAAAGCAACATCGCACCACCAGCGAAGGAGGGTGATGCCACCCCGCAATGCACACAATGGCAGTAAACCACCCTGCAGGGCATGTCAGGCAGCCTAGCCAACACCACAGTACAGCACCAGGGCACAGATGCATTATTGGCTTACTCACCTGGCTGTGGCATAGACCCAAACCTCACATGCGCCTCCAGCCTCCTGAGGCGCTCTGGGTCCCTCTGTGCCAGGTCACCATAGTGGAGGTGACACCACTCTCTTGTCATGGCCACCCCTGTGTGCTGCAGCAGTGTGGCAGCAATGGCCTGCCACACTGCTACCCGAGGCTGCTGCAGTGGCACCTGTCGAAACAGTTGGGGTGCGTGGCGCTGGACGCAGGCAACCAGGTTGACCAGTTCAACCCACGTCCAGTTAGCTGCCCATGGTGCTTTCTGCTGCGCCATGCTACAGGTGTGAGCCGGTGAGCAAAATGGTGGTGGTAAGCACACTGTTGGTCTCTGGAAGGTGCCCATGGCGAGCAGGCACATCACGGCTGTCACCTTCGTCTCCACGGACATGGTTTGGCTCCATTTGGTAGGTGCCTGCATCTCCTCACTGCACAGCTCACAGAGCTGCTTCAGAATGGCCCTGTTCAAGTGGTACCAGCCCACGATCTCTGTGTCACTGTACTGCTCAAAGGTGATGCAGGTGCGGTACCACCTGTGTCGGGCATACCGCCGACGGGCCCTTCCATGGCCACGTTGCTGTTCCTGTTGCCCCCTCACACCACACATTATGGCCTCCATCATGAAGGGTGCACTATCTGTGGCCCTTGCTGTCCTCTTTCCCCTGGGTGGTTGGCTTCTGCAGGCTGTGTGCCACCCTGGTGCACTGTCTGGCAGTGTGTCTGCCTGTCTGTCACACTCTCTCTGACCCTGTCTCCCTCTCCACTGCCACATCTGTCCCTCTCCCTCTGTGTCTGCCTTGGTCTGTCTGTCTGTTTGTCTGTCTGTCTGTCTCTCACTCTCTCTCTCTCTGTCTTTCTTTCACTTTCTCTCTGTCTCTGTCTCTCTCTCTCTCTCTCTCTCACTCCCTCTCACCTGGCGCAAGTGCTTTCTGTGTGCTTGCGCCCTGTATTTATAGGAACAAGTCTGCTCGGCACATCTCTGATTTGCTCTGCACTTCCTTTATGTTTCTTTACTTTAGGTATAAATACATCTCTCCAATGCCATGCTGTTATTGTAATGATGTAATTTGTCATGACATTTGTACTGGTATTCCTGTAATTTATTAAAATGATATTAATAGCCATGTTAAGCATTTGAAGACGGGGGATTGCTCCTTCGCCACGGGTGTCTTTGGGAGAGGTTTCTTTTTTAACCAGGCCACCCAGGGTGATGTCACTAGTAACGTAATCATGCCCATTGGCGTGTTCACCCTGTGGCCCAGCCCTTTCTTTTACCTTCAGGAAGAAGGCATTTCTTTGAATCAGTTAGCTGGCGTCTCGGGCAATGGCTGGGTTTGTAGAGAGCGGGCATGCTGCTTGAATCTCTTGGTTTTCGCAAGGTAAAGAAGTTTTTTTACTCTTAAACTGAGGACAAAAATTACTTTTAGATGTGGAGGTTTGTGATTATGAATTTTAGCACTGAAAGTGGATGCGCTGTCTTCCTGTTTTCTATAGGGTGGATTTGGAAAGTTTAAGTAAAAATTTCTTTTCAACAACAAAGCAAAGTTTCACAATATCAGTCATACAGGTACAATTAAGTAATTGAATATAAATATTGAATGGTCTATTGATAATATTTTTTGAGCTTGGATTGGGTATAATAAATACATGCTGAAAAATATGTTTATGTTCCACAGATTTATAAATACAAGCAGCAGCACACTACTACCCCTGCCCCCATTCTCCAGGGCTGAAATTGCCACAAAGCAAGTCTACAAGGACAGAATTAACAGTAAAAAACATTGAATGCTATATAGCAGGTTGGTTCCCCCTGCCTAATTTAATTATTTTTTTATATATAAACTTTTTGGAGCGTAGTAATATAAAAGAAGAACACATGTATTAGCCAAGGAGATTGAATATATTTTATTTTTATATTTTTTTCATTATAGATATGATGAAACAAAGTCTCCATGTTGAAGCAACAATTTATTGTCATTTGTTAAGCTCACAGTCTGAGGAAGGAACGTTTTAGTTCTGAAACATTACAAAAAAGAAAAATCTCTGAGCAAAAGAAAATAAATGAAAGGTCTTGGATGCCGATTTACAATTTGAGGCAACCATAAGTGTATGATGATCTTTTTTTTCCCAGCTTCCCCCCACATGGGGAGTTCTGGTCACCCATTCTGCTTGTCATCCCCCCATCCCCAAGCTTACCCCCCCGGTGGCCCCCTTCCCAGGAAACATGGGTCTGAAGCCCTGGCTTGCCCCCAGGGGGTCCATAGGATCAGGCTCCCCCACCCCCAGCAGACTATGGTCTGAGTGGGAGTGGCTGTGGGAAGTTGGGGCCATCATTAGCGGCTTGCATTTTTTTTGCTGCTATATTTCCCTAGGGGTGGGGTCGTGCAATGATGCCAGCATCCAACCCACCTTGTAACGTGTGGTGCCAGCTGCGGCAGTTCTCCCAACCTCCGCCAGAGGTCCGTATTGCGCCAGACATTCTCCCCCCCTCTGAGAAGGACAGCAGTCCTAAGAATGCTCAATCCTTCTCCCCCCAGCTGGCCCTCAGACTCCTGAATCCATCCCCTAACCCGGAATGTCGGTGCCACAGACAGACGCCTTGCTGCTGCACCAGCGGCCTGGCTCATGTGATGATCTTTTTAGTTACAGTAATCAATAGCAGTAATAATTTAGGTCCCCTAAGATTACTGTCCTCTGGTAGAATACCCATCAGAGCAAATTAAAGGGTTAATAGAATATGTGAATCAAAAAATCCCTCAGTAGCTGTTCAGACGTCCTTCCAGTAAGGCTGGAGCAAGGGGCAGCTCCAGAAAACATTTGTTTGGTCTGCCAGTGGAACTCTACAAACTCTCCAGCATGACCTTGCCTGTGGATGCATATATGTCACTGCATAGCAGGGATGTGAAAAAAGTAAGTATGGCATTTCCACGGCAATTCACGGAGATAAGGTGCCGAAGTCACCCTATACACGGGAAGTTCATACTTAAGCCAGAGTTCTGTGAAGTGCCCCTCCCCCAATTTCTTGTTCCAGGTTGTTAATATATGAGTTGTAGATTCAGTGAAATGAAAGAGTAGGCCCCAATATATGTGACCAGTCCAGTGCTGCCAATTGCTCCCCTTTTTTTACGCCTACAAAAATGTTACGTACTAGGTCATAGGAGTGTGTGAGCAGCAAAAAGTATTTCCCCAATACCACAAATAATGCACTATTCATTATTCAGATCTGAATAATGAACAGTGGCAATATTCATGCCTTTTTATACTTGGGAATCCCCCCAAAAAGAAGATTAAAACAGCCCCCTCACCCTCCTCCCCAGTGCAATTGTCTTAAAAACAACTCCATCCCCCATCTTCAGTAGGAAGCCCACTCCCTCTCTTCCCCCCAGCTCCCAAGATTTGAAAATTAAGGAAAAAAATACATCCAGAATGGGCAACTAGCACAACCCACCCACCTATGTGGACAGCTGCTATCTGCTCTCGCCACATTTGTAGTTAAATAGATCAACTCCCATTCCCCACCCCAGCAGCAGCACCCAAGCCCCACCCTCCTCCCCCCAGCACCCACATTTGATATATGTAGTTAATAGCAAGTACTCCCCCCCAACATGAGAAGCTGACCAGCACAACCTGCCTTCATCCATTGCCTGCCGCCTTCTAGTGAATGGCACTCCCACGTTTGCTTGCATAGTAAAACAGCTGATCATGTGATCCACATTAGGGAGTCACTATACCTCTGCACCTGCACTGTCATCTCCTCAATTTTGTTCTGCACAAATCCCTTGAATTCTGGGAATTTCAAGTAGTATAGGCTGAGGTGCCACCCAATGTCTTGCCTTTTCACACCAAGGTCCCAGAAGCTGAGAATTTGTGCATGGTCGGAGTGCAACATGGTACCAGTTTTACAGTCCACCAGGCTACCAGTATTTTCCACTTGTGTAAAGCAATAGTCTAGACAGGAATATGTCCCCTAGACATGGGAATAATGGATGTACTGCCTGGTGCCTGGATGCATAAATCACCAGACAGCAGTCCAGCATACCTCAATAGTGAGTCGGCGGCAACATTTTTGCACAGTAATCTGATGGGTGGGTCGGGGGTTAGAGGAGTCCAGATTAGGGGATAAAGTTAGGAGGACAGTTCTCCTTTCACATGAGTCGCTATCAGACCTAGGAGTTTCTTGGTAGTAGGGGTATTCAACCCACGGTGGAAATGTAGATATGCTAAGGTGACTTCCTGGCAGTAGAGGAGTCCCTACACGATGACTAGGTAGCCATTATTGTAAGCGACTACCAAGGTGTCCTGCAAAGGGGTGTGTTTGGGGATGAGAATGGCTACCTATTTCTGTCTCCCATCTGGCAGAACCAGAAGTACATTGATGAACAAGGACACTGATTTATGGTGATTTAAGCACTGAAAGTCCATTTTCAAGACTTGAAATAACAAGAACTGCATCATTAATTGTAAGTCTAAATTTCAGATTTTACCAGGATTCTACTGTAATTCTTTTAGTATGTGTGTAACTAATCAGAATAAAAGAAGGCTTAATATACAGAGCATTAAATGAAGCAAATTAAAAATAGTACAGGAAGCAATTATAAGAAAAAACACAAGTACCGTAGATTTACTAATCTGTTATAAAATGCCAAATTATTTTTATTATTTCATTTTTGTTGACTGGGTAAGTGCACTAGACAAATCCTGCCTATTTTCAGGTACATCCCAGGGGAAGGGGATACAGATGAATATCAACTGACCTTGAACCAGATTAAGCTGTTGGTGGTATTTTTCATGAATGGAGGAAATTTGGCCATTGCACCGGGAAATTCCCCTGCTCTTTTCAAGAAGTGCCATGGGATATTTAGCATCCACCTAAACAGGCAGATGGGACCTCAGTTTAACATCTCATCCGAAAGACAGCACCTCAGGAGTGCAGCACCCCCCTCATGCTGCACTACAGTGTCAGTATTGGGATATTAACCCAAGTGCCTGGTGTGGGGATAGAACCCACAGCCTACTGATCTCCCGGACTCAGAGGCAAGTGTGCTACCCGCTGAGCCACTGACACTGCAGATTAACAGTTTGATTTTACTGATGTGCAGGCCATCCAAATGCTGGAATTTTACCAGTGAAAACTGAAAACCAGTGGCCTTGCTGATGAATAACCAAATGTCAGCGATTTACCATGTTCAAGGTAAGACGGGCGGGGGATTCTAAATCTACTAAATCCAGCTTAGCCTTTTTGATTTGGAACATAATTTTAGCTTCCTTGATGGTGTTATTGAGACACTTGACAGTCAAGTAGTAACGCTGTAAACTAGTGATAATTCATAGTAGGGCTGGACTGACTGTTCTACCACAAATCAGCCTCCAATTTAGTACTTACTCAGGGACTTGAATAAATATGATTTTTCTGATTACTCTGGTTCTGGGTTTTGGGCAAACATTTCAGGCTTGTTTTTTTTTCTCCTCACCGTGACTCTGCTAGTCTGCTGCAGCTGCACACTCCGGCTCTGACATCCCATTTCCTTTGGCTCCTCTGCAGCACATAGAGGTTGTTTAGGGCTTCCACTGAGAGGCTGACATCATGCCATACTCTACATACAGCATCAGCACAGGCTGCCGCAAGAATCCAATGGGGAAGCAGAGCAGAAGGGGGAGCATGTCACACCAGGCACCCAGGGTATATAAAAAGTGTACCAAGTGGCAACAGACAGAGTGAGCGGGCAGCACGAATGGGAGAAAGACAGAGACAGAGAATGATTGAGCAGTCAGGTGAGCCAGCCTAGCAATTATAAAAAATTAAAAGCAATTCTGTACTTTGGCTGTTTCTGTCATTCTGAGTGTTTAGGTGAATGCCCCTCTGATAGGTGCTGTGGTGCAGTGCTGCTGGCTGCAGGGTAGGCTCTGGGAAGGGCAAAGCATCACTTAATCACTCAATAATTAAGGACAAGAACAACAAAACAAACTAAAAAATACCAAAGGAAAGTTGTCATTACTGATTTAGGTGGTGCAGTCAGTGCTGCTGGCTGTGTAGGGGTAGGCCCAAGGGACGGCAAAGCAGCAGTTACAAAAAATAAGGACAAGAACAAATACTGTTCTACAAAAATAAATAAAAAACACAAGCAAATAAAACATCAATGAAAATTTGTCGCCACTGATTTGGGTGGTGTAGTGCTGCTGGCTGTGTAGGGGTAAGCCCAGGGGAGGGCAAAGCAGCAGTAATTAAAAAATAATTAAAGAGCACGAGAAAAAACACTGTTCTAAAATGAAAAAAAAAACACCAAGAAAATTAGTTGCCACTGATAAGGGAAAAAAAAACAACAAAACAAGCAAACACAGATACATAGAAGTTGACGGCAGATAATAACCTCTTGTCCCACCCAGTCTTCCCTATTTATCCCTACCTAGTATGAGGTCTGATGTACAAACTGAACTACAGATCACCCCCACCTCTAGGGCACCCTTGTGTCTGTCCCACTCCTTCTTGAATCCTGTGACTGGTTTAGCCCCTACCATCTCCTCTGGTAGGCCATTCCAAGCATCCACCACCTTCTATGTGAAACAATATTTTCTCACATTACCCCCGAGCTGTCCCCCTCCAACTTCATACTGTGCCCCCTTGAATGGGAACATCTCTTGCTTTGGAAGATGCTCCCTTCCTGTACTATGTTTATCCCAGTGAGGTATGTGTATGTCTCTATCATGCCCCCCTGGCTCCAGGGAATACATATTTAATTTCTTTAATCTTTCCTCATAGGTCTTCTCCTGCAGGCCCTGCACCAGCATCTCCATGTCTTTTATCAGATGGGGCCTCCAGAACTGGTCATCTACAAAAGCGTCAGTGGTTCAGCAGGTTACACACTCACCTCTGAGGCTGAAAGATCAGAAGGTTGCAGGATCTATCCCCACACAAGACACTTGGGTTAAATCCCAATACTGACACTGTACTGCAGCATGAGGGGGGTGCTGCACTCCTGAGGTGCCGTCTTTCAGATGAGATATTAAACTGAGGTCCTGTCTGCCTTTTCTAGTGGTTGTTCAGGTGGACATTATAGATCCCATGGCATTTCTCGAAAAGAGTAGGGAATTTTTCCAGTGTCCTGGTCAAATTTCCCCATTTCACTAATAAAATATCACCAACAGCTTAATCTGGTTCAGTGTCAGCTGGTTTCCATCTGTATCCCTCCCTCGGGACAAGGCTGAAAATAAGCAAAACTGTCTAATCCTCCTTTCCTGGCCAACAAAAACTAAATTAAACAAAACAAGTATGTGCCTGACATCTGAAAGAAGCACAGTGAATCTGATGCCAGACTGCCTGCCACCAGCCTGCAGAAAAAGGAGAAAACAAAAGCCATGCAGAATGGAAAGGAGGGAACAAAAGCCACACAGGGTGTTTTTAACATTCATTAATTTATTGAGACTATTAATAGACACAACACACTAGTACACTACCTAATAAAAGTAAAATATAAGAAGTGTTATCATCAGTTATTATCATTATACCCTATTATCATTATCATATTCACCACCATACCAGTATGTACTAGACATCTGCATCACCAATTTATATTCCAAGGCAGTAGTAACACATTGTTGAGTTGCTGAAAGCAGTCAGTCGTTGGACAGTATCACTAGGACTTGGAGTCGCTCTTCCCTCTGAGCTTAGAAGGATGTGGAGGTGGTCACTGTTAAGTGCTGTGTACATTACAATACAACATTTGGACCTGTAGGTGTGGGAGTCTGGATGCTAGGGACTCAGAAGTTATATTCTTTACAGTAGAGAATTAAAACTACAAAACCAAATGCATCAAAGTGTTCATGTGAATTCGGAGTCTCAGATAGGCACTGCAACTTTAGGCAACCAAAAATGTGGGCCAAAGAACAAGCTAAGCAACCATCCTGCACAAGACCAACAAAATCAACCCCCCAAAAAAGTGCTTCTGGTAAATCTAAAGCTTCATCTTCCAAGTGAATGCTTGAATCCAGTAAAGATGCAGCTCCGTGATCACTTCCCCCCAACAAGGTTCTTTAGTTAAAAGTAACTAAACCCTCTAACAGTTCACAGGGACAAATTGTTGACAGGATGCAAGGGCTGGGTCTGAAGGAAATATCCCTAAAATATCCTTTACCGAACATAAGGCTTTAATATTTGCACTTGCCACTTTTTCTGTAATAGCTCATAAAATTTTGAAAATATGAATGGTCTCCTCTGACCTTTTTATATATTCCTGTGCAATTGTTTTTTTTTGTGTGTGCTTTTATTTATTTCACGTATTTTATTGTTTGTGTTCACTTGCATGCAAGACTTGTTGTTATGCACAAATTAAATAAACTGAACTGAAACTCGTTAAAACTAAAGGTTTGGTGGGTACCACCCACAGAGGCACTCCCAGGTATGGCATAATTGCACACTGTGCTACTGTTGGTCCTCCACAGACAACATCTGATTCCTCTAAGACTGAGCCTGACAAGGGTAAGATAAAGATGATGAAGGCTGTGAGAAGGCACAGGGTTTGCTAGAGGGAATGGAAACTTCAAATGAGGAAGAAGTAGAAAGAAATGCTTCTACAGTATGGTTGTGGCAGAGACGAGTAGGTTAGAGGAAGGGAATAAAGCCCAACAGGTTCAGGCCCAAGAAAAATCCATGAAAAAACAAAACAAAAGGTAACTGAGCTGCAGTGCCTAACACCTGGCAAAAAAACTAAAAAGATATCATCTTTTGTTTAGTCATACTTCTCCACTAAAGCTTGTAATGTGTAATTGTTGGTGGCAACATGCTCAATGTGTCAATGGGCAATTAGCAGGGGTAGAAAGAAAGGAGCGATGTGAACTTCAGCACTGAAAAGGCACCTGGACAGCTGTAATACCTTTAATAAGAAATTCATTTTTGAGACTAGAAGAGAAAGTGACAGTGATGATAGCTCACTACAGTCAGGGATAACTCCAATAGATGAAGGCAGTGGCTCACTACAGTCAGGGATAACTCCAATAGATGGAAGCAGTGGCTCACTACAGTCAGGGATAACTCCAGTAGATGGAAGCAGTGGCTCACTACGGTCAGGGATAACTCCAGTAGATGAAGGCAGTGGCTCACTACAGTCAGGGATAACTCCAGTAGATGAAGGCAGTGGCACACTACAGTCAGGGATAACTCCAATAGATGGAAGCAGTGGCGCAATACAGAAACACCTCCAACACTTCATCCATTCGAATTACTCCAAGTTCTAGTGTTACTGATAGTGCCCATGTGTTCAAAAGCCCCCCTCCATCAAGGAAACAGCTTACCATCTCAGAAACATATGAATGTAAATCCAAATGTCCCTTGACCCAAGCTGTTGCTACTTCAGTAACAAGGAAAATTTCTGAGGTGACAGCCTTTGACTTGTTATCATCTAATGTGGTTGAGCACATAGGTTTCAGGTGGCTGTTTGAGTACCTCGAACCTCGATATCTTATACCATCAAGAAAATACTTCTCAAAGGGGATTCCAGATCTCTATGATGCTGTACATAAAAAAACTCAGACACGTTTTGGCCACTGCTGTTGAGGGAGTAGTGCATCTCATAATAGATATCTGGAGAAACTGTCAGCCTGAACCCTTCATGTCTGTCACTGCACATTGGTAATGTTTTGATCATTCTCGTGGGGACAGTGAAACACAGTTTACTGTTTTAAAAATGTTTTGTTTTCTATCTGAACATAAATCGGACAAAATCAATTAGGAGCTCATGCTGTCATGGAATGAAGTACATCATCATATGCAGAATCTTCTTCACAACACAGCACAGCATCAGGCAGCCCCTCCTCTGGTGTTCCAGCATTCCTTCCCTCTTCCTCTTCCTTTTCAGCCACTGTGGCAGGACTGACTTCATCATGACCATCCAAAACTAGCACTGTCCCACAATTACACCGTTCAGTTTCAGATCTCTGAAGTCACCTACAAGATGTCATTGGAATATCTCCATCCACTTCTAACACAGCCTCGGCACAGACCATTGTTAGGATGTACCTGGCAAAGCCTAATATTAATTGGAATGCTGATCTATTGAAATACCGGAAATCGAAACAAAATATGTGGCCTGCTTTAGTATAAATTGCAATGCAGTGCATGAACTGCCTTCCGATTAGCGTCTATTCAGAATGATTGTTTAGTTCAGCTGGTAACGTTATTACTGACACAGACAAGTTCAGAGAAGAGCAATAAAAATTGTACAGGGACTGCACCAAAAGTCATATAAGGAGAGACAGGAGGACATCAATATGTATGCCCTGGAAGAGAGGAGAGGGATGGTGATATGACAGAGACTTTCAAATATCTCAAGGGCATAAATAAGGTACAGGAGGGTAGCATCTTTCAGAAAAAAAGATTTTCTAGTACAAGGGGACATGATATGATGCTGGAAGGGGGTAGACTAAGGAGTAACGTGAGGAAGTATTTCTTCACTGAAAGGGTGGCAGATGCATGGAACAGCCCTCTAGGGGAGGTGGTGGGGGCAAACTCAGTAGGGGAATTCAAAAATGCATGGGACAGCCATAGGGGAACCCTAGCGATAAGAAAGAAAATAAAGCCGGAAATCAAGTGGGGTCTGTGGTTCCTGCAGCAGGTAGGGAAAATAGGCAGACTGTGTGGGCCTAGCGGCCCTTATCTTCCATCAATTTCTATATTTCTATGTTTCTAAGATCCTGTTTGACACCAAAAATCTCTAAACGTTTGATATTTCTGAAAATCAACATTCCTTACTTTAATTTCAAATATGATACCTCAATGAAACATTAAGATACACACTCTGAGCAGGCCCTATCCATGAAACAGTTTCTCCCATTGTGCCTGACAAATCTTAGAATATGGTCTACTTATTACATTAATATACATGAGGCACACATGAGATGGTGGCAACAAGTCAGGTGAGAACAGGCCAGACAAGGTTACTAAAACAAACACAGTGAGTACAGACAAATAAAAAAAAAAATAACATCAGTGGGTCCAGAGTCCATATGATACACCAAGTAACTGCATGCCATGTTCCAAACTTACTTGATACAGTAGTACTTCTTGTCAGATCTGGAAGGTAGGTACTGCTGCTTGCTACTACTGCTACTTGTCAGCAACTGCGTAGAAAATCTATACTATATCTATTTTACCACCTGACTGTACTGTAGTATAATGTGAATACTATAGTAACTGTTTTAATTTTCTTATAACAGATGGCTTAACTGAAGCCTGAATGCTCTTCCTTTGATAATTTTTTTTTCCCGCATCCCTCCATAACCATATCTGGCTGTGATTACGTTACAGAGAAAAATGTTACTAAATTCATTCATTCGTTGTTTGTAGTATGATGTAAGAAAAAATTACTCACCTTAGTAATGTTGTTTCTTCCAATGGAGTCTTGCTATATTCTGACATATGCAGTGAGTCCCAACCTTCGAACTGTCCCTGAGATGAAAGAGTTAACTTTCCATGCCAGGCATGGAATGCTGAGCTCGAGCTCGGTTGAGACTCTGTCTGTTGTTCTTCAAACTCAAACCGTCAGATCTTTACGAGCTAAACTCACTAAGGTCCTGTGTGGAAGCTGTAAACCTACACTAGCCAACTGGCTACTAAACATAAAACACATTTTTTGGTCCCAACACAAAGACTCAAGTCAGGAGACCCAAAAATGAAAACACAACACCCACTCACCCCAAAAAGAAGGGGCCAAACAAAAAGGTGGACACCTACTAAGTGCCAACATTGCACTGCCCACCCACATCCCAAAAACAGAGGTTCTGAGAGGGGCAGGCGGGGGGGGAGGTCAGAATATAGCAAGACTCCATTAGAAGAAACAACATTATTAAGGTGAGTAATTTTTTCTTCAAACAACATGAAGTCTTGCTATATTCTGACATATGCAGACTACAAAGCAGTACCTCCATGGAGGAGGGACAGAACCTACTTAGGAAATAGGCTCTGAAGCACAGCTGTGCCAAACCGAGCATCACTCCTAGCCTGGATGTCCAGGGAGTAATGCTTGGTAAAAGTGTGAACTGTTTACCAGGTAGCTGCTTGACATATCTCTAGAATAGGGATGTCCCTGGCAGCAGCCAGGGAAGCAGCTGTACCTCTGGTAGAGTGAGCCCTCAGGCCTGAGGGAGGAACCTTACCCAGTTTTTCATAGCAAAATTGGATACAGGAGACAATCCACCTGGCAATGGATCTTTTAGTGGCAGGTTTCCCTTTACCAACCTCACCATAAGTGAGGAACAGTGGGAGGGATCCAAACCTATGACCCTTGGTATGCTCTATGTAGTAACTGAGGGCTCTTTTCACATCTAAACTGTGCAGTCTCCTCTCACCAGAGGAGGAATGGTCAGTGAAGTACACTGGAAGAGACATAGATTGATTAAGGTGGAAATCTGAAACCACCTTAGGCAAGAACTTCCTGTTAGTCCTGAGGACTACCTTATCTCTATGAAAGGAGATAAAATCAGGCTCCACTGACAAAGCTTGTAATTCACTTACGCATCTAGCAGAAGTGATGGCTACCAGAAACAGAGTCTTCCAAGTCAAGTACTTAAGCTCTGCTGAAAATAAAGGCTCAAAAGGGGGTTGCATAAGCTGAGCAATGCAAACATTGAGGTCCCAGGCAGGGGCAGGGTCCCTGAATGGAGGGTTGGTGTGAAGCAAACCCTTGAAAATTTGGAGAAAACAGGGTGAGCTGAGAGAGAACAGGGCTTACCTGCTGAAATAAAAGCAGACACAGCTGCCAGATGCACTTTCTGAGTAGCTTGGTTTCAGCCCCAAGCTATTTAAGTGAACCATATAATCAAGGACTGTGGGCAGATCAGCAGATTCTGGGGAAATATGCTTCCCAGAGCACCATATGGAAAATCTTTTCCATTTAGAATTATAAGTAGCCCAGTGGAAGGTTTTCTAGAAGCCTTCAGGATATCCATTACACCTTGGGAGAGGTGTAAATCAGCAAACTCTAACTCTTCAAGAGCCAGGCCTTGAGATTGAGAGATTTGAGGTTCGGGTACCAAACCCTCCCCTGAGCACAGGTTAACAGGTTGTAATTCCTGGGAAGACACAGGGGAAGATGGACTGCTAAGGACAGTAGGAGTGGATACCAAGGCTGTCTGGCCCAGTCTGAAGCAATCAGGATCATCTTGCAGGGTTGAGATCTGGTTTTGACTAGCACTTTGAACAGGAGAGGGAAGGGGGGAAAGCATAGAGAAACTTCCCTTCCCAATTGAGAACTAAGGCATCCAGGGGGACTGAGCACAACACTGGGGGTCTGCAGCAAAAGGGAAAGTTGGTGATTGTCTGGGGCTGCAAAAAGATCTATCTGCAGGGTGCCCCATCTGGAAAATATCACCTCCAAGACCAGGGATCCAGTGACCATTCATGATGGCCCTGGGAAATCCTGCTGAGAGCATCTGCCAGGACATTGTCCTTTCCTGGTAGGTGAACTGCCGTGAGGGAGGTGTTCAGGGAGTAAGCCAGAGACCACAGCTTCATTGCTTCGGTGCACAAGGCCGTAGACCGAGTGCCTCCTTGCTTGTTGATGTACCACATTGTGGTGGTGTTGTCTGTTCTGACCTGTACAACTTTGTTCTGAACGGATTTGGAAAAAGCTTTAAGTGCTAGAAATACTGCTCTGAGTTCCAACAGATTGATATGGAGCAGAGATTCCTGAGGGGACCACAACCCCTGGGTGGTGAGGTCACCCATGTGAGCCCCCCACCCCAAGAGGGAGGCATCTGTAGTAAGGATTAAAGAGTGAGACTGGGTGACAAAGGGAACCCCTTGTCTCAAATTGTTCTAATCCTGCCACCACTGTAGGGCCTGGATCAGGGTTTGAGTTACTGGGATCAGTTTGGTCAGAGGGTCCTTCCTTTGAGACCAAAAGGCTCTCAAATGGAACTGAATGTACCTCATCTGAAATCTTGCTCCCTGCACTACTGCCGTAGAAGCAGCCATGTGCCCCAGGAGCTGTAGAAAATGCCTCGCTGGTCGAGACACCTGCAGGGTGAATGAGGAGGCCAGAGAGACCAGGGTCCATGCCCTGTCCAGGGGAAGGAAGACTCTGGCCTTCTCTGTGTCTAGCTCTGCACCTATGAAGGTGAGGAGCTGGACAGGCTCCAGAACTGACTTTGAAAGATTTAGGAGGAAACCCAAAGAAGTGAGCAGTTGCTGAGTTATCTGTAAGTGTAACTTGACTAGGTCTGAGGACTGGCCTACTATGAGCCAATTGTCCAGGTAAGGGAAGATGGCAATTTTCTGCCTTCTTAGAGAAGCAACTACTACTGCCAGGTATTTTGTGAATACCCTTGGAGCAGAGGTGAGGCCAAAGGGCATTGCTCTGAACTGGTAATGGCCTGAGGGCAGCTCGAACCTGAGGTACTTTCGATGGGAGCTTCTGATGAGAATATGGAAGTAGGCATCCTTGAGGTCCAGGGACACTAGCCAGTCCCTGGCCTTAGAGAGGGTAGAATAATTCCCAGAGTCACCATTTTGAATTTTGGTTTTAAAAGGTGCTTGTTTAATATCTGAGATCCAGGATGGGCTGCCATTCTCCTGTCTTTTTTGGGGTAAGAAAGTACCTGGAATACAATCCTTTGCCCTGGTGTAGGGATGGAACCCTTTCCACAGCTCTGAGAGCTAGGAGGGAAGAGACCTCTGCCTCTAAGGCAAGTGCCTCTGATGGGTTTGCAGGTGGAAAGGATCTGATTCTCATCTTTGGAAACTTTTTGAAGCTGAGAACCAGTCCCTGGCTTACTACTTCCAGGACCCATTTGTCTGATGTCAGAGACTCCCAGTCCTGTACAAAGTAAGCCAGATTGCCCCCTACAGGTAGCTGAGAATCGGCCCTGGCAACCCCATCAGGGTGCCTGCTTGGCAGGGGCTTTAGGCTGAGGGGTGGAAGTAGGCCTGCTTATACCCCATCTGCCTCTCCTTCTAAAGAACCCCCTCTGGGCATAAGCAGAAGAGGAGGCCTGGGCTTGGTAAAAAGGCCTATGAAAAGGCCTGCCCTGCCCCGGGAAGCTGCCTTTAAGGAGTGGCCTGCCTTTCCTTGGCCTGTGCACTCCTATAAGTGGTCCTATACTCATCCATTTTCTTCATGTAATTCTCTGTCTGCTCCCCAAACAGAGAATTACCCACAACAGGAAAATCCATGGCCTTAGTCTGGATATCCTGTGACAGGCTAGTACATCTGAGCCAAGCCATTCTTTGAAGTGTCACAGATGTAGCCATGACTCTTGATGACACATCATTTGAGTCCACTGCAGCATGGAATTGCATCTTGGATGCCTCAATACCATCAGCAGCCACCTGCTCCAGCTCCTTGGCAAGCTGGCCAGGGACCTGTTTTGCTAGAGCCATGACAGTGTCCCATCTGGATTTCTGGTATCTAGCAACATAAGCCATTAATTCGCCTGTCTGGAGTCCCAAGGATGCTGCCATGTACTGTTTCTTTGCCATGGCATCAATCCTCCTGGAGTCCTTGTCTGGGGGGTGAAGCCAAGGGAATATTTGTTTTGTCACAGGCTGCAGCTGCACCACCAACATGGCTGCATTGTTGTGTAAGGAATCTCGGATCAGAGCCTGACAATGTGTACCTCTTGTCCATTCTCTTATCCACAGGAGGTATAGTGTGAGGAGTTTTTAGAATTTTAAATGTCTGTTTCCCAAAAGATTTATGCAAGGAATAGACAGTCTCTAGACTCTGGGATATCCATCATTTCCACATAGTCAGGCTCCTCTTGATCATCCACAGCTTCCATAGGGAGCTGGAGGGTTTCAGCCACTTTCTTATAAAACATAAAATGAGAAGGGGACTCAGAAAGCCTAGGAGGAGACACTCCTGAAGGTCTGTCTGGGGAGATGTCCAGGTCAATGGGCACATCCAGACTTTCAAATCCACATTCACTCTCCTCATACTCCTCTTCCCCCTCCTCCGGTTCATAAAATTCCTCTAAATCATACTCTTGAACCGGTGGAACCGGCTGAACCGAGCGCCTACCTGACAGTGACAGTTCGGTCAGAACCGGGGAAAGCGACTGGACAATTTTGATCGCTTTGGCTATTTCTTCAGTGGTTGGAGAGGAAAGCTTTGGCTCCACACCAGCTGATTTTCTAGTCCTTTTTGCTGGAACCGACTCCTCAGAGTCAGATCTCCTTTTGCCCGAAGAAGTCTCGCCCTGGTCAGAGGGCACTCCTTCTGGTTCGGTTTGAACCGAACTGGGCTGGCCATCCAGTTCAGCTGACTTTTGGCTCCCCTTTCCTGAGCTCACCAACTCTCTTTTCCAGGGTAGCTGCAGGAAAATTTTTATAAATCTGGCAGTCTGCATTGAGGTGGTCAGACCCCAGACAGTAACACAGGTGGTGTGGGGATCAGCCTTGGCAAAGACTTCCCCACACACACTACAGTGTTGAAACACAGTGGGCCCGGTTTTTCTTTTGGGTTTCTCAGACATAGTGCCAGTCCTATCCAAACTTACCCATTTATGGCAATCCACCAGGTAAGACCCTCTTATCGGTTCCCAACCGTGTCACGGGTGGTGGAAAAAACCGTAATAAAATCCAGTTTTTTTAGAACTGATAAAAACCGGTAACCACACTCTAAAAATACAATTAAAGATTTTTTAAACAACTTGATCGGTTCAAACAGAACCAATGAACCGTTTACAAGTTCCACACAGGATAGATAAAATATAACCTATCTAGTACTAACAAATACCACAGACAGAGACTGAACCGACAGGTTATGGTTTAATTTCGGTCGAAAACCGAGAAAACGGCACTTTAACCGACAAAATGAACCGAGCAGAAGGAGAAATCTCCAGAGCGACTGTTCAGTGAGGTGGAGTAAAGAATCTGATGGTTTGAGTTTGAAGAACAACAGACAGAGTCTCAACTGAGCTCGAGCTCAGTGTTCCATGTCTGGCATGGAAAGTTAACTTTTTCATCTCAGGGGCAGTTCGAAGGTTGGGACTCACTGCATATGTCAGAATATAGCAAGACTTCATGTTGTTTGAATAGTACATCTCAGTTACAGTAGCTGCCTGGGCTGAGTGTACATTTTGTATTTTATACTTAATGTACTGGGCACAGGCTGCCATTGTTTCTTGGAACTCAGAATGCTATATTATGAAGCCCTTACAAAAAGGTTTTTGGAATACCACTGTAATACCACTCATTTGCCATTGCAATACCACTGTGATTACCACTGTACTACCATTAAGGTTTTTATGGTATCACAATGGTTTGTTTCAATTCCATTGTGATACCATTGTACCACTGTCCTACCATATCAACAAAAATAATCAAAATTTAAACTACCATCATACAACCATGCTACCACTGGGTAGTACCATTGCACATTTTGTAGCTCACCACTGTGTTGCCATTGTGGTGCCATGATGTTGCCACTGTGTCACATTTGGTAAGGGAAGTCCACATCCAAACCCAGGGCGTTGGCATCAGAGACAGAAACCCAACCGCTGAACCAGTGGGACTCATCATTGTGCTTATTTCTGAACTGGTTGCTATGCCATGGCTGATGGCAGCAGTGGTGTTCAGGACTGCAGCCATTTACTGATCCATGACACAGAACAAATGCAAGAACCTAAGGTAATGTGGCTGTAAAGATTGCCAGAATTTTTTGGTGGTGGAGGTAGAGGAATAGGCTCTGGTTTTGCAGATTTAACTTGGATCCTGGCAAGCTGCAAGAGGCTCCTACTGACCTTACAACTGCCCAGGCTCCACCGTCGTAATGCTGCTGACCAATTCCACCTGTGGTAGAGTAACAGAGCTCTTCCCTTACAAAAAGTTCTTTGGAATACCACTGTAATACCACTCATTTACCATTGCAATACCACTGTGATTACCACTGTACTACCATTAAGGTTTTCATGGTATCACAGTGGTTTGTTTCAATTCCATTGTGATACCATTGTACCACTGTCCTACCATATCAACAAAAATAATCAAAATTTAAACTACCATAGTACAACCATGGTACCACTGGGTAGTACCATTGCACATTTTGTAGCTCACCACTGTGTTGCCATTGTGGTGCCATGATGTTGCCACTGTGTCACATTTGGTAAGGGAGTGCACACAGCAGTGGCAAGCTATTTATTTTATTACTGACTGCACTGCACTTGCCTGATGTGACCACCTGGATGGTGGTCAGTAAGGCAATATCTTTCATTTCTTGTTTAAAAGATGTTGCTGAATTGAAGTAGTAGTAGAAAACATTACCACCTGTTGCACCAGGTAGTGTACCATACCACAGTACACTGGGACATGCAAAGCAGCTGCATCACATGGGTAGGGTTGGTGGGCTCTTACTACTGCTCATGTAATCATTCATTAGCCATTTTTTTTGGCTGGTCTGCTCTGGCATAGCCATCATAATATACCTACCCAGCATTAATAAAGAATATCTTGGCTGCTTGATATTGGGTTAGTGGTAGTGTACAGTAGGTATGGTATTAGGTACTTGCATTTGTCTCTCTCTTTCTCTCTGTCAGCACATTCATGGGCCCAAGCAGGTGCATGCCACCAAGGGATGAAGCCAAGGAAGTGCTACTGATTGCTTTGTTTTAGCACTTTTGCTTTGCTTTTCATACAGATAATACATTCCATTGTTCCCTTTGGGCTGCTGTGTTGAATATTACAGAGTTTGGTCCCTTTTATGCAATTTATCACATTTATTCAAATATTTATAAATAATCAGAACTTATCAGAAGCCCCTGTGTTCAGATCTTATTTAATAAGGGCCAGAACTTCACTGAGTTCTACCAGCCCATATGCATAGGTATGATAGAAAAAATGGGGTGGGGGAAGACTGCAGCCCAGAACATCCTCCCCAACCCTACCATGCTGACTGCTTTACCTATTAAGGGGAAAGTACTAACAGGGAACAGAGCTTGAAAACGGTGCCAGTGATCAGGAATACGGTTTGTAAACAAGAACCAAAACATAACACCAACCGGATGTAACTATAGTAGAACTTGGTCTTCCAAGGTGAATATCTGGCTATTCAGATCTTCTTCAGGGCTGTGAAGCCCAGCTAGAGGGTAAGCTTTAATGAGAGGCCTCTAGCTGGCAATGCCAGCACTAATGAACGAGGTGAGTGAACAGTATAGCATCCATCCATTTCCACACTATTCATAAATGAAGGCAGTTATTGGAGGAAGGTGACCAGTACTGCTTCCATTCAGAGTGGTATTAATGTAGAATTAACATTGAGAGCCCCAGTAAAAACAGAAACAAATCCCCCCAACAAGCAGATTACCAGCAATTTAGAGTTGGAGATGAGTGGTCTCTCCTTGACTACAGGCATTATGGGGCCCTAATGCCCTGTTTGAAAGAGAAATACAAACCAGCCCAGTGGGGCAGAGGGCTGAGGTGCTTTAAGTGCCTAATTTTTCCCATGCCAGTGACCTGGGTTCAGGAACAAGCCTGGGCTTCCAAGATTGGTGGGGGGGGATGGATAGGGCTGAGGGAGGACTCAGCGGCCTATAGGTAGCTCTCCTCTCCCAGATTGGGAGTTAAAGTCTTCCTGGTGCTTGGCTGCCACTGAGTGGAGGCTTGGTGGTAGCATCCAGCAAATGGGGGAGTTGGCGCTAGGCGGGGTGGGTGGATGGGGTCAATGGTTTAGGAGAGCATGCTCGTTATTCCCTTTGTACAGAAGCTTTTACAGAAACTGGTTGGCCCTTCGCCTCTCAATCCCAGCTATCAAATTGAGAGGGCTCATCGTTCTCCTAGACCTCGGCCTCCTCTAGAAGCTCCCCCAGACCCATTATTGTGAAGTTTCTAAGCTATTTAGGGAGGCACCATGTCCTCAGTAAAATCAAAGACCTGCAGAAAGTCATATGGGAGAATGCAACTCTCAGGCTCACTCAAGATTTACCCAGAGAGACGTGCCAGAAGCGGGCTGCTTATCACTCTACAGTCAGCAAGTTAATATCTGCTGGAATCCTCTTTAGGATGCAATACCCGGCTAAATTAAGGGTATCTGTGCATGGTTCCTGGTTGACTTATGAGACTCCTGAACAAGTATCCTCGGACTTAGTTACACAGCTACCAGATCTTTTTAAATAGGACTGAACTGTTATAATGATCATCTGTTTTAATTTTGCTTAGAGTGTAAATGACATGCTGAATCTGGTTGTTTTACCTGATGATGTGGCATGGAGCGTGCTGGTTCGGTGAGTCCTGGGGGGGATTTCTGGTTTCGGGTTGGATAGGCCAAGATGTGAGCTTGGGTTTCTTTTGGAAACTTTTGTTTAGGGTGGGAGGTTGCCTGAGGACTGACCGTCTGGTGCTCTCTTGGTTCCCTTCCTTAATTTGTTCCCTAAACTTGTTGCAACGTAACATTAGGTCAGTGATTTGAGACACAGGGGGGATCTTGTAAGTGGGTCTTTATGATAAAGGCAGTTTATTATCAATGTTAGTCCTTTTTTGGGGGGGATTGTACTCTGTAGCACCTCTGCGCATCGCCGGTCAGAATTTCTATTTTTACAAGGGCCCAGTGTGTGGTGGTCCACCTTCCGGTCAGGACAATTCGGTTTAGGACTTACATGGTGGTTTTTATTAGCTTGGTCTGAACTGGTAGGAGAGCTAACGGTCGATGTTTGGCAGTAAATATGGTAGTAGGAAGATCTACGTGGGCACCCCGATCTTCCCTGGGTGCCTCCTTGACTTGATCTAGCTTTGGAGTGGCAGTGCTGAAATTCGGCCCTCTCCATGTGGTATGAGGCTCTCTGGTAGTGCCTCAAGTACATTAGGGGTCAGTCCCCATTTTTTGTTGGATTGATGGGCCTCCTGTGGTGCAAAGGTTTTAGTACTAAGGCTTGTTCTCCTTACGGATATTTATTGGGGTTAACGGGGGACCCCCTTTTTTTTTCTTCCCAGTGGCCCTCAGTACCGTGAGTGTTGGGGGTCTGGTAGGTTAAACTGGTCACAATTGCCGTTTTCATTAGAGTCTCTGTTAGTAGGAGGATGTCTGTTGTAATAGGGTGTGAAGGGTCAAGACTAATTGTTGTTTCTTAACTGTTTTTGCTATTACATTTGGGCTTGGTTAGGTGGGTGACTTCTGGTGTGGTAGGTTTATATATGCTTGGGGTAGTTTGGGTTGAGATATACTCCTTCTTATTTTTAATTCTAGGGGCACTACCTGGATTGACTTATTAGGATGGTGAGGGTGGCCTGGAGAGTGGAGGGGTAGGTGGTCCTTCAGTGCCGCTCGTTTTGTGGGAGTGCCCGCTTCTGGTCAATTAAATTTCAGGTCAGCGTGCCTTATGGTTGCTTATATTCCTAGCTTGGGTTGCAGTACTTACTTCAGCTATTTCAGGGAAGGGGGAGAGGGTTGGGGTGCAGGAGCTCCAGTTGGAGTAAGACTGGGTAGACTGCATAGCGTACTAGTTAAAGGAGGGGATGGCATCTTGGTTCTCCTTGCTTGCTGGTTCCTATTATTAGTTGCTTTCTTTGGCTTCAGTTTCGTTTTTTTGACAGGGAAGTTTCTAGTGAGGATGTGATATTTTCTTAGGCTCGCTTGTATTATTGGGGCATTTAAGGCCGTCAAGGGTGGGTTATGTGTTACCGCATTAAACATTTACAGATATTTCATATTTTGGATTGATAAGATTATTGTAAATAGTTTGGGGGTTTCATTGAGGGGGAGGGGGTCTCTACGGTGTTCTGGATTACTGTTATTTCTTGTCATTATAGCATTAATTGTCTGTACTTTGTATTTACGGTTAATGGAGGGTGGGGTGGTTCTCTATGTCTTCCTAGGCTGTTGCTATTTTTTTCCAATACGGTCATTACTGGCAGTTTTTTGTATCTAAGGCTAAATGGGTTGGAGGTTAAGGTATCTTGGGTTTACATACTGTCGGACTTTTTGTGTGATTATGATGTTACTGGGGGGGGAGGGTTTCTGGGGTGGGATGGAGTGTGCCATAAGGGTTTAGTTTATGTACAGCTGGGGCTACTTTTCAAGAGGTTTTGCAAGTTTAAATATGGCTTATAGCCCTGTGAAGGTTTAACATGGAATATCAGAGGAGCTAGAGACGTATCGGAAATATATCAGATTCTTAAACACTGTGCCCTTTTAAATGCGGGTATTATTTTGCTTCAAGAAACGCATTTGGTTAATTCAGAAGTATTTAAACTATGTAGGCAAGGAATCTCTCAGGTGTTTTCCGCTGGTGATTCCTCCTCGAGTCAAGGGAGTAGCCATATTAGTAGGAGAATATCTCTTTCAGGAGGAGATGGTCCTCACTGATCTAAGGAGATATGTATTGGTTAAAGGATTCTGAATAACAGTACTGTGGTTTTGGGTTCTGGTATATGGTTCGGCGAGGATCCAGATTTTTAATGGATATGGCTAACAAAATAGCTTAGTTTCTACCCTCCCTTTTGATACTTGGGGGTGATCGGAACATTCCACCAACCCAGGATTTTGGATAGAACATATAGGCCTTTGAAACCTCTTTCATCTTCTCAGAATGCTCTGAAGGATTTAATGTCTATGTTGGGCTTGTGTGATCCATGGCGGACATTGAATCATTCACAGCAGCTCTACACGTTCTATTAGAACATTCATCAGTCATGGTCAAGGACTGACTACTTCTTAATCAGCTGTTCCCTTATCCAGGGTCTCTGCCAATCTGGTATTGAGCCTATAGTTATCTCTGACCATTCAGTCACTTGGATAGTTATTTCTTTAGATGTTAAGGCCCAGTGGGATACGGTTTGGACGCTGAATACTCAGATACTAAAAGATAATAACTCAGTTCCTCGCATTAGAACTTCGATTTCTACTTTTATGGAAAATAATGGTGATCTCAATATCAGAGGTGACCTTCTTTTGTGTTCCTTAAAGTGTTATCTCCGTGGAGAGTTTATCAAAATAGTTTCTGGGAGGAAGATTAGGGAGGCTAGGGCACAGCCTTGCTAACTCAGATTAAAGAGAGAGAGAACTCCCTGGTTTCTAATACCTCTTTAGCTACCCTGGAAGAGTTGATGGTGCTGCGTAATGAATATTCGGAGTTGATCAAAGAGAAGGCTGAATATGCTCTTCTTAAGACATAGGCCAAATATGTCGACCAGGGTGAGAAGGCTGGTAGGATGCTTGCTTTACGGTTACACCAGTTAGAGAGTTCCCGACTAATTCCCTCCATTCGTGCATCAGATGGCTCTATTAAAACAGAACCCCGAGAGGTTGCCCAGGTTTTTGAGACATTTTATAAAACACTATATGGTAAATGCTCCTCCCAAATATCATCTCAGGAGATGGAGGCCTTTCTGGATTCTTTAGATCTCCCCATCTTGGATGACACACCCCAGGCTTCCTTGCTTTCTCCTTTAACTGTAGATGAAATTGCAATGGCTATCAATAGCCTTGCGCCGGACAAGTCACCTGGGCCCGATGGGTTCCCTTCGAACTTTTACAAAATATTTTCTAAGGCATTATCCCCCCTGTTGCCTCTCTTATATAATTATATGTTCACGGCTGACAAACTGGACCCATCTCTCCTGGAGGCAACAATTGTCATTTTGCTCAAGCCAAACAAGCCCCATTTAGACCCAGCTAGTTATTGGCTGATCGCTCTTTTAAATTGCGATATTAAAATTCTAGCTAAAGTACTTTCTCTTCGAATCAAGGCCTTTGTGGACTCCGCGCTTAAGTCCGGAACAAGTAGGATTTGTGCCTGGTCGGTCTTCAGTTGACTATTTGAGAACTCTCACACATATTTTTCACATGGCCCGATCCTCTCAGTCTCCAATGGCCTTAATTTCTCTTGATGCTGAGTAGGCCTTTGACAGGGTGTACTGGGAATTCCTATGGGCAACTCTGAAGAAGTTATGTTTTCCTTTCCCTTTTATCACAATGATCCAGTCAATATATTCCTCTCCCTTGGCAAAGATCTACTGTAATGGGGTCTTCTCAGCTAGATTTCTATTACTTATCAGTACTAGGCAGAGATGTCCTCTCTCACCTTTTCTGTTTAATCTTTACCTGGAACCCCTCCTTCGTCAGTTGAAACACTGTCCTCAGATTAAGGGCATTCCATTCGCTAACCAGTCCTTAAAGCTATCAGCATATGGAGATGATATTCTTCTTCATCTGGACCAGCTGGCACACTCCCTGGAGTATGTGTTAGGGGTTATTAACCAGTATGGTAGGCTATCTAATTATAAACTGAATATTTCTAAAACTGAGATTTTTCCGCTCAGTAGTTACACGATGAAAACGGATTTTGCTCATTTTGGCATCAAATGGTCTTCCCAAGCAATTAAATATCTTGGTGTCTATTTAACTAGGTATCCCATCTCTACCAGGAAACTCAATCTGGATGACATGAAGGTGAGCATTCAGCATGATCCTCAAAGATGGCAAAAGTTGCCCTTATCCTTATGGGTGCGGATCAATGTGATTAAGATGAACATTTTGGCTCATCTCTTTTATCCTATAAACCTGCTAAATTTGTGGCTTCCAATATCTTTTTTCAAGTGTCTACATTCTTTGGTTTTTAGGTTCATTTGGGGTGGTAAGCATCATCGCCGTGCTTATGGTAAACTTAGCTTGCCTAAGAATATGAGAGGACTTCACCTTCCTAACTTTCTACTCTACTACTTGGCGTGACATTTAACTAAGTTGGGGAAATGGTTTCAAAGGAGTTGAACTATAACTTATTTGGCTCCAAATAGAGAACAATCTTTAGTGCTAATCATTAATCCCTTCACGGTTTTCTACTTGGTAAAAACTCATTGCGGTGATATTGCGTGACTCGGTAATTGCCACCTTGCTCAAAGTTTTTTCTCAATGTTGCACATATTTTAGGATATTCCCTTAATACGATATGGAGCAACCAATACTGACAAACCCCAACATTAGAATAGGTGGTTCCTGGCTTCCAAACCATTGGCTCCCCCATCTGATCAAGGCAAGAGTGAAGGATCTATTTTCCCAGGATAATCTGCTATCCTCCCTGAAAATTCTATCTAAATTTGATATTCCAAGGAATCAGAAATTTAAAGTGTTTCAGTTAAGGCATCTTATAGGTGATCTTTTCAGTTTTTAGCCTAAAACTGCAAGTGCTAAATCCCTACTGGCTCATTTTTTTTCCGATTATGCTTTGAAACCACACTGTGTGTCTACAATATATTCCCTCCTAATTTCTATGGCTGGCTCCAGTCCCCTCTCCAGTTCAGCTAATTGGAATATGTTACTCCCTGATCTGTACCTTTACTGGGCTCTGATCTGAAAGGACCTTTACTTATATCATTCCCAGGACAGACTTAGGCTCACTCAATACCATATATTGAACAATATGTATTATACTCCGGTTAGATTGGCTAAAATTGGCAGATTACCGGACTCTAATTGTACTCGCTGTGGTAAAATGGAAGGCAGTATGGTCCACATATTCTGATACTGTGAAAAAGTATTCCCAGTTTGGCAAAAAATTTGTTCTAAATTGGACCCCCTGTTGGGATTGGATGACTTGTTTACAATTGAAGTCTGTCTGTTGGGTATTTACTCTGGTATTCCGGTCAAAGAGTGTAGATTCCACATTGCATTGATATCTATTATTGTTAAAAAAGTTAGTCCTTAAACATTGGATGGATCAATTAACCATTTCCTATAGTGAATGGTTAAATGATATTTCAGTGTTTTTTTAGAACAGAACGCTTAATTGCAGGGTTTCGTAACAATATGGCTGGTTTTGATAGGAAATGGGGTAAGCTTTATGCATTATATTTAATATAATGGTGTTGTTAATTGGAATTAATGGGGTAACCAGGGGGTCTTTGTCAATTTGGCTGGTCTCTCTCTCCTCTGTCACTCAGTGTTGGCACACTCCTGGGGGGGAGGGGTGGTTTTGGGGATTGGAGTGGTGGTGGGGAGGGGGGACTTATTTGGTTCATGTACTACAAAGGCTGTTGTGCTCTTCTGCTATATTTATGTATGCTATTTCTCATGTATGGCTAATAGCCCCCTTGGTTTTTGTAATTAATGATATAATAAAAATTTCTTACATTTCAAAAAAGGAGAGCATGCTCGCCTCCACGTGCATATGTGTCTGTGTTGCTGAGGCCCCAAAACATAAGGGAAGAAAAAGGGGAACATGGCAGTCACAAGCTCCTTGAAGCCCTGCCTGCCAGCACTCGCTCTGCATTGCTGCCGGTCCGCTGACCCACAAATCTGGATGCTGGGCGACTAGATGGGGGGAAGGATGGCCCTCCCTTTCCCAGCCCCACCAAAGGGGCAGTCTGCGGAGGATATGGGGTTTGGTGGATTGGAGAAGCAACTCACCAGGTGGGGGGGGCAGGGATTGCCCTCCTTCCCTCCCCTCCACCCACCCAAAGCTAGTTCTATTTTTATAGGCACAGGATTTGACTGACAACAGGAATCCCTGTTTAAGGGCAGGAAGTGAGTGATCACAGAACCACCAAGGACCCACCATCCTAGAAGGAAAGAGTAGCTCCGGCCCCCTCTAGCTGCTGGAGGTCTGCCTCTGAGCAAGTAAGTGGTCTACTGTGAAATATAGGATATTCTTGTCTCAGAACAGGACAATCAGGAGCTTAAAGAGCACACAGGCAGAAAGTAAGGAGAGAGAGAGAAAAAAACAGAGGAAAGAGTAAGGATTGCAAACAGTTAAGGGGCCAGAAATAAGACATGATTGGAGTGGTGCAGTGCAGTGGCTGTGGAGCAGCAGTCTTCCGGGAGATGTTCTGGAGGATGCAGTGTTGTCCCATCTGCAGGCACCTCTCTGGGCTGAGGGAGGAGGTTGCTCATCTCCAGGCTGAGTTGGCCAGGATTTGTGGGACCTCCTCTTCCATCCAGGGACCACTAGTGCCACTGCCATTGCCTCAGAGGTTGCCAAGAAAGAGGAGCAGTTGGACCACAGTGGGCTCAGGGAGGGGGAGGGTGGTGGAACAGAGGCGCATCCCTCCCATTGTACCTCTCCACAATTCCTATGCCATTCTGGCAAAGTGTGGTTCCTCTATGAAGGCACCCACAGTGAAGACCAAGGAGGATGCTGGGAACCTCCAAAAGGAGACCACAGGAGGGTGGCAGGGGACCCTGCAGGGGAAGGAAACAACTCCTGGTGGGGGACTCCATTGTTAGGAAGGTAGAACTGGGGGAGGAAGGGGAGAGGGAGGTAAGGTGCCTGCCTGGCACCATGGCTTGGAGGGACAGGGAGCGAATCTTCAGGATTGCCAGAGCAGCTGCACAGGGGAGGGAGCTGGATGTCATTGTCCACCTAGGGACAAATGACCTGGCTAAGAAAGGGATTAGAGAAGTGCAGGAAGAGTTTGTGGAATTGGGGAGGGGCCTTAGTCAAGTAGCATGCACGGTAACCTCGGAGGTGCTACCCATCTATGGCATAGGAGAGGCTAGGGTGTTCCACATCATGGGATTCAATCAGTGGTTGAAAAACTGGTGTGGAGCTCAGGGATTGGCTTCATTGGGGACTGGGGTCCACCTGGAGTGATGCAAGCCTATACTGGCATGATGGGCTGCATCTGTCCGGGAGGGAACCAGGATCCTAGGTGATAGGTTTAAATGCTTCATTGGCAAGCTTTTAAACTAGCCAAGGGGAGGCACTGGAAGGAGCAGGAAAATCCTAGCCCCCAAATAATCACGGTAGTAATGTGGCAAACACCAACATAGAGGTGTCGATAGGGAGAAGGGCAGGGGTAAATGGAGAAAGTGACAAAGGCAAGAAGGACAGGATGGGGCAAAAGGAGTAAGGCCATCAGAAAATGGAGGGTAATGAGTACCAATGCCCGTAGTCTGGGCAACAAGCTCCTGAGCTGATGGCCTTAATGGAAGAGGATGCCTGGATATCGTAGGAGTCACAGAAACATGGTAACAGAGAACCATGACTGGGATGTTAACATACCAGGGTAAATAACCTACAGGAGAGACAGGCAGGGGAGAAGAGGGGGAGGAGTAGCTCTCTATGTAAAGGAAGAGATAAAAGCAACTGAACAAAAGAGTAAACAGGGAGGAGAGGAGGCACTGTGGGACACCTTGGAGACTGGAAAGGGCACCACAATCCACACAGGGGTTGTGTACAGACCCCCATGTCGGGGGAAGGAATGGACAAGGATATGATAGAAGGCATTCTTAGAATGGCAGAGAAAGGGGAGATACTGTTGATGGGAGACCTGAATATGCCAGATGTTAACTGGAGCACATTTGCTGCAGCCACATCCTAGAGCAGGGCCATTCTTGATGCCCTACAGGTGGCAGGCATTAGACAGCTGTTTCGAACCCACTCCTGAGGGGCAATCTTAGACCTCATACTCAAACGGGGACAGTGAGAGGATCTCAGATCTAGAAGTGGGTTGCTATCTGGGGACAAGTGACCATCAAACAGTGTGGTTCACGTTAAACTCAGCTACAGAGTCAAGCATACAAAAGTGAGGGTACTGGACTTTAGGAGGCTGACTTTGCAAGATGGGGAGTGCCTCAGAAAAGCACTAGCAAACAGGCTAGAAAGAGGTGTGGAGCAACAATGGGGAATTATCAAAACTGCCATCACAGAGGCAACAAGCCTTTGTGTGAAGCAAATAAACAAATCAAAACGAAAGAAAAGCCACTATGGTTCTCAAAAGAGGTGGCTGTGAAAGTCAGGAAGAAAAGATAGCATTCTGAAGTATAAGGAAACACAGAAGGAGCAGGACAAAGAGCTGTACCAGTTAAGGCAGAAGGAAGCAGGAGGGAGTCAGAAGAACAAAGGCCCAAACTGAGGAAAAGATAGCCAACTCAGTTAAGAAGGGGATAAAACCTTTATAGGTACATCAGTGGCGTGAAAAGACAAAGGAGGGATAGTGAGGCTGAATAGAATGAGCAATTGGGTGGGCAGGGGACAGTGAAAAGCAGGAATACTGAGCGAATATTTCTGCTCAGTATTCACAAAAGAGGAGGGAAGTGCCTAATCCAATTAACAGAAGCACTCTTGATAGGGGGTCGATCCCAGTCCTTTCACAGAAGAAAGGGTTCTGCAAGAACTCCTAAAACTGAAGGTGGACAAAGCAATGGTCCTGATGGAATTACCCAGAATTCTAAAAGAATTAAGGGAGAACTAGTGAAACCACTGGCTACTCTTTTAATAAATCATGGGAGGATGGTGTGGTACCGAGGACTGGAGGAAGGCGGATGTGATTCCCTTCACAAAGTGGGTCCAAGACAGAGGCAGGAAACTACAGACCTGTCAGTCTGACCTCTGTGGTAGGGAAAGTGATGGAGTCACTTCTGAAGGAAAGAATAGTGGAGTACCTAGAGGCCAGTGGAGCACAGGACCCAAGGCAGCATGGGTTCTGAGCGGAAGGTCATGACAGGCGAGATCTAATAGATTTCTTTGACTGGGTGACCAAAGTAGTAGACCAGGGAGGGGCTGTGGACATGGCCTACCTAGACTTTAGCAAGGCATTTGACACAGTCCCACACAAAAGGTTAATAGTCAAATTAACCAGCCTGGGAGTGGGACCCAGGGTGGTAGCCTGGGTAAAACATTGGCTGGACAACAGGACACAGACGGTAATTGTAAATGGAGTCCACTCTGAAGAAAGGGGGGTTACTAGTGGGGTACCGCAGGGTTCAGTATTGGGTCCAGTCCTTTTTAATGTCTTCATCAGTGACATTGCAGAGGACTGGAAGGAAAAGTATGCCTTTTGCAGATGACACAAGATCTGCAACAGGGTTGTTACACAAGAGTCGTGGAAAGGATGAAAAGGGACTTGACAAGGTTGGAGGAATGGTCAGAAGTATGGCAGCTAGGATTCAATGCAAAGAAGTGCAAAATAATGCACCTGAGAAACAAGAACCCAGGGAAGAATACACAATGGGTGGGGAGGTAGTAACAACAAAAAAGGAAAGGGACCTGGGGTAATCATATCAGATGACCTTAAGGTTAGCAAGCAATGTGAGAAGGCAGTAGGGAGGGCTGGGATACTGGGATGTATAGGAGAGGTATCATCAGCATAAAACAGGAAGTTGTTATCCTTCTGTACAGACAGTTGGTGAGACCCCATCTGGAGTACTGTGTCCAGTTCTGGAGACCCCATCTCCCGCAAGGACATAGACAGGATAGAGGCAGTCCAGAGGAGGGCAACTAAAATGGTGCAGGGTCTGCAAGAGAAGCCATATGAGGAGAGACTAAAGGAGCTTAATATGTATACCCTGAGGAAAGAAGGGAGAGGGGGACATGATAGAAACTTTTAAGTACCTCAGTGGAATCAACAAAGTCCAAGAGGGTAGCATCTTTCAGAAAAAGAGACTTGCAAGAACAAGGGGACACAATTTAAAGATAGAAGGAGGGTGGTTCAGGGGCAATGTGAGGAAGTATTATTTCACAGATAGGGTAGTGGATGCATGGAACAGCCTTCCTGAGGAGGCTGTGGGGTCTAAAACTGTGGGAGAATTCAAGAATGCATGGGACAGACATAAGGCAATTCTTGTTGGGGGTAGGAAGAAATAGGCTGTTGGTTAACTAGGATCTGCGGCCTATCCTGTAGGAGGGAAATGGGCAGACTAGATGGGCCTAGCGGTCCTTATCTGCCGTCAAAGTCTATGTTTCTATGGGATGGGGTTGAGAAAGCTGCCTGTGATGCTCCTGGAGGATAAAAACCTTGATGAAAAAAAAAGAGAGAAATACAGCTGTGTCTTTGAAGAGCAAATTGAGTGGTTAAATAAAGCACAAAAGTTAGGTTTTAGTATAGAACATTTTAAAAGAAAGTACTGTACATCAAAGCTGCTGTTCATGATGGATATATCCTGTGTGGAAGTGTTATGTTATATACCAATAATCTACATGGTTGTACTGTAAACACCATGCAGCTCAGTAAACAATGTATAAAAAAAGCACCCACTGGTGAATTGCCAGAAGCCACCATGAGAGTGCATGACCTAAAGGCTGTGAGGTAGGACTCTAGATTTGAGATAACACAGGGGCATAGCTGAGACCTGCACTGCAATCCTTGGGGCTGCTAAAAGTCTTGAGCACATGATGTAAGGGTTGGTGGGATCACTACAGTTAGCAAACTAAAAGGAGTCTCTGAGCCCAGCAAGGTCATCTATGAAATGCACCTCTGCTGGGAAGTGCAGCTTTGAAGGCCTTCAAAAATCGGTCTGTAAGGAAAGTTCTGATGCCTACAGTATAAGCCTGCAACAAGACAATTGTAGGGCCTGGCTGAGCCCACCCAGACTGCTCAGCCCCGAACCCCGACCCCTCCCCAAATATGTTTCTCCACCCCTGCCCCCAGGACCCAGCCTCAGCTCAGCCCCTGTTATCATAGCTGTGGGCCTTGTGCCTCTGTTGGTCACCCTGCTGAAAGGCAGTCTGCACACACTGCCCAAGAGATATACAAACTATTAGAAATTTACCATCATCTCAGTCTCACCTGGTGAGCAGCATGGCCGACTGAATGGAGGGAGGTGCCCATGCAGCCACGAGGATTTGCTCCACAATGGGGGCCATCCACCTGATGGGGGTCCATATGGAAATGCATGATGGAGTGACAAGAACAGAGCAGTGGTCTGAGTAGGGTGATGTGTAGGCCATGGCCACAGAACCGCTCCCACCACCTGGCACATACTAGGCCCGCTTAGTCAACTCAATTAAATTAATTACAAGCTCCATACAATGTGGGACTACAGCTTTCAATGGTGGCAGTGTATCCTACAAGACTCACGATCAGAGATATAACATGTTAGGGCAGGAGGTGAGATGCAGACCACAAATCTGTTTCTTTACGTACAGCACTTGGGGTTATCAGAGAGGCTAAGTGCCCAAATGAGGATCAGAACCCAGAACAGGGGGGAAATGGGGGAGGAGATGGGGAAAGCCCAGGGAAGGAGGGTCCCTAGAGGAGACTAAACAGCCACAGCCCCCCACCTCATTATAGAATCCTATAGGTGCTTCATGGTGGGGCAGTCTGTGAAGTGGAGGTGGGTTTGGTTCACTGTTGACTCGCTTGTGCATGCCCAACAATGTCCTGAAGTGCAGTCATAGTGTGCTGGCAACATTGTTCCTTCAGTAAGTGGTTAGTCTGTTTGGTTCACAGTCTTCAAGCTAACTTATAAGCCAAGGTAAGGGGTTTCTGATTATTTGAGGGATCTGGGAGGGAAAGCTCCATGCAGACAGCCTCCACTGACTCAAATGTCTGAGTGCCCTCCTGGAAGTTATTGATCATTTTTGCCAGGTACAGTGTTTGGAGCTTAAATGCATGTTTTTATTTATTTATTTATTTATTTATTTAAACATCAGTTTAATAACCTTTGAGCCAGAGGCTCATTTACAAAGGTACCTCGTCACATAGAGGACAACAGACAGCAGAACAATAAACAACAGTTAATACAGATTCAAGCAAGTTACAATTCAGGGTTACAGTAGGCAAAATACATATGTTTGTGAGGTGAGGATAGGAGGGGATGGTAAGCGGGAAAAAGGATGGGGAGGAGAGAGGAGAGGGAGGAGGATGTTAGAGGGAGGAGGAAAGCAGGAGCGGGGGGGAGTGCTGCTCAGCTAGCATTGTCAGAACCCTTTTTTTTCTGCTTCTTCTTCTCAACAGCAACACCTGTGTGAGATGAACAGGTGGTTTCTGAGGCTGAGTTTAAAGCTTGCTAATGTGGGAGAGTCAGAGATACTGGTAGGGAGTGAGTTATACCAGGTAGGGTGCTCTGTAGGGAATGCCATTTGGCTTATGAGGTCCATAGTATGAACAGAGCTGTTTTGACGAGCTGCGGTGTTCACAGCTGGTGCAGTATGGCGATAGAGCCAGTTAGGGCCAGTTGGAGATAGGCCATGCAGTGCTTTATAGGTGAGCTGGCAGGTTTGATACATGAGCCGCTCATCCAGGTTGAGTAGGGTAGCCAAGGCATACAGCTGACATGTATGCGTATGTCTAGGTGCACTGGTGATAAGTCTGCAGGCTTTGTTAAGTGTAAGGCAGACCTTGCTGAGAGCTGTCTGATCAGCTGACCCATAGACCGGGAGGCCATAGTCGATGAGAGATATGACAGAAGAGGTGACAGCAAGGCGGAGGGCATCCAGGAGACATTTTTTGTGTCAGAGAATGCCCAGCCGCAGGTTACGGGCAGTGTTCATGAGGAGATATGGTCAGGAAGGAGAGGGCAGGGTCAAAGACAATTCCTAGGCATTTATAGGCTTGCACAGGTTCATGGGGATTTTGAGGGGTGGAAGGAAATATGAGGGAAATTTGCTGAGCTTGTTTTGGGGGTGGAGAAGAACATTGTTTTTGTTTTCTTTAGGTTGATTATGAGTCGATGCTCAGAGAACCAGGTTTCAGCGGAATCAAAGCAAGTTGGAGAGAACTCTGAAGCAGTGTAGGTTACCATCAGAGGCAAGGAGTACAGCATCGCCAGCATATAGCAGGATCTTGCCCGTGCAGGCACTGGGTAGCGAGTTGAGGAAAGGGAGAAGAGTAGAGGTCCAAGAATAGAGCCCTGAGGGACTCCAGAGTGAATAGGGCAGGTGCTGGAGAGATTTCACTAACTTCACACATTGGGAGCGGGCTGAGAGATAGCTGGCACACCAGGAGACTGGTCCATGGCAAACCCATGTGGTCCAGGGTAGTTAACAAGAGTGGGTGCGCATTTGCATCAAAAGCTTTAGACAGGTCAATGAATACCACTTCAGCCAGGGCACCAGTGTCTAAGGAGGTGGAGGAAGTTGGCAAACTCCAGGAGAGCCGTATTGGTACTATGACCAGCTCTGAACCCATGTTGCTCAGGGCAAAGAACATTGTACTTTGAGAGGTAGTCAGAGACTTGAGTGGCAACAATTTTCTCCAGGGCTTTAGAGAGGGGAGGGAGGATTGAGATGGGTCGGTAATTACCAGGCAGAGTCCTGTCGCCACCTTTGTGGACAGGAGTAACCGTAGCAACCCTCCAGACAGCAGGAAATTGCCCGAGGCAAAGGGATTTGTTAAAGATGCATGTGATAGGGGTGAGGACCTGATCCAGGACCTGACGTAGGAGGCAGGGATCAAGGGAATCATTACCTATGGCGTTACCATTAAGGGCCTTAAGGAGATATGGTCTAGTTTCTTGTAAGGTGACACAGCGCAGGTGGAACAAGGGGCGTGTGATGGGAGGGGCGGAACTAGGGGGTGGAGGACTGAAGAAGTTACTAGGGAGTACTGAGCTAAGGTCGGTAAAGGAGTTATTGAGGTGAGTGGCAATGAGGGTAGGGTCAGTGGAGACAGTACCATTGATGTTAAGAAGTGTGGGAGAGGGGGACCGGGAGTGACCATTCAGCTGCTTGACGTTGTCCCAGAAAGACCTAGGGTTCCCCCAAGAGGAGGTAAGGGAGGCTTGGTAGTAATCCGCCTTTGCTTTACGGATAGCCCAGGTGCAGTGGTTTCTAGCCGCAGCATAGGTCTGCCTGTCAGATGGTCGGCCAGAGGCAACAGCAAGGTGCCACAGATTATCCCGCTGCTTAAAAAGCCACCTCAGTGCAGGGGTGAGCCAAGGAGCATATCTTACTTTGGACCTATGGGCAGTTATAGGAGCCAAGATGTCACAGGCAAAGTTGAAAGTGTTGATAAAGAAGGACAGAGCCATGTCAGCGTTAGTGCGTTTATCAGTGAGGACCAGTCTGTGTGAGCAAAGGTAATTCTTTAGGTCCTTTCAACCCCGGGTCTAAGCCGCAGAGGTGGTTTTGACTGAGGGTGTGGGCTGAGAGTTACCCAGCTGAAGAGAACAGGGAGTGGTCACTAAGACAGTCAGGGAGGATTTGGATATTGTGGACCCGGCAGGCCTGTTAGTAAGGACCACATCCAGGAGAGTGCTGTTGCCCCATCTGGGGTTGATTCTAGTGGCTGGGAGACTAGTTGGTTATATCAATTGCAGCAAAGGCTCTCGTGGGCGGAAGAGGCTGAGGGCAAAGCCAATTAATGTTCAGGTCACCCACCAGAATTTGGTCAGAGGGGTTGGGTAGGGAGGTAATGTAGTCAATTAGTGGCCCAGTGCCTGAGATTGGTTTTGGGAGGTATGAGGCCGTAGTAAGGAAGATAGGACCCCTAGAGGGGTCAGGAGATAGTTTGATTGTTAGTGCCTGGGCATGATGGTCAAGGTCTGGGGAGGGAGGCTAGTCCAGTGAGCGGGCCCTTAGCAGATGGTACAACTCCCACCTTTCCTACCGAACGGTCCAGCCAGTAGAGGTGTAGCCAGGAGAGAGACCAGGGAGTTAGGGGTGGAGTCAGACAGCCAGGTATCAAATCAAGGCAACCACATCAGGTTTATGAACCAACATCCAGCAGTGTAGTGAGTCCAATTTTTTAAGGAGGCTACAGATATTCATAGATGCGATACAAAGTCCAGTGGATTTCGAGGGAGGGCTAGTGTTGCCGGGCCCAGGATTGGGATGAATGTTGCCAGACAGAAGTAGGAGTAGGAGGAGGGCTGTTCTTTGGAGTAAGCCGCAGTATGAGAGTTTACGACGACTGAGGTGGGGGGATATGGGGATGTAGAGGTGCATGGGATAGGAAGCGGTACAGACAGGATAAGCAAGCACAATGAGATGCAGAAGGGCAAGGTGAGTGAGCGGGGGTGACCACACAATCGGTGTTGGTAGGTAGGTGGGCATGCAGGGTGAGTGAAAGCTGCAGGAGGGGGTGGGGCAGGGTGGGATGTGGGGTGGGTTGCAGGCAAGTCTCTGGGGGCATAGGAACTGCTCAACAGCGGGGATATAGTACCCCTAGGGGAGGTAACTAAAATTAGGATTAGGGAAGGAGGGGGGGGGAGGGGAGCGAGACGTAGAGTGATAGACATGCATGGCGGTAGTAGTGCCATGTTTTGTATTTTTTTTGTAGAAAACAGCTAACACGGGCTGGGATGGTAGCTGGAGGGGGGAAGAGGTGGGATAGACCCTATATAGACTGGGGGTGGTGCACAGCAGTAGGATTGCTAGGGGAAACAGTGCCCACTGGTGGCAGCAGGTATAACCTGCTAATGGGAAAGAGGGACTTAGGTTCACATGCACACAGGATGTGGCGTCACAGGAAGTGACATCGTAGCCCGAGCCAATAAAGCTACGGCTGCCCCTGGGTGGGTGGGGTGTTTGGGGCAGGTGGGGCAGACAACGCGAAGCGTCGTCGGGCTAGCACCCCACAGCAGAAAGCCCTCCGGAACAATCAGTTGACTGTGGGGCAAGAGTCCTTTGTTGTACAGCCGAAAATGCCCCACGGTTGACTAGGGCAGGAGTAGAATGTAGAACTGCCGTTTACCTGCTCAGCCGGCGTTTCTGTGAGGGCTCCAGGTGGGAGCAACGATCCTCCGTCCCTGCCGCGAGTCGGCAGCGTTCAGTGCATGGGGGGCATCTGAAAAGGTAGCAAGCAGGGAGAATATTAGTATGCGGCGGGAAGATTACAGCAGATGATCCTTTGGTTTCACACTGCACATGCGCAGATACAGTGCTACGCCAGTTACTCTACACAGTGTGCACCACTTAATTAATTCTGCCTAAAATTAATCTGCACAGTATACCAGCAAGCCTCTTAACTTTGTTTTAGTCTACACGTATTTTATCTGGCTTCCTTCAGTTTTAGATTTAAACAACACATGTGAGTGGCTAGTGCTACACAGGGAGCCCAGTTTGTTCAACAAACATATCGTTACTAGGGCAGGCACCTTCCTAAGTACATTCACAGGTCACAGGTCTCCACCACCAGCTCTAACAGGCAATTCACTAACATCCCAAACCTATCTTTCCAGTACAGTTACTAGTACAGCTTTCTGTCATTTGTGCACCCCAGAACACTACAGCACTAACAGTGATTAACTAGTGCAGTTAAATAGAGCAGTCCGCTTCCACATATGTACACATTTGATTCCATGCTACATTGTCCAACATGACGACTAACCCGAGTCCTCGACCACCCTTCTCAGGAAGCACCCCAGCAGAAAGCCTCCGAACAATCAGTTGACTGTGGGGCAAGAGTCCTTTGTTGTACAGCCAAAACGCCCACGGTCGACACTAGGGCAGGAGAATGTAGAGCTGCCGTTTACCTGCTCAGCCGGCGTTTCTGTGAGGGCTCCAGGTGGGAGCAACGATCCGCCCTCGCCGCGGCCGGGCAGCGTCAGTGCGTGGGGGTCCGTCTGCTCAGCCGGCGTTTCTGTGAGGGCTCCAGGTGGGAGCAACGATCCTCCGTCCCTGCCGCGGTCGGCAGCGTTCATGTTCCCAAAGTACCTTCATTAGAGGGATACAGGCTCTGCATTTCATCATCGGGGGGGGGTCATTCACTACAAATACCACCGACAGCGTAATCTGATTCAATGTCAGTTGGCATCCATCTCTATTCCCCTCCCCTTGGATGAGGCTGAAAATAGGCAGAATTGTCTAGACCTGCTTCAAGGTCAACAAAAACTAAAATAAATAAATAACTGTTATCTATAAGCAGTCTGGTATATTGAAATTTTACTTCCCTCCACTGCCAGACCATGTAAAAGAACTTTCTCCTTCTCCTGGTACCAGAGGAAGTGAAGAATAACAGAGTGGGTCTTGGCATCTGGAAAAGAAGGCCTACTTAGGGGCCAGAGCATGGTGGGCCCAGTCAATTTCAATTTTTTTCATGTATTTATGTCTTTGATAACCAGGTGAGTGCACTGATCCAAAGGACTGTTTTCAGGCACAACCTGATCTACAACATGGCACATTAAGCAATACAGGTGTGGAGAACAACAGTAAGCACAGGTCTCAACATGAGGTGCAGGAAATTACAGAACCTGGGGTCATTACATAAAGTGCAATTACATAAGAATACAAGGTGTCAAAGAACGCCAGCATGCAGGTCAAAAATACATAGTCACAGGCCAGGCTACAGATTGAAATATAAGTCACAAACACAGAGACCAAACAAAAGTCTCAGATGTGATACATGAAGTGCAAAATGCATTTAATAGTGTACAGGTCAATGAGCAGACTGGAACTCTGAAATCAAGTACAACACTTCCCCTTAGCAAATGGTGATGGGACGTAGAATAGGGAGGCAACAGCAGAAGCCCTGAAAAGTGGGGGAAGAGGACATGAGCGGTAGTGGTGAGTGTAGCAAGGATGAGGCACTGCTAATAGGTGGGCGGGGATGAAGGCAGGGGATATCATAGATTACCCAGTAGAGCAGTATAATTTGTCTTCAGACAGTAGCCATTCTTTGAAATTGTTTTTGAAGGAGAGATGGGAGGTGGAAGAGTGGAGAGATGTAGGGAGCCTGTTCCATAGGGAGGGGGCAAAGACGGAAAAGGCTTTACTACCCATGGTAGAGAAGATTCGTGGAACTTCTGGGGAGGGGGATGGATGATTTGCCGAGGCTTCTAGCTGCCACTCTGCCCATGAGGAGGGATGAGTACAGGGACAGGTGTCCACCTCTCAGAGTATTGTCAGCTAAGTAACTAAGGGCATAGTCGAACCATCCTTGCAGTGGGAACCCCAAGTGACTGGTACAATACACAATGAAAGGTAGAAAAAGGGGCATGGAGGACAAAGCGACAGATATTGTTGTAGACTGAGTTCAGTCTATAGCACTGAACTGAGGATACGAGGGAATAGACAGGAGAGCAGCAGTCAAGGTTTTCTTGTGCAATTGCTAGGCATCCCTTAGCAAATGTGACACAATGGCAACATCATAGCACCACAATGGCAACACAGTGGTGAGCTACAAAATGTGCAATGGCACTACCCAGTGGTACCATGTTTGTACTATGGTAGTTCAAATTTTGATTATTTTTGTAGATATGGTAGGACAGTGGTACAATGATACCACAATGGAATTGAAACAAATGACTGTGATACCATGAAAACCTTAATGGTAGTACAGTGGTAATCACAGTGGTATTGCAATGGCAAATGAGTGGTATTACAGTGGTATTCTGAAGAACTTTTTGTAAGGGGTGCCTCATAAGACAGGAATTGATTTAGGCAGTAGGCATCACCTAGCTTCTGATTAATTCTATGCCCAGAATTATTGATATGGCCAGTGAACATAAGGGAGGGGTCCAGAGTGACATCTAAATATTTGAAACTAGAGACATTTTCAAGGGGGGACAGCAGATGCGGGTACAAGGAGGGAGGGAGGAATTTATCTTGCAAATCTTTGTGAGGAATGGTTTGGAGCCAAATAGCATTAGTTTTGTTTTCTTTTCATTTACCAAGTCTGTTGGAAAGAAACCAATTGTGGGCAGCACCATAGTTAAATGTAAGAGCAGAGGAGATGTTTACAAGCGACTTGCTGCTATGGTAAAGGACAAGGTCATTCACATAGAGGAGAGCCTCACAGGTGAGGCTTTCAGCTGGGAGTGCATTAACAAAATGGAAAAAAGTAGGGGGCCAAGGATGGAGCCTTGGGGAACCCCTGTGGATACTGGTAGGGCAGGGGAGGATGCTGTACCAATTGTAACAGACTGGGCCCTGCCTTTGAGGTAGCTTCTAAACTGCTGTTGTCTTGGCAGAGCAGCCAAGGTGTAGGAAAGTGGAGTGGAGGAGGGAGTGGTTGACGAGGTCAAAGGCCTTAGTCAGATCCACGAATATGACACCAGTGGTCCATGTTTCTGAGTGCACAGTTAGAGAAATGGACCAAGGTTGATGTGGTGCTGTGGTGCTTATGAAAGCCATGTTGCTGAGGGCACAGCAGATTATACTTTCCAAGATGCTCTGAGAGTTGGAAGTGCACAATTTTTTCTTGTAGCTTGCTCAGGTGGGGGAGGAGGGAGATAGGCCTATAATTACCAGGAGAAAGGGGATTGCCTGATTTGTAAACAGGCACAATGTTAGCATGTTTCCAAGATTCTGCCATCGTGGATGAGGAGAGGGCAAGGTTAAATATGAAGGTGAGGGATTCAATGATTGCTGGAGAGATGAGCCTAAGGACAGGGAGGGACTGCAGGAGCTTGGTGGTAACACCTGGGCCAACGGCTCTAAAGTAGAAGGGTGGGTGTCAGAGGGGGTGGTGATGATGGGGGAGTAGTTGTCCTGACTACCAGGGCTGGGGGGTGGTTGGGAAGGTAGTTTGGTAATATAGGCGGAGAGGTCAGAAAATACTTTGTCAAAAATCTGCACAATCTCAGAGGAATCTGTCAAGAGGTCTGAAGGGGAGGCGAGCTGAGTAACTTGGCTATGGGTCTTGGGGTTGAGCAAGGACCCGATTAAGCCCCAGAAGTGATGAGGATCGTCAAGGTTGATCCTTTGAAGGTTTAGGTTGAAATTGCATTTTGGCAATTTGGCAGTTTGCTGCCATGTGTTGCGTAAGCACCTATAGGCTTTCCAGAGTTGGAAGGAAGGGGATGCTTTATAAACTTTCAATTTACTGTCCCTCTCTTTCATTAGTGTGAGGTCATCTGGTAGCTCCAAGCCAGTGCAAACCAGGTTCTCGAGGAATGGGATGATAGTCAGGCATTCGGTGCCCAAAGGACAGTTGTAGAATCACAGGTTATTCCTGTGGTATGGCTCTCTGAATCCTGCAGTGATTGTTTGGCAGTGTGGAGATGAACAATCACATGATCAGTCATAACAAGGTGCTGGGCCTGGGTCCTGAGCTGGTCATCCTCCTCTCCCTTACAAAAAGTTCTTTAGAATACCACTGTAATACCACTCATTTGCCATTGCAATACCACTGTGATTACCACTGTACTACCATTAAGGTTTTCATGGTATCACAGTGGTTTGTTTCAATTCCATTCTGATGCCATTGTACCACTGTCCTACCATATCAACAAAAATAATTAAAATTTAAACTGCCATAGTACAACCATGGTACCACTGGGTAGTACCATTGCACATTTTGTAGCTCACCACTGTGTTGCCACTGTGGTGCCATGATGTCGATATTGTGTCACATTTGCTAAGGGCTGATAGTCTTTTGTTGAGCTGCTGATGGGGCAAACATGTACACCCAAGTGTACTGAGAGATCAGGGTGGTACTTGCTGCACCTCTGACAGTCCCTTATAACAACTCATTGGAAGCAGGAGTGGTTCTAGAAGACAGGAGGAGGGCAGATATAGTCCCACTTCTCAAATATGGTAGCAGGGAGGAGGCTAGCAACTGTAGGCCAGTCAGCCTGACATTGAGGGTGGGGAAATTAATGAAGTCACTTCTTAAGGAAAGGACTGTGGAGTATCTTGAATCCAGTGGATTACAAGACCCAAGGCAATATGGATTAATGGGGTGGGGTGCACATCGGACAAATATGAGAGATTTATTTGACTGGGTTACCAAGGAAATAGATCAGGGTGGGGTGGTGGACATGGCCTACTTAGATTTCAGTAAAACTTTTGACACCGCTACACGTAGGTGACTCATAAGGAAAATTAGCCACTTAGGAGCAGGTCCAAATGTGGTAAACTGGGTAACAAATTGATTAAAGGATAGGTGACAGAGGGTGGTGATCAACAGTGTTCAGTCTGTGGAAGGGTGATCAGCAGTGTGCCATAGGGCTCAGTACTGTGATCAGCCCTCTTTAATGTCTTTATAAGTGACATTGCAGATAAGCTGGAAGGGAAGGTCTGCTTCTTCACCAATGATGCCACAATCTGCAATAGGGAAGACACTCCGGGGGGGGGGGTTGGAAAGAATGTGCAGAAAATCCGAGGAGTGGTCAAGGGTATGGCTGCTGAGTTTCAGTGCAAAAAAAGTGCAAAATCATGCACTAAGGGCACAGAAACCCAAAGGCGAAGTACAATATGGGAGAAAAAGTACCGACAGTTAAACAGGAGAGAGTTCTGGAAGTAATCATATCTGATGATTTCAATGTGGCAAAGCAGTGCAACAAGGCAGTGGGTATGGCCAGTGGGATGTTAGGGTGCATAGGGAGGAGTATCACCAGTGAAAGGAGGAAGGTGTGTTGCCACTGTATAGATCACTGGTGAGACCCCACCTGGAGTACTGTGTCCAGTTCAGGAGACCACATCTCAGGAAGAACATAGACAGAATAGAGCCAGTCTAGAGGAGGGCAACTAAATTGTGCAGGATCTGCATCAGAAGATTTATGAAGAAAGACTGAAGGACCTCAATTTGTACACTCTGGAAGAGACAGGGGATATGATAGAGACCTACAAAGACCTCACAGGGGTATTTTTCAGAGGAAAAGATGCACGGGAACAAGGGGACATGCAATGATGCTGGAAGGGGGTGAATTCAAGAGAGATGTGAGGAAGTACTTCTTCAGTGAAAGAGTGGTGGATGCCTGGAACAGTCTTCCAGTTGAGGTGATGGTGGCAAAAACAGTGGCGGGCTTCAAGCATGCATGGGATAGGCACAAGGGAATCTTAATGGGAAGCAAGTGTGGAGTGGGAGCTGGAGATCAAATAGGGTCTGCAGGGAGATTATAGGCAGGGGAAAAAATGGGCAAACTGGGTGGGCAAGTGCTTCTTATCTGCCATCAGATTCTATGTTTCTATGCAATGTCAGTTCCAAGCACCTCTGTTGTATACCGTATTTCTTTATGAAGTCCTTTTAGTTTCTGGATCATTATGTCCATTTGTTGCTGGAGAGTATCGGATCCCCACCTAGCAGCTTCCTACCTCCTCTGTCTCATGATGCATAAGAACTAGGTGCTTTTACTGTGGGATCCACCATCAGCAAATTCATCCCCATCCATCAAACCAGTCAGGGTCCAGGCTCGATTCTGCTTCCCCATCATTATACCGAATCTCAGTATAGCCTTTGATCAGTGTTTTGTTAAAGTTGGAGTAATTTAAGAGGCTTTTGTTGTTGGAGTCAGACAGAGCTCAGAACTCAGGCTACAATCCTGTGCATGATGCCACTGAAAAGTCTATGGTTCCTTCACTTAATCAATGCTTTGTGGAGCACAGTACTTATAATGTGTTTGCTTCTGGCCATACAATGCATATTTCAAGTATTCTCAGACACCTTGGAACTCTGGATACTTCCAGGTAGGCATCCAGGCCTACCCTGTCCCAATATAGCCTTCTACCTTTAAGGGCTATTTGTTCCAGGTCTACTGAAGTGTATTTGGCAGGCTGTCAGAAAAATTTTCTAGTGGTTGCTCATGGGTCCAAATAAGTGGAGGTGGCATTTAGATTCAGTGTCACCCCGTATGAGATGTTCGATACTAGCTGTAAAGACACTAGCATGTTATTACCTGAGCAGTTAAAAAAAATAGTAAGTGCAGAAACAAAATATGGTGTGTATGCTTTAAGAAAATGGAAGTGCCTTCAAGAAAAAAGCCACACACAGGAATGGGTGCTCTCAGTTACAACATCAACTGAATAGAACAAAAAGAAACTGGACCACTCACAAAGCCAAGGATGTCTCTAAATCCAAACTTCTTTATCTCATGCCAAACTAGTAAAAACTGGAGTCATATGGCTGATGCATTTCATACTTCATCAGTGACTCTTTCTCAAAAGAGTCACACCAGCGTGTTTCAGGGTTTAAATCTCCAGCATTTAAAGAGGCATTATGTGCTTGTAATTTACACTCTCTGGTATACAAGTGCAGAAAAAGAGTGCTAAAGTGAATGTTAAAAATAATTAAAAACAAGTACAAAGCTTGCAAATACAAAATATATTAAAGAAACAACCTGAGTAACTAAGATTGTCCAGATAAATATTGTAGATAACTTGCAATATGCTAAAGTAAGTTATTCAATGCTAAAACACTATATGAAATAGAACGCCTTTTGAAAACTTTGTACACTTTGCCACCCTCTGCCAAGTATCCCTACCATCTCCCCATTCTTCCCATGCTCTGTTTTAATATCCCACCTCTGCCAAGCACCCTCCCACCTCTCCATCACTTCCTGTGCCCCTTAAAGATAAAACCAACACTGCCCAATCCCCAGTGTTGGTATCTGAAATACAGGAAACTGTTCCTCGATATCTTTTTTATAATTTCTTTAAACCTTGTAAAAAAGAAAACAGTCCATGGTTGTCCGTTGCTGCCACCCCCAGCAGTCGTTACCATCCCCCACCTGACACCCCCCAACTCAGCACCCACCATCCCACACCCCCCCCCCACCACTTGCTTACCTACTGGGGGTACAACACTGTAATCCTCTCTGGACCAGAGACGTGTCTTCACTCTTCAACACTTGACCGGAACTGAGGAAATTAGGGAAGCGTCAATGTATTTCATTACATTTTGAACTTGTACTGATAACTTTGTAATTTTTCACTATTTTCCCCCAACATTTTCAACATGGCCTTTCTAGGACCCCACCTCATGAACAAAGTATGTGCAATTTTTCAAATCAGGCACGAAAGGTGATTTTACAGTCACTTCACGAAATCACCTTTCAGGTGGAATTTGAAAATGTTCACCTACTGGGTCCATGAGGTGGGGTCATTAGAAGACTATGTTGAAAATATAGGGTCAAAATATTAAAAAACAACAAAGTTCTGAAGGTATGTTGAAGTTTTTTGATGCTCGCTCATAAGTTTGGTAATTTTCAATATTTTGACCCCAAATTTTTAACATAGCCATTTTTCACACCAGGTCATGAATGTGACATGTCATTTTTCAAATCCTTGCCAAAATGTGTTTTTGCACTTCTGGCACAAAATGATGTTTGACAAGTATTTTATGAATGACACCTGCCATGTTCAGAAGGAGAGGTCATAAAAAGACTATGTGGAACATTTGGGGTCAAAATGTCACAAATGAAGTTATAAAGAAACAATGCGGTTGCCCTTAATGGACAAATCTAACCTGCTGGGGATCCTAAAAAGAAAAGGGGGCATGGGGGTTGGGGAGAGGAGGACTGGGTGGGCAAGTGGTCCTTATCTGCCATCAAATTCTATGTTTCTATGTTTCTAGGCAAGTCAAAGGCAGGCAGATCAGGGGCGGGGGGTGGGTAGGAGGAAAGAAAGGGGGAGGGAAGGGAGGGCCTAGGTAAGGAGGGCAGGGGCGGATGTCATACCTTGATATGACCAATATGACTAGGCAGGTAGGCCAAGGATGATTGGCTAGAAGGAAAAGGGAGGGGTCTTGAGGGTATTTAGGAGCCAGCAGAGGAAGGGTCTCCCTCTTTGCTGGGTTTCAAGATTAACAGAGCTCAGCACTTGACTGGCAATTCAACTACTTGAGGTAAGGTTTTTCAGGTGGGTAGGCCTGGCCATATGGGAGCGGCCTGAGCAGTAACTAGGCAAGGGAGTTAACTTCCAGTATGCTAGTGGCAGGCCTTTTGTGCTGGGATTTTTCCTAGAGGTGTTTTACAGTTAGCACATAACCTGCAGTTAAGGAAACAGTTCAATTTGGTTAACAATTGCAGGAATTACAGCAAGTAGCAGAGGAACTTTAGAGCCATGTAAGGCAAGATCTGTTAATGGGTAGAAATACAATGTTAGCAGGCTTAGCAAGAAAAAAAAAAATATATATATATATATAATATATCAGTAAATAGAGAATCAGCAGATGCATTTTTAGGCAATTTAGAAAGTACCGCTGGGGGAAAGCGTCTTTGGCTTCTGTTCCTCCTTTTTGTATTGTCTACACAGAGGATTGTTTTTGGGCAGGAACTGTGACCGTATGACAAATGTAGAGAGGTAGTTTAATAACCTTGTACTAGGTTCCCTCATGAATTAGATGCTGATGGAGTGTTTTGGGAGGTATTTATATAGGAGTTGTTCTACTGTAAATAACCAAGTATATAACAGTTATAGGGTTCTGCTGCCCTGTTTGTATTTCACATAAGTGAGGAATTAAGGATCGGATCTGAGGTAAGGCATAATGGGGGAAAAAGTAGGCCTGGCCACATGGCTGGGAGTTTGGGCATGGGGGCCTAGCAAGGCTGCGTGGGCTGGAAGGCAGTAACGGGGTTGAGTAAAATAATTATTGGGGAGGCCACTTACGATCAAACCTGTGGTGGAGACACATTAATAACAGAAATACAAGAAAAAAAAATGGTTGTAATTTAAGTGTAATGGCTGTTGATCTTGGTATCCAGAACTGAAGAGGCAAAATACAGGTTTGGAATTTGGGATCACATTGTGGGGGATAGGAGCATTGTGGCACTAAGGAAGAGTTACCAAGTTAGGGATTCGGCTTCAGTTGGAGGGGGATCCCAAGCAGGGGAAAAAGCATGGGGAAAATGGGAGTTTATTCCATCGTGTTATGTAAACAGTAAAACAAATGTACCTGAGATGCAGCTGGATCGTGAAGGGTACCGGAGTCAAGGGCTGGATAGGACTGCACACAAGGAGCACAGGGGCCCAGGATTCTCCCCTAGCGACACACGCTGCCATTCTTCGGGCCACTGCTGTTGCAGCAGCGTTTGAGGGACTGTGGTACCCATGTAGGTGTTGGGCATGATTCCTCGTAGTGGTATTGTTGCAACAGAACATTGCAAATGTGGTTAAAGGGCAAGTTTCAGCATAGGCAATGGTAATTAAAATGCATCTATGGATTACTTGTCTCTTTCTCCTCGCGCCTTTCTCTATCTATATTTATAGGAAAAATGTTCAATTTGAGAATTTTGTGGTAAAGGGCAGGAACCAGGTAGGAAGCCAGCGCAAAAAAAATCTGGGGGATTTGGGACAATTCCAGCTAGAAAGACAGCGGAGACTGGCCAAAAGATGTGAGGCAGTCACCAGAAGAGGGGACCAAAAAGGGGGTGTAAGGTCTGCAGAGAGCGCGCAATAACTTAGAGCGAATGGAAAAGGCGTTGCAGGAAATTGAGGCTGCAGGGGTAGAAGGGAATACAAAAACTAGAGTGGGTAATGAGGGGATACCAGGCATGACAATGGGGGATCATGTCCCCCTAACGATAAAAGAAAAGATGTGGAAAGGGGAGTATATGGATTTATTTGCACTAGTGGATAAGGAGTCGGTGAAGAGGTACGCGCAGAAAGAGACTGTAGGAAAATCTGAGATGGCGGTGGCTTTGGCAATCACTGGAAACAAGGTAGAGGAGACAAGTTACAAGGGGAAGAGTATAGAGGTCTGACAGGCACGGTTCTTGATATACAGTGCCATCATGCTGGAGAAAAAAACAGACCTGGCCATCCTGCTGCTCACGTATGCCACCACTATAAAAGATGCTGACAAGGCTAGGATGGGTATAGGTTGGCTAAAGTATGATGAGGCCTTCCAGCAGAGAATGGCAGCCTGTGGGGATCTAAGGTGGGATTCGACCCATTCTGAACTATGGGTAAGGAGCCTAGCAGGTTTTACAGGAACGGTAAAAGGGAATAGACAAGAAGGAAGCGGGCTACAAGAAAAAGCGTGTAGGGGTTTCAACAAGGCATCGTGCTCCTGGAGTAATTGAAAATTCAGGCACATTTGTTCAAAATGTGCAGGTCAGCACCTGGCAACCCGGTGCAGAGCAATGAGGGACAGAAAGAATGGGCAATGGGAAAATGGGCAGCCATTTCGAGGAGAGGGAAGGGATTTTAAGGAAGAGGGGGGTTTGGGAATGGAGGTATGGGGAACCATTGAGAGGGCAGGAGAGGTTGGGGGGGAGGTTTTAGGCTGGCCAGAACGCTGGTCAGGGTAGGGGTGCTAAAAGAATGGATGAAGGGATACCCAGAGGAGAAGGCAGGACTGATGTGAGTGGAAGGCTTCGAAAAGGGATTTAGTTTAGAATGTCAAGGGGGAGAGGGAAGGCACGAGAGCCAAAAACTTGTTGTCCATTAAGTGGAGGGAGGACACAGCTTTCAGAAAAATAAGGAAAGAAATAGTAGCAAGGAGGATGGAGGGGCCATCCCGGACACCCCCATTACCCAACCTGTGGGTTTCTCCATTGAGCCTAGTGCTCAAGAAGCAATAAGGGGAATTTAGGCTAATTCATCACCTGTCTTACCCAGAAGGGACCTCTGTGAATGACCTTATACCAGACGAGTGTAGCACAGTTTCATATGCAACCCTGGATCAAGCAGTGGAGTTGATCAGAGTAGGGGGTCTGGCTAGCAAAGACTGATATAGAGTCAGCTTTCTGGCTACTACCAGTCCGGAAGGAGGATTGGGACCTGTTGGGATTCTGCTTCCAAGGGTCCTGCTACTTTGACAAGGCAATACCCATGGGCTGTTCCACAGCCTGTGCCAAGTTCAGGGCATTCAGCTCCTGGATACAATGGGTGTTTGGGAACAGATATGGGCACAAGGCAATAGTGCACTATTTGGATGATTTCCTCATGGTAGCAGGGTGTGAGGAAGAGGTAAGAACAATGCTTATGGACTTTGAGGAGATGTGCGAGCAGTTAGGGGTGCCTTAGGCGGGAGATAAAACAGAAGGTCTAGCCAGGAAGCTGGAATTCCTAGGGATTGAGACTGATATAGATGAGCAAGTCTTCATATTACCACAACAGAAAGTGGCCAGGCTCGGGGCTTTGCTACTAGAGGTAAAATGTAGGAGTGTTCCCCTGAGGCAGGTTCAGCAGCTGTTGGGGCATTTGAACTTTGCATGCTGGGTGGTCACACCAGTGAGGGTGTTCGCCAAGAGGTTAGGCAGGGCAACAGCGGGCAAAAAGCATCCGCACCATTGGATAGACATAACATGAGGGATTAGACAAGATGTGGAAGTGTGGGGACAATTTTTAAAGGAATGCAATGGGATTACATTCTGGCAGAAAGAGTGGCTAGCAAATAACAATCTGGATCTATATACGGATGCATCCGGGGCTATTGGTTTGAGGGCTTATTTCCAAGGGAGATGGATAGCGGAGGTGTGGCCAGATTCTTGGAAAGAGAAGGGGGTGCTAAAGGACATAACTCTACTAGAGATTTTCCCAATATGGGTGGCGATGTTGACATGGGGAGAACTCCTAAGGAATAGGAAAATAATGTTTTGGTGTGATAACAGAACCATAGTAGAGGTTATCAACAGGCAGGGAGGGCATTTGGAGTCGGTGAACAGGGTTCTGAGACACTTAGTGTTGAGGGGATTACAACTAAACATGTCGTTTAAAGCCAAGCACAGAGGGGGTTAAAAATTACATAGCTGACAGCCTTTCCCATTTACAGCTGGAAAGATTCAGGTCCTTGGTGCCACAAGTGGCTGCAAAGAGAACACCGGTGGCAGAGAAAGTATGGGAAATTGGCTGGAAGGAGCCCAACTGTTATACAGGAGCTCCTGGTCCACCAACACGCTGAAGGCATATGAAGGGATGTGGGGGGCCTTCCAGGAGTTCCGGAAACAGGAAGGGTTCAAGGTAAGTGAGCCAGTTTCACAGGACCAGGTAACAAAGTACATGGTGAAGAAGTGGAAGGCAGGAATGGCTAGCGGCACAATGGGGTGCAGCTGGCAGATAAGATGGGCATGCAGCACAAAAGGTAGGGCCGAGTCGAATAAGTTTAAGGTGGTGCAGCGCATGTTGATGGGGTGGCAATGGCTAAAAGGAGGGAAGGTAGACATAAGAAAACCTATTGCTGGGGACAAACTTGAAGGGCTGGTGAAAACCTTAGTAGAGATTTGTACCACACCCTTCAAAGCCATGTTATTCAGGGCCATTTTCACAGTGATGGCAGGAGGCGCATTCAGGGTCAGCAAGGTAGTAGCGGACAACAAAATGGCTGCAGTAGGGGGATTGTGGGAGGAAGAAATACCTGTACATTGGGAACAAGAGAGGATCACAATTTGGCTGAGATGTTTAAAAACAGACTAGATAGGAAGGGGGACAGAGATTGTATTAGACAAGCCAAGACAAGACATTAGAGTGAGAGAACATGCCCAGTAGCGGCGCTATGGAAGTACAAGGCGAAGAGACAGGGAAAAAGCAGGCAGTTCTCTACACATATAGACAGAAAACTGGTGACATGTTTCCAGATAACAGGGGTGTTGAAGAAGGGGATGGCACACCTAGGGGAGAACGCGCAAAATGATTCTTCTCATTCATTTAGAATAGGAGCCACATCCACACTAGCAGAAAACGGTGGGTCTAAAGAAGAAATCAAGAAAGCAGGCAGGTGGAGGTCAAACTGCTATAAGACATATGTGAGAAAAATAGTCTAATATCCACACTTGCTTTTCACAGGTCGGGGAAGATGCAAACGGGTCTGGGTACTAGGGTACTCTTCCATTTACTGGGCAGAGAGGTGGGTTGCTAATCATCAAGGAGGGAGACAGCTAGGACAGGATCCTGACAGAGTGATGGTCCACTGGAAGGGGGTAAAGGGAATGAGGTGGGCACAGATTATGCCAGCCTTAGAAGATCTGAAACGGAAATGTCCGAAACCAGACCTGTTAATATTGCACTTGGGAGGCAATGATTTGGGGGAACATCCATGGGGTTTGCTGTGCAAGGAGATAAGGGATATGGGGACAATTCAACAGTGGTGGCCACAGGCAAGGATAGCCTGGTCAGAGATGGTGCCCAGGATGGTGTGGCAGCAGGCCAGGGATAAACAAGCATTTGTCAATGCCGAATGTTGATTGCGTTGGTCTGTTGCTCTGGCCCAGTGGCCCTGTCACTGGCTCAGTCTGTTTGTCCCAATGCTGCAGGCTGCTCTTTTGTACTGGGCTGCTGCCTGCATTGGCACCTTGTTCTGCTGAGGAAGAAATCTGCAGCTGTCCCGACAGAGCTACATTGAGGTGGCTCACTACCCCTCTCTCACTCACTCATTCTGTTTCTCCTGGCACTGCAGGCTTCCCTTTTGTACTGGGCTCCTGCCTGTGTTGGTGGCTTTTTCTACCCACAAAGAAATCCACTGCTCTTCCCGACAGAGCTCCGTTGAGGTCACTCACTCCCCCTGTCTCACTCAGTCAGTCTGGTTCTCCTGGCGCTGCAAGCTGCCCTTTTGTACTGGGCTCCTGCCTCTGTTGGCACCTTTTTCTGCCCACAGAGAACTCTGCAGCAGTCCTGACAAAGCTGTGTTGAGCTCGCTCACTCCCCTTCTCTCATTCATTCATTCAGTTCTGCCGGCACTGCAGACTGCCCTTTTCTACTGGGCTCCTGCCTGTGTTGCTGCCTTCTTATGCCCATAAAGAAATTTGCAGCAGTTACAATACCGCTCTGTTGAGCTCACTCACTCATTCTGGTTTTCCTGCCACTGCAGGCTGCCCTTTTGTACTGGGCCCTGCATGCATTGCTGCCTTTTTCTGCCCACAAACAAATCTGCAGCAGTCCCAACAGAGCCCCGTTGAGCTCACTGACTCCCCCTCGCTCACTCACTCAGTCTGTGTCTCCTGGCGCTGCAGGCTGCCCTTTTGTACTGGGCTCCTGCCTGCATTGGAGCTTTTTCTGGCCAGAAATAAATCTGAAGCAGTCCCGACACAGCTCCACTGAGCTCGCTCACTCCCCCTCTGTCACTCTCACATTCCATTTCTGCCGGCGCTGCAAGCTGACCTTTTGTACTGGACTCCTGCCTGCGTTGCCGCATTTTCTGCTCACAAAGAAATCTGCAGCAGTCACACTAGAGCTCCGCTGAGCTTGCTCAGTACCACTCTGTCACTCGCTCATTCTGTTTCTCTTGGTGCTGCAGACTGCGCTTTTGTATGGGGCTCCTGGCAGCGTTGGCACCTTTGTCTGTCCACAAAGAAATCTGCAGCTGTCCCGACAGAGCTCCACTGAGGTTGCTCAGTCTCCCTCTCTCATCGCTCATTCTGTTTGTCCAGGTGCTGCAAGCTGCCCTTTTGTACGGGGCTCCTGCCTGCATTGGCACCCTTTTCTGCCTACAAGGAAATCCCAGCAGTCCTGATAGAGCTCTGTTGAGCTCACTAAGTCCCCTTGTCTCACTCGCTCGTGCTGTTTTTCCCACCGCTGCAGGCGGGCCTTTTGTACTGGGCCCCTGCCTGTATTGATGCCTTTTTCTGCCCACAAAGAAATCTGCAGCAGTCCTGACAGTGATTCAGTGAGTTTGCTCACTCCCCCTCCCTCACTCACTCTCTCATTCTGTTTCTCCCAGTGCTGCAGGCTGCCCTTTTGTAGTGGGCTCTTGTGTTGGGGCCTTTGTCTGCCCACAAACAAATCCGTAGCAGTCCCGACAGAGCTCAGTTGAGCTCGGTCACTCTCCCCCCTCATTTGGTTGATCTTAATCTGTCCCAAACACTGATTTACCAGAGTGACCGTGCTATTGTCCGGCAGAAGTGAAAAAACATATTTTAGCCAGGATGTGAAAAATGACAGCTGTAGTGTTCATAAGGAGTTGTGAAAAAATGCCACTGTTGAAAATGTGGCGTGACAGTATTACAAATTTGCGAAGTTACAAGGGTGCGTGGAAACAGTTCAATGCACACTTGTAACACAGTCATGTTATGGAGTTTCGTCACCAAATTTTCAACATAGGAATTTTAGGACCTCTGCTCATGAACAGTGCCACTGTCATTTTCTTAATCTGTCTCAAACACTGACTTCCCACAGTGACCATGTTATTCTGCGCCGGAACTGTGAAAACGCATTTTGGTCAGGATGTGAAAAATGACAGCTGTACTGCTTATAAGGAGGTGTGAAAAAATGGCACTGTTGAAAATCTGGTGTGACAATATTACAAATCTGCAAAGCCACAAGGGTGCGTGGAAAGTGCGCAACGCACACTTGTAACACAGTCAATTGATGGGCTATCAACACCAAATTTTCAACATAGACATTTTAGGTCCTCTGCTCATGAACAGTATCATTGTCATTTTCTTAATCTGTCCCAGACAGTGATTTCCCAGAGCAACCGTTCTATTCTGTGTCGGAAGTGTGAAAACACATTTCAGCCAGGATGGGAAAAATGACAGCTACACTGTTCATAAGTAGGTCTGGGAAAATGGCAATGTTGAAAATCTGGAGTGAAAATATTATAAATTCACGGAATTACGAGGGTGCGTGCCACCTGCGCAATGTACGCTCGTAACACAGTCATTTTATGGAGTATCATTACCAAATTTTCAATATAAGCATTTTAGGACCTCTACTCATGAATAGTGTCACTGTCATTTTCTTAATCTGTCCTGAACATTGATTTTCCACAGCGACTGAGCTATTCTGCGCTGGAACTGCGAAAACATATTTCAGCCAGGATGTGAACAATGACAGCTGTACTGCTCCCAAGGAGGTGTGAAAATGCCAATGTTGAAAATCTGGCATGAAAATATTTAAGATTTCTTAAGAGTTAGCGGGCATGCGTGGCAACTTCATAGCGCACGCTCGTAAAACAGTCATTTTTTATTTTTTCCCAACAAATTTGCAACATAGGCTTTTTGAGAGCCCACCTCGTGAACACTGGCACTGTCATTTCATTAATCGGCCCTGAAGGGTGATTCCGCACAGTGACTGCGAAACCACCTTTCGGGGCGATTAATGCCATGACAGTTCAAGAATTCATGAGGAGGGGTCCCAAAAACCCCATGTTGAAAATTTGGTGAAAAAAGTCCCAAAACGCCCGAGATATGCACTAAAGTTGAAAAAACCCTATTTATTACATTATACAGCTTACCGGCATTTCCTCAGTTTGCAGTCGGCTTTGAAGAGTGCAGACGTGTTTCTGGTCCACCGAAGATCATCGCACCGGACTCCGGAGGTAAGTATGGGGTGAGGGGGGTGTGGGGAGGCAGGGTGCGCAGTATGTGGGTGCGGGTTGTGGGAGGGGGGCTTGGGAGAGCTCCGAGGGACCGTTTTTTTCTTTACAGGGTGAAAAAAAAAATAAGACATCAGGGGACCGTTTTTCTCTTTAACAGGTGCTTTGGCACGCTTGGGTGGGCTCTCAACGTGCCACCTGTGTGGGGTGGGTGGGTGCGTTAGCCAACGGGGGATTGGGCACCCCATCGGCAAACAAGGAAAGGGAGAGGGGAGCTGCAGGGAGTGGAGGGGATTGGGCACCCCTGGCTATAGAAACAGAAGGGGGGTATCATTATGCCGATGGGGACTGGGCACCCTATTGGCAGGAACAACAGGGGGCATCATTATGCCAACAGGGATTGGCACCCGTCGGCAGGAACAATCGTGGGGTATCATTATGCCGACGAGATTGGGCACCCGTTGGCAGGAACAACGGGGGTTACAGAATGCCAACAGGGAGTGACTCCCCGTTGGCAAATAACACAGTGAGAGGGTGTTATAGTTTGGAACATGGCGGCAACACGCCGCCATGTTCACAAACAATATCAGGGTTTCACATCCCGGCCTGCAATGACGGTTGTGGCACGCTGGCTGAACTAGTGTCAGAAGCAGTGTGCCATGGCATTGGGGGATGGAGGACAACCTTGCAGGCTGTGGGAGCATTGGGCACAACAGCGTCATGCCTCCACAACCTGCTTGTGGAGAAAGCTGACGCAACATGTTTCTTGCTCATGCACGCAATCAACATAAAAAGGGGTGGAAGGGGCCAGGAAGAGAATTAACAGGAAGGTGGCAGCTTGGCTAAAGGGGAGGGGGGAGTGTACATAGAACATAAAGGAATATCCTGTCCCAACCCAGGAATGTACAGACAGGATGGGGTGCACCTTTCAATGGTAGGGATGGCAACATACGTATTGTAATTGGAGGACAGCATAGAGAAGTAGGAAGAAGAGGGTAAGGGGGGAGGAAGCCCATCATTCCATCACATAAGCTGGAGATGGGCTAATGGAGGACATTTTCAGAAAATTAAAAATTAAAATGGGGGGAAGAGGGGGCTAAGTAGAAACCATGGGCTGGGCTCAGACATCCGGGCATGGAGGCAAGCAAAAAGGACGTGGTAGGAAGGGTTTAATATGAGTCACAGTTGCCATCAGCAGCCGGAAAAGGGAGGGCAGCAAGGGGAACAGGAGAAGGGGTATTGGGCTTCCAAACATCCAGACCACGAGAAGATTATGGACAACAAAAAGATGAGGACCACAAGAGGAAGAGGACCAAGGGGTATCGGGCTTTAAAGTGTCTGGACCCTGAGAAGACAATGGAAAAAGGGACAGTTTGAAACATGTGATTTGAAAATGTAAATCTTTGAAAGATGGAATGTGAAATGGATAGTTTGGAAATGAAGGACTGTTGAAAATGTAAGAAAAGTAAAATGCAATCATTGTAAGACATGTCTAATAAATCAAATTGCCAGTCGAGCACTCACAAAAAGTTGTGCCTCTTTTTTCTGGGGGATCTCCATCTGACAAATGCGGTTGCCCCTAAGGGACAACCTAAATTGTCAGGGGGATCCCAAAAGAAAAGGGGGCATGGGGGGTTAGGGAGGGGAAGGCTAGGCAAGAGAAAGGCAGATCAGATCAGCGGGTGGGGAGGGTAGGAGGAAAGAAAGGGGGGGAGGGAAGGGAGGGCTCGGGTAAGGAGGGGAGGGGGTGTGATGTCATACCTTGATATGACCAATATGACTAAGCAGGTAGGCCAAGTGAGGATTGGCCAGAAGGAAAAGGAGAGGGGGTCTTGAGGGTATTTAGGAGCCAGCAGAGGAAGGGGTCTCCCTCTTTTGCTGGGTTTTCAAGATTAACACTACCCACCCTGACATTGGGAGAAGGGGGGACAGGAGGATTGGGGTGTAAGAGGAGGAGAACAATGGGTTACCGACTATAGGGTGTTAGAAAATGGGCTTTTTATTTGGAGGCATCTGATTGGCTAGTGCCCCGTCAAGAGGGGTACATTAACTTTCAATAGATGCCCACCAAATAAAAAGTTCCAGCCCTAACCTGCCTCATGCTTAGCCCAGTATCCTTGTGCCCAGCCTGCTTTGTGATTGGTGCAGCACTGGGCACACAATTTGAAAGTACCGCCATTTTTTTAATCACTTTACAGAGAGAGTCAGTGAGAGACCCCCTCCCCACATACAGACTTGCTTCTTATGAGAGACCACCACCTAGTAACTGCCCAAAACGAAAATACCTGTTTTCCCTGTCTCAAACAATAATTTTATTTCTTTTTTCAACTGTACGCTTTTGTGTGCTGCTCGAACATTTCCCGTAGTGCGACTCGCAAAGCCAATTAAGTTCTTGATCCTTCACCCTACGCCTACTCCCACTCACTGTCATTATTTTATTAAAAAAAAAAAAATAATCCGAGCTGCAAAATCCTGCCTCCTTTATACTTAACAATTTCAGCCCATTTAAAAAAAAATCAGCAGTTCTTTTTACCATTACGCTTGCCTGCTCAGCACGAGCTACTCTGTTAATGACCCACATAGTTCCTCCTGTTATGGACTTGCAGTTTACTACTAGACACTCGCGGGCCTCCACGCATAGTCAACTGGCACCTCGTTTTCCCTTCCAGTGGATTGCGATCAAATAAGTATGCCGCAAAGAAAAAAAAAAGGCACAAACAGCACCACTGCTTGCCCGCTCTCGCCTGCTCTCGCAAGTGATGTTAGTTGGCAGCGGGTCTCCATCTCTGGGACTAATTTGATAAAAGTCCCACTCCTGTCACTGCTCCGACCGCACTGACATGCCAGCCATACCGACTGTTTCTCCATGCTAAAAACAAAAAACTGCATGATTAAAAAAAAAACAACTAACCTCATCTATGCCATTCACAGAGCGATTCTTCCTTTCCCAATGCTAATACAGTGCCTCTACTGGCAACTGTGTCAGGAACAGGCAAATGTGACAGGCAGGGACTATTTGAATATAAAACTTTTTTTTTTTTAATTTTTAAGATGTTTTTCTTTATTCTTTACCTATTTTTTGACCACTGAAAAAATATGATTTTAATGCCCATTTTCTAAGCGCAATAAAACCCTCCAGGGTGGGCTGTATGGGCAATACTGGACCTTCCAAGGGCTAGAAGACCCTCCGCCTGTGGCGTCGGGCCTCATTACGCCCTTGGGTGGTCCGGTATTGCCCAATACCGCCCACCCTGTTGGATATTATTGCTCGCATGGAGACGGGGAGTGAGTCCTGCAAAGAAAATGTGGTCTATGGGTTGGCAAAGGAAGCCAACAGGGAGAGAGGCAAGGCAGGAAGTAGGCAACAATTGGGTCGCCAGAAGGGGTGACAAGGGAAGGGGAGAGAGCCCCAATGGAAGCGGGTTGGCAAAAAGGGGCCAACAGGCTTAGATACCTGGGCAAGCAGGGCTTTCGGGGGGCAGGAGTGCCTAAAAGGAGGCAATGGATGGTCGTGGGTTGTCAGGAGAGGGCAACAAAAAAGAAGGAAAGAAAAAGGGACAAAACATAGAGAACAACTGACTGAAGGGGCAGAAAGAAAAGAAAGCTGCTAGAGGAGGGCGGTGGAAAAGGAGGAAAAGGATGAGAGCCTGAAGTGGGGACAATCAGGAAATTTTCAGAAAATGAAAAATTAAAATGGGGGGAAGGGGGGGCAAGTAAAAACCATGGGCCAGGCTCAGACACCCGGACATGGAGGCAAGCACAAAGGACGTGGTAGGAAGGGTTTAATATGAGTCACAGTTGCCATCAGCAGCCAGAAAAGGGAGGGCAGCAAGGGGAATAGGAGAAGGGGTACTGGGCTTCCAAATGTCCAGACCACAAGAAGATTATGGACAACAAAAAGATGAGGACCACAAGAGGAAGAGGACCAAGGGGTATTGGGCTTTAAAGCGTCTGGACCCCGGAAAGACAACGGAAAAAGGGACAGTTTGAAACATGTCATTTGAAATATGTAAATCTTTGAAAGATGGAATGTGAAATTGATAGTTTTGGAAATGAAGGACTGTTGAAAATGTAAGAAAAGTAAAATGCAATCATTGTAAGACATGTTTAATAAATCAAAATTGCCAGTCGAGCACCCACAAAAAGTTGTTGTGCCTCTTTTTTCTGGGGGATCTCCATCTGACAATGAATTGTTTTCCATGTTTACACATAACATTGTGATGATTTTGGCCCTCAGTATTCAACATAGCCCTCTAGTTATCCAACCTCATGAACATGACAGGTGTCATTTTTCAAATCTCCTCCTAGACATGTTTTCACATTTGCTCTACAAAGTCATCTTTCAAATGGGATTTAAAAAATTCTACCTGATGCAATCATAAGATGGGGTCATAAAAAGACAGTGTTTAAAATTTGGTCTCAAACTGCCAAACAAACAACAAAGTTATAAGGAAATGTTGATTTTTTTTCAGTACTCAACTTTGTGATTTTTGCTCTAAACATGCATATACTGTAGCCTTTTTGTTACTCCACCTGATGAACATGACCGGTGTCATTTTTCAAATCCCCTTTGGAACATGTTTTTATAATTCAAATTTGAAACAACCTTTCAGACAAGATTTTAAAAAATCCACCTGCTTTATCATAACATGGGGTCATGAAAAAACTATGGTGAAAATTTGGGGTCAAAATGTGCAAAAACAACTTCTGAAAAATGTTGAATTGTTTCATTTTCTCATACATTTATTTTTGCAGATTTTGATCCATAGTGTTCAACATATCCATTGTGTGACATTGCCTGGTGCCATGCCACTTTCTGTCCCTGGTACCCCCTGGCGGTTCCATCCCATCAGCTCTGAGGATATGCAAATGACATACCCATTACTAGGTACAGTATATAGTTGTTGATTCTTACAGTCTGTATACTGTAACAGTTTTGAGGTCTGCTGAGTTACTGTACATATGCTGAAGTTGATATTCAGACATAGCACTTGCTCCCCTGTTGATGTGTTGGACTTGCTCTGATTGTTATTTGGATTATACTGTACTGTTACTGTACTCTGTAGCACAGTAGTACGAGGTGATAAACAATAATGAATAAATTAAAAAAAAAGCTTCCCGCCGGGTACAGAATCGCTCCTTCCCATGCCCAGCTCTCTCTTCCCGACTCCCCCATGCCACCTCCCATACCCCTTCTGCTCCAAGCAGCAAAGTGTCAGAATCCCTCCCCCTTCTCCACAGTGTGTGGCACTGGCACACCTCCTGGCTGGTGTAAGTGGAGCCCCTTGCTGCTTCCACAGCAGGACTTGCAAATTCTCAAAAAAGGGATGTTGCAGCCCCACTGTGGCACAAGACCCTTTGCGACCTGACTCATCCTGCTTAATGGTGCAAGGCTGTTACCGTGCCACTTTGACATAACAGATCCCCTTTTCAACACAGACTACATTCAGAAATTGGGATTGCTGCATCTTTGATGCAAAGTGCCACTTGCATAATTTATGTTTGACGTAGGCACCTTGCATCATTCCCTGGGCTTTCAAAATCAAGCCTGAGATGTTAACTCATTTACATTTCTGATTAATTCTCTAGGGGTTCCTTATACTTCTGCTGCTTTTAATTTAAGAGGCTCAATTAGCAGATCCTCGTAGGCTATCTCCTTTTTTTTTTTCTTCTCTGTTAAGCTGTTTTTCTAGGCACAGGCGGGCTGGCTATCAGACCAATTCCTGCCTCCCCCGACCTGCATCTACCTTCCCCAGCACCAACTATTCCAAAGTTCCCTTATCAATTGCCCATTGTGTTGGGGTCAAGGGAAGAGGGCTAAACACCTCCCACCCCCCCGATGAACACATACAGAATTGGGGCGGACATCCCCGGGGGTGATGGGCTTCAGAAAGCCCATGTTGCTTCTTCTTCTGCTTTTCTGTCCCTGGGTGCCCACTGCATGATGAAAATGTCAGGACATGCCATGTAGAGGCACACACGTTCTGCGTCAAACCTGTGGCTCCCTCCCTTTTGCTTCGCCAACACTTGCACCACCACAAGCCTCCACTTGGTGTGGATCAACTGTGGAGCAGTGGCCCTCCCCTCTTCAGATAGAAAAGCAGTCCTCTGGATGCTCAATCCTCTCACCCCCTGGCCAGAGCTTGCTCCAGGACCCAGGTTGCTGGCATGGGAAACGTTAATGCTACCGCCAAGCCACGGGTCCAGAAGCAATATTCCTTTTAGCTGTTATTTATCCCAGTGCTGTTAAAATGTCTCTTGCTCATTTAGTGGTGTTTCTTTTCATTACACAGGTCCTTCCCCTCACTGTAAACCCTTAATAAATGTGACACAATGGCAACATCAAGGCACCACAATAGCAACACAGTGGTGAGCTACAAAATGTGCAATGTTACTACCTATTGGTACCATGGTTGTACTATGGTAGTTTAAATTTTGATTATTTTTGTTGATACGGTTGGACAGTGGTACAATGGTATCACAATGAAATTGAAACAAACCACTGTGATACCATGAAAACCTTAATGGTAGTACAGTGGTAATCACAGTGGTATTGCAATGGCAAATGGGTGGTATTACAGTGGTATTCCGAAGAACTTTTTGTAAGGGTGGGAGTCCTGATTCTGATAAGGACCTGTGGAGTAGGGTCAAAAACACTCAGCAGTACCCAGGAGAGCCCTTATCCGTGTATGTGCCTCGACTCAAAGTGGTGCTACAGGAATGCCTAAAGAAAGGTGGCATGACTCTAGCTAAGTTAGATCGGAATAGGTTGGACCAACTTCTCAAGTCAGCCCCATTCTCTGAATCATTGCTGCTCCAACTACGCCTTGCTGTTCAATTGGATGCACCTTTACCTACGACCGATTGATGAAGAAAATTTGGAGGATTGAGAGGAGGCAACCACATGGGGGGGCCCTTCCTGTATCTGCTGCCCAGATGACCGAGGATGCACATGTGAGTGATGCTCAGGGGCGAAATACAGTGCCAGTTGAACATTGGGAGGCTAGCAAGGATGCTCCGCCCTGGGGCGAGATACTGCAAGAGGTCCGAGAAATGAGGGCTACTGTTTCCCTACAAGCCCATTTCAGAGATATAATGGGCCCAAACCCCTCTCAGAGTGTCTGCTATGGGGGTGGGGGTGCACTCCCAGGCATTCACTGTTGACAGCAGCTCAAAGATTGATGAATTGAGTATGGAAGTGAAGGAATTATTGAGGCTTTTCCCCATGCTCACCACACACCAGACAGAGGGTGAATCACAATTTTCTGTTAGTGGTACCTCCGCCTCAGCCTCCAATGTGATGCCTTGGCCATGCCAGACTCTAGAAAGCATACTCTGTCATAATTGTCGGTCCCCAAAAGACTTGGATAAGGTTGTATACAGACTTCAAGGGGAGCTCCGGAAAGCGAAACTATGGCCGAGGGGTGCTGGAAACGACCGCAGTGAAGGCTCAGGAAATCCCAACTCCAACTTCCTTGTGGCTAAGTCATCTGTACCAGCCCCTGCTACTGTCCCTTCAGACTGGTCCAAGATAGTGGGTCCTTCAGTGGAGACTAATGTGGCTGTGAATGGTATTCGTACTCGGGCTGTGCTTGACAGTGTCACAAGTGACCACTGTGTTTCAGGGCTGGTATGACAAACACTTATCTGATGTGCTCTTACAATCCCTGGAAGGCCTACATGTGTGGCAGCTGAGTGACAAGTCATCCATATCTAGGACATGTCCACCTCTGATTGTCTTTTTCTGCAACTGTCACGTAGAGGAGCAAGTAAACCCTTAGCAAATGTGACACAATGGCAACATCATGGCACCGCAATGGCAACACAGTGGTGAGCTACAAAATGTGCAATGGTACTACGCAGTGGTACCATGGTTGTACTATGGTAGTTTAAATTTTGATTATTTTTGTTGATATGGTAGGACAGTGGTACAATGGTACCACAATGGAATTGAAACAAACCACTGTGATACCATGAAAACCTTAATGGTAGTACAGTGGTAATCACAGTGGTATTGCAATGGCAAATGAGTGGTATTACAGTGGTATTCTGAAGAACTTTTTGTAAGGGAAGACACTGGCCCTAGTGTGTCCCCCCACTGGACTGTATGATGGGGTTCCCCTGTTAATTGGAACAAACGTCCACATGTTTGGGAGACTAGCACAACTCTGCCATGAGAAACAAGGGCAGCTGACTGGATGGGCCCTAAGAATTCCAGCCTTAGTAAAAAGGGCTAATGACTGGCAACAGAGACCCGATGAAGTGGACCTAGATGAGCCAGTGGGGATAGTGTGGAAAAAGGAAACTGACTCCTTGGTATTGGCCCCCAATGCCCAGTGCACAATCCATGGAGAAGTCCACCAAAAGAGAAACATAAAGAACAAAATATTAAAATTTGATGCACCAGGAGATGGAAAGTTGTCAGAGGGATTATTGGTCAAACCCAGCATCTTGCCTGCTCGTGCCCATGCCTATGCACGTCGAGTGATGGTTCATATTCAGAATGTGTCAGATCGGGAGATTCGGGTGAACAGAGGGTGCACCCTAGCTACTGTATACTGCGCTGACACTGCTGTATTGCCCAGCAACAAGTGCTCTGGTGAGAAGGAGAGAGTGACCCCGGACCTATTTAACTTTGATGACTCCCCATTGCCAGCTGAATAGAAGGCTAGAATTAGCAAGAAACTCGCTCAGAGGGACCAAGTGTTTTCATTAAAAGAATGGGATGTGGGGTGTGTCCAGGGTGCAGAACATCACATACACCTGCGTGATGACTGGCCATTTCGAGAGAGATCCCGATGTCTCACCACAGCAGACATAGATGATGTGAGGAGACACCTGCAGGAAATGCTCGCTGCTGGTGTGATACAGGAAACAAGGAGCCCATATGCCTCTCCCATTATGGTTGTGCATAAGAAGAATGGGTCAGTAAGGATGTGTGTTGACTATTGAACCCTGAACCGGTGGACCATCCCTGATCAATACACAATGCCCCGTATCCAAGATGCCCTGGATTGTTTGAATGGGAGCAAATGGTTTTCGGTATTGGATCTTCACAGCGGATACTACCAGATCCAGATGGCCCTGGAGGACCATGAGAAAACAGCCTTCATCTGTCCTTTGGGGTTCTATGAATTCCTGAGAATGCCACAGGGGATTTCAGGCCCCCCCGGCCACCTTTCAGCGACTGATGGAACGTGCGGTGGAAGATATGAACTTGCTGGAATGTCTAGTGTACCTAGATGATGACATTGTGTTTGGGCGCTCATTAGAGGAGCATGAGACATGACTGTTTAAAGTCCTAGACTGATTGGAAGACTTCCGCCTCAAGCTGTCCAGTGACAAGTGGCAGTTTTTCAAACTTCCATGAAGTATGTAGGGCACATAGTATCTGCAGAAGGGATAGAGACTGATCCCAGTAAGGTTGAATCACTGACTACTTGACCCCAGCCCCATAATTTGAAAGAACTACAACATTTCCTGGGGTTCTGTGGCTACTACTGCAGGTTCATAAGACTATTCAAAGGTGATTCGCCCGATCTTGAATCTTATCCAGGGTTACCCTCCTACCAACCATAAATATAAAAAAGGATTCGTCAAAGAACCAGAGAAAGTGTACAGTACTTCTGCACAGGTGAACTTTTTGGGCCCCACTGGACACCCGAATGTGAAGCAGTCTTTCACGAAGTCATATACCAGCTCGCCCATGCCCCCATCCTCGCCTATGCTGACCCCACCAAGCCCTAAGTGCTGCATATGGATGCCAGTCTGCAGGGTCTAGGAGCTGTGCTGTAGCAAGCCCATGAGGATGGTTTGAGACCAGTGGCCTTTGCCAGTAGGAGCTTGACTCTGTCTATGCAAAACTACCCTGTGCACAAGCTAGAGTTCCTTGCGCTAAGGGGCCATCGTCGACCAGTTTCATAAATACCTCTATGGGGCAAAGATATTGGTGAAGACTGACAATAACCCATTAACCTATGTACAGACTTCAGCTAAGTTAGACACCACTGGGCACTGGTGGTTTTCTGCCTTATCAACTTATGATTATGCTGTTGAATACAGGCCAGGACTGAACCATATTGATGCTGACGCCTTGTCACGAAGGCCAGTTTCCAAGAGTGATTGGGTCAGGGTGTCTGAACCTGACATCCGAGCCTTGTGTCAAAAATTTGACCGAGATGAACAAATATCTGTGGACACAGTGGACTGTTTAGTAGATTGCTTGGGCCCTCCTGATACTTGCATATCGGCTGCCTATTGCCACTTTTCTGCTTTAGATATTAGTGCACTATCTCAATTTGACAATGACAGCATTCAGTGTGCTCATTCCCAAGATCCTATGATTCAGCCTGCATTTCATGCCCTGCGTGCGGGGAAAGATGTGTCCAAGTTGCGTTCCCCTGACTTGCGAACTGCTCTATTGTTTAAAGAAGGCCCCAGGTTGAAGCTACTCAATCAGTTGTTGTACAGAGAGACCATGGATCATGGCGGTCAAGTAAACAGGCAGCAATTGCTCCTGTCTATGGCCTTTAAAGATTTGGTACTGAGGTCCCTCCACAATCACATGGGACACCTTGGTATTGACAAAACTCTCAACTTGGTACGATCTCGATTCTACTGGCCCAAGATGGGGACCGATGTTGAGTACCATGTAAAGACCTGCAGTCGTTGCCTCCAAAGGAAAGCCCTGCCTCAGAGAGCTGCCCACCTTGTCAATATTACTACCAGCACCCCCATGGAACTGGTCTGCGTAGATCTTTTGTGTTTAGAACCTGATCAGCGGAATATTGGCAATGTGTTAGTGGTTACAGATCATTTCACACGGTATGCGCAAGCTTTTCCAACTAAAGATCAAAAGGCCTCTACTGTGGCCAAGGTGCTAGTGGAAAATTTCCTCATCCACTATGGTGCCCCTCAGTGGATCCACTCTGACCAAGGCAGAGATTTTGAAAGTCGGCTAATCAAAGAAATGCTCTGTCTATGGAGAAGGGGTGAAAGTCAAGAACCACCCCTTATCAACCACAGGGGGACCCTCAACCAGAATGTTTTAACCACACCCTTCTACACATGCTGGTCACCCTCCATCCCAAAGACAAGCCTAAGTAGAGCCAGCAGATTAGCATCTTGGTCCATGCATACAATTGCACAAAAAATGACGCTACTGGGTTCTGTCCCTACCATCTCATGTTCAGGAGGGAGGCACGACTGCCCATTGATGTCTGCTTTAGGGTCTTTCCAGATGGGGTCTGAGCCCAAAATTACCTACAGTATGTACAGAAACTGAAAGCTCAATTGAACCATGTCTATCAACTGGCCCAGACAATGGCCACCAAAAGAAATCTCGCCAACAAAGAGAGGTATGATAAAAAAGTTAAGGCTCAAGAGCTTCAGCCTGGAGACCGTGTGTTACGCAATTTGGGACTGCATGGCAAACACAATTGCTGGTAGGTGGCACCATCTTCCCCATGTAGCAGTTGGAAATTTGAATGATATACCAGTGTACAAGGTGCGCCCAGAGAATAACTCCAAAGCTGTCAAGACCATGCACCATAACCACTTGCTACCTATCAGCCAAGTCATAACTGAGGCTGAACCATCAGAGCTTGATTCCCTTGGGTTGGTGACTTGTGCTGCTGAAAAAAAGAGACAGAGTCAACCTAGCCCAGTAGTTACAGATTTAAGGTCTCCCCTGCAGCAGGCCCAGAATGATAGTGACTGTCAGTCCACCTCTGACGAAAGTGAGTGTGACAATACCTATTAGCCCTCCTATGAATTGAGTTGGCTGTTTCAAGGTAACCCTGTGACTAATTGTGGGGATGAAGCTGGGCCTTCTGGACTGCCTAACCCCCCAGCTTCATCCTTGGAGCCAACGCTCCCTGAAAGTGAAGTGCAAAGTGTTACGTCTGAGGTTGTGGACTCTCTGGGCCCAATTCACAAAGATGACCTTAGAGCGGCACAAGGTGGTCTGGATGCACCATGCGCCAAAGCCCCCCTGTGTCATTGGCAATGTACCCTATTCTGTAAAGAATGTGCCAGATGCAGCACACATGGTGTAAGAACACACAGTGCATCAAATAAATAGCATAGGTGAAACACAAGATGCAGGCAGTGTCTAAACACAAGCGGCAGAGGAATGGCTGAACCACGGAGGACGCAGCAAGAAGAGAGGGGGCAGCCAACCCCAGGGACATGGAGGAAGAAGAGTAGGCACTCCAGGAAAAAGAACTTCACAGACCAGGAGACAAACATCCTCCTGGATGCAATAGAGGCCAGGTAGGTGTGACATGTGGCAGGAGTACAAGAGCATGATGGGCAATGGTGCAAGGACCTGACCTGTGTGTGACACTCAACAGGCAGACCTGCTACTGTCCTGGGGAGGGAACCAGAAGGTACGGACACAGCAGCAGGAGAAATGGGATGATGTAGCCAGACTAGTGAATGCAGTGGCACCCAGCAAGTGCAGTGTGAGGGAGCTGCAGAAGTGGCATTGTGACATCAAGCACCATGCCAAGGAGAAGGCAGCCCACAACAGGCACTGCACAATGGCAATGGGAGGAGGACCCACACAACCACGGCCCCTCAGCAGACATGAGGAATGTGAAGTGGCACAGATAAGCATGCGCAGCATACAGGGTGACACAGAGCTAGACCTGTTTTTCGGTGATACACCATCCAAGGTTGGATCGTAGGGGCGGGCGTGTGGCCATTATGTTTAAGACTGAGCTGGACCTTGTGGATGTGCCATTGGGAAGTACCAGATCCTTCAAATATATCCTGGGTGAGGGTGTAGGCTGCGGGATTCTCCTCATCTACCATCCACCAGGAGATGGCGGAGAATTCCTGCAGGAGATAGCAGCCTTCATTGTCGAGGTGGTATTGAGGTCCCCCAGATGGATTATTCTGGGTGACTTCAATGCCTGGGTTGATGATGAACTCTCGCATTTTGGTCAATCTCCTCCAGCTGATGGCATCGTTGGGCCTATCACAGGTAGTTACCTCCGCAACCCATGTAGGGGGTCAGTCGTTGGATCTGATCTTTCTTCTGGGTATGGAGATTGCTGATCTGGGGGTGGAACTGGTCGGTTGCTCTGACCATCACATCATAAGGTTCAGTTTCAGGGACCCCCCAATAGGTCTGCCCCTATGGAGTTGGTTCAGTACCGCCCTTTAAGGGGAGTTAACCCCAGTGACCTATCAGCGGTATTGTATCTCTAGGGCTTCTCGAGTGAATGCATGAGTCCAGATGATCTTGTTGTAGTCTATAATAAGGCTGTTGGAGATGCTCTGGACAAAATTGCTCCTGTTTGTGTTTGGCCTCTCACCCTTCACCCAAGGAGTCTATGGTTTGATGGCTCCTTGAAGGAGATGAGGCGAGTTGGTCGAAGGATGGCGAGGGTTTTGCGGAAGTCTGGCCGTGATGATGACAGGCTTAGGTTGATTGCACATTATGATAGCTATCAATCAGAAATCACCCGTAAGAAGGCAGAATTCCTGTCCAAGGAGATTTCTGCTGCACAGAATTGACCGACTCAGCTTTTCCAGACTGTTGACAAATTGTGCAATCCAATCTGTCTCCAGCCCAGAGAAGCTTTTTCTCAGCTAAGATGCGAGGAGTTCACTCGATTCTTTGCAGATAAGGTTGCCAGCATCAGGTCCGGCTTTGGTTCATCCCCTCCTATGAGTGATTGTAGTGGTCGACGGGAAGTGACTGCCACTCTGTCTCTCTGGTCAGATTTCCACCGGCTGGAGATCAATGACATTGTGAAGATCATCCAAATATTGCGTCCAACCAGTTGTAGTTTGGATCCGGGCCCTACACACCTTTTAGTGGGTTCTGTAGATGTTATCTGCCCGATCCTTGCTGACATTGTCTGGAAATCCTTGGAAAGGGGAGTCTTTCCTGACTCCCTTAAGGAGGCAGTTGTTCGACCACTCCTTAAGAAATCCTCCTTGGACCCAGACTGCTAAGCTAACTACCGACCTATCTCTAACTTACCTTTTGTTGGCAAAGTTATTGAAAAGGTGGTTGCATTGGAGTTGGATGATCATCTTACAACTCACAATGTCTGATACACTCCAATCCGGTTTTAAGAAGAAGCACAGCACGGAGACGGCTCTTGTCCGGGTATTGAGTGACCTCCTAATGGCTAGAGATCAAAAGGCATGTACAATTCTGGTCCTTCTCGATCTCTCTGCTGCATTTGACGCTGTAGACCATGGTGTGCTATTGGAGTGCCTGCAGTTTTTGTGTGGACTGTCTGGTACAGTCCTACAATGGTTTCATTCTTACCTCACAGGCAGGTTTCAGAGAGTGGCCACTGGAATTTATTCCTCTGGCGCTCATCTCCTGCCTTGTGGGGTACTGCAGGGCTCTATATTAGCCCCCATGTTCTTTGCAGTGTATATGCTGCCATTGGGAGATATCATCAGGTGATACAGTCTGAGTTTTCACTGCTATGCAGATGATACTCAGCTGTATTTGTCTTTTCTGCCCAGACAGAATGATGCAGTCTCCATGCTGAACAGTTGCCTTGCCGAGATCAGATCTTGGATGAGTTCTAGCTGGTTCAGACTGAATCCTGACAAGACTGAAGTGTTGGTTGTGGACCCAGGTCATCCGAGGGTGGGTTTGGGGGTTGGACAACCATCAGGTTTATCACTGGTGGTGTGCCACTCACTACCTCAGACCAGGTGCGTAACCTAGGTGTTATTATTGACAATGACTTGACATTAAAATCTCAGGTGTCAGCTGTCGTCAAATCCACTTTTTGTCATCTGAGGAATATTGCCCAGGTGAAACATCTGGTTCCCTCGGATGATCTTCCAACATTGGTTCACACCTTTGTTACGACCCGTCTTGACTACTGCAATTCTCTCTACCTAGGGCTTCCAGGGGTCCATATCTGCCGTTTGCAGCTGATGCAGAACACGGCAGCCAGGCTTTTGACTGGGACATCTAGGTCCAGTCATATTACGCCTGTGCTCCACGGGCTGCACTGGCTGCCTATTCAGTGGCGGATCACCTTTAAGGTTGGCTAGCTAACCTTTAAAGCCCTACATGATCAGGGACCCAGATACTTGCAAGATCTCCTGGTACCTTACAGCCCCCTCCGTCTTCTCCGTTCCGCCAATAAGGAATTGCTAGAGATTCCCAGGGTACGATTGAAGATGTCTGGTCCTCGTGCTTTTGCCTTTTCAGCTCTGACTCTATGGAATTCTCTACCTCGTTGGTTGAGAGAATGCCCAACCGTCAGTAGATTTAAAACTGAGCTTAAAGCTTATTTATTTGATTTGACCTTCCCTAATGATGGATAATGTAAATTGTATGTTTTAATGGTATTTATATTGGCTTTTTGTTTTTATGTCAAGTGCCTTGGCTTTGAAAGGCGCTATAAAAATAAAGTTGAATTGAATTGAATTGTATCGGCAACAACATGCACAAGGTAAGCACTGGGCATGCATGTGGCGGGTGGCACCACTGTGCAGACAGCCGATGTGGCACCACCAGTGGAGGCCAGTGCACCACAGGGGCACCAGGGACCCACAATGGACAGGGACCAGGGGGTCAGGTGCAGAGGGACAGTGTGGCCTGGGCCCCCATGCAGAAGCAGGAGATGCAGGAGGTGACCCCTTCACTGGTTGCCACAGTCCGGACATGCACCATGGCACTGGACACATACCGGCACGTGGGCACCAGAGGTAATGCACTGTGCACATCTATCTGTATACCCAACAGGTGGCCGGACCACAGCAACCAGACAACATGCCACAGCGAGGCAGGCAACACCACCACAATGCCATGCTGTGACCCACAGTGACAGTGAAGCATCGGAGCTTAGTAGTCACAGCAGCAGTGATGAGGAACAACAGCAGGCATCCACCAGTGACAGCACAGTAAGCCAGGCCCACAGGAGGGTGACGGATAGTGAGGCAGATGACCAACAGGGAAGTGACACTGACAGCAATGCCATGCCGTCCAACAGCAGCAGCATCATTGGGCAAAGCACATCCGTGGCCAGAACTGCAGACCAGCAGCAGACCACAGTGGACACACAGCAGCAGAGGGACAGAGGGAATGGCCCTGTGGTGGGACAGGTGAATAATGCACCCACCACTGTAGGCTGCAATGGCCAGGCACACAGCACCACCACACCGGACCATGGAGGTGCAGGTGGGACAGGTGAACATGGTGCAACACCACTGCCACTGGAAGATGACCTTGGGGAAGACCTGTCACGATACTACCAGGATGTCCTACTCACCCAGGAAGCAGCACAGCATGAGCTGGCAAGGATACAATACAGCATACAGGAACACACCACTGCCACCGTTGCACACATGGGACAGCTGCAGCTGACAGTGGCAGATATCCATGCAGCCATCATACATGGGATCCAGGAAGGGGCATGCCGAACAACACAGACAACAAGGCTACTCCAGAACATATGGCTGTGTGTCACATGCCAAACGGAAGCCATAGAATGGCAGACAATGATCATGGAACGCAGCATGGGGCAGCATATCACCCAGACAGAGGCAACAATGGCAATGGCAACTGCACTGCAGGAGATTGCAAGATTCATGCAACAGGCAGCCAGTGTGGCACCGGTCCCACAGCTATGTCTGGACTGCAATGTGTGGTGGCACGACAGAGGGGCAGTAGACAACCACCACAGCATGGGGAACACAGCCAGCATACAGGATGTGGGACAGGGCCATGACGGCGCACAGGGCAGCTGTTGGTGCCTATGGGACAACAGCCAGTCACAGTGCTGACACAGCACATGACATGCACAGCCGTGACAGAGGACAGGGCTGTGGGTGACATGACAGGCAAACACAAAGACAATGGGGAACAGCAGCTAAATGCAATTGCCTCTGAAAACAGACACGTGGGCCCAACAGACAGCAGGGATGGGCTGGAGCCACGCAGTGATGCTGGTGTGGAAGATGGCCATGGCACAGTGGGACACACACTGCAGGGGGCCACAGCTGTACAGGGCACAGAAGACAACCACAGAGAAACACCCAGTAACACAGCTGAGGGTGTGCACAGGCACATAGGGGTGCTGGAACAGGATGGGCACAGGGGGATGGACATCCACCCACCTGTCAGTGACATGGAGCAGTCTGGACAGACACAGAAGAGTACAGTGATAGCCAGCATCATGGCCATGCCAACACCCAGTGCAGTATGGAGGCTGGGACAACACATGACAGCCCGATCCCAAGGCTGCAAGAGGGCCCACCCTAAGGCAGGTAGAATGGCCTGTGAAGGGTGGATGGCCAGGCAAGGAGCACCAGCAGCAACACCTGTTGCACAGATGGCAGCAGCTGGCAGCAGGACTGGAGGTAGGGGGGACAACAGCTGCAGTATGTCAGGGACCACTGCAGCACAACAGATACCCCCGGTGACACGACGTTGTTCACAGAGGCATAGGGTGCACACAGTGCTGCTTGTGTCAGAGGTGCAGACAGGGCATGCCACACTGCAGGATGCTACACAGAGCAGCATCACGGTGATACAGTCACCATGCACTGCATAGAGTGAGTCACCGGACACTGTAGGCTGGAAGGGGATGCCAGCACACACACTGGTAGGATGCACACAGCATGCCAGGCATGCACATCGGGGGGGATGACCAACGACTCTGGCCACCACAATGCAATGGTCCAGTGCACACACCAGACCATGGGCAGGAACCCCAACACAACACACACCACACATGGATGTGCAGGTGCATGTGCCATGCATACCTGTGCTGCATGCACATGAACCCCATATCCTCTGTACAGTGCCCATGGCCATGGCACACCCCACCATGGCACTGCAGCATGGGACATGCACACAAGCCTGCATTCACAGACAGTGGCACCCCCCCAACACACTAGCGATAAGCACACCGTCATCCCTGATGGCACATACCGGACACCTGCACAGCCCCCAAAGCCAGCCCTGGGATCAGTTGCATGCACCCAGGTGTGTACACCATGGCATGCCACAGACCACTCACATTGCACACCCACACCCGTGCACCACCAACCACTGCCAACCAGGCAAGCCCCCCATGTGACCAGTGGGAGCAGTGGGTGCATACACCATGGCGTGGAGCACCAGCACAGGCATGGCCCCCCTGGCACACATGGCACCATACTTGTCCATGTTGCCATGCATGCCCCCACACCCAGGTGCATGGCATCTGCAGGACTGTTGCCTCCCCACCACACAAGAGGCTCCACATGCCACCCAGCACCAACACTCACACACAGTACCCACCGTGGGGCACGTCACCACAGCAGCCATACAGAGTTGCACACTGCAGTCCACTGGGTGGGCCCTATGGTATGACACATACCATGACACACCACCCAGCCCCACACATCTGGTGCCAACACATGCACGACACATGCAGGCCCAAACTGCGGGGTCCCACCTTGTCGACTGGTGGTTTGGCTTAACCACTGTCGCATGCCACTGATGAACTAAGAGGACCCCAACACTGGGTGTCACAGGCCCATAGAGATAGTGTCCTGACACTGTGCCCAGCATGTCGCATCAACAATACCTGTGGCACAATGCAGTGCAGTCCACATGTTGCTAGACAGCGGTCCCTGTCATCCACATGGTGCCCTGCATAGGCCCTGTGGGCTGGTACCCACACATTGGCTGGCACCAACCAGTATACAGCATAGACAGGTGATGAGCATGCACAGTAAAGAATGACACACAGACACAGCTTGCACATGGAACAACAATGTATTGGGAACAAATAAGCAACACACAACATCAACAGTTAAGGTGATCCAAGAGGTACACAATGCAATGGGCACAGCTCCACACACAGCAATAGGCTTACAACAGTGATGCAATTAACTGCATTGCATGCACAATTACGATATCCCTGATGTCCCAGTGACCTGTGTCCATTCTACCCAATGATCCCTGTCCATGGTATGTCCGGTATTGCATGAGTGGGGCCAGGACAATGTTGCACTCACATGCACGCCACTCGATGTCCACCAATCTGGTCCAGGTAATCCAGCAGGACTTGCACTGCATCATGTAGGTCAGTCAGCAGCCTTGCAATTGGCCTAATGTGCAGGCCGAGTCCACGAGCAAAGTCATGGAGGGTATGAGGCTGGGGCTACATGTCGTCATCACTCCTCACATCCCTGTCTGGCGATTTGTCCCTTTCAATCCCGGGCTGCCCTGGACCATGTTTGGGGGTTGCATCACCACTGCCATGCATGGGGGCATCCCCAGTCTGGTCAGCACCCACCCGGCCAGCTGTGCCATGGGTGTTCCTGTCTGTTGCCATGTCGGCCATGTCACCTGCTGCAGGCAGTCCCACAGCACTGTCACCTGGCCCTGCATGCTGGCGACACTCCTGTCAGTCACCTGGGACATCCTCCTCCACCTCCTCCACATCCTCCTCATCTGTTGTGTCCTCTGAACCCTGCTGTGGTGCCATCTTTTGGCCTGCCCTGGGCCATCATCTGGGTCCTGGCTGTGTACGCCCATGCGTCGCTCCACTTCAGGTGTCACATTGCCTGCTCCAGGGAATGCCACGGTGCATCCTGGCCCTGCTGCTCACTCCTCGCACCATCATCGACACCTGGAAAACAATGTGACAGTCTGTGAGTACACCACATGCCCATGCACTGCCTCACTGCATGTTGCCCAAACCACCAATGCAAGCCTGGCAGACCGCCACCATGCCATGTCGCATGGGCTGTGACATGCGCTGACAATGTGTGGAGCACACACCCACACGTGTCCATGGTGCATGTGCCCTACAAGTAATCACCAGCATGTGCGCTACCAGTAACCATAGCCACCTGTGCTAGCCCTGCCAGTGCGCATGGTGTGTGTGTGTGTGTGTGTGTGTGTGTGTGTGTGTGTGTGTGTGTGTGTCTCTGTATCGCCTCTGCCTGCTGGTCCCTACACAGTAGCCTACACAGCTGCATACGTGTCATGACTGCCTGGAGCCTGCTGCCTATGGTGGACCACACCCTCTCCCTGTCTGCTGGGCTGGACTGTTGTGCCCCCTGTGAGAACAGCACCCTGCTGCACTGCTCAGCCAGGCTAATGAGAAGCACTGTCTCATCATCGGTGAAGTTAGGTGCCCTGCTCCAGCGTGCCATTGCAACTTGGACTGCCACCTGCTGTTTGCCCTTGTGACTGCTTTACTCCCTTGCCTTCATCTGCAGTGTATGTAGGGCTGTGTCCTGTGCTACACTATCCTGTGTGGCCTAGCATGTGCTACTGAGGCCCTGCACACGCTGGTGGCTCAGCTCCACGTGTTCTCTGCTTTCCGCCACAAGTTACACGCTGTGACGCACATGCTACACAGCATGCATCTACATGCAGCATGCAACATACTATGCGTTGCATATGGGATAACTCTGTATGCAAGTAGCATTGCTGTGGCTGCCGCACAGTGTGACATGCGTCCTCCCATTGTTGATGCACAGCTCAACCTGCGGTGCATTGGTTGCCATCCCCCCTGTCTCAGCACACTGTGCTTGTGCAGGGTGCCATGGCTGTGCTTGGGGGGGGCATGCCCCCAGTGGCACTGTGCCAGTCCTCATGGCATGTCCTGCAGCCTTGGGTGCACTGCACCCACCCATGTGCAACACCTGCAGCTGTGCTGCATGGTGTGTTCAGCCTCCCACCCACACTATCCTCCATATCCCCATTGTGCCTACCTCTAGTGCCCACTGTGCACTGACATTGCATGTTGGCACCCACAGCAGTGTGCTGCGTACCACATGACCGTGGTTCTGTTCCCATCATGTACAGTCTATGCTGCCTAGCACTGTGTCTGCTGTGAATGGGACCTCACACATCCCTCCATCCCTACATTACACTGCTCATGCACATGTCACCCCTGCTAGCAATGGACACCCGGATGCCCATGCTGCTGCCTGTGTCACTGTGCATTGCACCATCTGGGGTGGCACACAGGCAATGGGCATATCTGCGTCAACTGTGCTGCCACTGCCTGTGTGGTGGCCCAGGCAGCGACACCTCCATCTCGCCACAGCTGTCCTGGTCCACCTGCAGTGTGTGCTCTCCACAGTGGTCCCTGATTTCCTGGCACTGCATTGTTGTTCTCTGCAATGCCATGGCACTGCGGCCCAGTGTGCCTGTTGTGTGTGCCATTGCTGCATGCATGTGGTCTTCCCATGGTCTCGAGGCTGTGGTCCATAGCCAGCACACAGCATGGTGGTGCTGGCGTACCTGTGGTTGTGCACACTGCACATGCTGTTGTGTGCTCATCCAAAATGTGATGCAATGTGCTGAGCTCACATTCATTGTCCACCTAGTGTGTGTTATGCCTGACCTTGCTGTCACCAGTCATAGACAGGCCCTGCTGCCTCCTCCTTCTCCTCCTCCCCTGCAGTGTCACCATCCTCGCTTGGTGCCTCTTCATCCTCTTCCAGTGGTGTGCCTTCTTCCAGTGCTATGTTGTGCAGCACATAACATGCTATGAACAGTTTGCATGCCATTACTGGTGTATACTGCAGTGCACCCTCGATCTGTCAAGGCACCGGAACCTCATCTTGAGGATGCCAAATGTGCGCTCTATCACACTGCCTGTTGCTGTGTGGGCATCATTGTACCATTGCTCTGCCGCATTCTGTGGATGCCTCACTGGTGTCATCAGCCACAGCTGTTGTGGGTATCCACTGTCACCTGTGGGGAGGGAGATGTAGGTTAGTGTTGTACCCACATACGTCCCATGCCCACCCATGCTGCATGTACTGCATGCTGAGCAACCTGAGACCCTATGACAAACTTACTAACTCCCAACCATCCCACTCAACGGGGGTCATCAGTAAAGGCCATGCACTTAAGGCACACCCTGGCTCTCCTTCTTCTCGTAGCCAGGGACGTTGACCATAACCCCGGACCACCGGCCCCCAGAGCTGGCCAACCTCCCGCACCAACTACGCACCTCCCTAAGGGCTTTAAAATTGTCCGCCTAAACATATGCAGCATCCTAAACAAAATAGCAGCCCTACAAACCACTGTCTAGCCCTTCGGCCTGATATTGTAATCATCACAGAATCTTGGTTGAAGCCCCATAACCGGGATCAAGAATTCTCAATACCTGGTTTCTCTTTAATCCACCAAGACAGGGCAGAAAGAAGGGTGGCGGCACTGCCATGTATATCTCCTCAAATCTCCAGTTTTCCATAATCACTCCAGCGCCCATACAAACTATAGATTCCCTTCTAATCAAAATCCCCCTGCCACACTCTATCCCAGTATACACAGCTGGGTCATACTGTCCGCCAGACACACCTCTGGGTAGCATTCTTGACCACCTTGGAAACCTGAGGTCCCTTATGGAAGGCAGTGAACTCCATATCCTTGGAGATTTCAATCAGAACTGGCTAGGCAGTGCAGCCTCTAAATCGCGATGCCAAATAAATGTTCTAAACTTGCACCAGCAAATAGAGGAACCCACTCCCTTAAACCACAAATCCAATAAACACACACTACTGGACTGGGCACTTACTACCCAACCTCATCAGACAGTTAAAGCTGGCCTACTACCAGACTCCCTTAGTGACCACCATATGATTTTTTATGGTGCGTAAAATCTTCCGACCAATGGCCCCTCCACCCCGCACGCTTTACATCAGAGTTTATAAATCCCTTGATCTGACAGCTCTCCTAAATGACCTCACCAGCATTGACTGGTCCTTCATCCCCAAGGCCACCTCCATGGACGAGGCCCTGAAATATTTCTCTACTAACTTCCTTGCCATCTGGGACCTACATGCTCCGCTAAGGAGATCCCGGGTAAGAGGATCCCACTTACCATGGGTAACAACTAACCTCATGGAACAACTACGAGCCAGAAACCTAGCCTGGAAATCCTTCAAGGCCACAGGTGCTCATACGGCTCAGCAACACTACAGTCTCTAAGAAATGCCTGTACAAGACTCCATCGTCAGGTCAAATCTAGTACTTTAAACTTCGTTCAAACAATAACCAGCTCACCCTACTCAATTCTGAAGTCAATAAAATCCCTTCTTTCCCCACCGGCCCAACCCCCCACTCCCACTCTCAACCTCGAAGGAAAAATCATCATGGATCCTTGCTTGGTTGCCACTGAGTTTAATTCATATTTCTCCACCATTACTTCTTCTCTACTCTCCTCCCATCCCCATCCCCCGCCCTTTGTGCCCCCTAAAGTATCCTCCCCGGCCTCCTTCTCACTCCGCCCAGTTTCTCCTGGCCAGGTGCTAAAAATACTGCAGTCACTAAACCCATCCAATGGTAAATGTCCATCGGGCCTTGATTCCAAAATGCTCCTATTCTCAGCACCGGCCATAGCCCACCCTCTAACCCTACTCTATAACCTGTCCTTTAAACTCGGGGCAGTTCCCAAAATATGAAAACAAGCCACAGTCATTCCCCTACCCAAAGGAGGGGACCTCTCCTCCCCATCCAACTACTGGCCCATATCTCTGCTCCCCATCCTATCCAAAATTCAAGAGCACCTTGTATTATCCCAGCTCTACCACTGTCTAGATACCATATCATTTTTCACCCCCTACCAAGCCAGCTTCAGAAAAAATCACTCCACCACCACCTCCCTCCTTCACCTCACCAACTCCATCCTTATGGGCATGGACAAAGGGGAAATAACAGCAGCCATATTTATCGACCTGGCGAAAGCCTTCGACACAGTCTCTCATCCCCTTTTGCTGGCTAAACTTGCCCAAGCTGGACTATCTGTGAATGCAAATAACTGGTTCCATTCATACCTGTCAGGTAGGTCCCAATCAGTCCGTATTGGCTCAGCTAGATCCACCTCACTTCCTGTCACCAGTGGAGTCCCCCAAGGGTCTGTACTTGGCCCGCTGCTGTTCTCTATCTTTCTCAATGACCTGCCTGCTGCCTGCCCACAAACGGCTATCCATATGTATGCAGGCGATGAGGTGCTGTTACGCCTCTGGCCCATCTGCAAGCGCCCGTGATAGCCTGTCTCAGAAGGACTTCGACTCCATCCAACATTGGTTCCTCGCAAACCAACTATTCTTAAACTCAAAAACAGTTCCCCCACCGCTCTCGGCCAAACTAACCCGGCCACCGCACCACCCACATTCTACACTTTGGATAGATCTCCACTTGAGGCCTGCACCTCATATCATTATCTCGGCATCTGGCTAGATCAGTACCTTGACTTCTCAGCGCATATAGACGCTCTACACAAAAAATTGCATCCCACGCTGGGAGCCCTCTACCAGAACAAGAATTGCATTTCTCTACCAATCAGACTAGCAATAGTCCAAAAAATGATCCTCTTGATTATGGATTACGGCGATGTCTACTGTGCTGCCCTCCAAACTTCCTTAGCTAGGCTTGATCCCCTTTACAACTCCTTCTGCCGGTTCTCTTTGGACCGTCCTCCCAATACCCATCACTGTGACCTCTACCAGTCCCTGGACCTCCCCTCACTACATAACCAACGATTGCTTCACGGAGCTAGAACCTCTGCAAAGTTCTGGTCCCAGACGCTCCCTTCCTACCTGTCATCCTCCCTAACCGCCCTCTCCCCACCTGCCTACGCTCTCAGAAACATAGACTCTAGGCTCCTGCACATTCCACACAGATCCACCCGGTCTGGCCAGGCTGCTTTCAGCTTCAGGTTGCCCAAATTATGGAACTCCCTGGCAGCTGATATCAGACACACTGCAAGTACTCCTCAACGGAATGCACTTCTTAAAACGCACTTCTCTACCAACTGCTCCTGTCCCCCCCCCCCCGTTGAACCCCATCTCAGCTCCTACCTATCAGCTGCTAGCACCAGTCTGGTTTTCCATTCTTAGTCTGCACCTAATGTTATTAAAATGCTAATGAAAATGTACCTACTCTATTTGTATTATGACTGCCTCACCCATTGTCTGTACCAAACACATTATGTATGTTTTGTTTCTTCTGTACTACTGTACCATTGTAAACTCCCTACACCCAAAGAGCATCTGGAATCGAGCGGTACTCCGCATGTCTTCCTGGTAAATCTCTTAAATAAATAAATGTGTCTGTGTGTGTCTTACCAATCAGCCAGCCATCTGTGAGTGTCCCACTCTGGAAGGTCTCACACACTCCACAGTTTCTGTAGATGTACGCATCGTGTGTGGACCCTGGATACTGTGCCACAACATCAAGGATCTTGCACCTGCTGTCACAGATGACCTGTACATTCATGGAATGGAAGCCCTTCCGGTTAACATAGGTCTCTGGTTCATCCAGTGGTGCCCTTATGGCGATGTGTGTGCAGTCTACTGCACCAAGCACACGTGGAAATCCTGCTGTGCTGTAGAATCCCTGCTTGATTGCCAGTTGCTCCTGAGTGTCTCTGGGTAGGTGGATGTATTGGTGTAACCTGTGTACGAGGGCATCCATGACTGCCCTCAAGCATCATGATACAGAGGGCTGTGAGATGCCCACAGTGTCATCACTCGGTGTTTGGAATCCGCCAGTGGTCATTACCCATAGGGCTGCACATACCTTCACCTCTATTGGTATGGCATGGCTTCTCTGGGTCCTGCTTCTCAGGTCAGCATCAAGTTCCTGGCATAGCTCTGCTATGGCTGCCTTGACAAGTCGATATCGTGCGATGCACTGCTCCTCGGTCAGGTCTGTGTGGGCGGTGCATGGCCAGTACACACACACATGGCATGCCTCCGGTGTTTGGGTTGCTGCTGTCTGTGCACCTGCTGTGTAGTGCCACCCTGTAGTGCAGCCTGGTGGGCATGTCACCTATGGCATTTCCTGGCCAGCTGTATGCCCAGTAGGGCCTGTGGTGCTAACATCCCCCTGGCAGTCATCTGTCTCTGTCCTGTTGCAGTCCTGTGTCTCAGTCCTGTATCACTACCCTGCCTCTTCCCTTCATTTTCTAAGTCCACTTAGATCAGCTCTGTGCGGTGTAGCAGGTGTTTGAAATCTGCTGTTTGGTTCACCTTTGTGAATTGCACTCCTGCGTCCTGCATGTCTTACCCCTGTCGCAACGCACCATGCGTCATGGCACTAGCTGCCTTCTGGTGTTGTGCTGTCACATGGGGTGCTTGACGCAGTGGGTCTTTGCATTCACGCATGGTGCATTTGTGAATTCCATCTTGCTTGCGTCTTGGTGCAGCATACTGCTTGCGTCCTGCTGCTTGGTGCACGCACCTTGCATCTTGGTGCAGCGTTTGAGAATCGGGCCCTCTGTGTTTTGTGGAACTGTGTGAATTGCCTGAAGAAGGGGCTGATGGTCTGAGTCTCTCTGGTGACACACCAGAACTGGAAGAACAATGTTAGAGTGTTGACAGCCCCCTCTTCTGTGCCACAAAGCCTAATTGTGCCAGAGCATCCACAAAATGAGCAACCTGGGCCTCTGTCAGAAGATGATGAGCAAAGTGTTGTGGAAACAGAGCCTACAGAGCAAGGAGCTGACAGTGCTCCAAGTTTGGACATCCCCATCCATGCAGAGACACCCTTCACAAGTGACAAAAGCTCCAAAGTTAGTGCTGAAAATACAGAGACTTTGGCTGCTCCCCCCAGAAAGACTGGCTGAGCTGTCAAGCCAGTCCTACTCTTTAGTTATGATTCCCCTGGGAGGACAGTGGATTTGCCTCTCAATGTGGTTCACAAAGGGGTTTCTGTTTCACCAAGCTCATTGCCCAAATTGAGCTTGACAGCCAACTCCCGGTTACTTGTTCTTCCCTCTCATCATGGTGCCCCTGCCCCATCCAGCCCCAAGTTAGCTGATAGAGAAGGGCCCCCTCTTACATTGTTTAATGTACAAGAAGTTATTAAATGAATCAGTAGTCGGTGTCAGTGGCTCAGTAGGTAGCATACTCGCCTCTGAGGCCGGGAGATCAGAGGGCTGTGGGTTCAGTTCCCACATCTGGCACTTGGGTTAATATCCCAGTACTGACACTGCAGTGCAGCATGAGAGGGGTGCTGCACTTCTGAGGTGCCGTCTTTCAGATGAGATGTTAAACTGAGGTCCCATCTGCCTGGATTGGTGGTAGTTCAGGTGGATGTTAAAGATCCCATGGCACTTATCGAAAAGAGTAGGGGAATTTCCCTGGTGTCCTGGCCAAATTTCCCTCATTCACTAAAAATACCACCAACAGCTTAATCTGGTTCAAAGTTAGTTGGCATTCATCTGTATCCCCCTCCCCCGGGTCGTGCCTGAAAATAGGCAGGATTTGTCTAGTGCACTTACCCGGTCAACAAAAGCTAAATAAAAAAATAAATAAATAAATAAATAAAAGTATTACTTATATGAAACCTGCATAAGTATTGTCAATATGGATGTAGTAATGTGAAGTATATTGAAATGTATGGTAATGTAACAAGCTAATGATATATATATGTCTTGTTTATATATCACATTTTTGATATTGTAATGGTACAGACTGGACACGGACACCAAGTTTTTTCTCCAGGCAGGGAAGGGTGTAACCCCCACCCCTACAAATGGGGGTTCCCAAAAAGTCTTCCTTGAGCTTGCCTAAATGCTCACTGCCAGGCTGCTGTTCTGCGTTTTAGTAGATTAACTGTATTGCCAGAGAGCACCTGTATAGCCTCTGTGTACTGTCTCTTTAAGAGCTACCTGGTTTGCAGTCTTAATTAATCTAAAAGGGAGCTCTGTTAGAAGATGTGCTTGTTTGCTGATCATTTGTTAGGGTAGTAATAATATTGCACTTTGTTCTAAACTGCCTTCTTTGCAGAAAGCACTATTCTGTTTATTTCCACCAACTTGGCCTGGGACTGTCAGAATGGGCCAATCAGTACTGTTGGGACTCTAAAATGGAGCCTGCCTACAGGAGCTTGGTGGGGTGAAAACTTGTTGGAATTGTAGTTTTTGCATTTTGGCACCTAAAATAACCTGGAGGGGGAGCCCTTGTTGTGACTGACAGACAGATCAGCCAACCGAACCTTTTGGATCTTGGGGAAATTCCCAAGCTGCTTGCAGCTAGTTTCAGTTCTGAGTTGGGAAGTGAAGAGATAACAGCTTGAATGATTCAAGCAGCAGTCCCGGCATAGATTTGTGTGGGAGAACTGTGGAAAGGCCTGAGTTTTGGCCTGCATGCCTGCCTGCTGTCCCTGAGAGGGAACTTGTGCCTTTTTCAGACTGAATCCAAACTTCGAGAGTGAAGTAAGCCACTGAATTGTGACCAGGCTTCTACCTGAAGAAGACCGAAGATTTGCTGAATGCGATCAGCCTGTCTGGACTTCCAGCCACCTCTGAACTCCCGGATTGTGCAGAGACTCTGTAATTGCGACTGGAGAGCCTTTTGCCTGGTGCAGTGGAATTTCCTTACATGTGACTGTGTTGTGTGCTTATAGTGGGTCGCGATTTGGTTCCCCACTGTGGTTTGAATTGTATTCTGCTTGCTGGAAACTGCATCCAGCCCCACGGACTGAATCCAAAATCATCTCCATTGGGTCTGGGCCTTGCCACACTGGCCCAGCCCGACTACCCGCTGCACAGAGAAAGCCATCGACGAGAGACCTGCCTGGGGAATCAGCCTCCTGTTCAACACTTGAAAAGGAACAATGCCTCTGTGATTCATGTGGGCCCTGCTTCTCCGGGCACTCCAGCTCAACAACTTGCAGTCTCAATTTCATCCTGCCTGTGTCCAGTTTTGGGTATCATGAGTAAACATCAGGGTAGCTCCCTGCAACAACAGTTAAATCTAAAGTATTGTCATCTGATTGTCTGGTTCTTTTTGTTTCACGAACTGAGCCCTCTGGCTCCGGATTACAAATAGTGTGTGTTGTGCATGTTGCTTTCTTCCATCACAGATCCCCAGCCAGCTGCAACGTTCCTGGCTAGCCCATCATCTCCCTACCTGGGTACCTAGAGGTGTTACTGTGTGGGGACTTCAAGCACATGCATAACTGCTTGATTAATATAGCCTTTAAGCCAATCAACCTGATTATGCCCCTTCCTTGTTCAAGTCCCCTGAATAAATCAGATCTTACTTTTTTGCTGCATTTAACCTGACTCTGGTTCCAGTTTGTGCCAAGAGTACTGTTCTGATGCTATTTACTGTGCATAACCTTGTTTTACAGGGGGTTCCCAGGGTCAAGCCAGAAGAACCAGCCCTGGTGGTAACTGCAAACAGTGTGGGTACTGGTATGGTGTACAAGGGGTACTACAAAAGTGATTATCATAAATTGCTCAGGCCACTAGAAGGGAAAGATGGAGGGTTACAGTGTCCCAGAGGGCAGTGCCCAGGTTAGTTTGACCACTACCAACCCTGACCTCTGGGTGGAATCACCCATTTCAGAACTCAGGCCCCTTAACCTGCTACTAGCCATGCAGTCAGGGGTAGTAGCCTTTGGGATAGTGCCACCAAGGGGTTACATTTACATTTCTTAAGGCTAGCGTACTCTCCGAGCTGTTTGTTACTCATGTCAATTGCTCAGTTGTTTACTCTTTCTGTGCCCCTGTTGTTCTTATCCACCATCTGCATTCAGGGGTTCCTCTGTCCCTTACTGTGGGTCTCCTGAAGACGAAGATCAGCAAGCTGTCTGTGCCATGGCCAAACCCAGGGCTTTGCCACCACTCCAAGCTCCAGCAGGCTAGCCTTGACATAGTACACCCAGTAGAGTAAATGGACCTACGATGACTGCTTGCTCACAAAACTCATACAACACTCTCAAAGCTCATTTATTTTATTTTTCATATTAGAGTTACAACCTTTGAGCTAAGAGCTTGTTTACAAAGGTTCCACATCTTGACAAATACATTATAAGCATACACTAGGACACCAAGATAACAAAGAACATAGAATATAAAACTTCGGAGAAAACAGCAATTGCATGTACAAAGAATACATAATTGCAAATACAAAATTAAGTTTACAACTGTATATCTACATTGAGCTTAAGAGGGCAGTCAAAGATTGACTTTGTCAGGAGGTGGTAGGCAGCAAGGGAGGTGTAAGTAACTTGGGGGGGATTCTTGGATTACAACTACCTTTCAACTAAAAGCTCATTTGCAGAGGTTCCACATCATTTGAATACAAATACCTGACAAACAGACACATTCAAATCTAACAATAGGTCAACAAATTGCACCATCGAACATTTATTTGAGAAGAAGATTAGGCAAAATCAACATTACATACATACATTCAAGAATAAGTGGAAAACAGAAATACAAAAGTATATGTTGAGTATGGCATTTATACGTGACTATTCATGCAGGAGGCAACACAATATGGGTCGAGGTATAAACTAAGGAGGACAAAGGATGGGACACACAGTGCATGGAGAGGTGTCAGAGGGGAGAGATGGGGAGTCTATCCATTATAAAAAAATAAAAGGATCCTGAGCTAGGAGAGAGCATTTACCTCAGATACTACTGAGTCCCACAGTGTGATGGGAACTATTGCCCCTGCCTTTTTCTCTGGACCACTCTACCCCAGTGCAAAGGCTGTGGAGTGGCTGCTCCTCATCCCTTCTCTGGTTGTGGACTCAGTTTTAGTTTCAGTTTATTTATTATACTGGAAAGGCATGTGAGCAAAGTTGCCCATTTTCACAAGCGTCCAGTTTTGGACAAACAGAACTGTTACAAAATATACAGTCAGGCAGTCAAGGGATAACAGTTCAGAAATACAATATACACGATAAACATATCAGATCTCACAAGGCTAAACCAATAATAACATTACTAACATTAAGAACAGTAATAAAATTAACAACATTCAAAGTGCTGAAGTTAGGGGATGTGCTAGTAGGAGATGAAGTAAAGTATTAAGAGTCAAGCTAATCCATCCGAGTTAGAGAGGAGCATCAATTGACAGTTTCAGGAAGGGAGAGGGACTGGCACAAGGAAGGTGGGCAGTCATGCAGGAGGACAACTCCTTGAGAAGGACAGGGAGAGATGTTTCCTAAGGTTGTACTTAAAAGAGGAGGTGGTAGGACACTGTATGAGAGCTGGGGGGAGATTGTTGAAGAGTTTGAAGCCCTTGTAGGAGAGAGTTTTTTGGCCATGGGCTGTGTGACAGAAAGACAGAGAATGAGAGGGTAGAGCAGTGTCGAGTGGGCCAAGAGGGTGAAGACTTAGGGAAGAGGGATTCAATGCTCTGGGGAAGGAGGCCCAGGGATAGCTTGCGAAAAAAGGTGAGGATTTTGCTATTGAGTCTGTCTTCAAGGGGGAGCCAATGGGAGAGTCTGTAAAGGTCACAGTGGTGGGTACATCTGGGAAGCCCAGAGACAAAGCGCATAATGTTACGATAGCTAGTCCGGAGCTTGCTTAAGTTATCCTGGGTACCTGGGTAAGGGTCAGGAAGTAGACTAGAATGCCATAGTCCAAACAGTGGGAGTAGAAAACTGGTGGCAAGTAGGGTCTTTGATTCAGTGGTTAGGAAAGGTCTCACCCTGTAGAGCATGCCGATCCTTTGGTGGGCTTTCTTGATCACATGATAAATGTGTGAATCAAAGTTTAGGTGGCAGATCAGGAGAAGGCCTAGGTATTTGAATTTGCGTATTCTCTCGATTTGGTTGCTGTCATCATGCAGTGCGAACTTGAAGGAAATCAGTTTCCGTGGGCTAGTGAAGACCATGATTTTAGTTTTTTTGCATCAAGTACGAGCCCTCTAGAAGAGAACCAGGAGTGGAGTGGAGTGGAGTGTAAGAAAGTCATGATGTAGCTTGCCATGTAAGGATGAGAGGTCCTTGTCCCTGAAAAAGAGGACAGCATCATCAGTATACAAGATGAGTTCAGTGTTTAAGTAGATTTCAGGGAGGGAGTTGACTACCAGGGAGAAAAGAAGAAGCCCCAGGATAGGCCCTTGTGATACTCCATATTTTGTGGGGCAGGAGTTAGAGAGGACTCCACTTATGCTGGCCTGATGGGACCTGTGACTGAGGTAGTTGCGAAACAAGTTTACAATGTCTGTAGAGAAGTGTAGAACAGAGAGGGTAGAGAGAAGAACACTGTGGTCGACAAGGTTGAACGTGTTGTGCCTCAGAAAGTAGGTCATAATCCTTGAGAAATCCAATGGTTTGCCTATGGGCTATTTTTTCCAAGGCAAACCATTGGATTTCTCAAGGATTATGACATACTCAGTACTCCTGGACTAGCATCTTCTGGAAAATCCTGTACTGTCTCTTACATTCCTTCCTAACTCCTCCTCATTTGCTGTTTACTGCATTCCTGTACTGATCAGGGTTTTAACAGAACATAGCTGGCTGTTAACCGTTTGCTTTCTGGAACTACTGTATGCCTTTTTGGCTGTTGGTGGACTGTCAGGAGTCATTGAGTCTGGTGTTGCTAGTACTGCCAGATGCCCCCTTATTGAGGGAAGCTTCCCAGTGGCACTCATGAGATCTATATTGAAGCCCCCCATATAGTACAGATTGTGGGACACAGCTCAAGGCTTACCTTGGTAAATTTGACATCCATGAACCATTCCAGCCCAGTTTTAGGCCTCAATCAGCACAGCGTGGAGACTGTGCTTGTCAAAGTGTTTTATGATCTGCTGCTGGTGAGATAGTGGGGCCAGCATGGCTCAGTTGGTAACACATCCACTTCTGGGCCAGAATTTCATGGATTGTTTATAATTCCACACGGGGACTGGACTCATACCATAAATGCTAGCACCCAAGTGCAGTGCTATGGGGATGTTATAAGTAAACAAAAAAAGTGCACATATCAAAAGCCACTAAGATGAAGGAATATTTATTTCACCAAAAAGTTTTACAGGTGAATTTTCCACAGGATGACCAACTATGAAAAGCAACCTCTGTTTTGCTTGCACAGTATTTCCGGTGGGGCGGACTTAACAGAGTCATAGCTTTCACAGTTACATCATAGGTTTATACAACAGTCATATTAATGGTACTTCATCAGTAAAACCAATTAGATAGGTTTGGTAAAGTGGTACCATATGTGCATTAAAAAAGAAAAAAAAATGAATAGTGACCTTAATCAAAACCTTTTTTTTTTTTTTTGTGAGGGGTGCTTTTCACATTCGGTTCTCCTGTAATAATTTCCTCTCTAAAGCTTTTTGCAAAATAAAGATATCTTTAAGCTTAGTAGCTTATGGTGTGTGCATCTTTTTTATTTATTCTGTGTACTGGAAAGGGTCAGCTTTTGCCCTTTTCTGAGCAACAGCATCTTTAGTCAGTGGAGTATGCAGATTTCTTCCCCTGTGCTTGCTTGGGGGGATGCTCTGCTGTCAGGGTGTCCATCCTTCAGGTAGATGTTAACCCGAGGTCCCTTCTACCCATCTCTGGTGCTGTCCTGGTGGGTGTCCAGGTAGAAGTAAAAGAACCCAAGGCACTTTTAGCAAAAGTATGGGATTTTCCCTGATGTCTAACCAACATTTCCCTACCTAAACTCAAACTCATAGAGCAACTACTCACCGCCAGTACCTGTGACTGCCTCTGAACTGTTTACTTGCAGTCGCCCCTCTTTTACTGGTGTGCCAAGCCAAACCTCTGTGCCTTCTGCCCCCTCTGTCCTCTCTCCTCTCTCTCTACTCTGATTTATTCTTCTGATGTATTGTGCCTTTATCTAAAGTATCTGTTTTATTAGTTTAGGAAACCTTGTATCATCCTTGAAATGTGAATGTAAGCAATAGCTTAATTTGCTTGAAACCTTTGTACCATGCTTGACTCTGGGTTGTTTTACCCTTCGCATTCAGATGAAATACCTTTTAATGCATTGCTCATTACCTTTGTACCATACTTGACTGTGGGTTGTTTTACCCTCCGTATTCAGATGAAATACCTTTCAATGTATTGTCCATTTCTCTTGTTTTGTACTTCCATGATGTGGAGCCTTTGCAAAGAAGTCTCTGACGCAATGGTTTGTAATTCTAAACTCTCAATAAATAAATAAAAATAAGATAAATAAATTGTCCAAGAATGTTTGTGAATGTTGATGCGCAAAATAGCCGCCACTGCACATTTAAATTCACATAACTACCACTTTCTCACTGGGGGCTGTGCACTATTGCAGGTGAGGTATGTGCCAGAGGTGCATACCTGACCTTTGCAGCTCTGCACCATGGACAGATGCATGGTAGTCGGCATTTACAATCACTGACCACTGCAGGGTGCCTATCCGTGGCCCCCCCAGCATGTTGGATCATTGGGGGTGGATCAGGGCAGATTGGAGGACACAGGCAGACATCTAATTGGATGCCAGTCCTGGTCTGGGAGTAGACTCCCTGCTCTGTGGAACAGAGATTGTTGGACAGTGCGGGTCACCACATGGGAAAAACATCAGGTGAGCACCCGAATGGCTTCCCCCAGCCCTCCCTGCCTGTCTGGAGGGCTTGGGCAGCACAATGGGGGTCCTGCTTTTTCTGTGGTCAGTGGGAGTACTCTGTGGGGCCGCATAACAGATACAGCAGGGTCAATGCTGTCATATCTTGCTCCCCCCTTGCCATGCATTCCATGCCTTTTTGAATGGTGCAGAGTGCAGGTACATCCTCAAACACCTCCACGGACCATCCACATGCATAGTTGCATGAACAACTAGGAGATCGTGTGTGGAAGGGATGTGCATTCCTTCTATGAATGCCACCAGGACTCTACGCGAGCCCTGATGCATGGCCATCAGACTTAGGCATGCCTACAAGTCACAGATCTGTGATGTAAAGGCATCATGCCCCTTAATGCATGGGGGCCACTGCTTGTAAAGCACTTTGGAATACAATTGATATGAAAAGCATAATATAAATTATAATTTTTTCTTCTCCATCTCCATCTTCTCCTCCTCCTCCTTCTTCTGTTTTCTCCATGACCTCCTGTTTGTTGATTACAGCAATGCTTTGTAGCTAGGTCTGTCTGGAAAGTTGGTGCATTGACTATAGCTGGTGCAGAATGCTGCAGCCAAATTGGTCATGGGGTCTACATGCACAGATCCTATGCTTTCCAGTCTGCAATGGCTCACTCTCAGTGGCGCGCCACTTTCAAGACTGCTTTGTTAACTTACAAAGCCCTACAGAGACTGGGCCCTCACTAGCTTAATGATCTCCTGGTCTTTTATTCTCCTGGTTGCCCCTTCCACTCCACAAAGAGGAATTTGTTAGGCATCCTCCAGCCTCATCTTAAATAATAAGTTTTCTCAGGGGTGGCCCCTATTATCTGAAATTTGTTACCATATCATCTAGGAGTTCACCCTCCATCGAGGTAGTAGAGATGGGGTTGAAGTTTTATTTTTCACCCTTGCATTTGGTGTCAGCTGCACTGGTAATTTGTGACATCATAGGAATTTAGTTTTATGGGATTATTGATGACCATTTACCTTACTTCGTAATTTATTTATTATTGTTATTCTATGTTTGCTGTGATATATTTGTATGCTTTCTCTTTGAAGATAATGTTCTTTGTGAAGTTCTCTGAGCTCTAGCAATAGGGCTCCAAATAACTGAGTTGGCAGCAAACAGTGGGACTTCGACAGCCAGGCCCCTCATTCCCCGATGGCTGATTAATTCTGTCAGTTAGAGTCATGAGGGGTACAAGCAGCAGTGCCTCTTCCTAATATGGAATCAGAAGAGGACAGGATTGCACAATTGGACTTTTAAAGGGTCCTGCACTCAATTCTCATTCGTTTGGAGACTTGGAGGTCTCCAGATATGCTAGCCACTGAAGGCTTAGCAAAACCACAGGGGCCTCCCTCCCACAGTCATAAGGAAACAGTGGGACTCTTCCAATTGGGCCACTAATTTCTTCATGGCTTGTTGAGCCCATTGAATCGGGGTCATGACTGATATGGACAAGATCCCGATCCCATTACGAAATCATCAGAGTACAAGAGCTACAGTTCAGAAAAAAAATGTCCTGCACTATTGGTGCAGGGGCTCATGATGTGCATTAGGCAGTCAACTCAAAGTCCAGAAAAAAAACAAAAAAAGGAAGCACACTCGTACTTGCTAGAGGCTCCAGTGGCACAATACAACACAGACATATAGAAACAGACAATGATGGCAGAAAAAGACCACTGGATCCAGTCTGACCATAAACCCTAACAATCCCGGGACCTACTGTCATTACAGGTTTCTAACCCACAATACCACCACCATGCATCCTGCCCTACAGCTATCACCCTGAGCAACCACTAAGTCCTTCACTCTGTTCCATCCATGTTTGAAATCATTGATAGTTCTGGCATCTACTACATCAGCTTGCAGAATGTTTCATGGCTTCGCCACCCTTGCTGTAAAACAAAACTTTTTCACTTCCCTCTTGAACCCCACCAACAGTGTTCACTCATTTTCTTGATCTGCTACGTATGCCAAATAGTTCCTCACAGTTTACTTTGTTCATTCCTTTCAGAAACTTGAAAGTCTCTGTCATATTTCCCCTCTCTCATTTGGCCTCCGAGTACATGTTCAGTGCCTTGCATCAGTCCTCATAAGATCTGCCCTGCAGGACCTAAATCATTTTGGTCACCTATGTTGCACTGTCTCCAGTCTGTCCTTATCTTTTCTTAGGTAAGGACTCCAGAACTAGGCACTGTACTTCAGGTGGGGCCCCACTAGTGATCTATAAAGAGGCAGTAATTCCTCCTTCTGCTGTCAGTACCCCTTTCTATACACCCCAGCATCCTGTTTGTCTTAATGTAGGCCTTGTTACACTGGTTTGATTGTTACAGGGAGTCACTGATGGTGATTCCCCACCATTCAGTAGTTTTCCATCAGGATCTTGTTACCTATGTGCATCACCTTGCACTTTTTGGCACTTAATTTCAACTGACAAACCTTGACTACCTCTTTAGCTTTTGCAAGTCTCTCTGCATTCCCCTAACACCCTCCTTGCTGTCTACCCTGCCACAGAACTTAATGTCTTCTGCAAAGAAACACATCTTGCCCTGGATTCCTTCTCTCATGCCGCTAATGAACATCTTGAAAAGGACTGGACCCAGAACCAGTCCTTGTGACACCCCTACTGGTGAACTCCCTCTTTTCTGATTTGACTCTGCTAACCACAATCCCCTACTGTCCCTTCCAACCAGTTTCCTCACCCATCTAACCGTGTCATTCCCTGTACCGAGATCCTCTAGCTTCTTCAGCAGCCTCCTGTGAGGCACTGAGTCAAAAGCTTTGCTGAAATCAAAGCAGAGTAAATCCATAGCATGGCCCTTATCCACTACCCCTGTTTCCAAGTCCTAGAATGCTGTTCAGTTGGTCTGATAGGACATTCCTGCCATGAATCTCTGTTGTTTACTATCCTGGAGTCCATTGCTCTCCAGGTAATTTACGAGGGTCTCTTTGACTAGTGTGCCCATCAGTAGCAGAAAGTTTATTATATGACTAAAAAGTCTTCACAATTTGACGTATAAATCCAAAATACAAAAGTCAAAATTAAATACAGTTTTAAAATCAGATAATGTACAAAATACATGGGTAGTGGCATTATAATACCCCCCTTCCAATAAAGTGCATACTAAATAAAAACAGTACAAAACATAGATTTTCCATCAATCCATTCTCATGAGCACCATGAAGTGCTAAAAAAACTGTAGTATCAATACCTTTTACTTTAATGGCTCTAATTTTATTAACTTGATGGAAAAATTTAGCCAGTCTATTTATAGTAAAGTCGTCTTCTGTACTCATAAGTACGATAGTCATAAATATTTGATCTCAATTATTCCAATCCTCTATTAGAGGACTTAACCAATGTAATCTTTCAGTTTTATACCAGCTGCAATCCCAGAGAACATGAGATAAGTTATCTTTATCTCCTATCGAGCAATAGCATTTTGAGCATGAACTGGCAATTTTTTGAATCTTGCATTAGACATTAGTATAAAAACATTAAAACTTGTATTTAGCAAGCATTTTTCTAAGAACAGGATCAGTAAGGGAATCCAGATAATGTTTAAATCTGTGAGCACCTTGTAAATTAACAAACCATGGTGAATACCTAGAATTACCAATATCCTCCAAGTCCGCTTTAAACCAATGATTACATTTTTTTATGTAAGATTTATACTTGCAGCTTAGCATCACATTTATGTCCAAATGTCCTTTAAGTTTTAAAAGATCATGGGCCTGATTCTCAAAAGCCTACGCCTGGCGTAACTTGACTTGCACCAAGATAATTGATGCAAGTAGCAAGTTATGCCAGCGGTTGCAACATGCGGTATTCTGCAAAACAGCCTGCGACACGTTGCATGCTGCTTGCACCAAAGTGGACTTACACCACCAGTTACACCATAAACCCCCTGCGACATGGTGCTAGGGGGTTTATGGCAGTAGTTACGCCCTGTTCTGGAAGGGCAGTCTCCAAGTCCCCGAATGTGTTGTTGTAAAACAACCCCAGAGGACCTGCGTCAAAGTACAGTTACACCAGCAAATGGCTGGTGTAAGTATACTTGCCTCCATAAGGGGTTGTGCTAATGTGCTGTAGCAGCACCCCAGTATATGTTATCCCCCCAGCCCCAGCCCCAAACCAGTAGAAATTGCCCCGGAGGGCTATCAAAATCTTATGCCCCCATTCCCCAATACTCTACACAGGAAAGCCCTGCAGGATTAGCACCCTCCATGCCTGATCCCCTGAACACATGCCCTATGCCCAGTAGGGCTAGCACACCCCCTCCATGCCCGTTCTCCACATGAAATGTAAATGTCCCACAGGACTAACGCCTCCACTCCCTGATCCCCAGAACTGAGATAGGAGCAGAATATAAATAACATATCCCCTGATCTCCCTGGTGGTCTAGTGGCCCCCCACCCAGCAGTGGCAGTCCACCTCGCACCCCCCACACCCGTCCCCAGCTGACGACTGGCACAGCTCACCTCTCACCACCATAGACAGCCTTCGACTGAGCCCCGTATGAACGCATACCACTGTAAATAGTACATGCTCAATGAATAAGCTGTCATTCATTGAGCATTTACTGTTTACAGTAGTACACATTCATACAGAGCTCAGTCGGTGGCTGGATATGGTGGTGAGAGGTGGACTGTGCCAGTCGCTGGCTGGGTATGGATTGGAGGGGAGGGTGTGGGGTGGTCTGGCACAGCTGGGTTGGGGAGCACTAGACTACCAGAGATTATGGGTCTCAGTGTTGAGGGATGTGTACCGGTCTGATTGGGGTATGGGGTTAGAAACATAGAAGTTGATGGCAGATAAGGACCGCAAGGCCCATCCAGTCTGCCCATTTCTTTTTCTACCTTATAAATGTGCCATCGGCCTTTGCTCTGTCAGTGACCTATCTATTCATAGTCATTTGTATTGCTCCCTTATGCCTATCCCATGCCTGTTTGAAGCCCTGCACTGTATTCATAGCCACCACTTCTTGTGGTAAGCTATTCCATGCATCTACCACCCTTTCTGTGAAAAGAATTTCCTCACATTCCCCTTAATCGGCCTCCCTCTAATCTCATGCTGTGTCCTCTTGTCCTGCTATTTTTCTTATATTTAAACATGTTAGACTCTTTCACCTTGTTTATGCCCTTAAGGTGTTTAAATGTCTCGATCATATCACCTCTCTCCCTCCTTTGCTCAAGGGTATACATATTGAGCTCCGTTAATCTGTCCTCATATGTCTTCTGATGCAGTCCCTGCACCATTTTGGTTGCCCTTCTCTGGACTGCCTCAATTTGGTTAATGTCCTTGTGAAGGTGTGGCCTCCAATACTGCACGCAGTACTCCAGATGGGGCCTAACCAATGTCTTGTACAGAGGGATTATTACCTCCCTCTTACGACTTGTGATACCCCTACTAATATACCCTAACACCCCCCTAGCCTTACCTACTGCTTTAGAGGTCTGCTTGGATGATTTTAGGTCATCAGTGATGGGCAGTGATGGTTCAGGGCAGTGGGGGTCCTCTAGCCCTGTGGGGCATGTTTGACATCTATCAGGGGATCAGGCAGGGCAGTGGGGGCCTCTAGTCCTGCAGGGCTTTCCTGCAGTATATTGGGGATCAGGGCAGTTTTAAATGTTCATTCATCTCCTTATTTAATAGATCTAATTGTTTTGGGATGCCTTTTTTGACAGGGACATTATAACAATATCATCGGCATATGCCAATGCTGGGCATGAGTCATTTAAAATTTTAGGAGCATCAGTGCTAAGTTGTTCTATTTTCCTTAAAAAACATCACTATACAGGGAAAATAGAGTAGGAGCCAGGACACAGCCTTGGCATAAACCTCTATTAATGGAAAACATTTCTGAAACCTTTCTGTCTGTGCTAGTTTTAACTTACACCCAGTTATCACTGTAAAGCTGGCTAATAACACCAATGAGGGCTTCATCAATGCCTTTCTCCTTCATTAATGCCCACAGGGTGGGTCTATCTATCATATCAAAAGCTGATGAAAAATCAAAAAAAGCTAGTTATAATTTTTGTTTTCTTAATAGAAAATATGTTTCTATCAGGTGATACAATGTATAACAATTATTGTATCTGTTGTTGAGTAATTATTGCTAAAACCTGCTTAAAGTTCAGAAATGTCACCTGTCTGAGTTATCTGTTTTAATTTGTGCAATATTGTCTTTTAGAACATTTTTGAATTTATATCCAATAAACTGATTGGTCTGTACATTTTTGATCATCCTTTTTCTTTTTTTATGAATTGGTACAATTAAAACATCTTTCCAGGATTCCGGATAAAAATTTTCCTGAATACGTCTATTGAATGTGAAAAAGAAATTTCACACCATTTTGCTGTATTAGAGGTATAAACCTCAGCAGGTATACGATCCAACCCAGGGGCTTCATTTAAAATTAGTGATTTAATTGCCATATATATATATATATGTCTTGTTTTGTTATAGCCAGGTTTGTATAGCTTATATTACATATGAAGGAGTTATTATTATTATTATTATTATTATTTATGTTCTTGTTAAAGATGTTAGAGAAAAATGTTAACCATTTGTCTTCAGAAGTGTACATGTCTGGGAGATTTTTTATTTGTATTAGTCCCTTTATTCACATAGGTCTAGACCTTTTTGATGTCTTGTGTATCAATTGCATGTAGCATTTTCGCCCCATTGCTCTTAATAATATTCAGCTTTTTTCTCATTCAAAAATTTCTTATATTGATTACGTTCCTGGTTCAGGTTTTTAGTTAGAATCTTGTTATTAGGGTTATTTTTGACTTGTCTTAATCTGGTATGTAAATAAGCCTTATAAGCTTTACAATGTTTGTCAAACCATCCTACTTGTGTATATTTTATTGCTAAATTGGTATCCTTGTAAAGTTCCTTTTTTAAACACACAAAAAGTATCTCAATGGTCTCCCATAGTTTTATAGCAGCTGCACTTTGAAAGTTTACCTTATATTTAAGGAGGCACCCAGCTATTATATCTTTTAGGTCATTTTCTAAAATGATTGACCAATTTACTCTTTTATTCTGGATAATTTCTACAATAGGGACTAAGGAACTTTCAATATCACACTTATCCTTACTCAGACCTGTTAAAACTAATGGGAGATGATCACTCTTTGATCTCACTAAAATATGTAAGTTGTCCCACACTGTAAGATTACCTGACCAAAACACAAAGGGCCAGATATTCAAACTGCGCTCTTCTAAGGCGCAAGCCCTTGCGCTGCGCAAAATAGTAACACAGGGGTGTGTCCGGGGTGATATTCAAAGGAGTTGTACTATTGAGCAACCCCTTTGAATATCACCTCTAGTTAGTTATTGTGCATGGCGCAGGAACTTGTGCCACCGCAAGTTGACAGAGTGGAGCATTCAACTTGCGGTGGCGCAAGTACCATTGCGCCATGCACAAAATCCTGATATACAAAAGATGACATGCAAATGGGGCCATAATTCATGCAAGGCACGGGGGGTCCATTTGCATCTGACTATGGCCCCATTTGCATGCCATTAGCATGTAGGTGCGCCAATCCCAGAGGACTTGCGCCTGGCTCCTGCCAGGCAGCAGCCATCAGGGACTGATGCTCCCTGCAGCCCAATCGTGGGCAAAATAGTGTAGAATCCCCCCCACCACCCACTGGCCCGATCGCGGGCATGGTTTAATTCCCCAACAGCCCGATCGCGGGCAGCAATATGGCATCCCCAACCTATCTCTGGTGGTCCAGTGGCCGAATGCCTGATCACGGGCAGTAAGTTAAATAATCCCCCTCCGAGAAGGTATCCCTGGTGGTCAGTGGACCGAAATGCCCGATCGCGAGCAGTATGTTTTAATAATCCCCCAAAGGTATTCCTGGTGGTCCAGTGGACCAAAAAGCCCGATCGCGGGCAGTATGTTTAATAAACCCCCAACATATCCTGGTGGCTGAGTGTCCCCCACCCACCCACCCGTAGCCCCACCATCCTGCTCCCCCTCCAGCAGCGGCGGGTGGCAGCATCCACCCGCCTGCCGCCCGCCGCCCGCTGACTGGCTGCCCGGTAGGACTGCATGCCCATTGGTGGAGAGCATGAGCCAATGGGCGTGCAGCCCATACCGCAAGACAGTCCAGTTTTGTGAATGAGTTCATTCACAAAACTGGACTGTATCTTGACTGTATGAGCTGCATGCCATTGGATCATGCTCTCCACCAATGGGCGCAGCCCTACCAGGCAGCCAGTCGGCGTGGGTGCGGGCGGCAGGTGTGGTGGATGCTGCCACCGCCGCTGCTGGGGAGGCGAGTGGTGGGGCTATGTGGGTGGGTGGGGTGGGGGACACTAGCCACCAGGGATCGTTGGGGAGTTTATTAAACATACTGCCCGCGATCGGGCTTTCGGTCCACTGGACCACCAGGATACCTTCGGAGGGGATTATTAAACATACTGCCCGCGATCGGGCTTTCGGTCCACTGGACCACCAGGGATACCTTCGGGGATTATTTAACTTACTGCCCGTGATCAGGCATTCGGGCCACTGGACCACCAGGGATCCGTTGGGGGGGATCCACATTGCTGCCCTCGATCGGGCTGCGGGGGGGGCACGGACTGGGTTGGGGGCCAGCCACAGGTGGCAGCTGCTGTGTTGCGCCCTGCAATGCAGCAGCTCACCTGTGGGTGGCCCTCGACTTAAGCCTTTTTTTTGGGCTCAAAGTCATACAGGCGCAGGTTGGGGGTTGTGCCTGCACAACTCTGCACAGCCCGGCTGAATATCGGGCTGTGCAGTTTATGCATGGTTCCTCCCCCTCCAGTTGAGCATGCATTCATTTGCATTGCGCTGTTGCTCAGCCTGTTTTCAGTGGCGCAACTGTCTCCTGCTGAATATTGTAGAATGGCGCAATTTTGGACTTGCGCATGCGCAACCCTATTGCGCATGGCGCAACCCTTTTGAATATCCCACCCAAAATCTATCACAAAGTTCCCATGACATTTATATAAGTGAATTCTTCATCCAGATCTCCTTTAAGGTGCCCATTCAAGGGATACATACTGACTTCTTTAAGAATATCAGTCAGTTTAAAGCCAGTAACATTATCCCTTTATCCTTTGAATTCCTAACAGCAGTAACAAATGAACAATCATAGTTATGTTCAGAATTGTCATTAAAACCATCAAAGTCTACAATTCTTGAGTTAAAATCCCCCATAAGTAGAATGTCACAATCAGGAAAGTCACTGAGATAATTAAACAAACTGGTATGAAGCTCATTCCAAATACTCAAATTGTAAAACATAGAGGTGGTTGGAGGGATATAGCAATTGACAATAAAAGGTTTAAATAACTTATATTTAAGCAATAATACCCGAGAGGGTGGGCGGTAGTGGGCAATACCGGACCGCCCAGGGGCATAATGAGGCCCGACGCCGCAGGCGGAGGGCCTTATAGCCCCTGGAAGGTCCGGTATTGCCCATACCGCCCACCCTCGAGGGTATTATTGCGTTTAGAAAATGGGCAGTGTAAAAAACATAAGTTAAATAAAAAGAAAATTAATAAAAAAATAGTTTAAAGTCATTTTGTAAAAAAAATAGTTCCTCCGCCTGCATTAGAATGATGTTTTTTTGGTTTTGGTGCCTCTGAAGAGTGAGAAAACATGCAGTTTGATTGTACTGTGCTTTTATTTAAATGTGTGGCCCCAGTGGATTCGGAGACCGAGCATGTCAAAGCCCTGCCAGTCGGTAAAACCCCAGTGGACTCAGAAGACCGAGCATGTCAAAGCCCTGCCAGTCCGGTAAAAATACAGCCATAAAGAAATGAAGAATACTTTTAAAGTTAACAGCCAGCATATTTACGTGGTTGGTAATGTGTTGCGCTGTCACTGGCCCTGATGCCCAAGCCTTCAGTTTGTCTTCGGGGTCGCCAGTCCAGTAAAAATACAGCCCGCAAAAGAAATGAAGAATACTTTTTAAAAGTTAACAACCAGCATATTTACGGTTGGTATGTGCTGCTGCTGTCCTGGCCCTGATGCTCAAGTTTAGCGTTTGTTCGGGGTCGCGCCACATCCGGTGTTGTAACTGAAGCAAGGAAAGTGAACGTAGCCCAGCAGAAGGGAATGTGTTTGTGAGTGGAAGACAGAGGTAGAGCAGCAGTGGCGTCGGCAAGTAAAACAAAAACATTTTCTAAGCCACTGTGTGATGACAGGGGATGAAAGGACATGTGGTGGGGGGCAGAGCAGTTGCAGATGAGATCGGGACACAGGAGAAGAAAGCGCAGTCAGAAGCTGATCGGTCTAACGGCTTTTTTTTTTTATTGCTTCCTTCGTGTTTTTTTTTTTTTTCATGTAGGCAGACGTGAGTACCAGGGAGGTGTGGTGCGGGTTCATGTGGTAGCTGGCACTAAATTGGGCAGTGGGAGGGTGCAGGATCTCTCGCTAAGCAAGAGAAAAAAATGGTGGCAATTTCGAATTTCATATTATGATTCTAGCCAATTAGGAAGCATAGTGGGCACAGGAATAGTAGAATTGGTGAAGGGGCATTGTAGGCTGGCACTTTTTATTTGGTGGGCATCTATTGAAACTTAATGTACCCCTGTGGAATGGGTACCAGCCAATCAGATGCCTCCAAATAAAAGGCCCATTTTCTAATCAATTTTAAGACACAAACAATATTTGCTCACATAATCCAAAGCAACTGAGCTAAAAGACCCAATCTTAACATAAGAAATTAGACCTTTTGTTCTCCTACCAAATCTACTCAGTTTTTCTCCTGGGGTCTGGTAAGCTTCATATCCATTAAGCGTAATTGTATTTTCTTCTGCATGCCATGATTCCTGAAGGCAAATCACATTGGCTTGTGTAAAAAATTCCTTCCATTCATTGTCTATGATCTTATGTTCTATTTCTGATACATTACAAGAGATGAACATAAACTTACTTACTGCAACTGGTACCAAAGTCATATCCTGAACTACTGTAACAGTTGTACTATCCAATTCTGAATTTGATGTGGTTTTACTTTGGGGTATCAGACCATTAACATCATTCTCCATATATGCATTGGGCAGCAGGTGTAGTCTCCCAGGTTGGGGGATACTCGGCCAATTAGTTAAATTTGCTAGCAGGTCGGAAGGATTTTTTGAGCACACACATTGCATCCAGGAAAAAAATACAGGAACACTTTGAGTGTTCTCCTGTATTTCCCTCTTCCCAAATATCTCACTTGGGACTACTAGGGACAGCCCTGGAGCATCTAATGTTGCACTTTTTTTTTGTTATCTCATTCTGCTGTCCCTACCTAGTCTACTCCCATTCCTGGCAACCCTTAGGGACTCCAGTCACCATCCAACACCTCCTGCACTCCATCAGGGTCCTTGCCTTTTCCTCTGCAGCTTACTTCCCACAGCGGGGTGGCAGGGAGCCCCCTAACTCACCCACCTTGTCCGAATCCAGATAGGCAACTTCCCCCCAGAGCCAGTGCACTGTTTAGATGGCCATCAAGCCACCCGACCAGGAGGACTTCCATTTTTTTTACATTTTCTCCCCAGAGCAGAGGTGTTGCCAGGACACCAATGAAGAGGAGCATGCACGCATCCGCACGCGCTCCCTCCTGGCATCTGCCCCCATCTCCTCCCTGATTTACAGTGCAGCACCTTGCCCTCCAGCTTCTGCCAGGGGTCAATCAGGTGCCGACTGTCATGGCCCCCCCCTTCCTGAAGAAGGAGAGCAGTCCAGCAGGTGCTCGATCCTTCTTCTCCTCTGCCGACCCCGGTGACCCATACTCATTCCCAAACTTGTGTCGCTGGCATGACACGAGGTCAGGTGACCAGTGCCTCAACCCTCAGCGCCACCGTGCTGGCTCTAATGTTACACATTTAGCCAATAGTCGTCGAGCAACCTCTTTATTTTTAAATAATATATCAGTCTGGGAAGAATCTAATCTTCTTTCTACTCTAATGATACCATAATTCCTTAGGTTAATTTGTAGAAAGTTACTAAATAAATTACATAAAGAAACAAGAAACTTCCTATTATTTTCCCATGGAAGGTGTGCAAGGCCAAATAGACTCAGTATCATTGGCCTTTCTGTACTCTCTGAAGTGTCCTTTAATTTTGGGATAAATTCTTGTCTGTTAGGGCAAGCTACAGTATGTAATATCCTTTCTCTTCCGATGGTTCACCATTATACCAGATGTCACTGGCTACTCTAGGCATCTGTATAAGAACTATAATCGTGTTTAGCCTTCCATCCTGAATTTTTTAACTTCAATAATCTCCTTCATTTAATAAAATATCTAATTTGTCTTTTAACATATTTATTAGAAAAATGTTAAGTGTCTCTAGACTCGATTGTGGCCAGCCTTCTATTGCTGTTATTCTTAGTAAGGGAAAATTCCTAGGAGTGGATCATTTATTTGTTTAGGTTCATTCCCCTGATTCCTTTCAGGTCTAACTCAATCTTGCGGTTGAGCTACTTTATAATTTTTTCCCCTATTCCATTATGAATGTTGTCTGTTTCCTTTTTTGCCACTGTCAAACTTTTAACCAAACCCATATCTGTCTGTAGCATCTCAGTTTGTTTTTCCAGGGCACCCATCTGAGCCTCCGTATTTTTAAACTCTACTGTGGCTCCTCTATAAACTTGTTCCGTCCCCATACAGGGGGTAATATTTGAGTATAATTTATCATTTGCATTTACCAAGAATGCATGGGATAAACACAAGGGAGCCCTGACTACAAAGGGCAACTAGATTGTCAAAATATGTCTAAAATAAATGGGTAGATTAGATGGACCTAGTGGTCTCCTTCTGTTGTCAAGTTCTATGTTTCTAATTCTCGGAGGCTAGGACTTCATTATCCACACTTGAGTCTGTTACACTAGTATCAGGCACCAAAATGCTAGGAACCTTCTTTTTCCAGTTTTTTCCATTTTTATGTTTGCTTGCACGCATGTGCAAGAAACATAGTGCCATCATTGGAGATTTCGGAGGTGTGTCACCTCCTCCTCCAATTCAGGCAGCGAGCTGGCAGGCGCGGCCCCTGGAAGCCGATGCATTTTGGAGCTGTCTATGACACGCTCCAAAATGCAGTGGCATACAGTTGAAAGGGGGAGCTATGCTCATGTGCAGCTCTTTCCCCAGTCAGAGGCATGCGCGCTTCTCGCACGCAGCGTATACCTGTCGGCTGCACTGCATCGCCTCCTCCCCTTCACAGTATTTGGTGCCAAGCTGGGAGCCCACCCCAGCATGGCAATCAATAATTTTGCCGAGGGATGCCCAATCCCCCATCGGCTGAACGCCCAAAGTCCTTGTGCACGCTGGGAGCCACCCAGCGTGGCAAACTCTCATAGGGTTTTGCCGACGGGGTGCCCCACCTCTGCCGGCTGAACGCCTCAAAGTCATTGTGCCATGCTGAGAGCCCACCCCAGCGTGGTAAGCGGTCCTACAACGCTTTTTTTTTTTTTTTTTTACCTGTAAACAAGAACTGTCCCACGGCGCCTCCCGAGCCCTCCCACATCCCGCACTCCACCCACTGTGCACCCAGCCTCACCACTACCCCTCACCCCATACTTATCCTCTCCGGACTCCAGTGCGACGATCTTCGTGGACCGGGAACACGCCTGCACTCTTCAAAGGCGACCGCTAACTGAGGAAATGCCGTAAGCTGTATAATGGGCTAGATAGGAGGGGTTCAACTTTATTGTATATCTCAGGCATTTTAGTTTTGCACTAATTTAACATGGGTTTTTGGGACTCCTTTCATGAATGATGTCACTGTCATGTATGCTATTCGGCTCAAAGGGTGATTTCGCGCAGTGACTTGCAGTGACTGTGAAATCACCCTTTGGGACTGAATACCACCATGACAGTGACATCATTCATGAGAAGGGGGCCCAAAAACCCCATGTTGAAAATTTGGTGCCAAAATTCCAAAAAATGACTGTTTGACGAGCGTGCGTTGCGCAGTTCCTACGCAGGCTCGTAAGTTCACGAAATTTCAATATTTTCACTCCAGATTTTCAACATTGCCATTTAACCACACCATCTTATGAGTAGTACAGCTGTCATTTTTCACATCTCACCCAAAATGTGTTTCCGCCCTTGTAGCGCAGAATGGCGCAGTCAGTGTGCGAAATCAATGTACGGGACAAATTAAGAAAATCATAGTGACACTGTTCATGAGCAGAGGTCTTGAAATGGCTATGTTGAAAATTTGGTGGCAGAATTCCTAAAAATGACTGTTTTACGAGTGTGCTTTGCACAGTTCCCACGCACGCTCGTAGGTTTGCTAATTTTCAATATTTCCACTCCAGATTTCCAACATTGCCATTTTTCTACACCTCCTTATGAGCAGTACAGCTGTCATTTTTCACATCCTGCCCAAAACGTGTTTCCGCCCATGTAGCACACAATGGCGCAGTCGGTGTGCAAGCTCAATGTATGGGACACATTAACAAAACCACAGTGACACTGTTCATGAGCAGAGGTCTTAAAATGGCTGTTGAAAACTTGGTAGAAAAATGCCTAGAAATAACTTTTATGAGCGCGTTGCGGTTCCTATGCATGCTCGTAAGTTTGCAAATTTAATATTTTCACTCTAGATTTTCAACATGTCCATTTTATTAAACTTCCTTATGAACAGTACAGCTGCAATTTTTCATATGTCACCCAAATGTGTTATCGCACATGTAGCGATAATGGTGCTGTTGGTGTGCGAAAGCAATGTTTAGGACAGATTAAGAAAATCACAGTTACACTGTTCATGAGCAGAGGTCTTAAAATGGCTATGTTGAAAATTTGGTGACAAAAATCCATAAAATGACTGTGTTATGAGTGAGCATTGTGCAGTTTCCACGCATCCTCGTTAGTTCATGACTTTGTAATATTTTCAGTCCAGATTTTCACTAGTGGCATTTTTCAACACTTCCTTATGAACAGTACAGCTGCCATTTTTCACAACATGGCTGAAGTGTGTTTTCACACTTTCAGTGCAGAGATGCGTGGTCGCTGTCGGAAATCATTGTTCGGCACAGATAAAGAAAATCACAGTGACACTGTTCATGATCGGAGGCACCAAAATGCCTGAGTTGACAATCTGCTATAAAATATCCCCAACCTACTTATATAACTGGTGTGCGTTGCACAGTTTCTATGTACGCTCGTGACTTCACCATTTTTTGAAATATTTTTACTACACATTTGCAACATAGCCATTTTTACACCTCCCCATGACAGAGTACAGCTGTCATTTTTTACAGCCTGTTCGGAATATTTTTGCACCTGTGGTGCTAAATCCCGTAGTCACTGTGCATAAGCAGCTTTCGGCTACCAAACTGATATTCCCCCTGTTCATGAGGTGGGGTCACAAAACAAACATGTTGAAAATTTGGAGTTAAAATACCAACGAATGCCTGAGGTATTAGGCTTTTCAACTAAATTGCCCAACCCTATAGAGAATGACAGGAATCAGGGTGTGACTTGGGATTCTGCCTGTGATGCTCATACCATTCCACACCCTGCAGTCACTGAGAGGCATCGAGGTATGCCTTGGACTCTTCGGCCCCAAACTTCACCCCATTCTCCTATATCGCACCCATCTCACCGTATTTCCTAATGAAATGGGGTGCGCATAAGGGCCAAAGACCCCAAGGAACACGTGATACTTGTCAGTCTCTGCAGAGTGGATGTGGTGAAATGGCGTGGCCAGTTATGCCTGACGCACCCAAATGCACACCCCAATGCCTGTCACTCTCTGCAGGGTGGTGGTGGGGTTGGCTTCAGTTCAATACTTCACTGCCATTCCTATTATGCAGCTCTGTAACTTCTACACTACCACTGCCAATGCCAGTAAGCAAACATTCGGCATTGACAAATGCTTGTTTTTTTCTATTTTTCTTTATCCCATTGCTATCTTCCCTTTTCTGCCCTGGGACAGGTGAGTCTAGGATAATAACCAAACTGAAGTCTGGCTTACATTTTTCCTATACTGAATCCCAAACAACAGAGTCTGATTCTTTTGGTGGATTAATTTGATCTAATTTCCTAATTACATCATTAAGTCTTGCTCCATTTATGGCTATATCGTGTCTGGTTGTCTCTAGTTCATTTTTGAGAACTATCATTTGCTCCATTAAGATTAAGTTTGCTGCATATTGGTCTTTAAGAGATAAAATCAGATCCTTGCTTAAAACATATGGGATATGTTGTTTATTATAACTAATGTTGTCCCCAGAGTTGTCCAAATCCATACTAAGCTGGGAGTTATCCATTTCTTTATGTTTCAGTCTAGATTGGGCATCAATTCTCTTAATTCCTTCAATTGTGTGTTGCAATTCAGAAGATATCAACTGTAATTCTGAGCCTGCCACAATTATACTATCACTTGCTTTTCCCATGTTACATGGCTCAGTAGGGATAACTTTTTTATTAATTCCTCCCTTGTCTATAGAGGTTTTAAGAGTGTTATCACCAGGCAAACTCAAGAAACTATTTTCTCTTAATAGAGCATAAGGTGTATTTAAGGAATCCTTTCCCCCTTCCTCTATCTCATCAGTACTATTCAGGAGGTTTGGGGAGGTTTCCAAACTATTAGTTTCTTTAACCAGGTTTTGTAAATCGGGAAGTGATGAGCTTAATCTCATAATGTGTGTAGAGGTCATATGTCTCATGGAATTATTGTGGCATTTCAAATGATCTGCAATTTTTGTCTGCTTATTGAACTCCAAATCATTTTTATTAAGCTTTCTATTTCTAGACGTTTTTTCACTGAAACACCAAGAGCACCAGGCAATAATTCCATTAAAGTAGTAGTAGTAAAAGTTTTATTATGATATCAGAACAGGATGACCCACTGGTACGCTTGGGTAACAGAACATTTAAGGAGACGTTGATATCTAGCATAACAGAACATTTAAGGAGAGACGTTGCTATCTAGCAACCTTTGTTGCCTGGTATGTACCATGTCACAACAGTATACAGGCTTAGTTATCACACTAGGAAAAAAGAACAGACACCAAATAATAAAGTTAAAGGTCAGTAGTCTGTAGACACTTAATCCAGGAGATTTATCCTATTATAGTAAAATATTCTATTTCAGTGATAATAATTTTTGTCTGGGGCCATATAAAGCTAGAAGCTCCAGCATAGTCAAACCAGTCCCATTCCGTACATTTCCACTATCCTCGTCCTCTTTTCATTAAATATTACTACTCTACACTGAAAGGGATTAAGGATGCAGCATGTGGCAATCTGTAATTTGCTGGAGCAAATCAAACTACAGTCTCGATCTCAGGACAATAAAAAATGAGGTACTGAAAGATCCCCTGTTCACCAATTCGGTACTCTTCTCCCTCAGCTTAGAAATGATTTCACGTCTTTATGTTCTCTGTTCTATGAGGGCATGACAGGACAAGATGAGAGTCATCAATCAAGTCTCTTAAATAGCTCAACCCTTTCAATCTAGAGGTCCTTTTAGCTCTTTCTTTAGCACATGAATGAAAGTCCTTTGAGAGCCAGTCAACCAAGTAGATGATATGTTTACTAGTGAAATAAACAAAACAAAGTGTTTAAATTAATCTGTAGATATCTATAAATTTATTCAGTGATATCTAAAAATATATTCAACCCCGATATAGCTGGTTAAAATATAAATAAAGCTTAGCAGAGCAGAGAAGTTATTAAAAACAAATAATTTAGCAACGCATAGCAACACATAATAACTACGAGATAAAACAAATAAAAAGAACCTTTAAGCAACTTTAAACAAACAAATTCAAATTCAAAACCACAAGGCTATAGTACAACTGCTGCAGTACTTAGTAACAGTATACTGTCTCCTCCTTATGTCTCCCCTGATGTAAACTGCGAAAAACTGTGGTATACACAATCCCTCATACCTGTTACTTGGTCGTATAATATAACAAATACTCAGCTAGAATACACAGTCTAACAGTTGCAAGTTAAACAATTAAAATATGCATAAGTAGAGCCCAGAAGAATAAATCAATAAAGAGCTTACTTCCGTATCAGGCACATCTTTTCCTGAGTCGGAGACTGAAATAGATCAGTAACTCTCCAGAGAAAGCAAAGGCAACTCACAGCAAAAGCCAAGAACAGGGCAGTGGGTGCTAAAGCTATGTGGCTTGTCCTTTCACCACCCACAAAATGGCGAATCTGTAGACTAAACGCCACACATGAGCTTTCAGCACCTATGTCATATGACACTCCCCACCAATTAAGGCACGATCTTTTAATTTAAATTTTAAGGCTTAAGTAACACAAAACAAAGATACAGAAAATAATCTGAAGTAAATAGTTCACAAGAAATGGTACTGGGTCAAAATGTCATATGCTTAATAGCGTACGACAAAACCCCAAAACTGAAACAGCGCAGTACAGGATAGCAAGAGAGTGCAATTCCACGAATGGTTCTGTGCGCGGTACTTCACCCTCTCACTGTCACAGGCAGAAGATAATACCTCTGTTGGGTTGGGCTTCTGCCAAGCAGCTGCCGTGGCTCAAAGTGATGAGCCACTGGCAGGGAAGGAAGCAGGCAGAGCATTTGGGACTGAGTTTGAATCCCGGTCCCAGACACATGAAATTTTTCCTTTTTTCACACTTTGTGCGATATTTACTGAACCCCCCCCCCCCAGAGTTAGATATTTTAGTTTGAGGTGCATCCCCCTGTAATGGGGGTGTGGGGGTAGAGCCCCCCACATAAACAAAGACTTACGCTGCATACAATATATCGCACTGTATTGGCAGCGTGATATATGCATACGGTATAATGTCTTGTGACATTATGACCCCATGCCACAAGAAACTCCCTTATTCAAAAAACTGCTTTTCTGACCCCGTTTTAGCTTTATGAGGTACCTCAAGACCTCTTTTGTCAGTTTCCTGCTGTTGGCTTCTCAGGAGTCTCCTCAGTTTTCTCTTCCTCTTTCCCCTTTCTCTGACCTCTCTCCTTCCCTCTTCTCAGTAACAGCACCAGGTAAACTCAGCATCAGCGGACTCTTTAGTTCTTTAGTATGGGGGTGGGGGGACAGAAGGCCAGCAGAAACTCAGGGCCAAAGAGCAATGGTAATAGTGACAACATTTCCTTTGTTTTAAATTTAATCAGCTTTATTCAATTTTTAGAAAGGAAAACATACGTAGAACCATTTACAGAACAATGGGAGTGTACATTAATCAGGAGAAAATAACTCAAAGAAAAACAACCCCCGGAGTGTGCCAAATAACTTATATTAGAATCAAGCCCTAAAACTGAAACAAATATCAACTACATTACAGGTATCAGATTGGGGTAGTCAGAGAATGCTCAGAGGAATTCAGGATATGTATCGGGCATGAAGTTTGCCCCACTTCTTATTAAATGAAGGTAAATGATGACAGAGGCTAGCATTCATATACTCCAGTCTGAAGGGTGAAGGAGAGTTCTTGCAGCCATTTGGAGTATGAAATATGTCTCTAATCCTACCAATGTCTAAGGGTAATTTTTTTAACCATCAAAGAGATAAGGGCCATATGGTACCGCCTCTGTTTGACCGGGATCTGAGAATAGTCACCAATAACACAAATTTCAGGGTAGAAAAAGCCAGTTAGTTCCAGGAAGGGGTCACTCCATTCTTCTATTAGTACCCACAAGGAAGATATCTTCTCACAGCGAAAGGGTGCCATCTGCGTTTCCACATCTAGTGCAAGTGGGGGAGGGGAAGCGACCCATCCTGGCTAGCCTGACCGGGGTGTAATACATGTTGTTTAAGATATGGTACTGTGTGAGTCGTAACCAGTCTCGGGTTAAGTAGGTGTGGCAATCTTTCCAGAGACTTGGCCAGTTAAGATTGACCCCTGGGAGCAAGGATTCTCATGCCTTTGAGCCAGCTAGGAAGAGGGAAGGGTGGGCAGTATGCAACCACAGATACAGTCCAGATGTACCGTGGGGCTTAAGGGCCCACTCTTGCACCTGGGTGAGGAGGTCTCTGAGACCAGAGGGTCCTAATTGTTGTAATATCAGATGCCGTATTTGGTAAAGTTTGAAGATGCTCAAGGGGCCCAGCTGGAATTTTCCCATTAACTCCGGGGATTTCAGAAGGGAGGATTGAGACTAGAAGTCAGCACCCTTCACATTCTATGGTAAAGGAAGCCAATCAGGAGTCAATGGGTGTTCCCCAATCACAATGTTTAGGTTAGAAAAGATAGGTTGCATGGCATCTTTAGAAAGTGAAACTTTTAGATAGGCACAAATTTGGAAGAAGACTTTAAGAGAGATACTGATTGGAAAGGTGATTAGAGTCTAGTAGAGACTTCCATGGGGTGAAGAGAATTGTAGTGGGTGAAAGGCTATGGAGAGTAAAAAGATGGGATTCAGTTTGTAGCCAGACAGGGATGTACTCGGAATCAGGAGCAAGCTGCAGATTAGAGAACCACTTCCCGCATTTGTAGGGGTGGCTGGCCCAGTAGTAGAGTAGAAAGTTAGGAAGTCGGAGTCCACCAAAATCTTTGGGAAGGCTCAACATAAGATAAGAATGTCTGGGTGATTTATCCAGCCAGATAAAGGAGGTAATCAGGGAAGGAATATGTTTAAAGGAGAGAGGGAGTACGATATTAAGCATGTTTAAGGGATAGAAAAGCCTAGGGAGGATATTCATTTTGATTATATTAATTCTATCCCACAATGAAATAGAAAGGTCTTTCCATCTTGTTAAGGCTTACTGAATCACCACCAGGAGATCTTCAAGTTTCAGTTTCACCAGTAGAGAAGAATTTGAAGTAAGAGAGATGCCCAGGTATTTAAGAGAGTGAGAGAACCATTGCATACCAAATGAGGCAAAGTCTAGACTGCTGATAAAATGATCGAGGGGGTATATTTCAGTTTTACTGAGATTAAGCTTGTAGTTAGAATAATGACTGAACTGGACAACTACCTTTAAGGCCTCAGTAAGAGGAGGAACCAGAGCAGAAAGATGAAGTAGGATGTCATCCGCGTAAACCAAAATAGAGGGGGAGAGGTTGCCCATGGGAATGCCTCTTATGTTAGGGGAGGACTTGAGGTGCTGAATAAGTGGTTTGAGATATAGATTAAAGAGGAAAGGAGATAGGGGACAACCCTGACGTGTGCCAGAGTATAGGGAGAAGGCAGAAGAAAAGACACCGTTGCAGCAGATCTTTGCCGATGGAGAGGAATAAATAATTTTAAGCCATTGAAGAAATGGGGCAGGAAAGCCCATCTTCTGTAGTGGAAGCCGCAAAAAGGATCAGTCCACTCTATCAAAGGCCTTCACTGCATCGAGAGAAATTAAGGCCATTGAGAGAGGGGAAGCTTGGGCTACCTGAAACAAGTGACTAATCTTACGGAGGTGATCTGTGGAGAATCTCCCGGGAACAAATCTCACCTGTTTTGGACTTAATAGCCCAGACCATACTTCCATAATTCGGGTTGCTAAGAGTTTGGCTAGGATTTTAATATCACAGTTTAGTAAGGAAATAGGAGATACTAGGAATTTGTAGGAGCTAGGAGGCTTTGAGGCCCATAGATGCTCCTAGAGTTAATAATAACTAATTTGAACATCAGAGAGCATAAGTTTGGCCAGTCTGCTCTTACATAGGGAGATAGCTCGCCAGATTAAAAAGGGGGTTGTCTGGTTTAAGAAGGAGAATTATAGTAGCTTCCAGAAGTAAGGGGTCCAATTCTTCTACGGAGAACATATACTGATAAAGTCGAAGTAAGATAGGGGACAGGTCTTTGAGAAAGATCTTGTAAAGGTTCAAGGGAAAACCATCAGGGCCAGTAGCTTTGTCTAGGGCTAGACTATTTATTGTGGATTCCACTTCCGCAAAGGAGATAGGTGCAGAGAGAAGAGCATGATGGTGATCTGTAAGGTAGGCTAATAGGGTGGAGTAAAGATAAGACGATGTTTCTGCGGTGGTCCATGGCGAAGGGCATTCACCATGTAGAGTAGAGTAGAAATTTTCAAAGACAGCCACCACTTCCCTTGGAAATGTTTTTAGGGATCCATCTGGGGCAGAAATTGAAAAGATAATCCTAGAGACCTCTAGCTGCCTAAGTCAGAGAGCAAGCAGACTTTTCTCCTTGCTCAATATATTTGGACTTAGTCTTGAGAATGGAATATTCAGCTTTCTCTTAAAGGAGAGTGGCATACTTGTCCCGAAGGGATAGTAGAGCCCTTAAGGACTCTGGAGAGGATGCAGGAGAGAGAGATTGTTCCAGGGCGCGTATTTGGGCCAGAATCGCTAATGCCTCAGCTTCCCTGCAACGCTTCTGGGTGGAGGCCAGACGGATGAATTTGCTCCTCAAAAACATTTCAGGGCACACCACTCATGGTCTTGTCTCTTAACAGTGTTCTGGTTAGTATTGACGAAAGATTGAATAAAGATTAGAAATTCTAGTAATCGCCTGCTCATCTTTGAAAAGCTGGGTGTTAAGCTTCCATGAATTATCACGTTGTTGATTAGAGTTTGAGGTGAGCAGCAACCAGGCTGCCGCATGGTTGGAGATCACAATGGGGTCAAGGCCAGCACTACAAAGACCAGGGAGTAGGGAGAAACTAGTAAGCACATAATCAGTTCTTGAGGAGGTGTGATGTACCATTGAGTAGAAAGAATAGCTGTGAGATAGTGGATTGAGAACTCTCCAGGGGTCACAAAGTCCCATTAACTCCATGAACTCCCTCAAGGCTTGTTATGCTGCTGAGGGAGGCCCAAGGGAGCCAGATGAATGGTCGAGGTCTTGGATGAGAGGGATATTCCAATCTCCGCCCAGAATGAAGGGAAGGTTAAGGAAGGGGAACAGTTTGTGAGCTAGCTCCATAAAGAATCCTAGGTCGCCACCCACTGGGCCATATACACTGCCTAAAATCAGCTCTTGTCAATCAAGTAAACCTTTAGCAAATACATATCAACCCTGGGGGTCTGAAATAATATGATCTGCCTGAAAGGAGACAGTACGGCCTATTAAGATGGCTACGTCTTTACTGGAGGGTAATTCCCCAGAGACGAATACCTGGCCAATCCCCTGTCTATGAAGCTTAACCACCTCATGGGGAGGAGATGGGTTTCCTGAAGAAACCCTATCTGAGTGTGAAGTACAGAGAGATGTTTTAATTCCTGATGCATCCTGAGCTGATCTCTGATACCCCTGACATTCCAAGACACAACTTTAATTCGGTTGTTAGCCATATTCACTAGAATCAGTCAGCGTAATATTGTAATTAAACAAATGCAAGCACACTCTGTCCCACCCCCACCCCCCATCCCCAACTTCCCCATCCTCTGATGACTGCACCAAGTATATAACTGGCATGGATAGCAAGTCTGAATAATTGACAAGACAAGAAAACAAATGTAGCTCATAAACCAGTTTCCCAACAAATCACAGTTTATAGAGGTTCATTGGGGAAACCGCCCGACCTCCCTCCCATGGCAAACAGTTAGTTGAACAGTGTCAGTCGCTGAATATTCTGAAACTGTGAGACTTTCCCCTGATCCCCCAGTGAAACAGGCACCGTATAACAGATATGATGTAAACCATTTGCCCTGTCCTGTTTCCCCTCCTTCCCCCCATCCCCTTCCAAGACCAAACCCTCCTCACCCCACCCCCACAACAAGAACTGTGTACAAAAGCCCCTCAAAAGCCAGGTATTTATTAGTAGACTTGTACAATTCAGAACTGAGGGGGCTGTGTCCCTAGGCCCTGGAACCTCTGATATTTAAGAAAAAGAACTGGCATGAGTATGCCCCTGTGAGGCTAATAGGGGCAGGAGAGAGAGAGGATACAACCCATCTCTGAAACAAAAAAAGGGGCCTCCCATACCCCGACACAGGGCTGATAATGATACCCTTGGGTGTTGCCAGAATAAGGACAGCTAGAATGGTATACAGGTCCCACCCTCCTATACTCTAGGACCTGATGAAAACAACCCACAGTAAAAGCCACATCTTGGAACCCCCCCATCCACCTATCCATCTACGTTACCATCTCATATATAGATATAAACAAAGGATATATTAAATTCTGGAGTTGTACAAGGGTTGCTGGGCCTCCCTGATTGTGATAGCCTAGGAAAGGTCTTGGTGCATGCCACAGCTGGTGTTACCCCGGTGTGGTGCTCGAATCCAAGGATAGAAAAATAAAGAAGTCAAGAAGAAAAGGGTCTGAAAGCGAGAAGCAGACTAGGAGGTTAGAGAAGTAAAACAAGGAGAGAAAGGCAGACATCAGGAGGGAGACAATGGTATTAAGCTTGAGGTTCACTCGATCAGAAGGAGGAATACCTGAGAAGGTAGAAGAGAATGGAGAGCAACCCACCGTATCACGGGGAGGATCTTTCACCAGGCAGACTGGACTAAAGATGCACCATCAGCAATTGCAGGAAGGAAAAAAAAAAAAATACCAAGTGGAGTAAGGAAAACTGACTTGGCGACTGAGAACCTAAATTAAACAAAAATCTAATCCCAAAATTGAATTGGAGTTGCTCTTACTAAAGCCCTAGATGGTACAGACCAATTGGGTCAGGTAGGAACCAAAATACCACCGCACTCAGTCCTACATAAATTCACCCCCTAGGGAAACCAGAACTAGATTCCAGAATTCCTTGCAGTATCTGTCAGGTGGCAATGAGAAAAAATTAGTTCCAAAGCTTGTTCCAGACCAAGTTCCGCACAGAATCTCATAGATTTCAAGCTGCAAGGAGACATAGCAGGTCAGGGGGGCATTCCAAGACAAAACCATACAAAATACAGTCATAGGACCATAGACCAAATCCAAATTGCATCATCCAATGATGCAACACACAGGTATGTTCACATAGGGCATACAGGTCATACCATTAATGTAGTGATCAACCAATCAACGTTCTTTGAATAGGTCTGGTAGGTGAGAGGCTAACTCCTTCGATGCCTGGGCTGGGGTGTCAAAGGATAGCCAAGATCCTGTGATGAAGAGCTGGAGATGAGCAGGATAGGCCATCTTAAATTTGAAGCGTGCTGCAATGAGTTTGCTAACAATCAGGTGGGAGGTGGCTCTCTTTTGCCTGATTTCCAATGGCAGGTCCTGGGTGACGCGAAGCTGCTTCCCCCTCCCAGAGGACTGACTGGAGTTCTTTAATTTTAGCCAGGATGTGCTGCTTCTCAGGGTAGTTAAGGAATCTGACAATGATAGGTCTAGGGGGGCAGAATCTGCAGGGCAAGGGTGCAAAGAACGGTGAGCACGTTCAAGCTGGTAGGTCGGGTTGTGGGGGGACAGGCCCACTATCTTGGTCAGAAGTTTTTGCAGAAATGAGATTGTCGAGGTGCCTTCTTCCTCTTCTGACAGACCAAATATTAAAATATTATTCCAGCGGGAGTGGCCCTCTAAATCCTCTGTCTTAAGTTGGAGCTTCTGGAGGAGTTTATTTATTATTTATTTATTTATTGAATTTTGATGACCTGGTAGGCCCACTGGGCCCCGAAGGTCCCTTTTTCAGGGGCGACCCGGGAATAACAGTACACGAATAATTAAACAGTTGAACATAAGCAAATACAGGTTATCATAGTTATCTAAGTTTTACAATTTTGGTCACTGTGTGCTGTTTCAATTCCTCCAGGGATGTGGCACATGCTTCAGTGTCACCGACTCTATGGCCCAGGTCTCTCATATCCACTCGGAGAGATCTAAGTTCAGCAGATATTTGGAGAGAGTATCCCTGTAAGGCGCTAGCTCCTGAAGAAACCTGTCCTCTGTCAAGGGGATTGGAGTTGCTGGAGAAGCTGATAATTTAGTTTGCTACGCAGACTGGGCTTTATCCTTTTTTGCGGCCTTCTCTGAAGTAGAAGGAGGGTTATGTTTCAGTGGGGCCTGCCTGGTATCCATATCCATTGTGGCGAAAAACACCAATCACGATGCAGAACAGGCCTCTAGAAGGATTCAGCAGGTAGTAAAGTAAAAATTGGAGCAGATTTGGAGCATTACCAAGAAATCAGATATTTGGTAGGTGGATGAGCAGTGAGGAGAGAGCTCCAAAGATGAGCTGCTATGGCACTGCAGACATCACGTGATCTCAGTGACAACATTTCCAACAAAAATAACAGTAATGTTGCTGTTTAGTGTTAATAAAAGCACAAGGTTGTCAAGAGAATGAAGTGCAAAACATAGAAAAAGAACTTGCTAAGCCATTATATAAGGCTGTATAGCTTTTAGAAACTATTCTGCGCTGTAATGTGTTCTGGCCGCCTCACTCATAGAAAAGAGATTTTAGTGAGGTAGTCAGAGATATGAGACATTCAGGGAGGCATTTTTAAGGAGGACTCATTGAATAATTTAAAATAACCCTAAACTCAAATGAGCTGGGCTATAAACATTAAAATTTGAATAAGAAAATTTAAAAGATGCTGAGCACCCCCACTCTAATCAGGCACCAACAGGATACCTGTTATAGAACGGGGTAAGGCATCTCAGCGTACTCTGCCTACTTGCTCCTCTGAGGTCCTCCACAGCAAAATGCAGATAGCTTGATGAAACTCCTCCTCTGTGCCCATCAGTTTACCCACAACAGGATATGACTGACAGGTCTGTAGTTACCTGATTGCTCCTTGTCCCCACCCACCACTTATGGAGCTGCACTATGTCTTCTACCCTCCAGTCTTTTGGAACTTCCCCTATTTGAATTGAGTTATTTAACAGCCCCACCAGGGGTTCAGTTAATGTTGTTGCCAATTCTGTGGGGTCTTATCTATCTTAAGGGCTGATAGCCCTTTTCAAACCGTTTCACTGGAAAATTCTTGCTGCCTCACCTCAGGGATCCCCTTACTGAATACGGAGCAAAAGCAGTCACTAAGAATGGCTGCTTTCTGCCCATCCCCCTTAATTACCCTACCTCCCACTGTTATCCTAACAATTCCTCCTCCACCTTTCTTTTTCCCCCTAATATATCAAAAGAATTGTTTTCCCTACCCTTGACCTCCTCCATAATATGCAGCTCTGTGTCTGCCTTTACTTCCCTGACCACCCTTTTGATTTTCCTTGTTCTCATTTGGCATTCTCCCATTCTACCTTGCTTTGCTTTTCCTTACACCTGGTGAATTACTTCTTTTTGGCTTTCACTGCTTCCCCAACCTTTCCGGAGAACCATATTGGTCTACTGTACATTTTCTTTTGATTACCTTTCACATGCAAGACTTTCTTGCCTCAAGAATGGCCGCCCTTGATTGTCCCCATCCTTCCTCCATATCCCTGATGCTGTCCACTTCAACTAATTTGTCCCAAACCAGCTCCCTCATCTGGTTGAGGTCTGCCATTTTGAAATCTTGAAGTTCAGCCTTTGATGAGGTCTTACTCGTCCCAAGGGCCAGGTCAAACCATACAGAGTAATGGTTGCTGGACCCTAGTGGCTCCCTTATCCTCATTCCTCCTACCACTTCCGAGCAGGTGAGCACCACATCAAAAATGGCAGCATGCCTAATGGGTTCCTTAATTAGCTGCACCAACAGGCAGCGCTACAATGTTTCCAGTAGGGTCTAACTTCTGCAGCTCCTGGCTATTAGAATGACCCAATCAATATCTGGCAGGTTTAGATCTCTCACCACCAGCACCCCACCTTTGCCACCCCCTTTCTAGTTTTGTCCCTAGCTCCTTATCTCTCTTTCTCTCTTCTCCCCTGTCCTGGAGGTCTACTGATCACCCCCATTCATAGTTTCTTGCCTGAGGATACCGTGAGCTGAACCCACATTGATTCTGTTTCCCCATTACCTCCTTTGAGGTTTCCATCTTCCACTGCCTCTCTGCACTTTCTGAAATATAGTGCTACACCTCCTCCTTTACCTTTTCCTGTATCCCATCTAAACTTGATGTAGCATGGGACTGTCAAGTCCCAATCGTTATTCTCTGTGCCCAAGTTTCTGTGATGGTTCTAGATCCATCTCAGTGTCAACCACCATTGCCTGGAGCTCACTAATTTTATTTTCCAGACTCCCGGCATTAAGGCGGACCCCTTTCCATCTTTCTCCTGATCTCGCCTTGCTTTTTCCTATTCCTTCTCCCTAATTCTTCCCTAGTCGCCTTTATTTTTTATTTTTCATTATGAATGTAGGCTTTGTCAGCCCTCCCTCATCAGCATCTTCCCATAACCTAATTTGAACTTCAACCTTACTGTTACCCACCCTGCTGCTACTAGTTCCTTGTTCAGGGGGAGTCCTGACTAGATTACCTACCTTTTCTCTGTGGTTCTCCTTGCTGCATCTCCCCTGCAGCTTGTTTAACTATCCAATGTAAACATCAAATTTTTGCTCCAGGGCACTGACCCACTCTCTCATCAAGTGAAGGCCATTGCCCTTGATGAGCCTCCTGTCCCAGAGGCCTCCTCCCAGTGGTCGACAAAGCGGTACCCCTCCTCCTGACACCATCTCTTCAACCACCTATTAAACTTCTCAAGTCTCTTCCTTCCTTACTCTATCATACCCATTCCCCTTTTTCCACACATGGAGGACCTCAGAAGAGGCCAGGGAAACCAGTTGCACCATCAATCTGCCCCTCAGCTTCTTAAAGTTCTGCTTCTCTGCCTCCACAGGCTGGTTTGCCAGATCATTGGTACACAAGTGCACTAGTACCCCAGTACCTCTTCCCCTTCTCTACCATTCTCTCTATCCTATCTATATCCCTGATGGCTAATGTACTAGGAAGGTGTCCGACCATTTCACTCCCTTTCCTTCCCCTGCCCGCCATCCTCACTACTTCCCTAATCATTGAATCCCCAATCACTAAGAGTCTTCTTGCTGACTTCATCCTACTCACCCCCTCAGGTGCCACGAAGTCATCCTGCCCATTTCCTCCAAAAGGCTTAGAGCCTCCTCCAGGTGTGTAATGCTATTTTCTGTCTGAATGGTTTGAGATTAGTTGAACCCCTCATGGTTACTCCTATCACCCTTCCCCCTGCGCTTCTCCATCACCCCAAGCCCCCTGGTTCAGTGGGCCTCTGGGAGAATGGGGGTGTGGTAGGTGGACCCTAGATGTGCCACAGCTAAGATATCTCCTGTCTTGCTGCAACCTGCTGAGCATGGAGCTTTACAAAGGTCTTGCAGATGAGGCAGTGCCCCTCCCTCCAGAGTGTGACTCTGGAGAAGAGCACCCCACCGTCCCTGCAACTGACTTAACTACTTCCCTACTGTATGTCATCTCCATGCTGAAGTCATCAGCATACCAAGGTGCCTACTTCTTTGTTGGTTTTTTTTGTACATTCTCATGCATGCTGTGCAGAAGTAAGGAGACAGTATAGCGCAGTGGTTTAAGGCTCTGAGCTGCAAACCTGGAGACCTGGGTTTGAATCCCACAACCCCCACTTGCATACTGTGTTACCTTGAGCAAGTCTCTGTTCTGCTGCTCAGCTGTTTGGAAACTGAGTCGGTTTTCGACAGACCTAAAGAGAGACTGGAGAAATTGGAGGAACTTGCCTGAGTTGAGTCCTGGTCTGCTGGCGTGTGGTTTTGCTGTTGGCTGCTCGTCGTGAGCGGTGTGTGGGGTGCTGGCTTTCAATCTGCACCACAGAGGATTTTGGTCACTGGCAGCCTGGAGGCTAGCTGCCATGTGGTGCAAGAATTGGGAGGAGCGGCTCAGTGGTGGAGTACCAGTTTCGACTCAAAAAAAAAACCCTGCCGGACTGTAGGAGAAGAGGTCGCTGGCTCCATATTGCGATTGGACCTGCTGAAAGAAGGAAGTGTTTGCGGGATAACAGGCAGTGAAAACTGCTGATTATTTTATTTTTAATTTGAGTGTTCTGATTCCCTGGTCCAGACAGGGAAATGGGTTTCTCTGCCTCCCGAGGGTGGTGGGGTTAACTCTGCTCCCTAGATGAGACAAGGGCACCACCGGAGGGTGGTTCAGCCTGCCTCACCGTAGCGAGGGTCAGGTGGAGTTGGAACTTGTAGTGGAGGCACATTTGGTGTTTTCTGCTTGTTACCAGCAGGACTCTGGTATTTGAACATTGGGAAATTTAAATATTTGGATTGAAGCTGGAACCATGTAGACCGTGGTGTGGACTGCCGAACTGGTGAAGTATATTTGAATTCTTTTTCGCTACTGCCAGCGTGTGATAATTACTGGGAAACGATTGGGAAGACTAAACCTGAGTTCATTCATAACTATTCCAGTCTCGTGAGAGGAGACTGATTAAAGTTTGGGCCATGCTAAGTGGTGAGAGCACATAAGTGTGTGGACATAAAAGACCTTGAACTCCTGTTTTGTGTCTGCTCTGGGTAAATGAGGGTATTGGTTTTAGGACTACGGAATTTTAAACTTATGAGCCAATCTCTATGTTAGGGGGTTTTGTATAGGTGGAAAGCTCCTTCCCTCGCAGTGGTGAGAGCACTGTGGGTGGGGGTAGATGGATAAAGCGTTTTTGATAAAATTAATGCACAAATTTTGACACATTGTTAGGGTATAATTTTGTTTTATTTGTTTATAATTGTTGTATTTATATCTTGATAATTGAGTGCTGTGTTTTAGTTTTATTTAGAATTTTGTTATTTATATAAGTTTGTGGGGTTTATTGTTGTTAATCGTGGTGTTAACTATGTGCTGGAGTGAGACTAGGATGGTCGGCTATTATTCCCCCTCTAGGCTCAGGGATCTTCGTCCTTTCTCCTGTCCCCCCCTGTCACCAGGAGTCTATAGAAGGTGTAGGGCTCTGGGGATTGTGAGGGGGAGGAGGAGGGTTGGAGCTGGGCCTGGGGGGGGAATGGAAAGGAGCGGGCGGATAGGGATAGTGAGATCAAAGAGAGGCCCTGGGGTGAAATAGGCACAGGAAGGGTTCTCCCATCTGGTGCCCTGCCAAGGGTTCAATTCTGATCAGCAGGTAAGGCGGTTGTCTTCAGAGGCTCATCCTACTCGGGCGGTGTTGTGCAATGCTGAGTCTATTAAAACAAGGCAGCCATTATAGCGATCTTGTTGGGTCAACTGACCGCAGCGCATCACGAGACCTGGCTGGATGAAAATGCTGGCCAGTTTTAGCAGCAACAGTTCCGGCGAATTTTCGATGATACACCTTGAGCAGGATCGTAAAATTGAAGTGTTGCCTTTTGTTTTAAGTCAGAATTGGTCTGGTGGAGGTACGGTGGGGAGTCACCAGATCCTTTGAGTGTGTTCTGGGCGAGAGTGTGGGGTGCAGGATACTTCTCGTATACCGTCCACCAGGTGACGGGAATGTTTTCCTGCAGGAAGTCGCAGACTTCATTGTCTACCTGACATTGGGATCCCCCAGATGGTTGGTTCTGGGGGACTTCAATGCTTGGGTCGACGATGAACTCTCACGTTTTGGTCAAGACTTCCTCCAGTTGATGATATCACTGGGCTTCACACAGGTAGTTTCCTCCTTGACCCATATTGGTGGACACTCATTGGACCTGGTGTTCCTTCTGGGGATGGGGATATCTGATTTGGTGGTGGAACCACTCGGATGGTCCGACCATCACTCCATTAGGTTCAGTTTTGAGGCCACCCCTATTAGGTCAGCCCCTTCAGAGATGGTCCGGTACCGCCCTTTAAGGGGTGTGTCCCCGGATGACCTGATGGCGATACTGGACCTATCGGGCCTTCCGATAGATTGCTTGGATCCAGGTGACCTAGTACATGCCTATAATAAGGCGGTGACAGGGGCCCTGGATTCTATTGCACCTGTTCGTGTTCGTCCTCTCACTCTTCGCCCCAGGTCTCCATGGTTTGATGAGACCATGAGGGAGCTGAGGAGGGTTGGACGAAGGCTGGAGAGGCGTTGGAGGAAGTCTGGTCTGGATGATGACAAACTTAGTTTGATGGACCATTATACAACCTATCAATCCGCAATCTCTCGTAAGAAGGCAGAATTCTTGTCCAGAGAGTTAGTGGCTGCACAGAATAGACCAGCTCAGCTCTTTCGGACTGTGGACAGACTGTGCAATCCAGTCTGTCTTCAGCCCAGAAGAGCCTTTTCTCCAGAACGGTGTGAGGAGTTTGCTCTCTTCTTTGCAGATAAGGTTGCCAAAATCAGATCAGAAGTCCATTCTTCCTTCTCCAATGGGAGCGGTGATGGTCAGCAGGAGATGTCGAACACTCAAGTTTGCATGGTCTGACTTCAGCCTCCCCACAATCGATGATATTGTGATGGTCATCCGAGCGTTGCAACCAACCAACTGTGATTTGGACCCTGGCCCCACACGCCTTTTAGTGGATTGTGTGGATAAAATTGGCCTAGTCCTAGCTTTGATAGTCTGGAAGTCTTTGGAGAGAGGGATCTTTCCAGATCCCCTTAAAGAGGCTATAGTTAAGCCTCTTCTAAAGAAGCCCTCCTTAGACCCAGATTGTCTAGCAAATTACAGACCAGTCTCTAACTTACCCTTTGTGGGTAAAGTTATTGAGAAGGTGGTCATCAGTGCAATTGGAGGATCATCTGACCAATAACAATATCTACGATTCTCTCCAGTCGGTTAGGAAAAGGCATAGTGCGAGACAGCACTTGTTCGGTACTAAATGACCTCCTAATAGCGAGATCGTAGGACCTGTTCTATCTTGGTACTTCTCGATCTCTCTGCAGCATTTGACACTGTTGACCATGGTGTGCTGTTAGAGCATCTGCGGTCCATCTGTGGATTATCTGGTATGGTCCTCAGGTGGTTTAGATCTTATCTCGAGGGTAGGACTCAGAGGGTGGTGTTGGGAATTTTTCCCTCGGCATCAGTCTCCCTATCCTGTAGGGTACCGCAGGGTTCTATTCTAGCGCCTATGTTGTTTGCGGTGTATATGCTGCCATTGGGAGCAATTATAAGATGATACGGTCTGGGTTTTCATTGCTATGCTGATGATACCCAGCTGTATATGTCCTTTGTGCCCAGCCAGGATGCTGCCTTGTCGGTATTTAATAACTACCTTGCAGAAATCCATGACTGGATGAATGGGAGTTGGTTGAGGTTAAACCCGGAGAAAACTGAGGTGTTGGTCATGGACAAGGGTCGCTGTGAGGTGGGTTTGCCGGATGGATCGCTCTCAGGCTTATGGCTTGGGGGCGTTCCGCTGACTACCTCAGATCAGGTGCGGAATCTTGGCATAATAATTGATGACCACTTGACGCTTAAATCTCAGGTGTCAGCGGTGGTCAAAACTTCCTTTTTCCATCTGAGGAATATCGCCAGGGTGAATCACCTGGTTCCTCCAGAGGATCTTCCAATGTTGATCCATGCTTTCATTACCTCTCGCCTTGACTATTGCAACTCCCTGTACCTAGGGCTATCGGGGGTTGAACTTCGGCGTCTGCAGCTAGTGCAGAATGCGGTGGCCAGGTTATTGACTGGTTCTTCTAGATCCAGCCATATAATGCCTGTGCTCCGTGGACTGCACTGGCTGCCCAGTGTTGTTGGCAGATCACCTTCAAGATCGGTTTGCTGACCTAAAAAGCCCTACCGACCAGGGACCTACTTACTTGAAAGAGCTCCTTTGCCCTTACTGTCCCTCCCGCCCCTCCGATCCACTGACGAGGATTGCTAGAGATTCCCAGGGTTCGTTTGAAAACTTCAGGGGCTAGATCATTTAGTTTCATGGCCCCGACCCTGTGGAATTCTCTACCTCGTCAGGTGCGAAATAGTCCGACTGTCCTAAGCTTTAAAGGAGCTTTGAAGACCCACCTTTTTAGTATAGCTTTTAATGATTTATAATAGTTTTAAACCTTGTTTATTTATTGTTTTATGAAATTGTACAGGCGCTTTGGTTTGAGAAAAGCGCCTTTTAAAAATAAAGCTTTGATTGATTGATTGATTGATTGAAGTCACTTAACTTCCTTGTGCTCCCAGGTCGCACCTGTAAACAAGCTACAGCTTGGTGTGTCTCTCCCGGTTAAAAAAAAAAAGAAGTACATTTAGGAGGTCAATACTTCAAGGAGCCTCTTGACAGTGAGCTGCTACTTGTCCCAGTGCTTTGCTCCCTCCTGAGCCTTACCAGAGCGTGTGGCCAGTACAGCAAACGTTCAAAGATCTTTCAGTCTTATCACATTTTAGAGCCAAGAAGTGAAGCACATGGCAATATAAGGGCATCTGGTTATTTCCTAAATCCACTGTTACAGTCTACATAAAACACTCATTGTATTGGAATTAGTGCTTAACCCTTTATATTATGATCGCTGAGATTAGAGCAACTCTAATAACAAACTGTCAGGTTACAACATTTCACCAGTAGCACCAAAGTAATTCAATCAAAATGATCTAATCAAACTGCAAGATCGACATCCAAGTTTAGTTTACAACCATCCCAGCGCTCTCTCCAAGGTGCAGGCAATAGGATACACCACTGCAATTTTCTTTTTGTAACTCCATGACAAATATTTGCTTAATGCTTAACCCCCCAGGTCTTCTTAACTCTAAAACATATTTTCTCTAAATGATCTCTCTCCCCTCCTTGCCTTGTATTACAATTCCTGCTTGTATCATACACTGATTTTGCTACCATGCTCTGCAATGTTACACTGCAAGCTGTAGTTGTCTTGTTTATTTAAACTCTGAAAAGTTCATGGGCCAAAGACCCATTTTCATGGGCAACCAGAACATCCAACAGATATACATAGAAACTGTCAGCAGATAAGGACTGCTAGGCTCATCCAGTCTGCCTGTAGGCCCTATACATTGTATGTGGCCACTGACCCCATTTGATAAATGGCTTGTCATCACTCCCTCCCCTCTCAGGCATCCCTTGTGCCTGTTCCAAGTATGTTTAAACCCCTCTGCTATGCATTCCCCCACTACCTCCTGTGGCAGACTATTCCATGTGTCGACTACCCTTTCTGTGTAGAAAAACTTCCTCACATTACCTCTTAATCTACCCTCTTCTAATTTCATATTGTGCCGCCTTGTTCAAGTACTTTTTCTACATTGGAAGAGCTCCCCCGCCTGCACCTTGTTTATGCCCTTGAGGTACTTGAAAGTTTCAATCATGTCCCCCCGCTGTCTCCTCTCCTCCAGTGAGTACATATTGAGGACCGTTAGTCTCTCCTCATACGTTTTGTGGTGTAAGCCCTGCACTATCTTTGTTGCCCTTCTCTGGATAGTCTCACCTTATCTATGTCCTTGCGCAGGTGTGGTCTCCAGAACTGCACGCAGTACTCCAGGTGAGGCCTTACCAATGTTTTATACAATGGCATCACCACCTCCTGCCTCCTGCTAGTGATACCCCTGCCCATGCACCCCAGCATACCACTGGCCCTCCCTGCCACCTTTGTACACTGCTTTGATACCTTAAGGTCATCAGAGATGATAACCCCTAGGTCCCTTTCCTCTTTGGTGACAGTCAGCTCCTCTCCCTCAACCTGCATCTCTCCCCAGGGTTCCCTCTACCCAGGTGCATTATTTTGCACTTCTTTACATTGACAATACAAAAAATTAAACAAAGTACAATGAACAATAAGACATTCAGTATAAATATTTATGCAATAGGCGTGGACTCAGAAGCCATTGAATAAACCCATTTATTTTCACATATGTTGAATACATTTTAGAATCCTAGATTTATTCAACATATGTTAAATAAATGCCACCTGTCAGTCAAAGTATTTTTGTTCACTTTTTTGACAAAATAAATATGAATTACTTTAAAATGAAAAATGATAGCATGGTACTGTGAGCACAAAATTTGTCCAGCACACAACTATCTACAAAATGAATGCTGTTTCATTTAGATATACCTTTTATTTTTTTATAATTAGCAACAAACAGCAGAAAATTCTTTTTTTTTTTTTTACTTTTTCGACAAACAAATGTGAATAACTTTAAAATGAAAAATGATAGTATGGTACTGTTAGCACAAAAGTTGTTCAGCACAAAAATATCTACAAAATGAGTGGTGTTTCATTTATAGATACCTTTCAGATTTTTTTAGTAATTAGCAAAAACAGCAGAAAAATTTTTTTTTTTTCATTTTTTGGACGAACAAATGTAAATAACTTTTAAATGAAAAATAATAGCATGGTACTGTGAGCACAACATTTCTTCAGCACAAAAATATCTACAAAATGAGTGGTGTTTCATTTACATACTGTATACTTTATAGTTTTTTTATAATTAGCAAAAAACACCATAAAATTCAATTTCTTTGCACTTTTTCGACAAACAAATGTAAATAACTTTAAAACGAAAAATGATAGCACAGTAATTTGAACACAAAGGGTGTTCAGCACAACAATATCTAAAAACTGAGAGGTGTTTCATTTATAGAGACCTTTTAGACTTTTTATAATCAGCATACAATTTCAGAAAATTGTATTTTTATTCACTTTTTTGACAAACAAATACCTCCCCCCCCCAAAAAAAAGCAAAAACAAAAGAATTGTGCATCAAACTTTTCATTATGTACTGGCCATAATATAAAGTTGGAGTGTTCACAGCAACCACTAAGCAACCATTATGTTAAGCGGAGTTACATTGGGAAGCCACAAAAAGTCCATGTAAGTTTACATTAAAAATTAAATAAACAATTTAAAACAAAATTCCTTGCACTGCCCTAAAAGATCCCTATTGCATAAATGGAATACATAACAGGGACCTTGTGGAGTATGTGATTTATTTTCACTCAAGCTGTTTGACCTTGGGCACATCACTCATGGCTTACGCTACTCGTAAGATTACCCAATGTCAAACATACGAACATATGAAACTGCCAGCAGATACAGGCCATATGATCTATCAAGTCTGCTTGAGTGTGCAGCAAGCAATCCTTTATTTTGCAGCTGCCCCTTCCTCCTCTCCCCCCTCACGGTCACATAAGAACATACAAACATACGAAACTGTTAGCAGACACAGGCCATATGGTCTATCAAGTCTGCTCAAGTGTGCAGCTAGCAATCCCTTATTCTGCAGCTACCTCTCCCTTCCCTCCCTCTCGTGATGAACCTCCTCCTCACTTTGTCCCATCCCCTTTTAACACTACCTACTATTCTGCAAGACACCACCTCTATGGGCAGTGCATTCCACTTAGACACAACCCTTTCTGTGAAAAATTGCTTCCCCATTTCTCTCCTGAATCTTCACCCCTCTAACCTCAGACCATGCCCCCTAGTTTCCCTCCTTCTCTTCAACTTAAACAGCCCCTCAGTACCAGTCCTGTTAATGCCTTTCATGTATTTAAAGGTCTCAGGCATATCTCCCCTATCTCTCTTCTCTTCCAGGGAATACATGTTAAGCTCCTCCAGTCTCACCTTGTAGGGCTTGTCCCCCAATCCCAGGATCATCCTAGTTGCTCTGTGATGGGTCCCCTCCAGAAGTTTAACATCTTTCCATAAGTATGGGCACTAGTACTGCACACAGTACTTCAAGTGTGGCCTCACCAGTGACCTGTACAGAGGTAGGATTACCTCTCCCCTCCTGCAGGTGATTCTCCTAGCGATACAGCCCAGCATCTTGTTGGCTTTAGCTGCTGCTTTCCTGCACTGTGCAGAGTGGTTCATTTGCCTTGTTATAACCACCCCAAGATCCTTTTCCTCCTCTGTAGTGGCTATCTGCAGCCTTCCAAACTGGTAACACTTCCTTGGGTTCCTTGCTCCCAACTGCATTACTTTGCACTTCTTGGCATTGAACCCCAGCTGCCATGTGTCTGACCAGTCTTTAAGTTTAGCCAAATCATCCTGCAGCCCCTACCACCCTGCCTTATCATCCACCACCACCCTGATCTTGGTATCACCTGCAAAGAGAATTATCTTGCTCTTAATGTCACGTGAGATATCGGCGATGAAAATGCAAAACACCACCGGGCCCAGTACCAACCCCCGTGGTACACCACTTGTTACGGCCCTTGGAACTGAGAGTTCCCTTCCCGCTACTACCCTCTGTTGTCTTCCCTGCAGCCAGTTCTTGATCCAATTTACCATTTTTGACCCTGTTTCCTGGTATCCCACCTTGCTAATCAGCCTCCAATGTGGCGCTAAATCAAATGCCTTGATGAAGTCCAAACATAGGACATCTACTGCATGGCCCTTGTCTTGTTACCTAGTCACCCACTCATAATAGTCAACTAGGTGGGACTGGCAGGACCTTCCTGAGACAAACCCATGTTGCTTCCATCCAGGAGTCCATTACCTTCCAGAAAGGTTACCAACCTCTCCTTGAGGATCGCCTCCATTAACTTCTCCACAATGGATGTGTGACTCACTGGTTTATAGTTGCCAGGTTCATTCTTGGGTCTGCTTTTGTGGACAGGTACCTCATGAGCCATCCTCCAGTCCTGGGGGATGCACCCCATTTCCAGACAGGTGCCGAACAAGTCTGTCAATGGATTTTTCAGGACATCTGCCAGTTCCCTCAGGACCCGGGGGTGTACTCCATCTGGTCCTGGTGCTTTATCCACCCGCAGTGCCTTTAAACCCTCTAGTAACTTGCCAGCTGTGATTACCCCATCTGTCACCTCCTACCCCCCATGTCTACCCTCCCTAACTCCCCTGGAAGCCTTGGCTGCCCTTACTACTCTGGTCACCTCCTTTGCCTTCTTCAGGTACTCCTCTCTATGCTCACCCCACCTGGATTTCTTGAATCTCCTGAAGGCTGTCCTTTTATCTCTCACCTTTTTCAACACCTCCCAACTTAGCCAACTTAGTTCTCTGGCCCTAGCCCTCTTGCTTTGTGCCTTGGTACAGGAACTAGTAGCCTCCATGAGCCCTAACTTGATAACATGCCATTTCTGGTTAGAAACCATGTGCGGTTGGATTCTGGCTATGTGCCCGGACACTATTTCCCCCATCCTTCCAAAAGTCAGCTCTCCTGAAGTCCAACACCCTGGTCACTGTTCCCCCAGTCTCCTTACCCATGCTGAGTGAGAATCACACTGTATGGTGGTCACTTCCTGCCAGTGGATCCTCCACCCCCAGCTGCCTGACAAACTCCTGATTTGACAACACAAGGTCTAGAGTATTTCCCAATCTGGTTGACTCATTCACCATCTGTTCTAAGAAGCCATCCTGGAAAGTCTCCCTTGCACTCAAGGTGGCTGGGGAACTCCAATCCACCCCTGGCAGACTGAAGTCCCCCATGATCACAGTTTTCCCATTCCCACTGACCCTCCTTATCTGCTCTGCCAGCTCTCCTGTCCAGGTCCTTTGCTTGAGATGGTGGCCTATACACCACCCCCATCCTAAGTGTCCAGTATCTCAAATCCTGGAAGTGCATTCATAGTGACTCTGTTCTACCCTCCTCCTCCTCTTCTCTGATGTACTTTATCCCCTCCCTTACATAAATCGCCACCCCACCTCCTTTCCCTTTTTCCCTATCTCTGTAATATAATCTATAAACCGGGATCCCGAGGTTCCAGTCCTGGCATTGGGTGGCTCATATGTTTCAATGATGGAAGCTATGTCCATCTCCCCACCTGCTATGAAAGCCTGTAACTGTACCATTTTATTCCCCAGGCTTCCTGCATTCATGGAGACTACCCTCCAATGTGTGCCGTTCCCATCACTACCCCCTTTCCCACTGTTATACTCAGCCCTGTATGAACTTTCATCTGTTTCATCCTTTCTGAAATGGTGGGTAAGTCAGTTATTCTTCCCAATCTGGAGACCTTGACTAAGGTCCACCCACTTGCCTTCCCCCACACCTAGTTTAAATCCACCCTGGTCACTATGTTCTCTCCCAGTCTCAGCCTCAAAACCCCAGAACCCTCCTTGCATAAGTGCAACCTGTTCTCAGAATACAGTGTGCTGCCATCCCAAGTTCTACCCCATTCTCCCACCAGTTCATACCCTTTTGTCTCACACCATGCACCCAGCCAAGTGTTAAACTCCTCTATTCTTGGTTTCCTCACTGCACTTGCTCTGGGTACTGTGAGCACTTCTGAGAAAGCCACTGAGTTACCTTCTTCTTCGCACAACTTTCCCAGCTCCAAGAACCTCTCCTGGACCTCTTCCACTGTGTTTCCTGTCAAATCATTTGTGCCCAGGTACACTACGATATGAGGTCTCAACCATCCCTTCTTTGCATATTTAAGAATAAACTGACCCACCCTGTCTGCTGTCATGCCAGGCAAGCACTCCATCCATATGCAACTATGCCATTTCCCTTTAATTCCCCACTTTACCCTTTTTAGTATTGAGTCACCCACAACTAAGACCCCACCCCTCCCCTGCATTGGGCCACACCTCTTCCCATCTTACTGGCCCCTGTTCAATCAATCAATCAATCAATCAAAATCTTTATTTATTCAGGCGAACATCATTGAGCATAGCTCATTTACAAGATGGACCTGAGTGGTCATAACAAAAAAGGTTACAGAGTGTATACAAAAAACATGATATTGAAATAGCACAAATACAAACATTTATGAGTGAGATAGATATACAATTATTTACATATATACAAGGCAAAGGACAGTAAACCAAAACCTATTAAGGTGAGAAACAAACAGTCTAGTGGGGATAAGGCTTGGATAATGGTACATGGGTGGGCAAATATGTTTGTGGTTTGATGTGGAAAGGACCAAACAACGATAGAAGAATAGGGATGAGATTTAGAAGGGGGGGTGGGGGAGAGAGAGGGTGTGGGGGGAGTGGGGGTGTGGGAGGACTAGTCCTTGTGGAAGCAATTGCATGAATCTGGGATTAGGCTGGTGTACAGCTTTTTGAAGGATGTAAGGGGGATCAGTGTTTCCATTTTCAATGTCTTTTGGATAGAATTCCAGATAAGTGACAGGGAATAACTGATTTCAGCTCTTCCATACCGGGTGCAGGTGATAGGAATCTTCAGCAGGATCAGTTTGTTGATCCTCAAGGTGTAGGGCCTGGATGTGATCTGGTTGAAGCAATCTGAGATGTAGGAAGGGAGTTTGTTTGTCAGAGCTTTGTAGATCCAGATAGCAGCATTTTCTTCTTCTATGTTGCAGGGATGTCCAGCTGACTGCATTGTAGAAGACAATGATGGGTGCTAGAGGAAGGTCAGTAATGAATCTAATAGCTCTATGATACAGGGTGTCTAGTTTGTTTAGATGGGAGAGGAGCAATGACCATAGGGAAGTCAGCATAATCAATGAGGGACATGAATGATGCAAGGATTAATCTTTGTTTGGAATCTTTGGTCAGGTAGTGTTTGATTCTATAGAATAGACCAAGTCTTTGTCTTAGCTTTTTCAGGAGCTCTTCAACGTGGGTAGTGTAGTATAGTCTAGTTTATTGTCTATCCATACTCCTAGGTATTTGAATTTGTCAACATATTCCAGATTTTCACCAAGGATGGTAGAGAGTTGTGGGAGGGTGAATGATGGGATAGTGGAAGAACAGTTCTTGTGGGCAAGAACATAGCTTTGGTTTCTTAGCATTTAGTAATAATTTCTTTTTAATAGGTTATGCTGGAGGAGGAGAATTGAGACTGTAGGAGCTCACAGGCTTTTGATGGTGAGGATCGCTCACATAAAGTACAGTGTCATCTGCAAAAGGTGGATATTAGAAGAGAGATTGGGTCAATATTGTTGATGTAAATGGCAAAAGGATGGGACCCAGGATGGAGCCTTGCGGTACACCTCTTAGGAGTGGCTTGGGGTAGATAGATCACCATCATTCTTTACCAGTTGTAGCCTTCCAGAGAGATAGCATCTGAACCATTTAATGAGAGTGAGTCAAGGCCTATGGAGTTTAGTGAGGTGATTAGAAGATCATGATCCACAGTGTCAAAGGCTTTGCTTAGATCCAGAAACACAGCACAGGTATTATTCTTTTTGTCTAGGGCAGTCTGCCAGTCATTTGTGACTTTTGCTAGAGCAGAGATGGTGCTATGCATTGATCTAAACCCAGATTGAGCTGGATTTAGGAGATTGTTGGTATCAAGGTAGGCAGTTAACTGAGAGTTTACCAACTTCTCAAGCATCTTGGATAGTATTGGTAAGATTGAGATGGGCCTATAATTATTGAGGTCCATGGGATCACCTGCCTTAAGTAGTGGAAACACTTGAGCTGTTTTCCATATTGAGGATAGTACCAGTGACAAGTGATAGATTGAAGAGATGGGTGAGGGCGGTTAAGGCATACAGTGCTACTTTTAGAAAGTAGGGATCCAGGGAGTCTGCACCTGCGCTTTTGGTGGTATCTAGTTGGAGTAGGAGGTCTTCTACTTCTTTAAACAATATTGGTTTGAATGAGAATGTGGAAGCAACCTTTTGATTCTCAGTAGATTGTAGGTTTAGAGATGATCTTAATAGGTTTGCAGGAGAGGTCGAAAGCCAGGCCAGCTGTAGTGAAATGGTCATTGAAGGCATTCAAGATATTTTGCTTGTCGGTGATTTCAATATTATTTAATTGAATTTTGGATGGTAAGACAGGGGTAGAGGTTTGACCTAGGATGCCCTTTATGGTACCCCAGAACCTGGAAGGGTTGTTATAGGAGGCATCTAGTTCAGCTGTGTAGAAGGTTGCCTTGGCTTTTCTTACTTGTTTTGTGCAGGAGTTTCTGGCTTTTCTGAATTGGAGCCAGTCATTTGGGTCCTTTGTCTTTCTTGCCCTTTTCCAGAGTTTGTCTCTGGCAAGCAGTGAGGATTTAAGGTCAGCAGAGAACCAGCGACAGGATTTGAGTTTGGTTCTGACACTGGTGAGGGTGCATGTGAATTGAGGGCACTTATGATTATATCATTTAGGATTTGAAGAGCTGACTCTATTGAGGCTGTGAGATAGAATTCTTGCCAGCGTGTGGTGTGGCACAGATCATGGAGATATCCTGTAATGTTAAAGTTCTTTTTGACCTTCGTGGGAGGAATTTTGCAGGATTGGGTGGCTTGATTGTTGATCTAATGGCAGCTATGGGGCAGTGGTCACTTATGTCACTGAGAAGTACTCCTGCATAGGGATAATGATGAGGTTTATTTACCAATATAATATCCAGGAGTGTGCTGTTGAGAGTATTCTTTGGGTTGATCCTTGTTGGTTCTTTGATTAATTGAGAGAAACCATAGGTGTCACAGAAGGTTACCAGGGTGCAGATGCATTAGTCAGCCAATTTAAGTTCATGTCTCCTAAGATGATGGTGTCTTCAGGGCCCAGATTAAGTATGGATCCTAAATGGGATAGGAGTTTGAGGCCTGCAGAGGGCCTATAGCAACCAACCAGATGAAAGGAAGATGTGTCGGGAAGGGTTATTTTAATAGACAAGCATTGAATTCCTTTGGTTGAGATGTGGAATTGAGGCAGGATGCAGAGATATTTGCTTTGACATAGATGGCAACCCACCGCCCCTGGATGAGCGGTCAGATCTGAAGAGCTGATAGTTGGGAAGGTTTATTTCACTATCTTTTGTTGCAGATTTGAGCCAAGTTTCAGATATAACCAGACAGTCCGGTAGGGTGTGTGCAACCCAGGCCTGTATTGATGAGAACTTTTTTAGGAGGCTGCAGGCATTGAAGTGAAGAAAACTCAATCCATTTATGGAGGTTAAGTCAGTTGGAGAGATCGAGCTTTCAGTGGGTCCAGGGTTGATTTCCACAGTGCCAACACAGACCAGCAGAAAGAAGATTAACTTGATGAGGGCACCAAGTGATAGGAGTAGTGAGCAGTCAGGGAGTTTTCTTCTTTCTTGGGATCCAATATATAGTGGCTGATGATCCTGCTGCGTGGTTATCGAGATTATCATAGATTGCCAGCTTAATGGACAGGGTGAGGGGTAATTGTAGTGCCAGTATGGTAGCAGGGGATAGAGGTTCCAAACTGGTTGTGAGCCTTTTTTGGGATTCCCCAAGGATTATTGTGCAGAAGTGGTAGTATAAGTATGTATAGTTTAGGGGTATCCACTGGGGACAGTAGAGGGGGGCAGTGTTGAGTGGTCACCCTAAGCACCTTGGTATGGGTTCCAACAGTTATCTCATCTGGATCTAAGGAAGGTGAGAAGCAAAGCAGCAGAAGTAGGTGCAGTAGTATGGTGGAGGGTAGGAGAGGGTTAAAGAAAGTAAGATGATGTGAAGAGAATGAGCTTGGGAATTGGCTGGGAGAATAGCTATGGGCGGGGATGAGATTTGGTGGGAAGGTGTGTATAAAAGAAACACCCTGGGGGGGGATGGCAAAAATTTTGCGGCTTTCCCGTACCTTTCTGGCTTTCTTCCCCGGCCTCCTGGTTCCATTTTCGGCTAAGCGGTGGCCGCCCGCCCACTGGCGGCTCGGAGCCCCTCTGGTGAGTGTGTCCTCGAGGGCAGGCCGGCTAGAAGGGAGGGACAGAGGAGGGCAGTCAGAAGAAGCACTTGCAGGCAGTGGCTTGCTAGAGGTGCTAAATTTTGCTATTAGCACAACAAAGACTGGGAGGGTGGGGGTTAGGCGCCTGTCGTCTAGCCCAGCACAAAGTAACCCAAAAGACTGTAATTACTAACTAGTCAGGTAACGGCATTATACAGAAGTACACAGTAAAACAGCAAAAACAGCCCTTTTAGAAATTTAAAACTTTTCATAAAAGGCAAGTAAACTCGAGCAGTTTGGTGGTGCAAAGATACAGCAGAGTCAATGGGAGAAGGCGCACCAATCAGAGGCTGGCAAAGGTCGGCGGTCGCCTTCCAATTGGCTGAGCGGCTTTCCCATACCTTTCTGGCTTTCTCCCCCGGCCTCCTGGTTCCCTTTTCAGCTAAGCGGTGGCCGCCCGCCCGCTGGCGGCTCAGAGCCCCTCTGGTGAGTGTGTCCTCGAGGGCAGGCCAGCTAGAAGAGAGAGGGACAGAGGAGGGCAGTCAGAAAAAGCACTTGCAGGCAGTGGCTGCTAGAGGTGCTAAATTTTGCTATTAGCACAACAAAGACTGGGAGGGTGGGGGGTTGGCGCCTGTGCATCTAGCCCAACACGAAATTAACCCAAAGACTGTAATTACTAACTAGTCAGGTAACAGGCATTATACAGAAGTACACAGTAAAACAGCAAAAACAGCCCCTTTTAGAAATTTAAAACTTTTCACATTAAAGGCAAGTAAACTCGAGCAGTTTTGGTGGTGCAAAGATACAGCAAGTCAATGGGAGAAGCACAAATCAGAGGCTGGCAAAGGTCGGTTCGCCTTCCGATTGGCTGAGCGGCTTTCCCGTACCTTTCTGGCTTTCTCCCCGGCTTCCTGGTTCCCTTTCGGCTAAGCGGTGGCAGCCCGCCCGCTGGCGGCTCGGAGCCCCTCTGGTGAGTGTGTCCTCGAGGGCAGGCCGGCTTTCTGGCTTTCCCCCCGGCCTCCTGGTTCCCTTTTCGGCTAAGCGGTGGCCGCCCGCCCGCTGGCGGCTCGGAGCCCCTCTGGTGAGTGTGTCCTCGAGGGCAGGCCGGCTTTCGGCTTTCTCCCCTGGCCTCCTGGTTCCCTTGCCGGCTAGCGGTGGCGCCGCCCGCTGGCGGCTCGAACCCCTCTGGTGAGTGTGTCCTCGGGGAAGGCCGGCTTTCTGGCTTTCTCCCCCGGCCTCCTGGTTCCCTTTTCGGCTAAGCGGTGGCCGCCCGCCCGCTGGCGGCTCGGAGCCCCTCTGGTGAGTGTGTCCTCGAGGGCAGGCCGGCTTTCTGGCTTTCTCCCCCGGCCTCCTGGTTCCCTTTTCGGCTAAGTGGTGGCCGCCCGCCCGCTGGCGGCTCGGAGCCCCTCTGGTGAGTGTGTCCTCGAGGGCAGGCCGGCTTTCTGGCTTTCTCCCCCGGCCTCCTGGTTCCCTTTTCGGCTAAGCGGTGGCCGCCATCCCGCTGGCTGGCTGGAGCCCTCTGGTGAGTGTGTCCTCGAGGGCAGGCGGCTTTCTGGCTTTCTCCCGGCCTCCTGGTTCCCTTCGGCTAGCGGTGGCGCCCACCGCTGGCGGCTCGGAGCCCTTCTGGTGAGTGTGTCCTCGGGCAGGCGGCTTTCTGGCTTTCTCCCCGGCCTCCTGGTTCCCTTTTCGGCTAAGCGGTGGCCGCCCGCCTGCTGGCGGCTCGGAGCCCCTCTGGTGAGTGTGTCCTCGAGAGCAGGCCGGCTTTCTGGCTTTCTCCCCCGGCCTCCTGGTTCCCTTTTCGGCTAAGCGGTGGCCGCCCGCCCGCTGGCGTCTCGGAGCCCCTCTGGTGAGTGTGTCCTCGAGGGCAGGCCGGCTTTCTGGCTTTCTCCCCCGGCCTTCTGGTTCTGTTCTGACTCCTTGCCCCATCCTGCATATTCCCAACATCCCCTGCCTCGTCCCCTGTCCCTACCCTCACCGTGTTACCTCCCACATCCCTTAATTGGACTGACCATCACACTCCCTAGTGACCCCCTGCTTCAGTGCTAACATTCCCATTCCCCCAATCCTTGCTTCCCTTCCCTCTCCTCACCTTTAGTCCCCCTGCCCATCCTGCTAGCCATTTCCCTCTTCTCAGTACCTATCCTGATCCTGTCCCCCATTGCCTCCAGCATTGAGAACCTATTGTATGACACCAGAACTCTGCCCTGAGCTTCCCCAGTCGAACCATTATGAGACTTACATATGCTGCTGGTTCTGGGGCTATTACTGCCTCTATTCCTGATCCTTTTCCAGTCCCCTGGTTCTTTACCACTAGGTTGCTGAGGTGGCTGCAGTATTGGACCTCTTACCCCACCTCCTTCCCTCCCCTTAGTCTGGGATGGCCGTCAACCTTTGGGGCACTCCTATGCACCCCAGGTCCTGGGCTGTTCTTCCACCCTTCTCCCAGCCCTTTCCTTAGCTCTGTCTTAAACCAGCTAAGCTTGACCTTAAGCTGCTCAAACTGCCTGCATACCAAGCATCCCCCTGCTCTTCATGCCACCCCTAAAAAGATAGCTGTCCCACAGCTGTTGCAGCATACCACCCACCCCATATCCCTACTGGTCATCCAGCTCACCCCATCTTCCACATCTGGGGGCTGTCTGCCCCATCCCTTAGGCCTTCCCCACCTACCCCATCCCCTAGGCCCTGCTCACCCACTACATATATCCATGTTCATTAGCACCCTCTCTCTGTGTCCAATGTATATGTTTTTTCTTTTTTTGTTATTATTTTTATTTTGTTGACCCTCCCCTTCATCTTGTCCCATGCCCTTTTAAAACTACCTTCTGTCCTGCAGGACACCACCTCTTTGGGCAGTGCATTTCTTTTAGACACAACCCTTTCCATGAAAATGTGCTTCTTTATTTCTCTCCTGAATCTTTCCCCCACTAACCTCAGACTATGGCCCCTTGTGTCCCTCCCTCCCCTCAACTTAAGTATCCCCTCGGTACCAGTCCTGTTAATGCCCTTCGTGTATTTAAAGGTCTCAATCATGTCCCCCCTATCTCTCCTCTCCTCTCCTCTCCTCTTCTCTCCTCTCCTCTCCTCCAGGGAGTACATGTTAATCTCCCCAGTCTCACCTCATAGAGCTTGTCCTCCCATCCTAGGGTCATCCTAGTTGCTCTGCACTGGACCCCCTCCAGTAGTCTACCATCTTTCTGTAAGTATGGGCACCAGTACTGCACACAGTACTCCAGGTCCGGCCTCACCAGTGACCTGTACAGAGGCAGGATCACCTCCCCCCCTCCTGAAGGTGATTCCTCCAGTGATACACCCCAGCATCTTGTTGGCTTTAGCTGCTGATTTCCTGTACTGTGCCAGGTGATTCATTTGCCCTGTTATAACTACCCCAAGATCCTTTTCCTCCTCTGTAGTGGCTATCTGCATCCCTCCCAACTGGTAACACTCCCTTGGGTTCCTTGCTCCAAAGTGTATGACTTTGCACTTCTTGGCATTAAACCGCAGCTGCCACATGTTCAACCAGTCTTCAAGTTTAGCCAGATCATCCTGCAGTCCCTGCCACCCTGCCTTGTCATCTGCCACTGCCCTAATCTTGGTGTCATCTGCAAAGAGACTTATCTTGTTCTTAATGCCATGCAAGATGTCAGCAATGAAAATGCAAAACAGCATGGGGTCAGTAACAGTCCCTGCGATACACCACTGGTTACAGCCCTCGGAGCTGAGAGCTCCCCTCTCACCACTGCCCTCTGTCTCCCTTGCAGCCAGTTCTTGAACCAATTTACCATCTTTGACCCTGCTCCCTTATATCCCACCTTATTATTAATCAGCCTCCCCATGTGGCACTGAATCAAATACCTTGCTGAAGTCCAGGTACAGGACATATACTGCATGGCCCTTGTCAAGTTCCCAAGTCACCCAGTCATAATAATCAACTAGGTTGGTCTGGCAGGATCTGCTCAAGACAAACCCATGTTGCTTGCCATCCAGAAGTCCATTACTGTCCAGAAAGGTTACCAACCTCTCCTTGAGGATCATCTCCATTAACGTCCCCATAATGGTTTTGAGGCTTACTGGTCTATAGTTTCCTGGTTCATCCTTGGGTCTGCTCTTGTGGAGGGGCTCCACATGAGCCATCCTCCAATCCTGGGGATGCATCCCATTTCCAGAGTGGTGCTGAACAAGTCTGCCAATGGCTCTGCCAGGACCTCGGCAATTCCTTCATGACCCAGGGGTGTACACCATCTGGTCCTGCTGTCTTATCCACCCGCAGTGCCTTTAAACCCTCCGGTACCCTGCCAGCTGTGACTTCCCTATCTGTCACCTCCTCCCCCTGTGTCTACCCTCCCTAACTTCTGAGGCAGTGCCCCATCATTCTCCTTACTAAATACAGAACAGAAGTACTCATTTAGCGCTTCTGCCTGCTCTGCCCCTTTCTCTGCCCAGCCCCCACTCCTTCCTGATATTTACTATTTGATCCTTGCAGACCCTCCTCTCCCTTATGTACCTGAAGAAATCTTTTTCTCCATCCTTGATGCCCTGTGCCAGCCGCAGTGCCCTGGAAGCCTTGGCTGCTCTTATTGCTCTGGTCACCTCCCTTGTCTTCTTCAGGTACTCCTCTCTGTCCTCCTCCCACCTGGATCTCTTGAATCTCCTGAAGGCTACCCTTTTATCTCTCACCTTTTTCAACACCTTCCCACTTAGCCAACTCAGTTTCTTGGAATAAATAAAAAAAATCGCACTCCAGGCTGAGGAGACTTTCCACTTTACTTGGAAAATTCAGATAAGAATTAAATACACTGATAGAGTTACATACCAATGAGTCACAAAAAACAGCCCAGCGCTTTGAGACCACTAGGATCTCTTTGTCAGGGGTGTGGCTACTTAAGTTACATGCTCTTTTGTACTTTTTATTTGCAGGTGTCACACATCAACAATAAATCTATTAACTACATTGATTTAGTTTGTGTAATTATGTGAATTCCTTCAGTCTAGCCGGCTCACAACACTCGAGTGACACTTCTCAATCAGTTTAAAGGTGATTACCTTTTATGCAGTGTCCACACATGTAGCCAACTTGGCTGGAGGTTGCCTCAAATATACCAAACTTGATAACAATGATGTGAATGTACCACAAGGGATTTTCCAACATAAATTTTTCAAAACATACCTATATAGGAAAAAAGTGTACCATATCCTTGATGTGTATACCACTAAACATAACACAATACGCACAACATGTATTTAACTTACAGAGCAAATTGTGATTCTTAGTTATGTTTGCATCTGTTTACCAAATACACAATCTGGCAATATTCTTTAACTGTCAAATACAATCATTCCCACTTCTTTCAAAATCAACCATAGAATTTCAAATTAAATTGCACGTTACTAATCCATATCTATTATTACCTGATGTAAAGCATAGCAAATTTGATATAATATTATAATTTACAACAAAACCTGTGATTGCCAAATCATAATAGCACTCCATGTAAACACATCCTCAGAACAATCTAAAGGATTCTTTCTAATGAATTCCCTCAGAAAAACTCTTTCAAAAAGGTTTTTCTTCTTTCTATAGGAACGGGCTTCAGTCCATGGTGTCATTAAAACCATTTGACTTTAGAGTTCTAAAGCAAAAAATCCAGTGTGATCCTTTCTGATTCAAAATCAATTTTCTATTTCCACCTCTGTGCCATTTTTAAAAATAATTTTTCACATCCAATTGCATGACATATGCAGCTGCATGGAGAACACATGAACATACGAAATTTGCCAGCAGATAAAGGCCTAGAGGTCTATCAAGTCTGCTCGAATGTGCAGCTAGCACCCCTTATTCTGCAGCTGCCCCTCCCTTCCACCCTTCCCCTTCATTAACCCTCGCCCTTGTCCTGTCCCATCCTCGTTTGAAGCAGTCCACTGTTCTACTGCATATCACTTCAGCAGGTAACGCATTCCACCCAGCTACCACCCTCTCTGTAAAAAAGTGTCTCCTCATCTCCCTCCTGAACCTTCCTCACTCCAGTTTCATATCATGGCCCCTGGTGGTCCTCCCCTCCCTTACTTGGAACAGCCCCTCTGTACCCATCTTGTTTATTCCTTTCATGTATTTAAAGGTTTCAGTCATGTCACCTCGTCTCTCCTCTCCTCTCCTCCAGTGAGTACATGTTCAACTCCTTCAACCTCCTCTCATATGATAAGTCCCCCAGCCCCTTGATCATCTGTCGCTCTGTGCTGCACCCCTCCCAGTAACTTAATGTCCCTCTTCAGATACGGACACCAGTACTGCACGCAGTACTCCAGGTGTGGTCTAACTAATGACCTATACAGTGGCAGAATCACCTCCTCCCTCCTCGAGGATATACCCCTTGCAATACAACCCAGCATTTTGTTGGCCTTTGCAGCTGCCTTCCTACATTGTGCGGAGTTGTTCATTGACCCTGTAATGACACACCCAGATCCTTCTCCTCTCTGTCTGGGCTAGCTGCACTCCCCTAGCTGGTAACTCCTCCTTGGGTTCTTCATCCCAAAATGCAGCACCTTGCACTTTTGGCATTAAAGCCCAGTTGCCAGGTGTCTGACCAGGTTTCAAACTTTGCCAGATCATCCTGCAACCCCTGCCATCCCCCTAGGTTATCCACCACCGCGACTACCTTGGTATCATCAACGAACAGACTGATCTTGCTCTTGATGTCCCATGATATGTCTGCAATGAATATCCCAAACAACACTGGTCCCAGAGAAGGTGTGCATGAATTGAAATGTATGGGATTTGATCATATTACAGTTAATCAAAGAGGTGGAAATAGAAATTTGATTTTGAATCAGAAAGAATCACAATTTGCTCTGTAAGTAAAAAATATGTTGTGTGTATTGTGTTATGTTTAGAGGTATACACATCAAGGATATGGTACACTTTTTTTCCTATATAGGTATATTTGGAAAAATTAATGTTGTAAAATCACTTGTGGTTAGAGATGCAGTGAATTTAAATTCCGCCAGCTAAGTGAACGCAAAGTGGGCACTTCACATGTAGCAGAGTGGACAATGCAAAATGCTCACTCCACCTTGTCATTACTGTTTCGCGTTAAGGCGGAATGGCATCGCAAAGTAAGGCAGAGTCATTGTTTTTAATGGACTTTGTGTTCCTCATTATAATTCTAAGTGATCCACTTCATGTTTCAGATTTGGCCCCCAAAACACATCACATGGCTTACAGTACTGTAAATCGCATGTCTCCTTAGCCAGGCAGGAAGGAAATGAGTCATTCAAGCAGACACTTTCACTTTCTCCTCTGCAGACGGAGAGAGAGGAGTGTGTTTGTGACTGCTGATACTTTGAGATCAGAGCGAGAGGAGATTTAAACTTTGATTTAGACCCAACAGCTTTTTTAAAAGCTACATTTTGTTGTCTTTTCTGTACTCTTTTTTACTTAGTTTGTTCTTTCTGTAAATTTTATTTTTCTTACCTTTATAAGTAGTTAGTTGTTTGTCTGTGCCTGTGTGACTGTGTGTGTGTGTGTGTGTGTGTGTGTGTGTTGTGTGACAGTGTGAGTAGTGATTGCTCAGACTGAGGGAGAGCAGTAGGAGAGATGGAGCAGGGTGAGGGAATGTCTGGGATGGGGGCAGCTCTGGGAGAGTGTGGTACTGGTAAGCATCATACCGTGCACATGTGTTGGGGGCATGGGTGCCCATTCCTGTTGGACTGCTCAAAACTTCTGAGTGTCCTTCACCCCCTGAAGCAGGATCAACACTACCTCCTGGCTCTGAGGCCGTTGAACCACCACCACCACCACCAGGTCCAGCACCAGGTCCTCTGGAGCAGGATGTGCCTGTGCCCCCGGACCCAGGTGTGGATCCCATCCCTGTTCAGCACCGTGACCAACCAGCTGCCAGTTCATCTGGCCCTTCCCTACCTGTGCCTGGTCCTCCCTGCACCTCCATTGTTTGGAAGTTTTTTGACTGTGTCAGGGGGACAGCAGTGTGGTCAGCTGCTGCCTATGTAAGGTGAAGATGTGCCGTGGCCCCCGGGGGACTCGGCTTAGGACTGGGACCAGCACACCCATATGCTCAATCACCACCAGTTGGAGTGGCAGGCTGCCACAGAACGGGCCATGGCTGCACCTGCTGGCCATTCTGTGGCAGAGGGTGCAGCTGTGCATGGCGGCAGCCCTAAGAAGAGGAGGGCCACAGCAGCACCTGCTGCTCCACCAGCACCCCACCCCCACCACCAACACCACCACCAGCAGGTCAGCCTGTAGAAAGAGTGTACCCCAGAGAACTGCATTTAACACAGGCTGACTTGGCAGTTCTCTGGAGTGCTGTCGAGGAGAACAACAAGAGGGTGAGTGCTGTGGAGCAGCGGCTGGATCGCATAGAGGGACATCAGTTGCAAATTATGTCCATGCTGGAACTGCTGCTGGATTGCCATGGGATCCCACATTAGTTTTGTTTCCTCACACCATGTGACCCCCACAACTTCCTTAATGTGTCATAAAATGTATTCCTCCACCATCCCGACCCTTGTATGTAATTATGCCCTTTTTTTGTTGTCTTCTGTATGCGTGACACTTTGTATTCTGGCCCCCCCCTTCCTTCTGTTAAGTGTCTATGTGTATGTCAAGTGTGTGTGTGTGCTGTTTTGGTGCCTCATTAATGTTTACTTTCTGTCGCAGAGTTTTTTTTGGAAAAGCAGACTAAGCAGTGAAGTTATCCTGTGCTAAACTGCATGTGTGCAGTCAGTCTTCTTTCCTGTGTGTGTATGTACTGCAGACACTGTCCAGCTTCTTGCAAACATATATATGCTGATTGCTGTCTGACTTGTTGCTGTGTTCATGGTATAAAGAATAAAGATAAGAATATGTAACATATATTTTGTTGGGAGATCTTAGCAACCAAAAATCCTGCTTTTCAACAAACCGTATCTAACAGACATGAAGTATTGCAGATGCACCCAAAATATTTCATGGTGTACAGACATTATAAAGTAATAAAATATATAAGTTCCAGTTCACTGCCACCACACTGTACTACCACAGTCCTTCTTTTCATTATTTGTTCTGGAATATGTCTAGTTTACACTGGCAGTGTCAGTGTTTCAGCAAGTTGATGTACACCATAACACAACACGGTGCCAGTGGTAGCACAGTGTGGTAGCAGTGTATATATTCTGACTTCAAGCATGTCTGTGCACCATACAATATTCTGGGTGCCTCAGCAATATTTTATGTATGTTGGGTATGGCTTGTTTAAAAGCATGATTTGTTGTGCTGTTATCTCCACCAAGTCATGTGTGCACTGTGTCTGTGTGACAAGTGATTGAGGTGCACACTGGCCCAAGACCTCTGAAAACATATCATATCACTTTGTCTGCTGCCGTTGATGGTACAAATAAAATATATGATATATATTATTATCTTTATTCTTTATACCATCACCGTGAACAATGCAACAAGTCCGCATCAGCATATATATATATATATATATATATATATATATATATGTTTCAACTTGACACTGGACAGTGTCTGCACACACAGGAAAGAAGACGGACTGCACACATGTAGTTTAGTACAGTATAATTGCAGTGCTCAATCCTGCTTTTTGACAAATACTTCACGATATCATGACAGAAAGTAAACGTTATTGCGGCTCCAAAAATATTTACCAGACTCACCAGAATTGCCAATCCCAAAATGCATCTGTCTTGTGTCCAGCAAATTGACAAGTGGTAAGAAAGAGAAATGGGAGCATAGCATTAAATGCAAAGTCCCCCAGAATTAATGGCACACTCAGTCATGCGCGTAGGGGTCACACAGAGTCCCCAGATTTTTTCTGCATCCCCAAAATGCATCTGTCTTGTGTCCAGAAAATTGACAAGTGGTAAGAAAGTGAAATGGGAGCGTTACAGCACATACAAAGTCCCATCCGAATTAATGGTGCACTCAGTCATGCGCACAGTGGTCACACAGAGTACCCAGATTTTTTGTGCATCTCAAAAATTCATCTGTCTTGTGTCCAGAAAATTGACAAGTGGTAACAAAGTGAAATGGGAGTGTTACAACACATACAAAGTCCTCCAGAATTAATGGCACACTCAGTCATGTGCGCAGTGGTCACTCAAAGTCCCCAGATTTTTTCTGCATCCCCAAAATGCATCTGTCTTGTGTCCAGCAAATTGACAAGTGGTAAGAAAGTGAAATGGGAGCATTACAGCACATACAAAGTCCCATCAGAAATGATGACCGTGAGCAAACTGTTGCTGGTCCAATGTGTGCTGCGATTCCCACAAATGTACTGTAAATGCTATCATCTCAACTGGATGGAAGGGTGCCCTTTGTTTGTACACAGTAGTAGCAAGGAGGTTTTTATATATATATATATATATATATATATATATATATATATATATATATATATATATATGATACATGATGGCGGAGTGTGATATGGAAAATATTCTCACTCCTGCGAGATGAGCTCTGGACTCTCACGGGTGCGAAGCCAGTGACAATATCCAAGCTCACGATACAGGAGTGAAATATTACATAACACACATCTGCCATCATGTGTGCGATTATACAATATGGTAAATTTTTCTGGTTTCTAATGTGTATTTCATGGTTTTGTGGTGTTACACTGAGTCTTTTGGGGGGGGGGGGTGCTGAGGACCTGTAATAGCACAGTAGAGATTAGTGTTTCCTTTGGCAGTTTTGTTCTGATGTATGTCCTGCAAATGAGCTGTTTGAATGCAGTGCACCTGATGCTTGGAGAACAGGTATGTTTCTCATGCTTCTGACAGCTGTGTGTAATTATCTTTTATGTTGGGTGAATGTGGTGCAGGTGTTTAAGGTTTGTGTTGCTATGGAGCTGTGACATACGCACAGTGGCAATATCAACTAGTGACATTGGGAGTGTATGTATAAATGTAAGATTTTACATTTATACATATCCTGCATACGTCATCGGGCTGTTTATTCAACTGGGGTGAGAAATACATGTTTTAATCTTACCCAATATCAGCTCACCCCTATTGTATAAGTATAAATATATATATATATATATATATATATATATATAATATATGGTAGCAGGCAGTACTACCATAGTTAGGAATTGAGGAGCCATTTACATATTAAACCCAAATTGTGCACCTTAATAACTTTGCAACCGTTCGACAGATTTGCCTGAAGTTTGGATACACCATCAAGACCCATATGCCTTGGGATCTGCCAAGTTTTGTACCAGTCGGATACGGCTGTGGGTTATTAAGCGTGATCTGCATGTGCGTTTTACGCTTTTCTGGAATTCTGGTCGCGGCTACAGGTCGCACAGTTTATAGCGACTGGCGAAATCTTCAAAAGCGTCTTTGCCGGGGTCCCGATGTGCCTTTTGAAGATTCTGTGAAAAATATTAAACTGTTCAAAAGTTATGGCAGTCCGAACTTCTGTTTTCCCATAGGATAACATTACGGTGTTTGTGGCGCCTGAGCCCATATCTTGAAATGGTGCGAGATCACGGAGTTTTTGTTGAAAATTGTAGCCCCTCAGGGGGCCTTATGAGGGCTACGTATAAAACTAGCCAGGAAAGTGATACTACATATGACTTTTAAATTTTTTTTCTATGTTGTACGGTTACTGAGATATAAGCAATTTACTATTACAACTACTGATATTTGTGTTCCGAGAGTCATTATTTTGCATACATTCTTTCTACTCACTGTCTTTCTCTATAAAGCTTTTGGGGAAAACCATCCTGTGCGCTTATATTACTCTTACCATTACCATTACCATTTCTGCTTGCAGTTCTGTACCCGTTTCACTTACCGTTCACGTTTACGCCACCATGTGCGTTACCCTTTGCATTTTCATTTGCGGTTGCGTTTCCGTTGTTTTTAACATTTCTTTCTACAGTACTGTTCCTCTTTCTGTTTCACTTTGCATCACCATGCGCATTACGATTTGCGTTTGCAGGCACAATGTTACAATGCCACAAGACATCACCCAGCGCTCCGCTGCATTGCATTCACTATTTCTCATTACCATTCTCAAAAGAAGAGAAATTAGGGCAAAAACTCCATTCAATGCATCAGTTAGGGTTGTTCCACAGCGAAAGTGAGTGAAATTCGATGTTAGGTTGAAACCCCTTTGCACCTCCAGCCACCCCCAACTGGAATCGGGTGCATTGGGTCATAAGCTCCTAACTGTCACCCATTCTCCTATTCCTCGGCTTGTTTCCACATGTGATGGGTGACGCAGGGCCGATGACCAATGCGACTGATTCCAGTTGGGGAATGGGCTGGAGAGAAGTGCAAAGGGTTTCAACCTAACATCAATTTCTACTTTTGGAGAGAGAGGGGGGGAGGGAGGAGGGAGGGAGAGGGAGAGGGAGGAGGGAGGGAGAGGGAGGGAGGGAGAGGAGGGAGAGGGAGGGGAGGGAGGGAGGGAGCTCATTGTATTGATTTGTGTCACAGATACTGTTGATGTACATTCTAGTGCTTGATGAGAACTTTTTGCATTGAAAATGCATAACTCTCAAGCCATTGAAGGCAAGTATTTTTTTTTTTGGGGGGAGCATATTTGCAGGTAGGTCTCATTAATGATTTCTTATTTGGTTATTTCTTCACAGATTTCATCTGCATCCTTCTCAAGTCCGGATGGTACTAATGATGGTCATGTTCATCGACTGAAACGACTTCTGTGTGCAGCGTGTTGCATGTGTGCCGCTGCCCAGGGGGTGGGGGTGCCTGATGTTGAAGAACTTCTTTGGATAAGGCAACTATGACACAACAAAGTATCTAGAAGTTTCCTAAAAAAAGAAATGAAGGACTTCTTACAACTTGATTGCAGCAGTAACACATTATGTTTAAGGCATGGCTGTTCCACGGGTATCTGGATTATTAACACAGATGGTAAGCTGTCACAATGCAATCAGCAGATCAATCGCAACTTAATTTAGTACCAGGCTGTGTAACAAATATACTGTGCCAGTGTTCCTGGTTCTCAATCTCAACTCAAGTTACATTTCAAACCACTTCTTGTCAAGTAACATAACCTCCCTTACAAAAAGTTCTTCGGAATACCACTGTAATACCACTCATTTGCCATTGCAATACCACTGTACTACCATTAAGGTTTTCATGGTATGACAGTGGTTTGTTTCAATTCCATTGTGATACCATTGTACCACTGTCCTACCATATCAACAAAAATAATCAACATTTAAACTACCATAGTACAGCCATGGTACCACTGGGTAGTGCCATTGCACATTTTGTAGCTCACCACTGTGTTGCCATGATGTTGCCATTGTGTCACATTTGCTAAGAGCTGTGTGCAAGTTTTTGAACACTGTCATGGCTGCACACCTGCAAGTTTGGAACACAGTGCATAATATCTTGAAGAAATAGTTTTGGCGACATACACGTCACCTAGTTTATGCATTTTACTCAGTCGTATTTGCTGGACTTTTTAAAAAAAAAAATTGAACAGATGAAATAAAATCTTGATACTTACCAGTATGGATTTGAAATTGATATTCCATAGGTTCCTGTGTATGGTACCAACTTTTAGCGAAGGAGAGTTTTTTTTGTTAACCTGTGAAAAAAACAAAGTAAGTTTACCGTATTGTTTGACCATTGCAGTTCAGAAATGCAACAGAAAACAAAACATACAGCTAAAGGAAGTTAAATAGCATAAAAAAAAACATTAGTACACATACTCACTTTTTAGTATTGATATTAAGAAGCCTTGTGCCTGTGGCTGATGGTTGTGGTCTATTCAACTCCCTCTGCCTTGGCATGGTCAATGTAATGGGGAAACATTGGCTGAATGACACTGGTGGTGGGTGCTGGTGGTGATAGCTGCGGCACATGATGACATTCCTTGTGATATCTTCCTGCATCTGGTGGTGGGTGGTGGCAGTGGATAACAGCAATGGTGGTGGTGGTCTAGGGGGGGCAAACAAACTCATTCTCTGTGGTGGCAGTGGCTAACATCTGTCCCGGTGGTGGTGGTGGTGGTGGTCTAGGGGGGCAGACAAAGCCATTCCCTGTGGTGGCAGTGGCTAACAACAGTACCAGTGGTGGTGGTGGTGGTCCGGGGTGGCAGACAAACTCATTCTCTGTGGTGGCAGTGGCTGACATCAGTCCTCGTGGTGGTGGTGGTACAGGGGGGCAGACAAACTTATTCTCTGTGGTGGCAGTGGCTAACATCAGTCCCGGTAGTGGTGGTGGTCGGGGGACAGACAAACTCATTCTCTGTGGTGGCAGTGGCTAACATCAGTCCCGGTGGTGGTGGTGGTCCAAGGGGGCAGACAAACTCATTCTCTGTGGTGGCAGTGACTAACATTGGTCCTGGTGGTGGTGGTCTGACTCCAGGAGAGCACACCGCCTTTTAAAAACTTCAGTTAAAACCTACCAACATTAACCACATCATCATTCTCATAAAGAATGCTGCCATCACAGTCATCTATGTCTGAAGTCTGACCACTGGGAAATTCTTTCTCCATTGTGTCATCATCTATGTCAGTGGTGGGCAGTTTCATGCTGCCAATGCCAGTGCCACCAGGATGGTCCATTTCTACATCACCAAAACCACCATGACTAGGCTGGGGTATGAATACCGAGGTTGCAGTCTGTGCTGGTATGTGCCTCTCATTTATTTTTATGAATGTTAGTAAACTAACATTTGCAGGAGAGAGGTTTGTCTGACAGTCCCTGACTATTGGACCTGCTGAGCTGAATACCCTCTCAACATTTACACTGGAGGGTGGGCATGTGAGGTACATCAGTGCCACTGCAGTAAGCTCTGACCATTCACTGACCTTTCTGCTCCAGTACAAAAGAGGATCATCAGTTATTGACAGATGCCTGTTTTCAGACAAATATGACGCAACCATTCTCTGTGCCGCAGTAAGTCCAGTGGTTGATGCATAATCCTGTTCTCCAGAATCATTTATTTCACAAATCCCCACTTGGGACAAAGCCTCCCAAAGTGGGTTGATGCCAATCGCTTTGGATGACAGACCACCTGGAATTGCAGTCCCCTTCCCCTTGCAGGATATGCTTGATGCTCCTCCAGGTACACCTTCAGCCAAATTATACAGCTGAGGTTTGCTGACCTTGGCACATGACTTCTGTGCCCCATGAACCAAGCGCACCAGTTGCCCACTGACATTTTTTACCTGTTCAGGCCCTCCCTCCAGTACTGAGGCAATTCCACATTTGTATCATGGGTCCAGCATTGTTGCTATGGCAAAGTTGTCACTACACTGAATGCTCAAAATGTGATGATTCTTTTCAAATACTGTCAGCATGTGTTTCAGAAACATACTGCTAGCAGCATCTCCGGCAACATCAAGGCCATGTTGTACATTCACCAATGTCTGCCTCAGCACCCGCAGCAGTGGAATTGATTGGCTAATGGAGGCAGACTTGCCACTCACTGCCTGTGTGGCATGTTCAAAAGGCCACACAATTGTTATTACAGAGTCCATGAGGTGCCACTGTTTAGTTGTCATAGACATGGAGGCCCCGGAACTGTCACGGCTAGTGTGCATCACAAGATATTCTGAGATGGCTTTGTATTGTTCATACAACCTCTCTGCCATGTATAAAGTGGAGTTCCACTGGATGACAACTTCCAGCTTCAAGTAGTGCTGAGGGAGGCTGCTTCTCATCTGCAACTGCTGAAGTTGGTCACGGGCGTTTGCAGATTGTGAAAAGTGAGAGCAGATACAGTGTGCAACTGTCAGCATTTCCTTTACATCAGGGTGCTGCAGAAACTCCTGCACCACAAGATTTAAACAATGGGCCATGCAAGGAACACGAAAAAAGCCACCATTCATGATGCATTTCACCATATTTGACCCATTGTCACTTGCTATGAACCCAGATTTCAGGGACAGGGGGTTCAGCCACTTGTCAATTTCAGTCTGTACTACGTTCAACATGTTTTCACTAGTGTGTGAACAGGTCACATTGAGCATAGCAATCGTTGCATGCTGCCACATTCCTGGAGGATTGCTACCACGACACTCCACCTTACTGCACTGATTATTCACACTACCAACAGCACAAACAACCCCCGGCACCTGCGCCCAGTGTGCAGTTATACACAGATATTAACTCCCCACTGTTTTGCCACTTGTCCACATATCCATACTTAAATGGATGAATGGCGAGGAGGAATGTTGAAGGGCATGTCTTACTGAGTTGGACACAGTATGAAACAACTTGGGGACAGCAAGGGTCAAAAAGTATGTCCTGGATGGGACTTTCCATTTTGGACAGGCATGTGTAGCAAACCACCAGAACCCCAGAGTTCTCCACAAAGGAGAAGGGTAAAAGATCAATTGCCAGCATTTCAGCTACAGCAGCATTAAGTTCACGTGACACTGTATGCTTGGGTGGGTACTTCAGCTTATCCGCAAAAACACTCTGTAACATGGGCTGACTTAAATGTTTTACACAGGGTATGATGACAAATGGTTCTGCTCTGCGAATGGCAGGGGGTGGAGTGTGGATGTTTGATGAAGACGGTTGCACAGGTGATGATGACAAACCCAGAAATGCAGTTATTTTGCCAGATTTGCCAACTGGGGTTGATGTACCACTTGCACTAGACATACTGCATTCACCACCACCACCACCACCAAAACTTCTACTCTCTCACCAGCACTGGACAACATTTCAAAATCATTATGCTCCTCCACCTCATCATGCCTGTAGTAATCCTCTGCTCTTATTTCTTCACTACAGCACACATTTAATTTCCTACTGGACTTAACACTCATGGAAGGGGATAACATGCTCATTATGGTTGATGACAAGGATGAACGCCCCACTGTGGTATTAGCTGCCATGTTGTGCTGGGTCCACAGTGCCATGTGCCTATTCTTAAGACGCGTATGCTGTTCTCCTGTGCCCAGAAGGCTCCCCTTTTTACCTCGACTCACATGCACATGGCAAACCTGGCACATTGCAACTGGCTCATCATTTGCATCTTGCACAAAGAAATCCCAGACAAGGGATTGTGATGCTCTACTTTTAACATGTCCATGATCCTTATTGAACTCTGTTCTTTTAAGGACTGAAGTGGGGGGGGGCTATGTGATTTTTCAGGCAGGACACACTTGGACTGTAACTGACCACCATGACTACCTATCATTATTACTGGGTCATCATCATCATCCCCACCATCACCATCACCATCACCATCACCATCACCAGAAACTGCTAAATCACACGTTTTTACGGGGGGGGGGGATTAATGCAAACAGACCCAGACACAGCCACCTTGAATTTCTTTTTCTCTGGTTCCCAACTGGGGTCAATTACATCATCATCCTATTTATCAACATCACCCACATCCAAGTCTTCTGCTTGGATGCTGACTAGTGGACTACATGTTGCAACCACAGCAACATCATCATCATCACATTCATCATCATCATCAGCACCACCATCACCTCGTATTTTTACTCCACACTGTGAATCACTGCATAGAAAATGCATGACCTGAACTGCGGTGGAAGAAATGTCACATTGTATGCTGTCGTTGACATGATTATCAGAATCCTCAGGTTCAGTTTCTGAGATGTTACTGGGAAGTACGACATCATCTACACTGCCACTCACTTGCACTGCTTCTCACTCCACTATACTTTTGGACATGGTACACTGGTCAGAAGTGGAACTTGAGGTAGCAATACTCATACTACCACCACCAGCAACTACACTAACACCACTGGCTGGGACAACATCATCTCCTCCAACTATGAGTGATGCTACTGATTGGGCAGTAAAAAACATTGCAGGAGAAATACCTTTCCTCACATCAGCAATCCACTTCTGCGTCTGCGTACTACCATACCCACAGACAATCTTACCACTGGCAGCAGTTCCATGGCAAGAACCAGCTTTGCTTGCACATCTCTGTGGACATTTTGGGGGATCAACAACAATATTCTAAACAAATTTGGATTTTGGAATGCTCACTCTGCGTGGCGTGGGGGGACGCTGGAAGTGAAACCAAAAAAATAACTGCGGTTTCAGCAACAGATATAGATGCAAATTCACAAGTGAAAACAACACTTTAACTGACCAGTGGTACTGAGGTCACAAACAATCCAATCTAGGAAACAATTCCTTTTGCTGGTGGGGGGTGGGGTGGAACACTGACTGCAGATTTTTGCGGCAGTGCAGTGCAAGCCGCAAAACAAAGAAAAGATACCACAATGGCAGTATAAAATCACGCAGCTGCACTGGATAGCAGGTTCACACTGCTGCACCTGAAATTACACTGTGGCACAATACAAGGTGTACTATTTGATGACACGCAGCACCGCACACACACTCTCTCACACACACACACACAATTTATCTACAATGAGTAATGCGTAGCAAATTGAAAAGTTCAGTAATAATATGCCACATATTGTAAACAATCTGAAATTATGAACTGCTGCACCAGATCCACACAACACACAATCGGCAAGAAAAATTCCAACAATTACTGACAATATTACTGTGTGTACATTAACACAGTCAGTTACATAACAAAAATATAACCAAAAAACAAAGAACTTCCTATTTCTCCAACTTAAATCTACCCACACCACAAATTCACCCCTTCCCCAAAGCACTTTCACTGTCTTTTACTACACAGACTCAATGTTGTACATTAACATTCAAAATCCACACACAAACAAAAACGCTCGATGATATGAGCATAGGAGGGTTTTCTACAATCAATGAACTAAAGTTTGAGCAAAAATAAATTACTCAAAAAGGCTTTTTTAACAACTTTTAGAAGGTTTTAATCATAGACAGCTCTCAGAGCACACTGTCTCTTATAGCTCTCTACACACACTACCCCGAACTGAGGCTGTGCAGATCAATCTAGAGCCCATGTGACATGAAATCCCATGAATCACTGGAAAATTTGCATTTGGAGCTTAAAAACAAGGTGAAGTGAGGCGAAGTGCATTGTTCCTAATGCACTTCACCTTAAGATTTGGTGGAGTAGTGGTCTAGGAAGGCGGAGTAACGCAAGTCATTGTTTGCAATGGACTCTGCGTACTCCATTATACTCACCTAAGTACTCCACTGCTGCAGAGCACTCAGCTTAATTCGCCTTGACTCCACAAATCACTCCACAGAGCGAATGGAGGCCACTTCACCCACCACTACTTGTGGTACATTGATTGAGAAGTGCCACTCGAGTGTTGTGAGCAGGCTAGACTGAAGGAATCCACATAATTACACAAACTAAGTCAGTGTAGTTAATGGATTTATTGTTGATGTGTGACACCTGCAAATATAAAATATAAAATAGCACGTAACTTAAGTAGCTGCACCCTGACAAAGAGATTCTAGTGGTCTTGAAGCGCTGGTCTGTTTTTTGTGACTCACAGATATTGTCAGTGTCAGTGGCTCAGTAGGTAGCACACTCACCTCTGAGGCTGGGAGATCAGAGGGCTGTGGGTTCAGTTCCCACATCTGGCACTTGGGTTAATATCCCAGTACTGACACTGTAGTGCAGCTTGAGAGGGGTGCCGCACTTCTGAGGTGCCGTCTTTCAGATGAGACGTTAAACCGAGGTCCCATCTGCCTGGATTGGTGGTAGTTCAGGTGAATGTTAAAGATCCCCATGACACTTATCGAAAAGAGGGGACTTCCCCGGTGTCCTGGCTAAATTTCCCTCATTCAGTAAAAATACCACCAACAGCTTAATCTGGTTCAAGGTCAGTTGGCATTCATCTGTATCCCCCTCCCCCGGGTCGTGCCTGAAAATAGGCAGGATTTGTCTAGTGCACTTACCCAGTCAACCAATGCTAAATAAAATGTAACCTTATCAATGTATTTAATTCTTATCTGAATTTTTCAAGTAAAGTGGAAATTCTCTTCAGTCTGGAGCGTGATTTTTTAATTTATTCCATGATTCTATTTTTTCTAGCACCCGACTTTATTGTGAGCTCCCTCCTGGTTGTGCTTGAACTCAGTTTCCTGGCCCTAGCCCTCTTGCTTTGTGTCTTGGTACAGGAACTAGTGGCTTCCATGAACCCTAGCTTGATAACTTCCCATTTCTGGTTAGCATCTATGTGTAGGTGGATTCTGGCTAGGTGCCCAGACACTATTTCCCCCATCCTTCAAAAGTCAACTCTCCTGAAGTCCAACACCCTGGCCGCTGTTCTCCCAGTCTCCCTCCTCGTGGTGAGTGAGAACCACACTATGTAGTGGTCACTTCCACCATGCCCAGCTCCCTGACAAACTCCTCATTTGACAGCACAAGGTTTACAGTATTTCCTAATCTGGTTGGCTCATTCACCATCTGTACTAAGAAGCTGTCCTTGAAAACCTCCAGGAGGATCTGCTCCCTTGTACTCGAGGTGACTGGGGTACTCCAATCCACCCCTGGCAGACTGAAGTCCCCCACTATCACCGTGGTCCCTTTCCCACTGACCCTCCTTATCTGCTCAGCCAACTCTCTGTCCAGGTCCTCTGCTTGAAACAGTGGCCTATACACCACCCCCATCCTAAGTGTCCGGTTTCTCGAATCATGGAATTGCATCCATAGTGTCTCTGTTATACCCTCCACCCCCTCTTCTCTGGTGCACTTTATCCCCTCCCTTACATAAATTGCCACCCGACCCCTTTCCCTTTTTCCCTATCTCTGCAGTATAACCTATAACCCGGGATCCCCAGGTCCCAGTCATGGTATTGGGTGGCCCATGTTTCGGTGATGGCAGCTATGTCCACCTCCCCCTCTGCCATGAGAGCCTGTAACTCTACCATTTTGTTTCCCAGGCTTCTCACCTTCAAGGAGACTACCCTCCAATGTGTTCCCTTCCATCCTTACCCCTATTCCCACTGCTATTCTCAGCCCTGTATGAACATTCATCTGTTTCATCCCTGCTGGTATGGGGGGGTAAGCCAGTTAGGCTCCCCGATCTGGAAACCTTGTCTAAGTTCCACACACTTGCCTCCCCCACACCTAGTTTAAATCCACCCTGGTTGCTATTTACTCCCCCAGTCTCTGTTTCAATACCCCAGAGCCCTCTTTGCTTAAGTGCAACCTGTCCTCAGAATACAGGGTGCGGCCATCCCAAGTTCTACCCCATCCCCCCACCAGTCCGTGCCCTTTTGCCCAACACCATGCACCCAGCCAAGTGTTAAACTATTGTATTCTTATTTTTCTCACTGCACTTGCTCTGGGTACTGGGAGCACTTCTGAGAAAGCCACCGAGTTCCCTTCTTCCTCATGCAACTTCCCTAGCTCCACAAACCTCTCCTGGACCTCCACTACCATTTTCCCTGCCAAATCATTTTTGCCCAAGTGCACCACGCTACGAGGTCACACCTTTCCTTTCTTTGTACACTTAAGAATAAACTGACCCACCCTATCTGCTGTCATGCCAAGCATGCACTCCACTCATATGTGACTATGCCTTTCCCCTTTACTTCCCCATCTCACCTCTTTTAGTATTGAGTCACCCACAATTAATACCCCTGCCCCCTCCCCTGTGTCAGGCCCAACCTCTTCCCATCTTTCTGGCCCCTGTTCTGAATCCTTGCCCCATTCTGCAAATCCCTGGCAATCCCTGCCTCTTTCCTTGTCTCTTCCCTCACCTTGTCTCCCCCCTCACACTGCATCTCTTATTTGGCCTGACCACCACACCCCCTAGTGCTCCCCTGCTTCAGTGCTAACATTTTCATCCCCCCAATCCTTGCTTCCCTTCCCCTCCTCAAGTTTACTCCCCCTGCCCGTCCTCTTAACCATCCTGTTCCTGTACCCCCATCTGCCTCACCACTTCCCTCTGACTCACTGCTGCCCTCTAGGATGTTATTACCCCCTTACTTCCTGATCCATCAACTAGTTCCTATCCTTGAAAATCCCCCATTGCCTCCAGCACTGAGAATCTATTGTTTGACACCAGAACTCTGCCCTGAGCTATCCCTGTCACCCATTATGAGACTTCCATATGCTGCTGGTTCTGGGGACATTACTGCCTCTGTTCCTGATCCTTTTCCAGTCCCCTGGTTTATTACCCTTAGGTTCCTGAGGTGGTTGCAATATTGGCCCTCTTACCCCACCCCACCCTTCCCTTGGTTTGGGATGCCCGCCAACCTCTGGGGCACTCCTGTGCACCCCAGGTCCTGGGCTGTTCCTCTACACTTCCCCAGCCCATTCCTTAGCTCTGTCTTTATTTCAACCCTAAGCAGCTCAAACTGTCTGCACACCGAGCATCCCCCTGCTCTCCATGCCACCCCTAAAAAGATAGCTGCCCCACAGCCATTGCTGCCTACCACCCTCCCCATATCTCTACTGGTCATCCAGCTCACCCCCTCCGCATCTGGGGCTGCCTGCCCCATCCCCAGGCCTTTCCCACCTTCTATGTATATCCATGTTCATTTGCACCCTTCCTCTGTGTCCAAAGTATATGCTTTCTTTTGTTATGTTTAATGCTTACCTTATTCCCTGCTGATTCACAGTGCTGAAGAAGACTTGTTAGTGGATACACCTGGCAGTGCTAATCCACCAATCCCAATGCAGAACTCCCCAATATATGTGCAGGAGCTCTGGGAGGGAGGGATGGGGAGGGTGGGTAGGGCCTACCTTGACTGTTATGAGAGTCAATCAGCCACCCCTGCTCCCATGCACCTTGGCCCCTTCCACTGATTGATCTCCCCACTGTTGGACTCACAAGATGGAGTTTTCCTGAATTAACTGCCAACCCTCCAGAATCCACAAACTGTACACCACTCCTTCACCAGCAGCGTCCCACAATCAGATCATACCTCCTCAGGAGGAGAGAAAAATGCAACACATGGAACTGCAGAGATTGTTCCGTCCACTACAATCCAGGTACTGCTGCTGCCAGGTAGCTTTTAACTCTAACCAGAATTGCACAGTTAAACAAGAGAAATGCAGTACTTCCCTGGCAGTAGCCCTCTATGCTCTGCTCTGCTCCTTCCTAGCTGTGCACTCCAGTCCCTTCTTGGCCTCTGCTCACCTCTGAAGTCAGGATACCTGGAAACACTTGTCGAGCTGCTGCATCTCCCATTGATCACTTATCCAGCAAGAAAAAAAAAGAAAACAAGGCTACACCTAAAACACCAGCTCTGACCTCCCCAGTGTTGCAAGTACCCCCCTTTGTGTCACCGAGATACTCCACAGGTCCTGCGGTCCGTGATCTGCAGAACCCCCTCCCTCATGGCTCCGCTCCATCTGTGGCCGTAGTAGCACTTCCACAAACAGCTTTTGTGAAAATAAATCATGTATTCCACAGGTCCCTGTTACATATCTCGTATACATCCAGAATAAATATACATTGCCAGTACATGAAACTAATCAGAGAAACATTTACTTTGGCAGCTGGAAAACAGATAGTTTCTCAGAGCATGTCTAAAACTATTGAAAGAATTACTAACACAGGCTGAAAGTGACAGAAGTGAATTAAAAAAGATAGCAAATTGTAAAACTTTGTTTTTTGACCAGTCGAGGTTCTCATCTTGGGAACTACAAATTGAAAGTGCAGAGATGACCTGGTTGAAACAATGCTAGTGTGTTTTTTAAAGATGGCATGAAAAGAACTTGGAACTCTATTTGAAGTCACTTTTTTTTTTTTGCAAGAATACCTGCTGAAATACGTACATCTGATCAAGTGGGAGCCATCCAACATATTTATACAGATTGCAGTGGTGGGTACAATATGACAAATTAGTGGCAAATCTTGATATCTGATTCAGTAATGTCCTCACCCTGGCTAACAACTCTTCTCCAGCTGAATGATAAAAAAGTAGAACATAATTAATCACTGGGAGGAGAAAACTCCGAGACAAGAGCAACTTAGTAGAGGGAATAAGTAATGAATTTAATCTATATAATGAGCCTAGTCTTTGATGACCTATTTTGACCATAAGGTTTTTATGCTGATCAAAAATGAGGGAATCATCTATGGTGAGGCCAAGATATTTAAATGCCCTAACTTGTTCAATTTCTACATCCTTAAGGGTATGTAATGAGAAAACTGGTTCAGTCATCAATTTCTTTCTATGGTTATAAAAAAATTTAATTTTTTCCCTCATTCAGAACCAATTTATTTAAAAGGAACCATTTTTGAACTTCAACAAAATCAGATACAAGATTTTGTTGTACACCCTGAGAACTGGGGTCACTCGAGAGGATCACTGCATCATCAGCACAAAGAAATGTGTGTATTACTATATACAGAAGGGTAAATTGTTCAAAAATAAGCTAAATAAGAGGGGCCCCAGAATAGAACCTTGTGGAACACCTGATGATGCCGGAGATGGGGGAGAAGAATGACCTTTAATTTTTGTGGATTATGTTCATCCTTGAAGATAATTCTGACACCAGCTAACAGCCTCTGAAGACATGCCCAATTTAAGAAGGGCAGATAGGAGCAGCTATTGATTTACAAGGTTGAAGGCATTGGTGAGGTCCACAAAAACAGCCGCAGTAAAAAAGACCCTTATCTAGGGCCTCATGCACTGTGTTTGTAAACCCCCACCAAGGCCATCGATATACTGGATCCTGGGGGAAATCCATGCTGCATGGGTGACAGGACATCATACTTGAACAAATGCTCAATCATCTGGTAGAAAACTATCTGCTCTTACCCTTTTGATAAAGGAGCCAACAAGGTGATAGGATGGTAGTTCTCACATTGGCTATGTCATTGAATTTAAAGATCAGAACAACTACAGCACTTTTCCAGATATCCAGAAACTGAACAAAAAAAAGTGACAAATTAAATATTTTTGTTAAGGGGTAACAAATGATGTCTGCAGTGGTCCTCATGAGCATAAAATCCGTCCCATCACTGCCTACAGAGGGTCAGGGTTAAGTTTTAAAAAGTAGAACAAGTCATCTCCTGGTGTGAGAACCGTAAAATAAACATTTGGATGTACCAACCTTAAGTCAGTGTCAATAATAATATAGGGACTCTTATTGCTATCAGCTCATTGCAAGGAATATATTTTTAAGATCTGAGAAAAAATTGTTAAATTCTAAAGCAATAGATAGTGGATCATTTAATATCCCCGATGGAGTATTTCAAGTTTGAGGAGAAAGGTTGGATTTTTGACCTAGTAGCTTATTTAATAAATCCCAAGTAGCCATGATATTTCTGTGAACTGTTTCTGTTTTTCAGTGAAAAACTTCTGCTTTAACTTTCTTATCATGGATTTGCATTTGGTACGGGCTACTTTGTATGCCAATAGATCTACTGTGTCCAGTAACTTTCTACATGTCTTCCATTTTGTATCCCTGTTTCTCATGTATTCTAATAACTCAGGAGTGACCCACCTCTCCCTAATCCTTAACCTTCTTGAGGGGGGCAAAGAAGTTGCAAATAGTATTAAAACAAGAACAGAATGCTTGACGTGCATCATTCACATTCACTGAGTGATCCAAAAAGTACTAGTCAACTGAGGACAGGGCATCATAAAATTTTACAGTATCCAATTTTTTAATATTACATGTATAAATATAAACTGGTTGAATATATTTCTTTTTAGCACTCCAGCAACCCTACAGTGGGCTATGATGGTTAACACTATCAGATAAAATACCTGATTGTAAAATTGTTTTAGTATCGGAAACCAGGATCCAATCCAAGACAGATGAAAAACCCATCTTATAACGGACCTTGGTAGGAGCTTCAATAAACTGTGTAAATCTAAGATTAATTAAAATGTTTCTGGACTTCAATGCATCCTTCCAAGGCCAGTTCAAATTCAGGTCCACCAGAATGGCCAACTCATGATTTGATGGGATAGTTCTGTGGGCCTGAATCAAATCCATCTTCATGATAACCAAGACAGGCATAGATAACCACTAAAGAGGAACATTTCTTGTGACTCGGTATCAATGTTAATGACAAGAATTCATGAGAAGAAGAACTGTTAAAAGTCTCATCTTGAATCACTGACAGACGATTCTTAGCATAAAACATGCAACCTCCCCCTCTACGGCCTACTCTGTCACACCAAAAAAATATTATATTCCTCCAAATTAATCATGGCATCTGGTATCTTATTGACTAACCAAGTTTCAGATAATACAATAAGGTCAAACTGATAGTTGTGTGTCCAGGCCATGAAATCATTCAATTTGGCAAATATACTCTGCACATTTAAGTGTGCAAGGTTTATCGAGTGCATAGGGAAATGACCCGAGGGTACAGAATTTGAAATGAGGCCAGGATTGGGATGGACTGAACCAGAAATTAATAATAGCAAGAGAATTTAATTTCTCTTTAAAATTGCAGAGCATTGATCTGAATTATGGGCGATTATTCTGGAGTGCCTAATAGATTCCTTAAAAGCTGAAAAGATACTGTAGAGAGTTTGTCAAAATAAAAGCTCCCTAATCTAATTATTTATATGAAAAACATTAAATGCAATGGCCTGGATATTCAAAGGGGTTGCACCTGGCACAACAGGGTTGCTCCATGCGCAAACCCCTATGCTCCCGACTTGATATTCAAAGGGGTAGGCTGTGGCACAACCCCCATGCGCCAGTGCATTGGTAATGTGTCTTGATGAGTTGCAGGGGGTGTGTCGATGGATATACTGACATCGATATTCGACCGGATGCGGTGCATGTCTGTAGCACAACCCTACATGCACCGCACATTGGTGCACAAAGTTGAGCCGAAAAAAGGGCTTAAATGTTGGCCACCCACAGGTGGGTGGCTGAAGTGCATGGTGCAACACACCAGCTGCCAACCGTGGTTGGCCAGCAGGTACACCATCCACAAGCACCCAGTCCAGGTAGACATGTGACTCCCACCCCGTCGCCCGATCATGGGCATATGTGAACATACGATCCCTTGTGGTTCAGTGGTAACCCCCATTACCTGATTGCAGGCATAAGTATATGTAGAATCCCTGGTGGTCCAGTGGGATGCCCCCATCACCCGATCATGGACATAAGTGTATTTAGAATCCCTGGAGGTCCAGTGGGAAGCCCCCTCACCCGATCGCAGACATCTGTCAAGATGGGACCCTGGTGGTCCAGTGATACCCCCCTTCCCCCACCCACTGAGGTCCCCGCCACCCAGCACCCCCATCATTGGCGGGTGGCAGCACCCCACCCGCATGCCAACGCCACCCGATGAATAACAGTGTACGAGTCGTTCTGTATGCCTATTGGTCCACTACATGGACCAATGGGTGTCTGAACTCATACTGTCGCTGTCATTCGAGCGGGTGACTGGGCAGCATGTGGGTGGCTGGGTGGCATGCGGCAGGGTGCTGCCACCACCATGACAGGGGGTGCTGTGGTGGGGACTGAAGTGGGTGGGTGGGGAGGGGGATCACTGACCACCAGGGTCCCATCCTGACAGATGCCCATGATAGGGAGAGTAGGGGGGCCTCCCACGGGATCACCAGGGATTCTAAATACACTTATTCCCACAATCGGGCAATAGGGGGGTTACCACTGGACCACCAGGGATTCTAAATATACATCTGACCGCAATTAGGTGATGGGGGGCCTCCCACTGGACTACCAGGGATTCTACATATACTTATGCCTGCGATTGGGCAATGAGGAGGTTACCACTGGACCACCAGGGATCATATATTTACTTATGCCCGTGATCGGGCTACAGGAGCTGGGGACTGCAATGGGTCTGCAGGGTGCTGTTCCCCAGCAATGGTGCTCATCAGGCAACACATTGTAAAACTGGAGGCTAAGGTCAAAGACCTCAAGGGAAGAAGCCGTCACAATAATGTTATTGTTATTGGGCTCCCGGAGCAGGAGGAAGGCTCCAATGCTGTCTTGTTTGCCCAGAAGCTGATCAATAAAATTGCTGGCCCTTTTCCCTTCGACCCAGAGTATATCGTGGAAAGGGCCCACCGCGCTTTAAGGCCTATGCCATCGCAAGGAGCTCAGCCCAGAACATTTATTTTCAAGTTCCTTAATTATCAGGAATGTCAACACTTGCTGGTGAAAGTTAAAGATATAAAAGAGGTGCTCTGGGAAGGATCCCCAATTCGAATTACCCAAGCCCTCCCCCCATCGGTGCACCAGAAGAGGGCTGAATACCATAGTCTGGTGACCACGTTGCTAGCGACTAATATCTGCTTTTGAATGCTGTACCCCTCAAATTTACAAGTCTCCATTGAAAAGAAGTGGCTCTCCCTTGAAGACCCGAAATCTGCAGAGATGCCTCTAAAGAAAATACTCCTGAACCTTTTCCTCAATGGGTGAGATCCCAGCTTGAAGTTTTGGGGCGATGCTTTCAGTATGTGTAGCAGGGGCACTGCGTATGTTTGATCAGTCTTGCAATTAAATCTACTGGGAGGACTGTATTTTTTTTGTTTCCTGATCACTGTTGCTTCAGATGGATAGTGGAATTCTGTTTCAAGTGGTTACTACTTAAATATCCAAGTTAAATCAGATTTTTGGAACTCATTGACTTCATGCCTCCAAGGGGACTGTTATTCTAGTGACACAAGGCTTATGATGCAAACAGAGTGAACTGAGAGTGATGGAACTCTGCTCATAGACCGAGTGAAACAATACTTCATTTTTATCTTGTTTTCTTTTCAACTATTTTAAATTGAACTGCTGTGTTTATCAATATGACTTTAATACTGAGACATTTAGGGTATTGTGATATTGAGGGCTCGCAGCTCTGCCTCCGCAAGAGCCAATTTCTACTCTTAATTTGCCATTGTTAAGCCTATGCCAGAAAGAGGAAGGCAGGATTAATGGTTTAATGGGAGATGTGAAAGTAACTTTGGGGGATTCCTCACTCCCTTTGATTGATTTTCCCTTTCCCCCGGTCTTGTTACAATCTGGCACCAGGTTTTATCATAGGTAGAGAACATACTGGGAGTGCCCCTTGTATGTGAAAGGGCTGCTGCAGAAAGGGATATTTACATCATTAGGTTTATAGGCCTTCCCTGAGATACTGTTTCTGTAGGGGGTTTCTCTTACAATCTCAGCTGTAGGGGAGAGCATTATATTAAGGGATAAAAGTGTAAAGGGACCATTCTGAACTTAGTATAGAACTGGCTGTAGGCAGACTCAAGAGGTGAGGGAGAGAGAGTGGGGGAGAGAGGAGAAACTGCACAGTGGAAGGAGTCATGCACTGGAAAGTTAAAGGGAGGGGGTTGGGGTCTTCCTCTTGGGTCCCTCTCAAGTAATTTGTTCGGGGGCAGAGGATTCTGGGTGGCAGACCTGAAGGGGGTGGATCTTAGGGAAAGGGAGGGCTTGTTATAGATATTGGGTGAAAGAGGGTCTTTTGCAGGGGGTGTGGGGGGAAGATGAGGGTTCAGCTTGGCACTTGGGGGTTCAGAGATATTAAACAGCAGGTTATATGGTCTGGATTGGTTACTGCATTTCTCCTGGATGGGAATGGCAGGTACTGAAACATTTGTGTCTTGGAAGCAGGGCTGCATTCTAAAATAAAGCACTATCAGGTGTTGAAGCACATCAGCTTGCTTAAAGGAGGAATCATATTTCTCCAAGAGACCCATCTTTTGCAGTCAGAGGGGAACCTCCTCTGAAGACAATATGTAGGCCACGTTTTCAATGCCGGGGACAGCACCCAGAGTAGAGGGGTGGCCATTTTAGTGGCCAGGTATATAACTTTCAAAACTGAACAAATTATTAGGGACCCACAGGGTCATTATTTACTCATTAAAGGAATTCTGGAGAGAACTACTGTGTTATTGGGCTGTATATATGGTCCCAATTATGGCCCTCCACTATTTTTCACTAATTTGTTACAGGTGCTGGCGCCCTTTATGGCTCTTCCATGCATCATAGGGGGGATTGGAACTTACCCTTTTCTCCTGACTTAGACAAATCAGACCCCAAAAGGCAGGGCCTCTCCCCAGCACAATGTGCAATAAGGGAGATGGTGAATCACCTGGGGTTAGCTGACCCATGGAGAATTCTACACTCCATCTTAAAAGACTTCACTTTCTGGTCCAGCGTACACGGCTCCTCATCCAGGATTGATTACTTCTTAATCAGTCAGTCAATGCTGCGAAGGGTCATGTCCATGGGAATAACCCCCGGGGTAATCTCTGGTCACTCAGTGGTACTATGTGATACAGTTTTATCAGCAGATACGCTTAAGGATTCGCTGTGGAAGTTAAATAATCAGCTCCTCAAAGAGGATAAAATTGTTGATCTTATTACACAAGAAATTGAGGAGTATAATAGGCTGAATCTGAATTCCACAATGAGACTAGATCTTGAATGGGGAGCTTTAAAGTGTGTGCTGTGGAGGGTGTTTATTAAGGTGGTTTCATGTCAGAAGAGGGAAAGAGAGCAAAGGGCTCTCTCATTATTGTCCAGAATATGCACCCTAGAGGCTTCTTTATCCCCATCTACCTCTAATGCAGATAGAGAGTTACTGTTGGGGTTGAGAGATCAGTACAGTTCAATTCTCAAAGAGAAAGCAGAGTATGCCATCTTAAAAACAGGGCTGAACTATATTGATCAAGGGGAGAAGGCAGGTCACCTCTTGGCTTTGAGATTAAAGAAGGCAGAATCTTCTCGAATTGTGCAAAGTATCAGATCCCAACAGAACGGTGCTTTTTGTCTTACCCCCAAAGAAATCACTGCAGAATTTGAGGGATATTATAAGGAATTGTATAAGCCCATGCTCAATAGACCTACCCCTGGGGTTGTAGCAAACTACCTCCACCCACTCGCTTTTCCGACTCTCACTCAAACCCAACAGGAATTGTTAGTGGCCCCCATCTTGAAGATGGAAATTCAAACTGCCATATCTTCATTGACAGCAGATAAAGCACCAGGCCCAGATAGGTATTCTCCCAACTTTTATAAAGTTTTTAGTAAGCAAGTGACTCCCTGGCTGAACCGTTTATTTGAATGGATTTTGGGGGGGAACCCAATAGATAGCTCCCTGTTGGAGGCTATCATAGTTGTTTTACATAAGCTAGATAAAGATCCTGAGTTGACAAGTAGTTACCGTCAAATATCGTTAATGAATTGTGATATAGAAATTTTAACTAAACTTCTCGCTAATAGACTGAAGTTGGTACTCCCAGGCATTATTCATGCAGATCAAGTAGGCTTCATGGAGGGGAGACACTCAATGGATCACTTCAGAAAACTGACGCATGTCTTCTCCACATTCAGAGACTCTGATACGTCAGCTGGCCTGCTGTCTCTGGATGCGGAGAAGGCGTTCGACCGCACGGATTGGCAATTCTTGTTCTTAACCATGTGGAAATTTGGATTTCCTGCTAAATTTGTTAGTTGGGTCTCATCCTTGTACCAATACCCCCAGGCTAGAATATACTGCAATGGGATCCTCCCAGAAAGACTCTCCTTGCACTCGGGAACTAGACAGAGGTACCCCCTTTCTCCCCTGTTGTTTATATTTACTTGGAGCCATTGCTATTTAGGTTACGGGCTCATGAGAGGGTACAAAGGGTCCCCATAGGACATCACCTGTTTAAGTTATCTGCTTATGCTGATGATGTGCTTCTTCACCTGACTTACACAGCTAAATCTTTCCCAATAGTTTTGTCTATTATCTCAGAATTTGGAGCTGTCTCTAACTACAAAATTAATCTAAACAAGGCTACTGTCTTTCCCCTGAACCACAGATTTCATAAACAAGATATCTCCTCACTGGGCGTTCAGTGGAGTTCTAAGAGTATAAAGTATTTAGGACTGATGCTGTCTAGAAATGAGGGTTCGATGAAAAAGTTGAATTTCGATTCTCTTTTAGATACTATTCAACATGATTTTATAAGGTGGCAATCTCTTCCTATATCTCTTTGGGGGAGGATTAGCATCATTAAAATCAATATATTACAAAGAATATTTTACCCCCTCAATATGTCAAACTTATGGTTGCCCCTAGTATGGTTCAAGAAACTGCATGCCCTTATTTCTTATTTTATTTGGGAGGGGATATATCCTTGACGGGCCTATCTGAAACTGGCAGCATCCACAAAAGCCAGGGGCCTCAAACTCCCACATTTTGGGATGTATTATTGGGCGAGTCAGGCAGCCAAATATTTGAGGTAGTTTACACCCCAGGAAGAGATTGGCTTCTACTCTTATATACCAGAGTAGTTAAGACTGGAAAGACAGTCAATTTCTACCCTGAATATTTCTAAAGAGGCTCTTTTATATGGCCCTATTAGAAATCTTCCCACTGAATTGTGTAAATCTCCTATGTTATTATCCCTTCGGGCACATAGCCAACTTTGCATATTCCTTAAATACCGGAATGTCAAGGACCCCAGGCAACCAATAGTGGTTAACCCGAACTTGAAGATCTGAAGTAAAATCATTTCTCTGCTCTGGCTTCCGTTGAGTAATAATGTTCGGGTGGGGGATATGTTTATAGGGGGATCATGTATGGAGTCTGGTACAATCATGGCCTCATACTCCATAGACAGGAAGCAGATTTTTAAAGTCTGGCAGCTTAGGCACCTCCTGATAAAGATGTTTCCGGGGGAAGTGAATTCTGAAGGTAACTGCACTTGTTTGGAATCCTTGATTCCAATATGTGAAAAACCCCATGTGGTCTCCCAAATATACTCATGCCTACAAGCAAAGATGCTCAACACACTCAGTGTGGTCCCTAGGTATTGGAATTCCCATTTTCCAAATTTAATCGTGAAATGGGAACCCATCCGATTAGACTCTCACCAGTATGTTTCCCAAGATAGACTGAAGCTCACACAGTAGCAGCTATTAAATGATATGTATTGGACCCCCATTAAACTTAAATAGGAAAGTCACTGGATGCTGTTTGTTTCAGGTATCAGAATGCCGAAAGGGACCTTGTTCATATTTTTTGGGATTGCCCCTCTATTAGAGACTTGTGGGAGCTAATCAGGGCTAGGGCTGACCCCTTGTTGGACCTTGCTGATTTATTTACACCCGGGATTTGCCTCCTGGGGATCTGTCTAAAATTCCAGTCAAGATCCATAGGTAACATATGGCCATGATATCACTCACCCTAAAAAATTAATTTTATGCCACTGGCTGGATGCTCATATCATCACTTATGATGAATGGCTGCGGGACCTTTTATTTAACCTCTGTACTGAACAAATGAAAGCTAGCCTTGGCGGTTCCCTTATCCATTATAAAAAAATATGGGAAGGTCTCCATGCTCTATACCTTCTCCAGACTGGGGCCTTGCCATAATAGGAAACCTATGTTTAAGACGTTATTGTATACTGTTATAATTGTATAACACATAGTAACTGGATATGCTCTGTTTCTAGCTTATTACCTGCTCCTCATGATTGGGGTTGTGCCAAGCTGGGTGACGGTATAGGGAGGGAGGTGGGGGCTTTAGCATGGAGTTGTTGCTTAAAATACCTACAGCTGTACCAGTGTTGATCGACCCTTCATGTTAAAGCATATGTGAAAAAGTTCAATAAACTTTGAATTTAAAAAAAACATTCATTATTTAATGCTATTCCATCCCTAATCTCTCTCAACAATTTTTGTACATTATCTTCTACTCCAGATGTTACTTCCCCTTTCCTTCCTTCCTCAAAAACATCATCATCATCATCCTTAAACTATTTTCTATTATGTGCGAGATATCAGGCGGACATTGGGTAGGTGGGTCCAATTTTGGTTTGAGTATACATGGAGTGAGTACTTCAAAATCTCCTAGGAACAAAGTACTAGGACATTGATTTGATCTTTCTACAAAGATCTCCTTTTCAAATTGCTCCTCCTTTTGTATTTTATTTCTTATCTTTTTCTGTTCTATCTGTATTGTATCTTTCTCTTCTTTTTTTTTACGACTTCCTTCATCTTTCTTGGCATCTACTTTAACTTCCACTTCTATGTGTTCTTTTGTATGTCTTTTTTCTTTTAACCTTCTTCCTTACAATACTATCTTTATCATTTTGACACATTTTCACAGACCTATTAGTTGTACTCTCTAGGTCTCCAATTGTTTTTAATAATGGATGCTCTCCCTCGGTATCCAAGGGCCCAGTATATGCATGTTCCTTTATAGGTGAGGAACTTAATGGTGGGAAGGAGGAGCTTTGTATTCTTAACACCTCCTTTTTTTCCACTAAGTTTATCTGGCTACCAGGAGCCTGTACATAGCCAGTAATTTTCTTTTCAGTATTAAATTGTTTCCCTTCCTTTATCCCCTTCCTTTTATAATCTGCACCTTTCTTGCCCTTATAAGTTAGTAAATTTGACATTTGTTTCTTCTTTCTTTGACTCGTATTCATAATTTTCTCACATATTTCCTATATATCTAGGTTTTACAAAACAGTCCAGTTCCTGTAAAATGTAACCAGACTTTTAAACCACTGTGCTACTAGTGTTTTGTCACTTTTGCCCCCTACTTATTACAAAATTCAAAACTAATTCATTTCTGCATCTCTTATATGTCCATTAATTTTAAACATAAAGCTTCTACTGTTCCTTTGTTGTTTTCAAGTAATTATTTTCTTTCAGGGTAACCTCTACTGTATCCCAGCTTAGAATGTTCACAAAGCTTCCAATCAACCACTGTTCATAGTCCAGTAACTCTTTCTCTCTTATATTCCCAGTCCTTCTAGCTTTCCAAGTCCTTTCATTCAAAAATACATGCAGTGCAGACCCACTACAAAAAACATAAAAAAAACTTTTTCAGCCACTTCCTTAACACATTCCAATATACAGCACAGAAATAAAAACTGTCAGAGGTTTTACCTAAAAAATTTAAGAAGGTATTCTAATCAGTTTACAGATTTTCCGTGCTTGTCTGAATTTAGCAACATATAGGATACTGCATGGGGAACAGTTGACAACAGGGCTATTCTTTCACCGAGTTGGCACTATGATGACGGATTACCTCGAGAGCACAGCTCGAGGTAATCGTCATCACAATGTAACTGAAAGATGCCCTGTTGTCAACTGTTCCCCATGCACTTTTCTTTATAGTGTATGGTGGAATGTCGTTTTTTGAGAAAAAAAAAATCACTACAGCATGTTTCTGCTTCCAAACATTTTGCTGGGTTACTAGAAGGAAAAAAGAACTTTACATTTTGAACGTGTTCACGCTTGACATTTTAACTGTTTCAGAACTTTACATTTTGAACATTTTAACGTTAAACATTAGTACTGCCGCCGACATTGCTGCTTTCGCTATGTGTCCTTTCTATGGCGTGAGCCCTAACTGTCAAATGCTGCTCAAGGACACAGTGTGTGACGTTCGCAGTGCAATAGAAAAAATTGTTCTGCTGCACTGCGAACGTCACTAGTGTGTGACTACAAGGTTTCGACAACGATGGATTTCGGTGGAGAACGACGTCCCACCATACACTATATTTAAAATTTCCCTTCCTTTCCCTTTTTAACAGTATCGGAGGTTTAACCAACTATTAAAAGTATCAAATAAGGTTGTTATTTTCTTTAATTTATCCATCTGGGATTTACTATGTGCTTCTGCCCGTTCCTCTTGTCTTCCGTGTAAAAAGCATAGTGATTTCTGTTGTTTGTTATTCTTCTTTCCGGCATCTATGGATAATACCAAATACAGTGTTCAAATTGAAATTTAAACCCCTTAATTGGTTTACTTCTCTAGAGATGAACTCTTCTCATAAAAAATAGCTTATCCTACCTTACCTTTTCCCTTTTTTGTTTATTCTCGATTCCACTTCTGCTTCTGTCTACTCAGTTTTACTTTTTATCAGTCAGTAACAAACATTAAATGCTACCATGGATTTTTTTTTCTTACGGGCATGCAGCTCGCTGCAGCTAGTAACGGCTTTACTACTCCTCAAAATAGTGCTACATCTAAAGAGAACGCCAACACTTGCGCATTAGACCCCCTATAAGTCAAATGACATCTTGTCATGTGATTTTAATGTGTAATTTTAATTTTGCTTTTAATTTCGCTATAAGAATTTCCAGCATACAACTGTATTTCTCCTTATGTGTACATTTAAAACAATAACGCATTAATTTGGATTAAATTTCACTCTGCAGAGTTCATTTTGTTTGTAGCTTCACTACCCATTTTTCTACACCCGCTTATTCAAACTTAATTGTAATTTAAAGTGTATCAGAAGTTTTTCTAGAGGAACTCTTCTTTTTAAAGCTTTAAAGCTTTGCAGATACGAGTCACACAGTACACAGATTCTTTTTCCAACCTAAAGAATATACATGATTTCAAAAGTTAAAACCTCTCTAACTCTGAACATCAATCTCCAGTGTGAGAACAGAACTAGGTAAAACAGTTTTCTCAATTTTTTCTTCTCGTTATCCCAAAACCGCCGGTGGGTCTCAGTTTCCTTTGTTATCACTCGTATTTGCATTTGTGACTGAGGTTTTTAGACTCTTGATAGTTAAGAATAAAAGAGGGATCCTCCATTTTCCATCTCTAAACTGAAGTAATTTTTCCTGTAGATCCCTTTGGCTCACTTATCACTTTTACACCTCCATGCCTTATCGCTGCTCATCTGCTGCTCTACTACTTGTCTGCGGCTGTATCCACTGCCTGCCCCACCTTCCGCAAGGCTTCTGCTTTGCCTCTGCCAAAGGGCTGGCTCCCCCACCACTGAGACTTCTCACACCCGGCCAGGAAAAACACAGAGGGACAGACAATACGCCACCAAGAGGGTAACCAAAAATGTTTTACTGGAAAGTGCTGTAACACAAGAACTGTTCAGGCAATGATGGCATACCTGTACTAGATCACTAGAAAGCTTTGTACAGCTCCTGCTCCTGCAGCTACTCTTCAGCTAGCATAGTGTTCAGCCTCGATCTTGGTCCCAATAGTCTCCCTTCATGACAGTGTCTCATCAAAAAGGACTAGTCCACTCCTTGTGAGTTGTGACCAGATGGTGTTGTGAGGATCAGGTAGCAGGACAGAGAGGTCTAAGGACCTAAAAGACTTTGCCCAGTCAAATTTCAGGGGGGTAATTTTGGGGTGGAAGAGCTTTTATATACATATGATGGTCACTGAAAGCATCTATTTATTTTTTATTTATTTTTTATTTATTAAGCATCAGTTTACAACCTTTGAGCCAGAGGCTCATTTACAAAGGTACCTCATCACAGAGAAGACAATACAGTATTAATAACTTAGTACAGAGAATCAGTGTACATTTTTTTTTTTTGAGGATACAGGAGGACAAATGAGATCAACTGTTTACCACATACAGGGTTGGTGAAGTTAACATTGTTCAGAGAAATAACTAGAACATCAGAAAAACATAGGATAGCAATACAGTGTGTTTCAGTGGAGTCAACAGGGAGGTAACAGGAACCAAAGGTAGAGAAGGTAGAGGATTTGAGCAGCCAACAAGGGGCTTTGTCAGAGAGTGAGCAAGAAAGCTTAGAAACAGCAACAGCTGTGAGTGGTATAAAGGTGGTTCCGGAGGGTAGTTTTAAAGCAAGAGATTGTGGGGTTGTCTGAGATACTGGCAGGGAGGGAATTGTATCAAGAAGGGGCACGGTAGTGGAAAGCCCGTTGTCCATGAGAGGTCCTTGCCCTAGGTACCTTCAATTTGGTTTTACAGGAGGACCGTGTTGAAGCTAGGGAGTTAACACAGTGGATAATGGCAGTCAAACCAGGAGGAGAGAGCCCAAGGAGAGTTTTTTTTGTAAGGATGCAGGTTTGATACCTAAGACATTCGTCAAGATTGAGCAGATTAGCCTGGGAGTAAAGATGGCAGGTATGTGTAAGTCTAGGAGCACCTAGGATTAGTCGACAGGCCTTATTTAAGGTGAGATGGATTTTGTTTAGCGAGGTCTGGTCAGCAGCCCCATAGACTGGTAAACTCATAGTGTAAGTGACAGAATGGAGGGACATAACTGCGAGTCCAGAGACATCGGGGAAAGACAGTGTTTGTGGCAGTAAAGGATTCCCAACCTAATATTGGTGGTGGAGGCTAAGGTGGAGATATGGGAATGGAACGTGAGGGCAGAGTCAAAGGTTATCCCAAGGTATTTGTATGTGTAAACTTGTTCAAGTGGGAACATAGAGCTGGCGAAGACTTGAAGTTGAAAATTACTAGCTTTGTTTTGGGGGTGGGAGAAGATCATAGATTTGGTCTTTTTAAGATTGATAACCAGTCTTGTTCTTTAAATCAGGCTTCCACGTCTTTATAGGATAATTGCAGGGAATCTTGGAGGGTGGTGGGGTTACGGTCAGAAGTGAAGATAACAGCGTCATCTGCATAAAGGAGGATTTACCAGTACAGGCACCTGGCAGGTGTTGAGATAAAGGGAAAGAGCAGGGGCCCAAGAATAGAGCCCTGGGAACCCAGATCGGATAGGGCAGAGGTCAGAGAGGTGCCATTGATTTACACGCTGGGACCGGCAGACAGATAGCTGGAACACCATGAGACAGGTCCTGCAGCAAAGCCAGCGTGGCTGAGTGTATCCAGCAGGAGCGGATGGTATACGGTGTCAAAGGCTTTTGACAGATTGATGAACACTGCACCAGCAAGAGAGCCCGAGTCCAGGGAGGAATGGAGAAAGTTAGAAAACTCGATGAGGGTGGTATTGGTGCTGTGACTAGCATGGAAGCCATGTTGTTCAGGGCAGAGGATACTGTATTTGGTAAGAAACTCAGATATTTGGGAGGATACTACTTTCTCTAAGGCTTTTGAGAGTGGTGAGAGGATTGAGATGGGACGATAATTCCCAGAAAGGGCCCTATCTCCACCCTTATGTATGGGAGTGACAGTGGCAATTTTCCAGGCTGATGGAAATTGCCCTAGACAGAGTGATTTGTTGAAGAGGCAAGTGATTGGGGCGATGACCTGGTCCAATGCCAGGCTGAGGAGTCTGGGATCCAAGGAGTCACTGCCAGTGGTGTTGCTTCTTAGGGCCTTGGTCAGATACGGTCTGACTTCATTGACAGTGACCTGGTGGAAGTGGAAAGATGCGTGTGAGAGAGCAGGGTCAGGAGAGTGAGGAGGGGGGGTCAAAAAAGTTGCTAGGGAGTACAGAGCTAAGGTCAGTAAAGGATTTATTGAGATGGTTAGCAATGAGGGTAGGATCAGTAGAGATAATACCCTCAATATTGATTTGGGAAGGCGGAGGAGAGTGTGTACCACCATTTAGTTGTTTGATGTTATCCCAGAAGGTTCTAGTATTCCCCCAGGATGAGGTGAGTGAGGCCCGATAATGATCAGCCTTTGCTTTGCATATGGCCCAGGTGCATTTATTTCGGGCAGCAGCATACGCCTGTCTGTCGGCAGGGTGGCCAGTTTCCGTGGCTAGGTGCCACAGGTTATCCCTGTGCCTAAGGAGTTGGAGTAGGGAAGGAGTGACCCAGGGAGTATGGCGTACCTTGGAATGGAGTTTGGTTAGGGGTGCGAAGATATCACAAGCTTTGTTAAACATTAAGGTGAAGAAGGCCAGAGCCGAGTCAAGGTTAGGGGCGGTCTCAGTGGGAGACCAGTCAACTTGGGCTAGAAGTTGCTTCAGGCCTCTCAGTCCACCTGGTCGCAACCGCCGCCATAGGGTGGCCTCTGAAGTGGGTTTGGTTAGGGACGTAATCCAATGGAAAAGAATAGGGGAGTGGTCACTGATTCCATCTGGAAGGACTTGTAGATTGCAAACTTGGTTAGGTCGGTTGGTGAGGACTACATCCAGAAGAGTGCTCACCCGTCTGGGGGGTTCACTCTTGTTGGTTGGGTAACAAGTTGCGTAGGTCAACAGCAGTAAAGGAGTCGCAGGTGGAGGAGGATGCGGGCTGAGCCAGTTGATGTTTAGATCACCCAGGAGAATATGCTCAGGGAATGTGGTAGAGGTGAGATACTCTATTAGAGGGACCAGGGTCTGAGTTTGATTTTTTGGGGGAATATAGGCAGAGGTTAGAAAGAGGGGGCCTTTAGAGGGGTTGGGGGTAAGCTTTAGGGTAAGGGCCTGGGCCCTAAGGTTAAGGACAGGGGCTGGGAGGGCTACACCAGAAAGGGAGTCTTTGATATAAATAGCACAGCCTCCACCTCGTCTCCCTACACGGTCTTCTTGAAAGATGAAGTAGCCAGGGAGTGAGACAAGGGAGTCAGGGGTAGAGTCAGATAGCCAGGTTTCAACTAGGGAGATGATGTCAGGTTTGTGGACAGTGACCCAACATTGGAGCAAGTCAAGTTTCTTCAGGAGACTGCAGATATTCATAGAAGCAATAAGAACCCCAGGGGATCTAATCAAGGAGTTATTGTGGGTTGGGATGAATGTTCCCTGACAAGAGTAGGAGGAAAAGTACAGCCCTGATCAGGGGGGTGTGGAAGGCATTTTTGCGTCAAGCGAGATAGTAGGAGTGGGAGAGCTTAGAGACACAACGGGTGGGCAAAGAGGTACAGGATGGGCTGGCTACTACAATAAGTTGCCCGTAGGTGCAAAGGGGGGAAGGTAGGTGTGGACTGGAGGGAGGGTGTGATAGGTTGGGGAGCAAGGAGATAGTAGAGAAGGAGGGAGGCGACTCTGGGGCCCCAGAGTAGGGGACCTGTGGAGCCATGGGGACACCTGGGTTAGATAGAGGCCATGTGAGAAGAAGGAGGAGGGAGAGGCATGACAAGAGAAGGTGGGCAGTCATCTTAGAATGGGTCTGCAGATAGCAGTAATGAGATGGGTAGAAGAAGGTGAAAGGTCTACCCATAAGTGTAGTTGCCACCTTGGTACAGTGGTAGAGCCCCTGCCTCAAGTGCGCAGGGCAGCAGGTTCAAGGCTTGCCTAGGGTGACAGAAAAGGTCCCAGGACAGTAGCAGCAGCAGCAGGGTGCAGGGTTCAAAGCCTGCAGTAGTACTCAGAAAATATTTTATATATTTTATATCTAGGAGTGTGCCAGTGAACATAATATGGTAGGTGTGCCAGGATAATACCCAGTCAGTCTGGGAGTGGTGGGAGGAGTGCTGAATGAGATGGGTGCACTCCAAGATAAGTTACCTGAGATTGAGGGATTCAGTTGCATGGATGGCAGTTTTAGTCAAGGAGGAGAGGTAATTCACATTTAGATCATCAAGGATCAGGAGTTTACCAAAAGCAGAGAGAGACAGAGACAGAGAGAGAGAGAGAGAGAGAGAGAGAGAGAAGGAGGACAGTGATGAGAGAATGCCAGGAGTGTAGTTGGGCCTAGTTTTAGGGGAGGAGTGGATGCCCCTAATGAAAATAGAATGGGGGGAAGCAGAAAAGGATAACTGTGAATAAATCAGTGCACCACTTCCATGATTCTCACAGTCCCATCTGTGAACTGCATTGCCACAGAGATCTGACTTCCACATTAGCAATCCAGGTAGAGAGCCAAGGCTCTGTGGTAGAATACTGGGTCAGTAATGTTGGACCCACAGCCTAAGCTGGTCATGTTTAGGTGGTAGGCGCCTGGTGTTTAAGTGAAAGAGACTCAAAAAGTTGGGAAGGGGTGGTGGGAAGGAATGTGTGGGTTAAGGGTTGGGTTCACACCTCTCCTGACAGCAAAAGCTGTAGGGCAATGGGAAGCAATATACATTTGTGTTTTAAAATCTCACCATAGAATGTGGGACAGGACCTTCTCTATGTGGGGTAGATGGTCTCCTCCTGATGTGAGACATCTGAGAAGCATGCCACCTGGAAATCTGTGAGGGTATCTCTGAGCCCAGGACTATTGGGCAGGTCAACACAGAATTCATTTTACATCCAGAGTAAGTCTTCCATTTAAGAGATGATGCTTGACCTAGGAAAAAAGTTACAGGGGTATTATCAGACAGACCTGCTTTCACAAAACTCCACAACTACTGTACTAAAGCCACCTGGCAGGGCAAAGCGGCTTACTTTTAAAATCAGTTTCTAGTCAGTAGCTCCCATCTTTCAAAATTCTGGAAAGCAGTTAAATGCATCCTCAACGCCTCCCCTTTGAACCCACAGACCAATATCTGTTAATCTATTTCTGCTGAGGTGTTGAATCATTTTTTCATTGATGGCCCCAGGGTGTTCATCCCACCTTCATCTTCTTCTAGGCTGCTGTCATTGTCCTTGGCTCCTGAGAGTTTCAGTGTATGAACATATGAAATTTGCTAGCACATAAAGGCCTAGAGGTCTATCAAGTCTGCTCAAATGTGCAGCTAGCACCCCTTATTCTGCAGCTGACCCTCCCTTCCACCCTTCCCCTCCACTGACCCTCCCCCTTGTCCTGTCCCATCCCCTTTTGAAGCAGTCCACTGTTCTACTGGATACCACTTCTGCAGGTAACGCATTCCACCCAGCTACCACCCTCTCTGTAAAAAAGTGTCTCCTCATCTCCCTCCTGAGCCTTCCTCCCCCAGTCCCATATCATGGCCCCTGGTGTCCCTCCCCTCCCTTACTTTGAATAGCCCCTCTGTACCCATCTTGTTTATTCCTTTCATGTACTTAAAGGTTTCAATCATGTCCCCCTCTCCCTCCTCTCCTTCAGCGAGTACATGTTCAACTCCCTCAGCTCTCATATGATAAGTCCCCCAGCCCCTTGATTATCTTTGTCACCCTGCACTGCACCCCCTCCAGTAACTTAATGTCCCTCCTCAGATACAGGTACCAGTACTGCACGCAGTACTCCAGGTGCGGTCTAACTAATGACCTATACAGTGTCAGACTCACCTCCTCGAGGATATACCCCAGGCAATGCAACCCAGCATTTTGTTGGCCTTTGCAGCTGCCTTCCTACATTGTGCAGAGTTGTTCATTGACACTGTAATGAGCACCCCCAGATCCTTCTCCTCCTCCTCTGTCTGGGCTAGCTGCACTCCCCCCAGCGGGTAACTCCTCCTTGGGTTCTTCATCCCAAAATGCAGCACCTTGCACTTTTTGGCATTAAACCCCAGTTGCCAGGTGTCTGACCATGTTTCAAGCTTTGCCAGATCATCCTGCAACCCCTGCCATCCTCCTAGGTTGTACACCACCGCTCCTACCTTAGTATCATCAGCAAACAGACTGATCTTGCTCTTGATGTCCAATGATATGTCTGCAATGAATATCCCAAACAATACTGGTCCCAACAGCGAGCCCTGTGGAACACCGCTCGTCACTACCCTTGGGTGTGAGAGCTCCCCCACCCACCACCACCCTCTGTTGCCTTCCCTGAAGCCAGTTCCCTACCCATCTCACCAGCTTTGTACCCACCCCTGTGCCTTCTAACTTACTTTCCAGCCTTCCATGCAGCACCGAGTTGAATGCCTTACTGAAGTCCAGATACAGGACATCCACTGCATGGCCCCTGTCCAGTTGCTAGTTACCCAGTCATAGAAATCCACCAGGTTGGTTTGGCAGGATCTGCCACATGTGAAGCCATGCTGTCTGCTGTCCTGTAGCCCATTGGCCTCTAGGAGGGCCACCAGTCTCTCCTCCAGGATAGTCTCCATCAGCTTACCCATGATGGATGTGAGGCTCACTGGTCTGTAGTTCCCCGTTTTATCCTTGGGGCCACTCTTGTGGAGGGGCACCACATGAGCCATCCTCCAGTCCTAAGGTACACATTCCAAGTGTAGTGAGACATTAAATAGGTCTGCCAAAGGTCCCGTAAGGACCTGTGCCAGCTCCTTCAGTACCCTGGGGTGGATGCCATCTGGGCCTAACGCCTTGTCCACCCTCAGTGCCTTCAAACCCTCCTGAACTCTGCCCTCCATCATTTCCCCATCTGTCACCCCCCCCCCCCCGTTTCTGCCATTCCTTCCCTCTTGGGTATCACCCCCTCTTCTCCTTAGTAAATACTGACTAGAAGTAATCATTTAGTGCTTCTGCCTTATTGCACCCTGCTTCCACCCAACCCCCTGCTTCCTAATCCTTACTATGTTGTCCTTATAGCTCCTTTTCTCCCTGATGTACCTAAAGAAGTCCTTATCCCCCTTCTTAATGCTTTGTGCCAGCCTGAGCTCCATAGATGCCTTGGCTCCCCTTACCGTCCGTGTCACCTCCTTCGATTCCATCAAGAACTCCTCCCTGTCCGCCCTCCTCCCTGTTTTCTTGTACCTCCTAAAGGCAGATCTTTTCCTCCTTACCTTTTCCATGACTTCCTTGCTCAACCAGCTTGGTTTCTTAGCCCTAGCCTTCTTGCTCCGGGCCTTGCAGCAGGTGTTGGTTGCCTCCACTATTCCCAGCTTTATAAGCTCCCACCTCTGGTTAGTGTCCATACTAGATTGAGTTCTGGCCAGGTACCCTTTTACCACTTCCCCTATCCTCCCAAAGTTGGCCCTCCTGAAGTCCAACACTCTTGTGCCAGATTCCACTCCTTCCTTGCCCATATCCAATGTGAGCCATACTGAGTGGTGGTCACTCCCTGACAGCGGTTCCTCCACTGTAAGTTCTCTGGCAAAGTCCCCATTTGCCAGCACTAGGTCAAGGGTATTCCCTAACCTGATTGATTCACTGACCATTTGCAGCAGGAAGCTGTCCTGGAAGGCATCCAGCAGTACCTGCTCCCTTCTGTTCCTGGTTGTTGGGGTACTCCAGTCCACTCCTGGCATATTGAAGTCCCCCACAATCACCACACTACCCTTCTCACAGGACCTCCTGATCTGTCCTGCTAGTTCCCTGTCTAACACCTCCATCTGAGACGGCGGCCTGTACACCACTCCCATTCTGAGAATCCTATTCTTGGAATCCTGGATTTGCACCCAAAGTGACTCCGTACTACCCTCCTCCCCTTCCTCTCTTACACACTTCAGTCCTTCCTTCACATACAGTGCCACCCCCCCACATTTCCCAATCACCCTGTCCCTATGAAATAACCTGTATCCTGGTACAGACAGGTCCCAGTCATTGTATTGGGTGGCCCATGTTTCTGTGATGGCTGCAATGTCCACCTCTCCCTCTGCCATGAGCACCTGTAACTCTGCAGTTTTCCTCCCAAGGCTCCTAGCATTAAGGGTTACCACCTTCCCCCTCCCCCCCCATCCTGCCCTCCTTTACTAGCATCACCAATAGTACTTGCCATTTGTCCTTTGTCACTGTTACAGGGGGTAAGCTCATATGGTTTCCCAACCTGTGGTCTCTGCACGTCTCTTGCCCAATTGCCACCCCCTGCTCCTAGTTTAAAGTCCTGGAGTCAGATGTCCTTCAAGAACTATACTCTACATATTTCCTATACTGGCAGTTCTGATAGCTTATTGCTGGGACTTCTATAGGGGTTCCTACAGCTTATTGGCCAGACATCTAGTCCTAGGGGCTCCTGCCCTGGCTACCCTCATTACTCACATCTTCTGTTATTCCTCAGCCACTGGCTCCTTCCCACCCAACTGGAAACTAGGACTGCAAGTTCAGTTCTGCACAAGAATCGAATAACTTGAACTTTAGGTGTTCAATTCTTGCAGACCGTGGTGAACTGTCCGCTGAAGTTAGCAGACTTTGGGTTTGACTGGTTTGCTCAGGTCTGAATAGTGCAGACCAGGTGAACCAGTTGAACCATGAACCACAGTTTGCACCAGCATAGAGAGTGTCAGTCTGTCAGGGCTTTCAGAGTCTCAATCAGTGATGTCATGCTCCAGCCTTGTACTGGAGCTGCCTAACTAAGCTGACTGAGTGCAATAATCACATGACTAACAGGGCAAGCTCACTCGCTCACTTGTCGCCATGCTGTTAGGTAGCAGAGTCAGGGCTGTGAGATTTAGTTCTGAGATTAGTTAGCTTAACTAAGAAATTCTTGCAAAAACTACAAAATCTAAGTTCAGGTCAACCATAACTGTAAGAAGGGGGAGTAAAATGGCAAACAGGGAGAGAGAAAAAGGAAGAAAAAAAAGGCTGACTGAGCACCGGCAATGTGCAGTCTTGCAGTAGGCCTGTGGGACCATGGGTTTGCCTGATAGTGGAAACAGTTTGCTCTCTCTCTTGGGGAATGGAGGAGAATGAAGTATCCTCAGGTCTGGGCAGTGGGCTGATTGGGCACGAGGTGGCATTGTGCCCATTTAACTTGCCAAAATAATTTTAGCAGTGCAGCACTGATTTGTTTTTCAGAAGTGGCCTTTTACCAGGGCATTTCAGAAAAAGAAAATGTGTAAGGACTTGGCAGAATCTTGATGTGACTTTTTTTTTTGGGGGGGGGGGTATTATTCAAGTAAAGTGTGTGCCAGCTGGCATGAGGACAGTGCTTGGTCACTGGTCATTGGCACCTTGGTGGCATCCCATTAAAAAAAAAAAAATTTTTTGTGGTAGTTTTTAAATGGAAGGTTAGTCTTCTTCATGTTTCCCCAAGTTGCAGTAGTTCCTTCCTCATGAGCCCTAAATCAGCCAGTGTGTATGCTGTCCTGAGCTGTGCTGTTGCAGTGTAGTCTGGGCAGTGTGCAGCAAGTGGGTGCCAGCTGGCAGCTTTCTGGTGCCCTGATCCTGGTAGTTGTCATCTTGGTGGCGTCACATGAAAAATATTTTTTTTCTTTTAATGGTAGCTGTCAAATCAAAACTCTTTGTCTTCATGTTACCCCAAGCTGCAGCAGTTCCTTCCTCCTAAGTCCTGAAGCAGCCTGTGTGTGTGTGTCATCCTGAGCTGTGCTGTCGCAGTGTGACCTGGGCAGTGGGTAGCAGGTGTGTGCCACCTGGCAGAGAGGGGGTGTCTTGCCCCTGGTAGTTGGCACCTTAGTGGCATCCCATAGTAATGTATTGTTTCTTTTTGTGGTAGTTTTCGAATCAAAACTCTTAGTCTTCACATTTCCTCAAGTTGCTGCAGTCCCTTCCTCTTGAGTCTGGAAGCACCCTGTGTGTGTCATCCTGAGCTGTGCTGTTGCAGTGTGAGCTGAGCAGTGGGCAGCCAGTGTGTGCCAGCTGGCAGCGAGTCGGTGTCTGGCTTATGGTAATCTTTTTTTTTTTTTTTTAAGAAAACTTTATTGTATAAACAGAGCAGATACAACTTAATTATGACAGGCTAACAGAATACACTAAACAGTTTAGCTCAGTACCATCCAAATAATTAAACATAATATGTCAAAGAAAGCTATAACAAGTTAGGCAACCATTAGAAAAATAGTTACTGTAGCAATCATATACACCTTTACAATAATTATGTTATGATTTTGCTTGGGGAAGCCCAGATTTCTTGCCAAACCTCCAGTTTATGGGGATAAATATAATGGGCTGGATATTCAGAAATGCACCAGTCCCTGGCGCAAGATCAGTGCAACGCCAGTCAAGTGTGCCATGGCATACCCGGAGCCATATTCAGAAGATGAGCCACCCAAAAAGCAGCAGCACAAGGCAGGAGCAACAAACAGAAGGGCCACAGAATCAAGGCAGCACAGGGCAAGGGGCACAGGACCCCCACCCAGAGCACACCCCAGACATAGATGCAGGGATCCGCAGGGACCAAAGGGCACCAGGGGGTGGTGCACAGACAACCCCACCACAATGAGTATATGACAGGCACTAGTCCACAACCATGACATGACAGTCATGCCAACAGAAGTGACAGGCTACAGACACCCATTGGACGGTCACACACTGCGCATAAGGCATGGTGCCAGTGGATGGGCCATACACAAGGAGGATGAACCTGGTAGCAGGTAACCCCCATGCCACACAGTGCCATACAGGTCAGCTGAAGTACTGGTGAGAGGGTCCACAGTGCTGGCCACGGTGGACGTGAGCAGCACCACTAGCAGATGGCATCCTTGGCAGACAGGATTGTGATGCACATGTGCTGCCACAGGCTGCATCAAGTCACAGGCTGCAGTGGGACACAGGCTGAACTGGGACACACACAGTGCAGGGGCACAGCGCACATGCCCAGTGACCGCAGGGTCAATGGCCCATGTGGCTGTGGGAGGACAGCCAGGACAATGGCCACATCCAGTGGAACAAAGGCAGCAACACAAACAGACTGCACCACAGACATGTCAGCTGGCAGGGCCATCCAGGGTAGCCAGCCAAAGGCCGCACACACAGAACAACCCACTGGCCCCGTGGAAACCCGCAGCACCACACGATCCCGTCCGCATGTGGCCAACAGCTGCACCCACAAGGCAATGTATGTGACCCCACACCAACGCTGTGGTAGACCTAACTGGCCACCCTGGTGGTGCAGGGAATCACACAACGGAAGCACCACAACTGGCAATCACGACCAATAGCACAGGACCCAGGACAACCTGCATCCCCATGGCTACAGCTGGCCAGTCCATGTAACCATGCCCAACCACACTGGAGCATGACGTGCCAGGGACACAATCCACACAGCCCAACCATGGACTGGTGGCCATGGACCATGCCCTCCCAAACAACACCTGCACGCTAGCAATGGAACCTGGACACCTGCCCAGGTGCCCCACCGTGCACTCTGCCAGCTCACACATGCCCCGTGGACATGAGTTGTCCCCAGACACCCACCCCACAGGTGAACACGGCTGGCCTGGCAGTGAAGAACAAGGAACAGTGTGCCCAATCCACCTGCAATGAACACCACACCCCATGCAGCCCTGCAGCATGCAGGTAACGGACACCATCCACCTGCAGGTGCAGCAACCCACAGGTCCCTGGCACAATGACACCCAGATCCTGGTCCCCACCTCACACGACCATAGATGATACACCCCTGCAGCATGCCACAGGCAGGCAACCCCCCACCCATGTGCAGGACAGTGCATCTATGTACTGTGTGATCCAAATGACCCCAGGGGGACCATGCCACCAAGAGGACCTGGACCCCATGCATATCACCCCCACCCCCATGTCCACACACAATGGTGCAGCAACCCACCATGTCCACACACCAACACACCTGGCCCATGTGCACCCAGGTACACTCACCAAGGCCATGGGACACAGTGGTACACCCAACACAGACCACACAGTCCCCACATGGCCGGGGTCAGTGATCCGCCCTGCCCTGGCGGTGACCCCATGAACAAGGAAACAACAGCTGCAGCATGGCTCCCCATGCCACCTGCAAATCAGACACAGACACAGGTATGTATCAAAATATCAGGTTTATCAAAAACAATGGCGAACAATAGAAACAGCAAAGTGGTGCATGTGAGGGGGTGAGTGAGAGGGGTACAGAGACATGGGAGGGGTCTGTACAATTGGAGGTGTGACTGCAGGGGAACAGAAATGGAAGGGAAGGGGGCTATATACACTGGGCTCTGTCAACAACAATGCAGGGACCTCTCCAGGCCCTGCAGGGTGCTCCTGATGCCCATTGCGACCCACAGTATTCTCCTCTGGAGTGCCACCACCAGTCCCAGGCCCTGTATTCTCCATATGGCACCCCTCCTGGCCGCTGGCTGATGTGCACCTAGGAGAAGGGACAAGAAGGCAATCACTGCACTGCAAAAATGACCACCGTACACACACAGCATGCAGTGGACAGTGGGGGAACACACCACTGGGGATCACAATGGACCCATGCCATGTGGTCCACACCAGCTATCCAAGCGGCACACCACAATGGCGCAGACATGCGGACAGCATATCGCACTGTGGACATGTGCACATGGGCATGGGCACATGGCACAAGGTGGCAGTACTGTCACTGCACACAGGGTGGTGGCTGTGTGCACAACCCCCCATGGCTGGTCACATGCCGCCAACGGATGTGCCACAGTGGAATGCCAGACTGACCGTGCGTCACACAGCCAACCTGACACATGGCCGGGGCATCCATGCCCATACCATGCACCCGCTGCCAACCCACACTGACAGTGAACACCAATGTGACCACACTTACCTGCCCTTCGCTGACCCATGCATGCTGTACCCTGTGGCCTACCCAAGCCCCTCTGGTCATCCGCAGCCTCCCTTTGCCCATCTCCGGTCCTCTGGCCCTGTGGGAGACATGTAGAGAAGAGGACAAGAGTATACATGCATGGATGGCCCCCACCACCCCACAGCTCACTGTGCACCAGCCTATACCCAGCAGTTCCCCGGCCCACATGCCAGCATTCCCGCAACACGTGCTGTGGACATGCATGATGCCTGTGGTCATGGGGACAGGCACCCCCCAGCAGTGGACCATGCCACAAAAATGTAGCACACTATGGTTGGGCACATGGGCATGCACACCACTGGCACACACCTACCTGGCTGTGGCAGAGCCCCATGCTGCACCCACACCTGCATCCAGTGCAGGACGTCCAGATTCCATCTCCACAGGTCACCATATCTGTGGCAACACTGCTCTGCAGACCTGGCCACACCTGTGTGCCTCTCTAGAGCCCTTGACATACTGTGCAGCAGCTGATCCCGCACCTGCTGGAGTGGCACCTGCCCATAGAGCTGAGCCACATATGGCTGAACCACTGCCACCAGGTTCACCAACTCTACATCCATCCAATTGCATGCCTGACGGTCTCATCTCCTCACCATTTCCAAATGCTGTGCAGTTCTGGACATTTGCAGTGGAAATTACACGTGAGAGCAGCACATGTGCAATGCGCGATAGGGGGCGACATGCCGCAATTGCGTATCTCGGATGTGTGTGATGTCAATGCACAATGCAGGTGCACAGCAGGTTGCACATCATGCCATGACCCGTGCTGCATGGTGTCACAACCCTGAGCTGGGGGTGACAAGTTGCGACCCTGCGTAGGGTCACGCATGTGCCGGAGATGCGCTGCATGCCGCATTGCGCATATGCATGATTGGGGCCAGTGACAATTCATGTGGGCATGCATGATGCAACCCCAGTGATGCATATGCAATAGCGCAGTATCACGCATGACACGCTGGGTGCTCGATAGGCATGTGCAACGGAGTGCGCACATGCGCACTGTGTGACTGTGCACTGCACATACGTGGGACATGCACCATGGGGTTGCTCCAGAACAACTCAGTTGATTACGATGCAAGATCACGGTATTCAGCTGCCATATGCAAATGACCTCATCAGCCAATGCGCGGAGCAGTAGGGTGCATTAGCATATCATTACCGTTGCGCACAAGCCCATTTGCATGCAAAGCACCTTATAAGCACCAGGGAACGGCACAGGCCATGGACCGGTATTGCAACCTTTCTAGGTAAGTGGATGCTGGCATAGGCACACACAGCCATGCATCAGCACTGCAATGGAGGATTGCCAATGGACATGCTGGCACTGACACACTGTGCTGTCACTGTTCACAGGTCGTAACATGTCGGAACAAGAGGAGGATGAGGAGCATGGGCCTGCACACATGCGCAGGCCAAACTTCACAAAGGGAGAGAAAGATGCCCTGTTTGAGGCTTACCTTGACAGGGAGCCTCTGCTGAGCGGTGCCACGGGCACAACGCACGACAGGTCAGTTGGCTGAGACAAGGCTGCAGCCTTCATGAACCAGCATGGCAGACACCCGTGTTCTGCTCAAGAGTGCTGCAAGAAGGTTGGGACAGACAAGAGGCATATCAAGGAGATGGTGGCAGCTATATGAATATCCCGCAGCGCCACCGGAGGAGGGCTGTCTACTGCACCCACACTGATAGCCATGGAGGAGCTAGTTGCAGCCACCATATGCCACACTCCGGTGGATGGTGTGCCCAGAGGGGGATTCCAGATGGGTGGCAGCCCATCACTGCATGGTATGTATGTTACTCACACACACACTTTCCTGGTAGTTGTGTGCCAGGGCATGCCGGTGTGCATTCCATTGATCCACATGCCACATGTGTGTGTGTGCCCACCACCATACATGACACACCACTGGCCAATGGTACCAGTGGCGTGCAACCGGGGGGACACATGGGGGCTACTGCACCACTGACCATACCATCTTCTCTTGCAGCACCATCATGCCTCCATGCAGAGGATGGGACAGCGGCCGCATCCACAGCTGCTGTGGATGGACCCTCAATGTCCACCAGCATCCGTGGCCTGGACAGCCTGCGGCTGAGCACCACGATGCCAATGGATGTCCTTGGCCTGGGGTTGGAACAGGCCCTGGATGAGTTCTTGCAGGATGCAGAGACTCAGCTTAGGGTGGGGTCCAGCTCTGATGATGACATCAACCTGATCCTGGACAGCGTGGGGGACATTGTGGAGGAGTCGCCCCTGCCTGCCTCACAGGCATCGTTAGGGCCCAGCACCATGCCCACAGCTGCTCAGCCACCTCCCATCCCCGCAGGTGCAGTGGTGTGTTCTGGCACCGCTGTTCCTGGCATGGGTGGTGGTGCTGTTACAGCTGTGATGGTGCAGGCCACCACTCAGCAGATGAATGGGCAGCAGCGGCAGAATGCGGGTGTCACTGGGAAGCACAACACAGGTCCCGCCACCGGTGTGCCTACTGTACCCTTACCCCCCATATGGCCCACTGTGCAGTGCCCAGCAGAGCAGGGAGCTGGGCAGTATGGAAGGTCACCCACAGCTGATTGGCATCCAGACCAGGAGGTGCAGGAGGCCGAGAGACTGGCTGAGCACACCCGGTTGCTGCGTGCATCCATTGAGCAACTGGTGCTGCTTGCCACTGGGGTGTGGGCACTGCGGTCAGAGGTGCACCAGCTGGCCTAGAAGCAGGACAGGGGCACTGCACAGATCCTGTACTGGCTGCACCACATGCTGGAGGCCATGACTGTATCTCTGGACTGCATCGCTGGTGCCATTATGGCTGGCTTTGGTCGCTGGCTTCCACTGGACTTGGCCGTGCACAGAGGACACCCTGCAGTGCACAGTCCACCCCATGGTCCCGGACGTCTGGCACCCAGTGGATGCTGGGCTCCAACATTGGCGTCCCAGGCACACCTGGAGCTAGCTTGTTTGGCCACCTACATACCCTGTGAGGACACGGTTGCAGTTCCACACATCAACACCAGGGGGGCATCTGACACATTCCCTGTGGCCGGTGCACAGCCTGCATCTACCGATCAGCCCTGGCACTGCTGCCCACATGGCTGTAGTGGCCAAGGAACCATGCGGTTGGCCTGAAGTGTGTGCTTCCCTGACCTGTTGTCCGCTGCTGCTGCCCTGTGCACAGATATGTGGTGTTGGTGCAGCATGCTTGTGGTGGCGCACATGTGTGTTGTGCCGCATGCCTCCTGTGTGTGCTTCCCGGGCTGCTGGGACATGTGGCATGGGTGTGATGAGGGCAGGTCCTTGCTGGTTGTGCATGTGCACCAGTGTCTTGCTTCTGATCCATGCCTTATTTCACTGCCTCTGTGTGTGTGTGTGTGTGTGTGTGTCTCTGCACAAGCCTGTGCTTTGTGAGTGTGTGTGTGTGTGTATGTGTGTGTGTGTGCAACCATGTGCCAGTGCCTCCGCCATCCCTGCTGTGCGGCCTGTTCCATGCATGCATCCCACTGTGCACAGCCCTGCCTGTATGTTGTGTGGTGGTCTGTGTGCCCCATGCATGTGTGTCACTGCACTTACCTGCATTCGCCGTAGTGTTCCTTGGTGATTGTGTTGCAGTGGCGATGTACCAACTGCACCAGGCGGGGGTCGCTCCACCCAGCGGGTGGTTGCCCACCTCCCTCTGGCCCACTGTCACTGTTGTCCCCACTACTGTCACCCTCATCAGCCTCGACAGCTATCCCACGGTCAATGGCCATGTTGTGCAGTATGCAGCAGGCCAGGAATAGGCCACAGGCTTTGGAGGGGCTGTATTGTAGGGCACCACCTGACTTGTCTAGGCAGTGGAATCATGCCTTCAGCTTGCCAAAGACACACTCAATGATATTGCACATGCTGGTGTGTGCCTCATCGTATCTCTCCTCCGCTGGGGATGATGGTCACTGGTAAAGGGTGAGCAGTCAGGGCCTCAGCAGGTACATGCTGTCACCTGTGTGGGGATTGACATAGCCCTGCGCTATAATGTTCTGCACCCTTTGCCCTGTCCCCAACACCCACACCACCACACCCATCCTGTCTGCCCCTACCCCCAGAGCTGCCATCCCCATGGCCCCTGGCCCATGCTGTACTCACCCACCAGGTGGCCTGTGGGGATGTCCCCATGTTCGAACCTGTGGCACAGTGCAGAGCTGTGCCAGATGAATGCATCATGTGCACTCCCAGGGTGTGTGGTTCAGACATTAATGATGCGCCCTGTGGCATCCCACATCACCTGGCAGTTGTTGGTCGGGTTCCCCTTCCTGTTGATGTACACATTGCCCTCAGGGCTAGGCGGCATGCAAATGCCCACATGGGTGCAGTTAATGACACAAATCATGCCAGGCATGCTTGCTACTCTGTGGAATCCTGCATGTTTGTGGTACACTCCACCTGTGTGCTGTGGAAATGTATGCACTCCAAAGCATGAGGCAGCAGAGCATTGAGGAACTGGGTGAGGAGGCGGGACATGGCCAACTGGGTGATACCCATGGTGTCCCCTGTTGGTCATTGGAAGATGCCCGTGGTGAGCAGGCACATGACAGCAGTCACCTTAGTCTCCACAGACATGGCACGACTACATCTGGTGGATGCCTGCATCTCTTCACTGCGCAGCTCATAGAGCTGCCTCAGGATGGCCCTGTTTAGGTGGTACTGGCCCACAATCTCGGTGTCACTATAGTTCTCAAATTAATGTGGGCACGGTACCACCTGAGTCAGGCATACCACCGCCAGGCCATTCGTCGGCCACTTCGGTGTTCCTCCTGCCTCCTCACACCCCTCATTACTGCCTCCATTAGAAATGGGGCACTCTCTATCCCTCTGTCTGTGTATCTGCCCCCCTGGGCGGCTTGGTGCCTGTCTGTCTGTTGGCCTCTATGTCTGTCTGTGTCACTGTTTGTGTGCCTCTCTCACTCTCTCTATCTCTCTCTCTCTCTCCACCTCTCTCTCTCGCTCTCTCACTCTCTATATCTCCCTCTGTCTCTCTCCCTCCCTGTCTCTGTCACTGGGCACAAGGTTGCTCATCTGCTGTCTGTGTGTTTGAGCCATGTTTTTATAGGAACAAGTCTGGCCGGCGCATCTTGGGTTTGCTCCAGACTTGTGCCATCGCTTCATGGTTGAATATCCCATTGCGCTGCATATTCATGGGAATGCCCCCTACACTTGCACTACATACATTATGTTTGTGCCATGGCGCAGTGGTACATGCACTGTGCAGCCGCTCTCTTTCAGTATCGCTGTGCAGTGCAAGTCCAGTGTTGTGCCAGCGCAACTCAGCTGCACATGAATATCTGGGCCTGTGTATTTTCTCAATGTTGATAAGCTCTGTCATTAAATTAGTCCAGTGGGCATGGCTAAGAGCATTTTCATACTTCAACTTCAATAAGATATAGTTATTGATCATAGCTAAGATCAATTTGACAAATTTAGCTTGGAAGAGTGTTAATGAATTATTCCTGCAGTGAGCAAGCAAAATAACTGAGGCATCAGGCATTAGATGAGTTCCCACCATTTTGGAAAGTAATGCAAGGATAGGATCACAAAAAGCTTTCAGTTTAGGACAATCAGCTAGCGTATGTTTGATGTTCACCTTCATAGCTTTGCACCGTGGGTCTGCATCACTAATAGTGATATTAATTTTATGTAATTTATTCAGAGTACAATAAGTTCTATGTAAGATACTGGATTTAATTTGCTGGAGTTCGGTAGAAATAGTGTCTTTAAAGGGGTCTTGCAGGATATTTGCCCATTCATGATCTAAAAGTGTTTTATCTAAATCTATAGACAGCTCTCCACCTGAAAAATGCAAATTGTTAGTCATGACTATTTCCCCGCCAGGTAGTAACTAGGTATAAACAGTATCATGTTGGTAACCATGGCTGTAATATGCATGTAAACCTGTAATTGTTTCTGTAACTTAATGTCTCCTCTCTGCATCAAAACATCTATTGTTATCCTGGGTTGCCCTTGAAAAAGGGACCTTTGGGGCTCGGTTGGCCTACCTGGTCACCAAATTTTAATAATTAATTAATTAATTAATTAATTCCCATCTGGCATGAAGTAAATTTAAATCACTCTGATTAAATGACATCAGAGTATTATATATTCTGGAAATCATTTTTGAAGCTGGTGATCCTGGTGCCATTAATGAATGTATCTGAGAAAAATGTAACATCTTAATTTCCATTGTTTTTGGTTATGTAGTCTCGGAGTTGCAAATATCTAAACAGCTGATTACTAAGGATGTGGAATCCCTGCTGCAAATGTGCAAAGGTTTTTAGTATTAGATTATTAAAACATTGTCCTATATTATTTAATCTTTGAGCTTGCCAATGCATAAATTCAGGTGCCCATAGTGATGGTTTAAAATTAAAATAATGAGTTACAGGGGATTCTGGACCAGTTTTTAAGGGCCAGTTTATCTTTTGATGTGTCTTCAGCCAGATCATAAGTGTGGTTAGTGTTGAGGTTAATAAGTCTTTATATTTTACTTTTGGTAAACTGCAAGTAACGATTTATATGGAGTTTTGTCAGGTTCTAAGATATTATTAGCTGGGGAAGGTTTCCTAAACCAATTTTGTACCTGGTAAATCTGGCATGCATAAAAATATACCTGAAGTTTAGTAAACTTAGGCCCCTTCACATTTAGGTAACATTACCTTAGATAGTGCAGTTCTCTGTCTTTTTTCCTTCCATATGAATTTTGATATGCACTTATTCAGTTTTTTGAAGAAAGCTTCTGGAATTGTAGATGGCAGCGCTTGGAAAAGAAAGAGCAGTTTAGGAATCATGACCATTTTCACAGCATTAACCCTTCCTATTAGGGTCCATGGTAAAAAGATAATTTTTCTAGACCTGTAGCAGAGGGGAGTAATTTAACTCATACCGTTTGTTAGTGAATCTTGAAAGTTTAATGGCTAAATATTTAATTATCAGAGGTTCCATAGGAGCTAGTGTAGGAAACAGTAATGGGCGATTGATGTAAGGGCCCACATGCATCATTTTGGATTTTGCCCAATAAATTTTATATTCCGAAGCCTGTTCGAATTTTTCTGTAAGGGTTTAAAGTTGATCCACAGAGTCCTCTGGAAGTGTGAGAAGAATGTCATCTGCATAAAGTCATATTTTGAGTTGGTGATCTTTTATGTTAATACCTTTAATCAGAGAGTCTAATATTATTGCCACAGAAAAAGGCTCAATGGCAGTAGCAAACAGTAACAGGGATCAGGGACATCCCTGATGGTACCTCTAGTTAACAGTATTCTTTCTGAGAGATTACAGTTTGTTCTAACCTGGGCCCTAGGTTTAAGGTATAGCAGCTTTATCCAAGATAAAACATTTAATCCAAAACCCATTTTAGATAAAACTGGAAGCATATACTCCCATTCTACCCTATCAAATGCCTTTTCTGCATTTAACATGAGCAAAATAATGTTGGAATTTTTGGATTGTTCTCTGATATTAATAACTCTTCAGGCATTAGAGTACAATTGTCTACCCTTTATGAACCCTGTCTGATCAGGGTGTATTAACAGGAGGACCACAGTCTCAAACCTAGATACAAGTACTTCCGCAAATATTTTTAGATCTGTATTTAATAATGAAATCAGGCAATATGAAGCACAATGTTCTGGATCCTTATCTTTTTTAACAAAGACTGTAATTATAGCATCATAATAAGTTTCCGGTAGGGACCCCCTTGTAATCAAGTTATTGAATAGAACTGTAAGTCTAGGAGCTAGTAATACACCAATTTTTTTTTTATAAAAGTCTATTGGTATACCATCTGGTCTAGGTGTTTTACTGGATTTTAACTGTTTAATGGCATCCTAGATTTCTGTTATGGTGAATAGTTTATCCAGTTCAAGTATTTGTTCTGGGGTGAGATTAGGTAGTTCTTTTTTTTTTCAATTCAAAGTTTATTAATACATTTTCCACAATAAAAGGCAGTTACAATGAGAACGAGATGTAAATACAGTTACTTATACAGACATAACTGCCCAACCCACCCATCACTCCCCTTACTGCAGTAACAAATCCATGTATCCCCTAAGTGCTAAGCTCTTTACCTGAGAACCTGCAGGGCATTTTAAACTGAGTGATGATTAAGACTGAGCCAGTAAAATTAGAGAGTGAAGGGGATCCCATATTTTGGTATATACTGCCAATCTATTGTGAAGACTGGCAATCGCTTTTTCTGTACGCAGATTGGCAAGAATTTCATTCACCCATTCTTGAAAGGATGGGGTGGACTTGTCTTTCCAATGACATAAAATAAGCTTCTTGACAGATAAAGCAATCATAGAAATATGAAACTTTCTTACTCTAATAGAAGACAGGTCCCCTAAAAGGCAAATATCAGGAGTAAAATACTTCTGAAGGCCCAATAAAGGATCCAGGGAAGTCTTGATTGAATCCCACAAAAGGGAAATTTTGGGACAGGACCAGAACATGGGAAGAAGTGTTCCTTCTTCCCGCAAACACTTAGTACATATATTGGAGTTCAAGAGACCCCATTTCTTTAATTTTACAGGGGTACAATACATGTTATACAAAATATGATATTGCATGAGATGCAATCTGTCTTGAGAAACATATTTATGACAGGATCTCCACAGGGATTGCCAAGCCAGATGATACTGAGGGAGGATAGAGTTCCAGAATCTTGTGGGTCCAAAAGAATCCCCATATCTTTTCTGAAACAAAACCTGATATAATTTAGATATAACACCTGAAGATCCAATAAGTGAAGAAACCTCAGGTATCAGGGCTGTGACAGTCTGGGGGGGGGGGATATTACCCAAATCTATTGTAAGTAAGTGCCTTAACTGTATAACTTTAAAGTGAGAGGGAGCTGGAATAAGAAATTTCCTAATAATGTCTCCTACTGACAACCATTGCCCCTCTTCACCCACGAAAGAGAGTAGCTTCCCATCTCCCAATTGGGACAACCATTTACAGGGAATCTGCTTCTTGTTAATAGTGAAAGATGGGGAATTCCAGATAGACTGGTCCAAGTCCAACTGAGGGGTATAGTGCAAAAATGAACATAATTGTGCATATACCTTTAGTGAGGTAACTACTATAGGGCATTCCTCAACCATACGCACCTGGCAGACTTTAAGATAGAATAAGGTTAGGGGGTCCAAATTCTTAGAGCTAATTACATCCAATTCAATCCTAAGCCAAGCCGGCTGTTCTTTTTCCGGGCCAGGAGATAACCATCTCAAACATTTTGCTAAATGACTGGCCCAATAATATATAGCCAGATGAGGAATCCGCAAACCCCACTCAAGTTTTGGAGCTGCCAGTTTATAATAGGCCAATCGAGAATATTTATCAGTCCAAATAAATCTAGTGAATATGCCATGTAACTTTTTAAACCAGAGTTGTGGGATAAAGGTATTTGGAAGAGATAAAGGGTAAAAAATTCTAGGGAAAACATTCATCTTAATTATGTTGATCCGGCCCCATAATGAAATGGGAAGTTTGGACCACCTATCAAGGTCTTGAATTATCAGCTGTGAGAGAGAGATTCAAGATTTTCCTTAAACCATGTTAGGGGATTATGGGATAGTTTAATGCCCAAGTATTTAAATGACCTGGGAGTCCAACATAGACCTAAGGGACTAATGTCATTTTTGAATACCTTATGGTTTAATGGAAAGAATGAGGATTTGCTATCATTCAGTTTGCAATTGGACAGGTCACTAAATCTTACTATTTCACTCAACAAAGCCAGTACAGAAGATACCAGATGGGATAAATGTATTAACCGATCATCCGCATATGCAGTGACCTTAATTTCATGATGCCCAACCCGAATGCCTTGTATAGAGGCATTATTGAGAATATTTTGGATGAGAGGTTCCAAATATAAATTAAATAACAGAGGAGATAAGGGGCAACCCTGTCTAGCCCCTGAGTGGAGTGGAAAAGGTTTGGAGAAGGCCCCGTTCCCAGAGATCCTTGCTGTAGGGGTTTTATATAGTGTAGCAATCCAGGATATAAATACAGAGGGGAATGGAAAAGCTTCCAAAACTCGGAACAAAAAATTCCAATTCACACAATCAAATGCCTTCTCGGCATCCAGGGAAACCAGTCCTGCAGGGAACTCAGCATCCCTGGTAGCCGAGAAAACATGAGATGTGGTACACAAGTGGTCAGATGATGAGCACCCTTTCATAAATCCTACCTGATTCATACCTATTAGCTCAGGGAGAACTACAGTTAACCTATTGGCTAATATCCTCGAAAGAATTTTAATATCTTGATTTAGAAGGGATATAGCTCTGTAGCTTTGAACAAGCTCTGGGTCTTTATCTGGTTTAGGGAGAAGAACAATCAAGGCCTCAAAGAGATGAGGGTCTGCCTCTGGCCCAGTTAAAATATATTGAAATAGGCGATAAAGTACTGGTAGTAAAAGATCCTGAAAAACTTTGTAAAATAGGGAGGAGAATCCGTCAGGGCCTGGGACTTTGTCAACGGGTAATCCACTGATAACCTCAGCAATTTCCTCCTGTGATATAGGGGTGACCAAAAAACCCTTGTGTTGCTCTGAAAGGGAGGGCAGATGGGAATCCCTCAGATAATTCTCCATACTCCCAGGACAGGGAGGATACTTCATGTCACTGTACAATCTTTTGTAATATAGGGCAAATTCTTGTACTATCTCGGTAGGAGATACTGTCAGAGACCCATCTGCCACTGCCCTAATTGGGGGGATAAATCTCACAGATTCTTGTTGCTTAATACCCAATGCCAGTAGGCGCCCCACCTTCTCTCCCTGATCCATGTAACTAGCCCTTGAACGAATAATAGCTAGTTCTGCTTTTTCCCGAAGTAACTCTATATAACTTTCTTTCAAAACTAGGAGTTTCCTCTTGTCTTCGTCTGGGGCACTAGCCAAAATATTAATTTAAAGTGACCAAATTTGGGACAATAATGATAATAGTTCCTTCTCCTGTGCCCTTTTCCTACTCACCACCATACTAATGAGGATCCCTCTCATGTAAGCCTTGAAGGCCCCACACAAAATATCTGGCTTTGCACTGTCTAAAGGGTTGGATAAAAAAAAGAACTCAATTTGCTCCCTTATGAGCTTGCAATACTTAACATCTTTAAGGAGTTGTTCATTGAGTTTCCATTTGGTTTCCCTATTAGGTAAATTAAGGAATGCCAATTTGCACAACACCAGTGAATGACTGGAGACAGGGCCAGGTTGAATCAAGGAGGTCTTAACCCAGGGTAGAAAAGCCTGGGAAATAAATATGTAATCAATGCAGGACTGCGAACCGTGTGCCATTGACCTGAAAGTAAACTCCCTAGAATCAGGGTATAAGACACGCCAGACATCACAGAGCCCGCACTGGTCCACTAAGTCCCTAAAAGCCCTCTGCCCCGGAGAAACCACTCCTGGTCCACTACCTGACCTGTCAAGATTAGAATCTATGACTTGATTGAAGTCGCCCCCCAAAATAATCCTGATGGGAAGCATTGGAAGAATAATAGATATGAGTCTCATAAAAAAAAACAGGATCATCCATATTAGGGCCATATATACTACCAAGTAAAAGTGGAACTGACCAGAGAGTGCTTTTACCTAGGATAAACTTGCCCTCAGGGTCTTTAATGACCTGTGTAGAGACAATGGGAATGCCCCTATTAATAATAAGCATGACCCCACAACTATTTGTAGAACCCTGAGCATCGTAAACCAGCCCCACCTGTTGCCTCCTTAACTGTAGAGCTTCAGCTTCTAATAAATGGGATTCCTGTAGGAAAGTTATCTGACAGCGTAATAAGCTTAAGTGTTTGAGAACCTGATATTGTTTGGGTTTTTTCCTGATCCCCTTAACATTCCAAGTAGCAAAAGTCACCTCTTTGGCCATCTGATAATAGTATTGGACTTAATATGCTCAGCCTGCACTCAGGATACATAATACATGCAACCCTACTCCAAAGTTATTGCAGTAAAACCCTCACCCTCCCCAGCCCCCACAATTAGCCCCATACCCTTCCTTTGACTACCTCATTCCCCTAACAAAACCCAGGCCACCACACCACTCAGCCCCCACACTGCCACAAGCAATGTTTAGCACAGTACTGGGTCTTTTCCTCCATCTCCGCCTCCCGATAATGCACCTCTGCTAATGGCAGCACAACTTACATCCTGAAGTAAATAGTTAAGAATGCAAATGATATTAACTACCCCAAAAAAACTAGAGAGCGGCCTTGGGCTTCCAATGCATGCACACACACATATGTGTTAACATGATAATGAAAGGGAAAACAGAGTAATCTGCCAAACTCATGAATGTGCAAAATAACCTCGAGAACCAGAATGAAAATTAGGGGTTACCTTGCCCCATGAAAAACTTTGCACAAACCAAAACCAGATCGAGAACCTAGTGAAGGAGAATAGCCCTTTCCTCAAACTGAGAGCAGAGATCGAGAAAAAGATTGAGATCGTGAACCCAAGAGAAAGAAAACTGAAAAAACAACTCTTCCCTGAAATTACCAACCCTTAGTTACAAGAATTCCCCTTGAGGAAATTTACTGTCCTGAGCTCGGGACTGGTGAGAAAACTGAAGGAGATCCTCCTCGAATTAAGAACAACACGGCTGTACATTACATATGCATGATACACCCTCTTGTGGCCACAACCCAATCCTAACAGGGTAAATATGAGTTGCAGAGAAAGCCCAAGACCGCTCCGATTTCCAGTCAATGTAATGTGAATGCTAATCTTAGGACCAACAGCATAAACTCCCCTCTCTATGCAATTTACAAAATTGAATATACTGGGACATAAAGCTCTGTTCCTAATTAAGCCAACCCCGAGACCCCAAGTGTCTTTGCCCTGAGCAGGAGTTAACATTATGAAGTTAGGGCTTCAGAGGCTGTTAGCAGGTAGGCCATGCACTGATCAACCCAGTCCAGATGAGAAAACAAGAATTTCCAAATACAACTCATTGACATTATCTCCTCAAAGAAGGAGAAAAATAACAGTTCCAATAGGTGACTCCAAGCAGCTCTTCAATACACAAACAGGGACTCTCAGGGCTCTCGGAACAAGTCCAGTAACATGGATTTAAGGATTGACAGGACAACTTCAGGATCACCGTAATTAAACCAGGATCCATTTACAAAAACTTGTAACCTGGCCGAGTATCCCATCCTGAATTTCAGGCCTGCTGCAATGATCTTAGATATGATGGGATGAAAAACGCTTTTCACTTCAAATGAACTGATCCAGAGAAATCTTGTGCAATTCTCAATTTCATATTCTCCCAATGAACCTCTTGTAAAGCTCTCACTTTTTGCAAAAAAATGCTGCTTTTCTAAAAAATTCAAAAAGCGGCAGATAATAGGACAAGGGGGAGCATCCAGAGAAGGCTTCGGTCACAGAGACCTATGAGCTTGCTCTATAATGTATATTGGGCCGAAGGGAGAAGGGCCAGCAACCCGTTCCATAAGCTTCTGTGTGAATGCTACAGCATGCTGTCTCTCTTCTCCCTCTGGTAGCCCTAGTATCACAACATTGTTTCTGCGGCTGCGGCCCTCCAAATCTTCAAGTTTGGCCTCCAGACGAGATAGCTTCTGTCGCATAGACACTAATTCAGGATCCAGATTCTCTAGCTTTTTCTCCATCGAGACTATTCAAGCTGTATTATCAGAGACAGTTAACGAGACTTCATCCAGTTTTCTAGAGAGAGTTTTCAGGTCAATCGCCATTTCTTTCATCTCTTCACGAAAGGGTTTAAACTCTTCTAAGAACCTATTAAGCATTAAAGGTTCTTGTTCCCCAACTTGACTCGAAGGATCAGGCCTATCTGGCCGACCCAAGGCCCGGGATTTCTTCGGGCCTTTTCGGGAGTAGCGGGGGGGGCGTGTTTCTGTGGGGCTTTCTTCATATAAGCCTCCATCTAGCACTCAAAACAGGCTCAGAGGATGTTTAGATAGTAGAAGAATTCAAAAGCAGAGGAAATGGAGAAATATAAACATCTAAAAAAGACGATTTAATGATCAGGAGGCAGGAGCTTAATGAAAGAGCTTCTACTCAGCACTCTGCATCACGTGATCTCCAAGATTAGGTAGTTCTAATTCAACAAGGAATTGTGTAACCCTGTCTGATCTCATATTTCTTTCAGAGAAATATAACTTCCGGTAAAAGTTTGCAAAAACTTTATTAATCCATTCCAGATCAGTCACCGTTGTACCCCTCAGAATAAAAAAATTTAATCAATTAGTCTTGACACATGATCTTGTTTTATTTGCTATGACATTAGCCTTTCAGGTTTGTCACTCATGTCATAGTACAAATAACTTGTTTTTAATAATTGATGTTCAGCTCTTTTAGTGCGTATTATATTAAATTGTGTTTTAGTGTTTGTTATCTCTTGTAGCAAAGCATCTGTAGGATACATCTCATATTGTTGATTAAGATTTTTTAGTTTAATTTCTAGATTATCTAGCTGTGAATTTATACCTTCATATTTTTGTAGGCATGACAGAACAATGCCCCATATATAGGCTTTAAAACAGTCCCAAACTAATAGTTCTGAAAAATCCTTATTGGAGTTTTTCTCAAAAAAATCTAGAAATGTCTATGTTCATTAATGTGTTAAAATCTGTTTCCATAATAATTGTTGGGTCCATATGCCATAGAGCAGGATATTTCGTCATATTCAATTTCAGTGTGTTAATGTTATGGGTGCATGGCCTGATAAACCAATGTCTTGATACTGCACAAAATTAATCTCCTGAATAATTTCTAAGGATGCCAAAAAAGTCTATACGTTATTAAGACTGATGTACCAATGAGAAAAAAGAAAATTGTCTTGCAACTGGATTTTATTATCTCCAAGAGTCTTCTAGGCCTAAGTCTTGCATAAAATGTTTTATGGTGCTATCTGCAGAGGACATTTTACTAGATGAGCTGGGTTATTTGTTGAGTAAATTACTCAAAACTAAACTAAAATCGCCACCTATTATGAAGGGTGTTGAAAAAGTTACTGAGTTTAAAAAAGATTCAGAAACAAATGTGGGTTCGTTCTCATGTGGGACATAAATATTAGCTACCATAAAAGCTTGTCAAGGGGTTAAGATTTCTTGTATAGCATAGCATCCTTTATTATCTTGTAAGGACCTTCCCAGCTTGAGAAGACTGTTTTTCCTGATGCATAAAGCAACCCCTTTAGCTGCAGAAGAATAACATGAGGCAACTCCAGGGACCTACTATAAAAAAAAAAGTTGAAGTCTTTCTGAGTAAAATGAGTCTCCTGAAAGAGAAGAATATCAGCTCTTTGTTTAGTAGCATAATTAATGGCTTTGTTCCATTTAACCAGGTCCCTAAGACCTTTCACATTCCATGTTACAATATTTATTGTAGTTTTACTCATTTTTAATAGAAGTTAAATATTCCAGTAAGTAACATGTGTAACATGTTAAGCCTACAACAGAAGCTTACATAGATGAGAGTGGATGTCGAGAGACAGTGCCGGCCGGACAAAGGGAAGTGCTGTTTGGTGTGCTTTAAGGGAATTTTCTGTGGGGAAACTTAACGAAAGTGAACATCTCAGGTACAAGTAATGTACTAACTGTTTGTTTGGCAGCATTTGGGGCTAGATTGTGTGGGACAGGGAGGAGGGTGGACGACGTGTGAGGGAGACTGAGGGAGGGTCTACGGGCACCAGAGGTCACATGACTAGGCCAGCCAGTAGGGAGGCTGCAGTTGTGATATATTTTCTAGGGATCAAGTGACCCCAATGCACAAGTGTCCAGATGCATGAGTGTGGCATCTTGAGTGGCATCTGCAGGGCATCAGCAGGAAAGACAGCAGGCAGCACACCATGCTGGGTGAGAGTGGGGAGCCTGCATCGGGGGGGCCAAACATATTTAGCATGGATAGGAGGAGTCCAACGTTGGAGAAGGGTCACAGGGAGTGGGGCAGGACCCACCCATGGGTAGGGAGGATGGGTATGGGCAGCCAACCAGGAAGGGGTCCAGGAAGAGTTGTATGCTGCCAAGGATGTGGTGCAGCCATATTTCTGGGAGTGGTATGGAGGGCGGGGGGCTGCATGGTGTGTTGGCAGATGGGTCGGCTTAGGGAGGAGATTGAGTGGCTGAAGAGGGAGCTGGAGGCATGAGGGGGACAGGATAAGAAGGAATGCAGGTGTGAGAAGAACCTGATGAGTCACTCAATACAGCCCGCAGAAGGCCAACAAAAGGGAAAGTTAGGTGGGTCAGGAGGTGGGCCACACAATCGTGTGCAGTCACAGGTAGGAACTGAAGACTGTAGGTGGGTCAGACACAGGAACAAAGCTACACAGTGTCAAAGCAGGGATACAAGCCTCAGGGAAGGGTGACTGGGGTCAATCAGGTAAAGGGGATTAACAGCGCAAACAGATTCTCAGTTTTAGCTAGCCTGGAGGAGCAGGAATGGGCGAGTAGTGAAGCTACTGAGTTGAGGGGGCACTACAGGAGAAAAAGGATGCAGCCCAGAATCAGTAGGCACTAGCAGTAGTCCAAGTAGCCATAGAGGCAAGGGGCAGCAGGAAGGTGGCTATGCAGTAACGTCAGTGGGAGTAAAGGAGCAAGGAGATGATGGGAAGGGAGAAACAGCAGGTGGCCCAGGTGAGGTTGGAACAAGGGTGAGGAGGGGAACACAAGTAGGGGAGAAATGCAACTCAGGGAAGGCACAGGGGGACACTAGCAGAGGCGGTGGCTGGGTGGAGGGTGGTGTAAAAGGTGTGGGGGAAGGGGAGGTGGAGTGTAAGGGGAATGGTTTTAAGTGGAAGCCAATATACTGGCCATAGTTGGTAGGGGGTGAAGACAGGGCACAGAATGGGGAGGCAAAGGAGTGGTGAAACAGGGGGATGGGAGGGGGATCAGGTTGGGGGGCAGGATACTATCAAGCAACGGGAGGGTGACTACAAGAAGGGGAAAAGAGTCATAATTCTGGGGGACTCAATACTTAACGGTGTAAGATGGGGGGTGAAGGGGTGCCATAAAAAGCAACATCTGGGTGGAGTGCATGCCTGGCATGACAGCAGGAAGGGTGGGTCAGCATATTGGTAGATGTGTAAGGAAGCTGGGGGGGAACCGCACATTGTTGTGCACCTGAGAATGAACAATCAAGAAGGACAGAAGAGGTTCAGGATAGCTTTAGGGAAGTGGGGAATCTATGCAGTGAAGGGGGAAGGACAGTAGCATTCTCGGAAGTCCTGCCAGTGCCATGAGCAAGTACAAACAGGAAGGACGGAATTGTGGACTTCAACAAGTGGTTGAGGGAATGGTGTGAGTCCATGGGATATGGATTGGTGGGAGAGTGGAGTAGCACATGGGAGAGCACAGATCTATATGCTGGGGATAGGATACATCTCAGTAAAGAAGGTTCACAGGTGTTAAAACAGAGACTGTGGGAATTTATCAGTGGGAGGTATAATTTAAACTAGCTGGGGGGGCAATGGAGGTAGAAAAAACCAGGAGAGGGGGTCCAGGGGACCTCTCCCCACAGCAAGGATAGAGACAAATTTGACTTGGATTGGGGATGGAGGGGAGGCATCAGGGAGAGGATCAGGGTGGAGAGTGGTATCACTAAATGCTAGGAGCCTGGGAAACAAGATGGCTGAGTTGCAGGTGTTGATGGCAGAAGGGGAGGTAGACATAGCTGCCATTACCAAGATGTGGGCCCAAATCCATGACATGGATTTAGCCATCCCAGGATTTACATTATTCCAGAGGGACAGAGAAAAAGCGAAGGGGGGAGTGGCCATTTATGTAAGAGAAGGGATTGGATGTAATAGGAGGAGAGGAAGGAGGGCAGGTCGGAAGTCATTTGGCTGCAACTTCACAACTCAAAGGGGGCTAAGGTTCGATTGGGGGTTGTTTATAGGCCCCAACCCAGAAAGAGGACATGGATAGGGAACTGGGAGAGCAGCTAAGGAGACTCAGTGGCAAAGGAAGCACTGTGCTGGTGGGGGACTTTAATCTACCAGGGGTGGATTTGAGTATTCCAGTTACCACATACACCAGGGAGCAGTTCCTCCTGGAAGCATTCCAGGATGGCTTCCTGACCCAAAGGATAACAGTGCCAACGAGACAGGAGAACATTCTTTTTTTTTAACCTTCTTTATCCTCCTGTGTCTGGTCCACCATCACTGTCCACTGACCTACCGGACTCAGGGTCTTTTGGGGGCTTGTGGCACCTTGTACACCCCAGCAGATCCACAGAGCTGGTCCGGAGGCATCATCCTTGATGGCCCTTACACTTTCCTCCATTTTCTCCCATTAACTAGCTACTCCTGAGACCACCGGAAGTGGTAGCGTATATGCGTGGATGTGCACATGTGCACCACAACTCCAGATGGGGTCTCCTCCACCCACCCCGATTGGCCTGCGCCAAAGGTCCTCGAAGAGACTCCGTTTCTCCAGCCTCCACCAGGGGGCGGCCAAGCTCCAAGAGTATCTGCTACCCCTACCCGAGGTAGAGGGCCGGCAGCCGGCAGCTGGCAGCCTGTTCTCGTCCTCTCCCTCCCCCACCTGCCAGCCTCCAATGACCCAAGCTCGTTCCCAAACCCGGGTCACCGGCATGGCATGAGGTGTGGCATCTAGCGCCTCAACAGTCAGCACCACCAGGCTGGCTGAGGAGAACTCTTGACCTGGCGCTGGAGGATGGGGAACGTGTCAGGGATGTTTGGGTTTAGGAACCAATGGTGGGTAGTGATCACCACACAGTGTGGTTCTCAATCAATCTGGGTAGGGAAGCAACCACTACAAAAACTCAGGTCCTGGACTTCAGAAGGGCAGACTTTGGCAGGATGGGTCACATAATGGGAAGACACATAGCTAGCATCCACCCAGACATGGACGCTAAACAGAAATAGGTGTTCATCAAGCTAGGACTGACTGAATTCACTAAAGTTTGTGTCAAGAGCCAGTGTAAGAAATCCAGGACCAAGAAACCAAGCTAGATGAATAGGAAGGTACAGGAGAAGGTGAGGGATAAGAGAAATGGATTCCGAACCTACAAGAGAATCAATAGGGCAGAGGACAGAGAGGAATATGTGAGGAAATCCAGGGAAGAGAGCAGAATGGTAAGGGTTGCAAAGGAAGCTGCGGAACAGAGATTAGTGCAGGGGAGATAAGAATGGGAAAAGGATTTCTTCATAAATATCAGGGAGATGAGGAAGAGCAAGGATCAAATCGTTAGGATCAGAAAAGGCAGTGGGTGGGTAGAAAGGGGGCTGAGAAGGCAGAAGTACTCAACGAGTACTTCTGTTCAGTATTCACAAGGGAGAAAGAGCTGGGCCCATACCTGACGGGAAAGGTGGGGTGGGGAAGGTTGAGGCAACCATGGATGGGGAAATCATATTGGAAAGGGTGTTGGAGGGCCTCAGGTCCTGGAAGGTGGACAAGGCACTTGGGCCAGACAGAGTTCATCCCAGGGTGCTGAGGGAGCTGGCAGAGGTCCTGGCAGGACCATTGGTGGATCTGTTCAACACCTCTATAAATACAGGGTGTGTGCCCCTGGATTGGAGGGAGATGCATGTGGTACCTCTCCATAAGAGTGGGCCCAAGGATGAGCAATTGTAGGAAAACTGATGGAGGCTATCCTGAAAGAAAGGATGGTGCACTTTCTTGAGGATAATGATCTACAGAATGATAGGCAGCACAGGTTTGTCTCTGGCAGATCCTGCCAGACAAACTTGGTTGACTTTTTATACTGGGTTATGAGGGCACTAGACAAGGGCCGTGCGGTGGATGTACTCTACCTGGATTTCAGCAAGACCTTCTATTCAGTGCCACATGGTAGGTTGACCTGCAAGTTGAAGGGTCTGGGAGTAGGGAGGAAACTAGTCAGATGGGTTGAAAACTGTCTGCAGGGACTTCCAGTTCCACCACGGATTGAGCAGCAGCTTAAACCTCGAGCTCCCTCCTCTCCAGGGAATAAATCTCCCTATTTCTACATTCATTGGGCATTCAAACCTCGAAAAATGCCACGAAAGGGAAAGGGGAAAAATAAAACAATCAGGTCCAGATTTGGAAAAGGTCAAACAACTATTGACAGATCCCAATATCGAGTGCAAGCACAGGACCAGAGCCGCAGCCAGTCTCCTTCACGCCAAAACATGTCAGCCACAGAAGCAGATGATGGGGATGAAAAACTAACAAAATCCCGGTTTGATACACTGCTTTAAAAGATCAAAGCCTCCCAGAAAGACCATAAGACGGACTTTTAAAAAATTCATTCTAAATTGGTCGAATTCGATTCCCGCATTTAGGGGGTGGATGAGCGGGTCAGCAAACTTGAGGTTGAACATATGACTTTCGGCAAGGCTCTCTACTCTCTAGTATCCTACACGGAGGCCTTGCAGGATAAATGCACTGACCTAGAGGCAAGGTCTCAGCATGATAACTTGCGCCTGTCTGGACTACCTGAGGGGGCTGAGACAAATAACATGGCCCTTTTTTTACAAGACCTCTTCAGGGAAATACTTGCCCTTCCTGCTACAATGGAGATCCAAATTGAAAGGGCTCCTAGATCTTTACAACCAAAACCACAAGACCCATCAGCTCATCCTAGGTCTGTAATTATGAAATTCTCAAGCTACATAGTGAAAGAGGAGGTACTGAGACAGGCCTGGAGACAGGAAAAGATCAAATATAATGGAGCACGTTTATTCCTAGATAAAGACTACTCACCTGAAATCCAATACTGTCCCATAATGAAGGCCTTGAAAAGCAAGAGCATCAGATTTCAGATGCCATATCCTGCGCAGCTCCGAATTTTCTGGGAAGATGATCCGCAGGTCTACTCATCCCTACAAGAGGCTGAGGAAGCGTTGAAGGTCCGAGGGGTTCCCTTAGAGAAGAGAATTACATCAAAGGGTGGTTCTGCAGTGCGGAACTACACATCTATGGAGCAGTTCCCCAGGGGCGACAATGGAAAAGCACACCCTGATGAGGCCCTGTACAACCTGACTAAAATCAGATCACTCTTACAGTCTGGACAGCTCGTCAGAAGAAATAATGAATCGAGTAGCACAGCCACTGGAAAATCTATGGGCAGAGGTTGTTTTTGGTCAAAAAACATTTTTTTCTTTGCAATCCAGCTATGGCAGTGACTGACTCCCTGCTGGGGTAAGAGCCTCTTACAGGCATTCTCATGAAAAAAAGCCAGGGCTTCGCCAGCTATAGGGGATTCAGAGAATAAACCTGCCACCACAGAAAACAAAGTCTTAACATTGGTGCAGTTTTTGGCTGTGTTTAAAGCCTTTCAGGTTGAACTTCTATTGGCCACAGAGGAACTAAAATCTGTATCAAGAAGGACCAGAGATAGTGAAGTCAGAATCACTTCATTAGAAAATCACCTAACTAAACAGGAACCAGAGATCGTAGCCCTATGGCAGAAAATGACCAGAATGGAAAACAATATAGAGGATCTCGAAGGGAGGAGTAGGTGCAATAATGTTATCATTGGACTACCAGAGAAAGAAAAGGGATCGGACTCAATTTTGTTTATCCAGAAATTTCTGCTGAACGTGGCAGGCCCTTCTCCCTTCGGGACTAATTACACTATAGAGTGAGCACACTGGGCTTTGCGAGCGATGCTGTCACCTGGGGCCCCACCACGCACATTAATATTCCATTTCTCAAATTATCAAGACAGGCAGCATGTTCTCATTAAGATTAAAGAGTTAAGGGAGATTAAATGGGAGGGATCTACATTGAGAATAATGCAGGATATGCCATTGTCCGTTCGACAAAAGCAATCAGAATACCACCCACTAGCAGTTAAATTGATTGCCATTAGTACCCGATTCCGCATGGGGAACCAAGCAAAACTACAAGGGTTGCTGTTGGGTGTCTGAGTCAGCTACAAAGATGTTCAAGCAGTGACTACAGGTCTGAAAGCGGCCCTACCTGAGCTGTTTAAGCAGGGTTGAAGGGAACTGAAACACAGCAGTGTTTTAAATCATTTATCTGTGGGAAAGGATCCATGTGGCCTAAGGGAGGTGATCTAGCTTTACCCTAATGCTTCAAGCATGAAAAATGTACATTCTACTGTGCTGAAAGGTTTGGTCTCGTATAACTTCAGAAGTCACCAGAGTTACGTGCATATCTCATATTTAGCATTTTGGCTAACCCGTAAAGTGGAATGGTGAGACTTGGAGGAAACTGACTTAAGTTGCGTTTACAGCTGGAAGGGATGTAACCAGAAAGCTACAGTTTAATAGCCGAGAGAGTAGCAGCAGGAATATCATTTCCCCAATGAGGAAATGAATAATTGTGTGCAACATCCAGGTCTCATTTGCAGTAGGATATGTGCCACCACTAGAGGGCACTCATCATTTTGATTATCCAGCACGGTAGCTGTTACCCTCATGGATGAACTTTCAGGTATCTTAAGACATTATTAATAAGTTTTCTTTCTCTCCGTTACGTTATTGGTATAACATAGGTTTTGGATGAGGTCTGAGTTAGTTTTTAAGGGACCCAGTTGTTATGTAGACATAATTTAGTGACAGTTCTCTAATATTTCAACATATATACCAATTATGTGTTATGGAAGGACCATTTGATATTAGAAGCAGATGGGCAGATGTTTTTGCATGGGAGGTTTCAATTTAGAAGGAGGTATTAATCTAGTAGGAACCTTGTAATAGTTCTTTTAAGTTGCCCTGCAGTAAGATAGGGATGTGATAGTGGAGTACAGTGAATTTAACTGCCCGTGGTAAACCTAAAGGACAGAAGTGATCCAAATTTTTCTGGGTTGCACCCAATCGGACCCATCTTTAATTTTAATTTCACATAACACAAGTGGCTGCCCTCTTGCTGGAGGAAATAACGGATATTTTTGTTTCTGTCTTGGGGAGGTCCCCAAGTGCAGAGAGGGGGATAGGTGTTGGGATAGCCAATAGTTCCGATGGTTTAATGTTGGTTTTGGGCACAGTTGCCTTATAAATATAAATTTTAAGTGGCGGGAAGGTCTGGAGGGGACCAGGAAGGTTGGAACTTTTGTTTTAATGAGCCTAAGTGTGTTTTTTGGGGAGGAGGAGGGAAAGGGGATTTTGTAAAGGGGACTGGGGGGGGTTTGTTCTGTTAGTTTATTGGGGGATGGGAAGACAGAGGGGAGGGAAAATAGGGAAGGGAAGGGATCTTGAGCGCAGGATAACAGGTATGGAGGGCCAATATCGTATGAGTGATCTCATCATTGTGGAAGTGGTGTGTAGTAATTTAAGAATTATTATATCAGGGATATACAGTGTTTATAAGTCAAATGGGTAGCTCCTACGAATTCATCACGTGAAACATTAAAGGGGCTAGGAATAAGACAAAGAGATACAAAGTTTTTAAACATTTGCAGATGCAAAAGGGACAGATTATATGTCTGCAGGAAACACATATGCTTGAAACAGAGACTAACCTGTTTAGACACCAATTTGTAGGGCAAATGTATCTGGCTGGAGATAGTACAGCTAGTAGGGGGTAGCTATTTTAATAGTAAGAACTATTTTTTTTGTTTGTGAGCAAATTATTAAAGATCCTAGCGGACGTTACATTCTAATTCAAGGCCTTTTATTTAGGATGAGGGTAGTAATTGGGAGTGTGTACGGCCCTAATGTAGATACACCAGTATTTTTTGAAGAATTACTTAAGATCTTGTCCCCCTTTGCCCACCTTCCAGTGTTCTTGGGAGGCAACTGGAATCTTCCCTTTACCTCAGAGATGGATAAAGATGGGAGAAGGAGAGTAGGTCTAACTCCAGCTCAACGAACAATAAGGGAACTGTCTGATAATGCTGGTCTATGTGACCCGTGGAGGGTTTTACACCCCTCTCTCAGAGAGTTTACATTCACATCAGAAGTGCATAAATCTAGATCTACAATACATTATTTTTTGATTAGTCAGTCAGTGCTCCTAGGATTATCAAATTGTACAATAATCCCTGGGGTTATATCAGACCATTCGATGGTCAGATGCTCCTTAGATCTCTCCCCTAACCTTCCCAGGCAGACGATCTGGAAAATGAATAACCAGTTACTGAAATCTAACCAAATTAAAAATAGTATTATTCAGAGAATAGAACAATATGAAAATGAAAGTTTTAACTCAACAGGTAAACGGGATATTGAATGGGGAGCTCTGAAATGCATGCTTAGAGGGAAGTTAATTAAATTAGCAGGGAACAGAAAGAGACAGAGGGAGAGTAAGGCAAAACATTTATTAGCTCAAATTAGGGAAATAAAACTAATGCTTTCGGCTACTACCCCGGCTGAGACTAGGGAGAGACTGATTGGATTAAGAAATCAATATGGGGAAATTTTAAGAGAGAAGGCAGAATATGCCCTTCTTAAAACTAAGGCACTGTATCTAGATCAAGGGGAAAAGTCAGGTTACTTATTGGCTATGCGGTTAAAGGCAACAGAATCCTCTAAAATAATTCAGAGTATTACATCCCAGAGGGATAGGACAACTAAAGTACTTTCTCAGGATATAGTTTTAGAATTTGAAAAGTATTATAGAGATCTGTACAGTCCTATGAATCTCCAACCTAGGAGGGAAGAGGTGGAGAAATATTTTTTTTTTCCTGTCAATTACCCGTGGTACCGGATGAGAGAAAAGCTGAAATGTCCTCCCCTATCTCAGAGGTGGACATCCTGAAGGCAATTCAAGCACTTTCTCTGGATAAAGCCCCGGGTCCAGATGGGTTTTCTCCAAATTTCTATAAATTTTTCACTAAACAATTAGTCCCCAGATTAAAAAGATTGTTTTTCAGCATTTGAGAGGGTGGATAAACCTCTTTTTGAAGTCCTTATAATACAGTGCCTTCAGAAAGTATTCACCCCCCTTGGATTTTGTGACATTTTGTTGTGTTACTACCAGAATTTTTAATGCATTGAAATGATTTTTTCCCCCCTTGATTCACACAGCATACTCAACAATTTAAAGGTGCAAAAATATTTATATTGTGTAACAAAAATTTATGAAACATTAAAAACTGAAATATCTTGTTTACTTAAGTATTCACCCCCCCCTGAGTCAATACTTTGTAGAAGCGCCTTTGGCAGCAATTACAGCTTTGAGTCTTCTTGGGTATGTCTGTATCAGCTTTGCACATCTGGATTTGGGGATTTTCGCCCATTCTTCCTTGCAGATTTGCTCAAGCACTGTCAAGTTGGATGGGGAACGTCGGTGAACCGCAATCTTTAAGACTAGAGACAGGAAATGGCACCACAATCCGCACGGGGGTTGTATACAGATCCCCATCTCAGGGGGAGGGAATGGACAAGGAAATGATAGAAGGTTTCCTTAGAATGGCAGAAAAAGGGGAGATATTGTTGATGGCGGACCTGAATATGCCAGATGTTAACTGGAGCACTTTTGCTGCAGGCACATCCAAGAGCAGGGTCATTCTTGATGCCCTACAGGGGGCATGCCTCAGACAGCTAGTATTGGAACCCACTCAGGAGGGAGCAATCTTAGACCTGGTACTCTCAAATGGGGATGGAGAAAGAATCTCAGATTTAGAGGTGGGTAGCCATCTGGGAACAAGCGACCACCAAACAGTGTGGTTCATGATAAACACAGCCATACAATCAAGCCATACAAAAGCAAGAGTATTGGACTTTAGGAGGGCTGACTTTGGGAAAATGAGAGAGTGCCTTAGAAAAGCACTAGCAAACAGGCAAGAAGGAGGGGTGGAGGAACAATGGGGAGTAATCAAAACAGCTGTCACAGAGGCAACAAGCCTTTGTGTAAAGCAAATCAATAAAACACAACGGAGGAAAAAAACGTTATGGTTCTCAAAAGAGGTGGCAGGGAAGGTTAAGGAGAAAAGGACAGCATTCAGAAAATATAAGGAAACACAGAAGGAGCAGGACAGAGAACTTTATCAGTTAAAGCAGAAAGAGGCTGGGAAGGCAGTCAGAATAGCAAAGGTCCAAACCGAGGAAAGGATAGCCAATTCTGTTAAGAAGGGGATAAGACCTTTATAGGTACATTAGGGAGCGAAGAAAGACCAAAGGAGAGATACTGAGGCTTAATAAAGGAGAGGGAATGTGGGTAGAGGGGGATAGTGAAAAAGCAGGGATACTGAACCAATATTTCTGCTCAGTATTCACAAAGGAAGAGGAGGAGGAGGTACCTAAACCAAACAAGAGAAACACTCTGAAGACGGGGGTCGATACCAGTCCATTTACAGAAGAAAAGGTTCTGAAAGAACTAATAAAATTGAACGTGGACAAAGCAATGGGGCCTGATGGGATTCACCCAAGAATTCTAAAAGAACTAAGGGTAGAACTAGTGACACCGCTGACTACTCTCTTTAACAAATCATGGGAGGATGGGGTGGTACCCGAGGACTGGAGGAGGGCAGATGTGATTCCTCTTCACAAAAGTGGGAGCAGGACAGAGGCAGAAAACTACAGACCAGTTAGTTTGACCTCAGTGGTAGGGAAAATGATGGAATCACTTCTGAAGGAAAGAATTGTTGAGTACCTAGAGGCCAGTGAGGCACAGGACCCAAGGCAGCATGGATTCACGAAGGGAAGGTCATGTCAGATGAATCTAATAGATTTATTTGACTGGGTGACCAAAGTAGTAGACCAGGGAGGGCTGTGGACATGGCCTACCTAGATTTTAGCAAGGCATTTGATACAGTCCCACACAAAAGATTAATACACAAGTTAGCCAGCTTTGGAGTGGGCCCCAAGGCAGTAGCCTGGATAAAAAATTGGCTAGACAACAGGATGCAAAGGGTAGTAGTAAATGGAGTACACAGTGAAGAAAGGAGGGTTACTAGTGGGGTACCGCATGGTTCAGTACTGGGATCGGTCCTTTTTAATGTCTTTAAAAGTGACATTGCAGAGGAACTGGAAGGAAAAGTATGTCTCTTTGCAGACAACACAAAGATCTGCAACAGGGTTGATACACAAGATGGAGTGGAAAGGATGAGAAGGGACTTGGCAAGGTTGGAGGAATGGTCAAATGTATGGCAGCTCAGATTCAGTGCAAAGAAGTGCAAGGTAATGCACATGGGAAACAAAAACCCATGGGAAGAGTACACACTGGGGGGTGAAATACTGACAACAGTAAAAATGGAAAGGGACCTGGGGGTAATTATATCAGATGACCCAAAGGTGGGCAAGCAATGTGAGAAGGCAGTAAGGAAGGCTGGGGGATACTGGGATGCATAGGAAGAGGCATCAATAGTAGAAAACAGGAAGTTGTTATCCCTCTGTACAGACAGTTGGTGAGACCCCATCTGGAGTACTGTGTGCAGTTCTGGAGACCTCATCTCCACAAAGACATAGGCAGAGTGGAGGCTGTCCAGAGGACAGCAACCAAAATGGTGCCGGGTCTGCACCAGAAGACATACAAAGAAAGACTAAAGGAGCTTAATATGCATACCCTTGAGGAAAGAAAGGAAAGAGGGGACATGATAGAAACTTTCAAGTACCTCAAGGGAATCAACAAAGTCCAAGAGGGTGGCATCTTTCAGAAAAAGAGATGTGCAAGAACAAGGGGGCACAATTTGAAGATAAAGGGGGAACGGCGCAGAGATAATGTGAGGAAGTACTTTTTCACAGAGAGGGTTGTGGATGCATGGAACAGCCTCCCTGAGGAGGTCGTGGAGTCAAGAACAGTGGGGGAATTCAAGAATGCATGGGACAGACATAAGGCAGTCCTAGTGGGGGGTAAGAGGAAGTAAGCTGTTGGTTAACTAGGATCTGTAGCTTATCTGTTAGGTAGGAGAATGGGCAGACTAGGTGGGCCAAGCGGTCCTTATCTGCCGTCAAATTCTATGTTTCTATGTCTTTCCACAGATTCTCAATGGGATTCAAGTCTGGGCTTTGGCTGGGCCACTCAAGGACATTCACCTTCTTGTTCTGAAGCCACTCCAGTGTTGCTTTGGCTGTATGCTTGTGGTCGTTGTCTTGTTGGAACGTAAATCTTCACCCCAGTCCAAGGTCTATTGCAGACTGATGCAGGTTCTCCTCAAGGATGTGCCTGTATTTGGCTCCATTCATTGTTTCCTCTATCCTGACAAGTGCCCCAGTCCCTGCCGCTGAAAAGCATCCTATAACGTGATGCTGCCACCACCATGCTTCATGGTAGGGATGGTGTTACATGGGCGATGAGCTGTGTTTGGTTTGCACCAGGCATAGTGCTTTGCATTCAGGCCAAAGAGTTAAATTTTTGTTTCATCAGACCAGAGAATCTTTTGCTACATGGTCTCAGAGTCTGCCACATGCCTTCTTGCAAACTCCAGGCATGCCATTATGTGGCCTTTTCTCAGGAGTGGCTTCCGACTAGCCACTCTCCCATAGAGGCTACATCTGTGAAGTGCTGCAGAGATTGTTGTCCTCTGGACAGGTTCTCCCATCTCAGCCATGGAACTCTGTAGTTCTGTCAGGGTGGTCATTGGGTTCTTGGTCGCTTCCCTGATCAAGGTCCTTCTTGCCTGGTTACTCAGTTTGGGAGGACGGCCTGCTCTAGGAAGAGTCTGGGTGGTTCTGTAATCTTTCCATTTCCTAATGATGGACTTGACTGTGCTCCTGGGGAACTTTCAAAACCCTAGAAATGTTTTTATGCCTCTCCCCAGATCTATGCCTCCTCACAATTCTATCACAGAGTTCTACGGACAGCTCCTTGGTCTTCATGGTAGAGTTTCTGCTCTGACATGCACTGTCAACAGTGGGACCTTATATAGACAGGTGTATTTCCTCTGAAATCATGTCAACCATTTGAACTGACCACAGGTGGACTCCATTCAAGTTTTAGAGTGATCTCACAAGGAAATTGGATGCACCTGAGCTCAATTTGAAGTGTCATAGCAAAGGGGGGTGAATACTTATCAAATTAAGACATTTCAGGTTTTTATTTTAAATTACATGTACAAAAAATTCCAGAAGTTTCATTCCACTTTGACATTACAGAGTAATTTGTGTAGATACGTGACAAAAAAATTCCATATAAATGTATTTTAATTTGAGTTTGCAACATCACAAAATGTGACAAAATCCAAGGGGGGGGCAAATACTTTTTGAAGGCACCGTAGTTATCCCCAAAGAAGGGAAAAACACAGACAAGGTCATTAGTTATCGGCCTATTTAATTAATAAATTATGATGTTAAGATTCTGGCTAAACATTTGGCTACTAGATTAGCGAACGTCATGTCCCTATTAATACATAAGGATCAGGTTGGATTTATGGCAGGAAGATTGAACTCTGATCACCTGTGCAAACTGTCTCACATCTTCTCTGTGTCCAGGGACTCAAATATTCCTTGTTGGTTGATGTCTGTGGATGCAGAGAAGGTGTTTGACCAAGTTGATTGGCAATTCTTGTCCTTGACCATGGAGAAATTTGGGTTTCCCCTCTCTTTTATTAAAAGTGTATTCTCCCTATATAACCAACCTAGTGCAAGGATATACTATAATTTTTTTTTTCATCTGTGTTTCCCTTGTTCTCAGGAACTAGACAAGGATGCCCTCTTTCACCCCTTCTTTTTAACCTTTACCTGGAGCCCCTTCTTACCAGAATCAGACAAGACCCGAAGGTGCAAGGTATCAGAATAGGATCACAGGAGTTTAAGTTTTCCACTTATGCGGATGACATTCTCCTCCATATGACCCACCCTAGGCAAACCATTCTGATAGTATTGGAACTCATGGAGAAATATAGTAAAATGTCTAATTATAAAATAAATGTGGGGAAAACCCTGGTATTTCCACTGAATTCTAGATTATATAAGACCGAAGTGACAGAATTAGGTTTACAGTGGAGCCCACATATCCTTAAGTATCTAGGAATCCTATTGGCAATGAGTGACTCCAAAATGGTGAAACTTAACTTAGATTCAATTAGGAATATGATTCATCAGGACCTGTCAAGGTGGAGTAGACTTCCAATATCTCTCTGGGGGCAGATCAATTTAATTAAAATGAATGTGCTACCATGGGTGTTCTACCCTCTCAGTATGCTTAACACCTGGTTACCATTGAAATGGTATAAGAAAGTACATTCAATAATTTCAGATTTTATTTGGCAGAGGAAAACCCCTCATAGAGCTTACCATAAATTGGCAGCATCCAGAGAAAAGGCTGGTTTAAGACTGCCACTTTTTAGTCTATACTACTGTGCAAGTAGTGCCAGTAAATATCTCAAATTGTTATTGACCCCCACAGAGGAGCTTGCCTTGCCCTACATTCCCTCATGGGCCAAATTAGAAATTGAATTGATCGAAGCAGCCGGTACAGACCCGATTTCCCTTCTTTTTTCTACATAAAGGACTCTCCCCTCTAAGTTGGCGTCTACCCCAATAAAAGCATCACTAAGAATTCATACACAGCTATGTTGCTTCCTAAGATACTCTCCTAGTAAGGATAGGCATCAACCAATGTGTCAAAACCCTAATTTAAGAATTGGGGGAAAATTATTTTAGACTCTTGGTTACCTCAATTGAAGGAAGTAAGGTTTAAAGATTTATTTCAGGAAGATAAATGCTTGCCAGTTGAAGTCCTCCTTAACAAGTATCAAATTAGACCCAATCAAATATTTAAAGTATACCAGATAAGACATTTGTTGGTGCAAATGCAAGGTAAGTTTAGAGAGGGAAGGACTTCCAGAACTTTTTTTGAGTACCTTTCTCAGGTGGTGTGGGAACCACACGTCATCTCCAAACTGTGTAGCCTATTATTTAATCAAGCATATATGGAGCTTGTTGGTAATCCCCATTACTGGTCAGTCCAGTTAGGGGAGCAAGAAGGGAAATGGGATGAAATCTGGCAGCATACCTACCGATATATTACCCAGGATAGATTAAGAGTGATGCAATTCCAATTTTTAAACAACTTGTTCTGGACCCCATCTAAACTACATAAAATTGGCCGTGTACCTGATCCTTTATATAACAGATGCCACCAAGTGGATGGGACTTTATATCATATTTTTTGGGAGTGCTCTCCAGTTAAAGAATTATGGGCAACGATTAAATCTAAAGTGGACCCATTGCTCGGAATTAAACAACACTTCATTCCAGAGGTGTGTCTGTTGATTATTCCAATGTTAAGGTAAAAGCTAGAAGGTATTATATGGCCATGATTTCATCCTCCCTTAAAAAAGTGATACTGAGACACTGGACGGATGACCTCCCAGTAACTTATACAGAATGGTTGCAGGAGTTGCTGTTCGATCTGAATACGGAAAAATTTGGAGCAAGTAGGAGACATTGTCTCCCCAAGTATGTCTCGATTTGGGAAAAACTACATACGCTATACCTGCTTTAAACAGTCACTCACACATATGGGTAGTGTGTCATAGGCTGACTATAAATTGGAGATTGGTTTTGCTCATGGATTATGACTAATGAAGAACCTGTTAAGGATTCTGTCTGATAATATTCTGTCATTAATGTTGCCTGTGAGAAGGGGAGGAGGGAGGGAGGGGGGAGGGGAGTAAGAAGTCTCATTTTTCATTTGTTTAATTCATGAACAGTATTACATATACTGTACTCCTGGATTGCTTCTTGCTCTGTAATGGATATAAAACCAATAAACTTGAATTAAAAAAAAAAAGAAAGAAAACGACAGAGTGGGGTAAATGGCCTCGGGCAAGCATAAAAACAAGCAGTCTAAGCTACATTTTGAACCTGTGGATCTGCCTAAAGAATCTCGTCAGGGACCAGAGGCTCGCTGTAGACAACAGGCCCAGGAGGCTGAGGCAGCAGAGCACAGCATGTCTGATCTGGAATGCTCACTCGCCGGCGTACCCGCCACCCTAGCACAAATGCATCACTAGATGAAAGCAGGCTTCACCAACATCCGGCAGGCAAAAGTAAATTATTTCAATACCACCTTTGTCATGAACCTTAACCAGCCAGATTCTGGAAGGTGATCAAATCACTTTTTTCGCCACCATCTCAACCCCCAACCCCTGCCTTAAACATAGATGGCTCCACTGAAACTGATCCTCTTGTAGTGGCCTTGGAGTTTGACTCCTTTTTCACAAGCTGTACTTTGTCTCTGCTGTCTTCCCCACCCTTCTGCACAAACCTCCCCCTCACCCCCCCAACCCTGCTCAGACCCCTCCACAAGCCTCCTCCTTCCACCCTGTTACCCCACAAGAAGTATTAAAGGTGCTGCTCACCTTAAACCTGTCCAAAGGTAAATACCCCACTGGCTTGGACTCCAAAATGCTATACCTGTCTGCTCCTGCCATCACCTCCCCTCTGGCAGTACACTTCAACCTTTCTTTCTCTCTAACTTCCATCCCATCTGAGTGGAAACATGCCACGGTCATTCCCCTTCTGAAAGGCAATGACCCATCCATCCCAGGAAACTACCACCCTATATCTCTCCTTCCAATATTGGCTAAGCTTCAGGAACACATGGTCCTCTCACAACTCTCCTCCTACCTTGACTCTTCATCCTTTTTCACACCTTACCAGACTGGTTTTAGGAAGACCCACTCCACCGCCACCTCCCTGCTATGGCTCACCAATTCCATCCATACTGGTATGGACCAAGGCCACATCACCTCAGCAATTTTTGTCAATCTGGCAAAGGCATTCCACACTGTCTCCCACCCACTCCTCCTGTCCAAGCTCTTGCTCACTGGTCTCTCTGGTGTAGCTACCAACTGATTCCACTCCTACCTGGCTGGTAGAGCCCAATCAGTCTGTATTGGCAACATCATCTCTTCCTACTGATGTGCCACAGGGCTCCGTCCTTAGACCACTCTTGTTTTCCATGTTCCTAAATGACCTGCCCTCTGCTTGCCCTCACACATCCATTCACATGTATGCAGATGACACGGTGCTGTATACTTCCTGCCACACAACCACTGATGTGGTGACCGGACTGCAGCAGGACTTCAGCAATGTCCAGTTCTGGTTTCACTCAAACCAACTATCCCTCAATGCCAAGAAAACAGTATCCATGACCTTTGGCATTAGGCAGAGACTCTCGCAGCTCCCCACCACCCCCAAATTCCATACCCTGGACAGGACATCCCTGGAGGACTGTAACTCCTTTACCTATCTCGGGGTCTGCCTTGACCAGCACCTCAACTTTTCTGTACACATGATGCCATCCACAAAACACTCCACCCTAAGTTGGCGGCTCTATACCATAATCGTGGCTGCATCCCACTGTCAGCATGCCTCACCATGATACAGAAAAGTATCCTCCCTTCTTTTGACAATGGGGACATAGTCTACAGTGCCACACTCAAGTCCACCCTAGCCAGACTGGACTTATTTTTCCTCTCCTTCTGTTGCTTCACCCTGGACTGTCCACCCTTAACCCATCATTGTGCCCTCTACCAGATTCTGGGCTTCATCTCCCTCCAGGACCATAGGCTGTCCCACTGTGCTCAGATCACAGCCAAGTTCTGGATCCAGTCCCTGCCCACCTACCACACTTCCTTACTAACTGCTCCTACCCTTCCAGCTTATGCACTAAGGAAAAATGACGCCAGGCTCCTATCCATGCCACATATGTCCACCACTGCAGGCCAGGCAACCTTCAAATGTCACATGCCTAAACTATGGAATTCCCTCCCCATGGGCATTCGGCATGCCTCCCCACACCAAAATCTAAATTCACTACTCAAAGCTCATTTCTCTTCCACCTGTACATGCGACTAAATATTCTGCCTGCCCTATGGCCAGCCCCTCCAAATTGTTGGAATAAGCACAGTCCTGCAGCACTATGATGTATGTGGGTTTCTTAGCTTAGTCTCTACAAGTACCCTTCTTTAACCTCCAGCTCCTGCATGTATTATTTTACACTGTACTTGATACTTCTATATTGTATGTATTTTTGCATGCATTATGTATTCCATTACTGTATTCTGGTCCTCAATGATATTTCTGCAAGCTTATTTCTGTCTGCAAGCATGGTTAGACTGCAGCTAATACATTTAAAGTGGCAAAATGGAATGTAAATGGGTTAAAATCAGTGGTTAAGAGGAAATGCTTCCAAGTGGAAGTTAGAAGGTCTAAGTGGCAGGTGGTGCTCATACAGAAAATGCCCATGTCTGCAGAGGAGGCAATAAAAAACAGTGCTTCACTGGGGGGAACATGGATTTCCTCCTCCTTGTCCTCTAAGGCTAAAGAAGCCTCAATATGGTTCCCGCAAGGAATCCAGGTCAATATCCTGGGCAGACCACTGACTCCACCGGGAGATATGCCTTGGTGAGAGCCAAATTGGTGGGGGTGGGGACCTTCTCTGGGCTATATTTATGCCCCTAACATGGAGGATCTGGGCTTCTTCTAGAAGCTGGCCCTGGATATGGTGGGGTGACCTGGTCTCTGGATCTTGGGGGAAGATTTGAACTGTGTCAGGGATATCATCTTGGACCGATCCAATACTGCCCCCATCCCTCTCTCAAAAAATGCTTGGGCCCTGGGGGAGCTGGAAATGGAGTTTGGGTTGGTGGATGTGTGGAGACATATTAATCCTACAAGTAGAGACTACAGTTTCTACTCCCATAGTCACCAATCCTATGCACGATTGGACAGATTGCTATTAAGCCCCTCGCTCCTCTTGGTGGTCAAGCACAGAGCAGTACTCCCGTATTTTGCTGTCAGACCATGTTTCTCTTCCGTTGGGCTTGTCCCCCCCCCAAATTCATCACCTGTGGCCAGACATGGAGGTTGGACCCTCTACTTTTAAAAGATCAGAATTACATATGAGCAATGACTAGTAGCATACAGGAGTTCTTGCATTTCAATAAAAGGGGGAATATATCTCACTGTAGTAGATGGGAGGCCTTAAAGGCCTACATTAGGGGGCAAATGATAGCTTTTTCAGCCTACTAAAAGAAAGTAAATGAACAAGAGATTAATTACCTTTGCATCAAAATTGAGGCATTTTAGGAAGCGCACAAGCAGAGTCCCATTATGCCTCTCTATAGGGTAATCCAGAAATTAAAATGGCATTTTAACATGTTAAGTAGTGCAAGAGTGGAACGTGATGTTTTGTCGGTGCATGCTGGAGCTTACTTTGATGGGGATGGGGGGGGGGTTAATTTCTGGCTTGGCAACTCTGCCGGAGGGAGGGGAAGCATCTGATTGGCTAGATCCATGATGAATCTGGCTAGATGGTGCAGGACCCAGTGGCAATTGGGGGAGCATTTGGTGCTCTCTATTGATCCTTCTACACTCCAGAAGTGGCTCCCACCCATTCTGAGATGGACCAGTTCTTCACAAAGGCTCCCCTGCCAGTGGTGAGTGGAGAGGTGACAGAGGCACTCGATGCACCTATCTCCAGGACTGAGGTGCAGGCCGCCATTAAGGTGCTGAATGATGGTAAGGCCCCCCGGCCCAGATGGCCTGCCCATCAATTATTTTTAAAGCATTCCATAGCTTAATGCTGGACCCCCTTTATGACATGCTAAGTGAGAGCCTTGATAAGGATGAGTTGCCCCCACCCCACGGTCTGCCACTATCACTGTGTTGCCTAGGTCAGGTAAGGATCCAACTTGGTGTGCGTCTTATAGATCAGTTTTTTTACTTACTGCTAATTATAAGATTTTGATGAAAATTTTGGCCTCCGGCTGGATCCACCGATCCCCAGCCTTATCCATCCAGACAGTCTGGTTTTGTGAGAGGGCACCATGGCAAACATAACATTCGTAGAACTTTAAATGTGATCCATTGATGGGTGAAAAGCACACACCAACATGGGGCAGCAGTCTTGGTGCTTAATGCAGAAAAGGCATTTGACTGCGTGGAGTGGGGGTACCTTTTTGAAACATTGAAAAGGGTGGGCTTCGGACCATCCTTTAGGTCCTGGGTAAGGACACTCTGCACTAATCCTCAAGCCCAAATAGCAGCAAATGGTTTGGTTACTCCACCCTTTGGTTTGGGATGGGGAACTAGACTGATGTCCCTTGTCACCCTTTCTTGTATGTGATTTCGTTGGAACCACTGGCTGCTGCTCTTAGAGAACACAGGGATATCAGTGGGTTGATGGGGGATGCTCCGAGCATAAAATAGCATTATACACCGACAACTTGCTCCTTTACCTGCAGAAACCTGCATGGGATCTGCCTGTAGTTCACCAGCTAATGAGAGAATTTGGGAGGCTATCTGGGCACAAAGTAAATAGGACAAAAAGTGAATTGTTACCGATAGGGAAACTAGAGCAATCGAACCTAATAGCAAATTTGGGGGGCCTCCAATTAGTTACAAAAATAGAATATCTGGATATATCAATCTCTGCTAAGACCAGCTCCTTCTATGCTTTAAATTATAAACCCCTATTGTCAAAAATTTCTGAAGACTGTGATAGGTGGCAGGTCCTTCCTATTTCATTGATTGGGTGGGTTGGGGTGGTCAAGATGACAATCCTGCTGAAATGTCTATATTTATACCAATCCCTACCCATAAAGGTCCCAAAAGCTCATTTAAAGCTCTTGAATGTAATTTTACACAAATTTCTATGGCGTGGGAAGGCAGCTAGGGCTAAAAGAGTTATACTACAGATGCCGCAGAGGCTGGGTGGGGTTGGACTCCCCGACTTCCAATGGTATTATTGGGCTGCCCAACTTGCATACCAGCTGATTGGAGATGAGGTAGGGGGGATAAGCTGGATAAAACTAGAAGAGGACACCCTGAGTGGCTCCCTGAGCGGAGATATACTAGCAGTGTCTCTATGGCCTGGTGGGGTTCTGAAGGTGGCCAACCCCTTTACAACAGCCATGTTGAAAGCCTTGGTGGATGCTCATGTCCAGATTAAACATACCTCTTGACCCTCTCCTTATACTGGGATGATTACTGCAATGTATTCTATGGGAGTCTGTACTGTCCCACTGATGCAGAGGCTACTGTATTGGAGGCATAAAGGGCTGACCTCAGTGCATCACCTGTATAGGGTATGTACAGTCTTGGGCTTTGTGTCTGTTTGTGTAAAGTGGGGTATACCTAAAGGTGATTTCTTTGTATATCTCACAATTAAAAACCATTTTGGTGATACTCTAAATTTGACTAATGATTGGTTCCCTTCCCATCACCTTTCAAGGAGGAACTACATAGACCCCAATCAGGCAGGAAGCATTAACTACATACTATCAAACAATACAAGGTAGGGATTGCTGTGCTGCGGGGGTTCAAGTGGCCTGAGCAGTGATTTGCTTACTCCAGTTAATGCTGAAACATGGAGGCTGATGGGCCACCACTTGCAGCACTGCTCTAGGAGCAATAGACTTAGACAAGTTCAACTAAATTTTATGGGCATATGTTACCCACAAAAGCTACATTTAATTGATGCACAGAAACCCAATGTATGCCCCAAATGTATATGTGGTGTGGGAGACTTCCTTCCTTCATGTGGCCTTAACTTGCCCAAAGGTAACGCCCCCTTTTGGTACAGTGTACATCAGATCATGTGTAGGGTCTTGGGATACCGCCCTTCTAGGTCTCTACTCAAACCCCTACTGGGTGCAGACCCACACCATCCGGGAGGAAGGCCATCCAACTCCTTTTGATCCTTAGCCCTGGTAAATGCTTCAAAAACGGTTGCACAGTCTTGGATGACTCCCTCCCCTCCCACTATTCAGCAGTGGGCAAATAACCTTAGGCAGTGTATGTCATTGGAGAGGATCCAACTCTCTGCCTTGGGGAGGAAACAGGCCTTCCTTTACACTTGGAGCCCCTTTCTGGTCGCCATCAAGAGTGGTTTGTTCCCCACTTAGTGAGACTCACTGTTTGAGATGCTGATAATTGTGAACTCTTCATATTTGCATTCCTGCTGTTCTCTGGTGCCCATATACCCACTGGGCCTGTCTTATTCGGTATCTTTGTCCAGATAGTTCATGACTCTAGTGAATGTGTTACAGCGAGTGTCCTGGGTCTATTTAATCATTATGTACTTAGAGTATGATGTGATTTTCACCTACTGTGTAATTGCAATTGATGAAGTAAATGTCTATAATTCATTATGCAACATCTTTTTAACAAAATATTTTGGAAAAAAAAATGCAAGAGTGGCACTGTGGAGAGGGATCGGATAGACCTGATCTATAGCCAGACTATGCTCATGACTCCTAGAGGCGGAGGGAAGGGAATGGGATATAGATAGGATCTATCTCTGTTGTGGTGTAAATTTACATCCTTACTTTTGGATTGTAGTCAGAGCTTTGAAGACTATAGTCCTTTGTAGTGTTCCCTAGGAATCAGGGAAACAAACACACTACAACTCTGTGAGGGAGGAGGTGTTCACCATTCACTCAGCGGAGATAGGAAACACACAATGGTGTTCCCCAACCTTGGAAGTGCATCAGTTTATGTTTATGTTGAAATGTTGCTCCTGTTATCTAGTTATTAGGTTTACTCTTATAGGGCAAGATACTACATGGCTCTAGGGAACCCATCGGGGGGTGGAATCTCCCCCTAAGGGAGGGACTGGCATTCTATACTGGAGTGAGTAATAATGTTAGTCAATATGGATTCTAAAGTTCTCTCATATAATGTGAATGGCTTGACAAGTCCAATTAAAAGGAAGAAAATATTGAGGTACATAAAGCAAGCAGGGGTAGATTTTGTACTTCTGCAAGAGACCCATCTTTCTGTTGGGGAACATCAGAAATTTCTGGGATTTGGCTACAAAGAAGTATGCTATTCATCCTATAAAATTGGGAGGCAGAGGGGGATGGCAATTTTAATCCCCAATTATGTACCATTTCAAGTTACAGACAAGAGTAACAGATGGGAAGGGGAGATATGTCCTCCTCAATGGTACTCTCAATGGTCAAATGTTTACTTTTGTGTCAGTGTATACCCCCCCACACAGACTCCTCAAATTAGTTTTATCATAAAATGTTAATGTTGATCTCTGAAAAAACTGAAGGCATGCTTATCTGTCCAGGTGATTGGAACATAACACTGGATCCAAGATTGGATACCACCTCGGGTATCCCCAGGAAATCCCATAAAATAGATAAGAGAGTAAAGGCCCTGCTAGACAAATTAGGACTGCAGGATGCCTGGAGATTTTTAGAAGGCTTTACCAAGGGGTATACATATTATTCTCCCACTCATTATATGTATTCCATTATATGTACTCCAGATGGGACTACTTTTTCATATCTAGAGAACTGGGGTGCAGGCTAAGAAATGTGTAATTGGTCCGATTGATTTATCGGGCCACTCACCACTAACCCTATGTGTAGAGCTAGCACTGCCCAAAAAAACAAACTTTTTGGAGGCTCAATCGGTCCCTTTTAAATGACCAGGAGGTTTTGGATCAGATCCCTAAACTTATTACACAAGCTGTTCAAGATAATGTTCAAGATAATGCCACCTCAGAGGTCAGCAAAGGGGTGATACAGGACACAATAAAAGTGATGATACGGGGCAAGTTAATAGCTATTGCAGTGGCTAGGAAAAAACAGAGACAGGAAAAGCAGAAACAATTAGAAACTCAAATACAGACCTTAGAGAAGTTCCAGCAAGTAAAAATGAATAAACATAGGGGAAAAGAATTGATAAAATTAAGGAAAGCACTTAACCAGTTGTTAGACCTTAAGGTGGAATGCAATTTGAAATTTATAAAGCAAAAATATTATGAAGGGGGACCTCGCTCAATAAAATCGTTAGCACTTTGCCTGAGGGCGAGAAAGGCCAGAGCCCATATATCCCGAATAATTCACCCCCAGATGAATGTTAGAGTTAGCCAACTGGAGGAGATCTCTGAGGCTTTCACAATATATTATACCAAGCTATACACACAGCAGAAGAGATCGGATTTAGCACAAATCCAAACCTTCCTACACTGACTGAAACTGCCACAGATAACAGAGACACAAAATATAGCCCTAGTGAGTCCAATCACGGTTGTTGATACATGCAGCCATAAGCTCTAGTAAAACTAGAAAGGGCCCTTGCATAGATGGCCTTCCGGATGAGTTTTATGAACAAATTTAAGGACAGTGTGGTGCCCTTATTGCACCCTGCTTTTCAGGAGATCCTGGAGAGTGATGCCACACTGCCACCATTTTGGAGACAGGCGGTTATTTCAGTTTTTCCTAAGCCCGGCAAGAACCCTATCCTTTGCTCTTCCTATAGACCCATTTCTGTCCTTAATGTGGACTATAAATTTCTTACCACTGTTTTGGCTAAATGATTGGAACATATTATCCCAACGATAGTCCAGCGGGATCAGATGGGATTTGTGCAGGGAGGCAGGCTGCAGATAGTGTACACCACACTCTGTACATTATAGACCACCTTAATAACACTAATCAACAGGCCCTGATGGTAAGCGTGGATGCTGAAAAAGCATTTGATCAAGTTGCATGGGAGTTCTTCTATGGGATCCTTGCCGGGTTTGGGTTTTCCGGAAAGTTTGTAGACACCATTAAAAGCTTATATACAGACCCTCAAGCATATGTCCATGCCAATGGCACAATGTCAACAGGGATCCAGTTAGGTAGGGGCACCCGACAGGGGTGCCCATTGTCTCCCCTGTAGTTTGTTTTATATATATATATATATATATATATATATTGAACCTCTGGCACAGAGGATTAGGCAATATCAGAGGATACAAGGGATAAGACTAGGCGCACAGGAGCACAATGTTGCTCTGTACACAGATGATATCCTTTTTTATCTTAGTGACCCTGCGGAATCCTTTAGTAGTGTGATGCAACTGCTGGGAGAGTTCTCTAACATCTCAGGATCTATGCTTAACTCCACAAAAACAGAAATACCAAGATTCCACTACAATCCTAGATCGCTCTTCAGGCAGAAATATCCAGTGATATCACTTCTATTATTCTCTTTGTTCTGATGTAACAATCCTACTCATCCAGCCTTTAAAAATCCTGTTTTTCTACTTTATTTCAGGGATCCAGCGTGCCTTGACCAGGCCACGGACCCCACAATTTCTGGAACCTAAACAGTTTTTCAAAAATCCTCTGTATTGCAAGGTTTTCGCCCTGACTTTTGGATTTGGTACCAGTAGAAGCTGATTTCAGAGTGGCCCACACTATCTCCTGCTGAACACATCTCTAACTACTGTATCTCCCTCTGTGTCTCTAGTTGAATTTATGTGCTAGGGTTTAATAATTTGTTTAATCCTTACAGTCATTTCAAGTTCTGAGTTGATATTAGAAGTGAATTTGTAGCTTTTTTTTTTGTGGGTTATCTCTGCCTTTCTCTCGCCTCTTCTCCTCCTCCTTGCCCTGCCCCTCTTCTCTCCCTGGTCCTAGCCACCCCCACCCCCACCCCACCCCGCCACCCTCACTCTGGTTTCCACTGCTACCCAAGGAACTCTCCACTTCCACCAAGACTTTTGCTTGGTGCACCGTTTGGATATTCCTGGTTACTTAACCTGACCACTACTCTCAACAAGTGTGGCCACCTCTCTACACTGTACCATCTTGCAGTCCATATGGGATACCGCCTGGAACCTTTCAACTTCTACCCCCGGAAACAACGATCAAAACTATCTTTCAAAGAGCTGCGACTCTGCTCCTTAAAACTCCTACTCCTCCTCCTTCTCATCTCAGGCAGCGTCCATCCCAATCCTGGCCCTAGAAGCTCAGGCCACACACAAACTCCAGGTGCCATTATCCTTGCAACCATCAATATCTGCAGCCTACTACCAAAGCTGGATGCACTCCAAGCCTTCATATGCCAACACATCCCTGACATCCTTGCAGTGGTGGAAGCTTGGCTGACACCTAAAGTTCCTGACTCAGCAGTAACAATACAGGGCTACAATGTCCACAGGCTGGACCAGATATCCAAAAAAGGCGGTGGTTGTGCAATCTATATCAAAGACTCCCTGTCTTGGCACCCTGTAGCAACTCCATCACTTTCTGCCTCGGCCCAGATTCTGCCAATAAAAATCGTCCTAGGTCCCAACCATAAAGCCCTGACTATTGTCTCCCTTTACATCCCGCCCAGGGACCCTAAACATGGATTCAACGACGTCCTAAACTTTATTAACTCTCATCCTCCTGAAGCTGAACTTATTCTACTAGGGGATTTCAACATAAACTGGTTAGCATCGAGCGCCAGTGCCTATAAAGACTCCATCTCAGCTGCTAACCTCACGCAAATGGTAAACTCTCCTACTAGGATTAACTACAAGACTGGCACCAGTACCCTCTTGGATTGGGTCCTCACCACTCACCCCACAAGGATTTCTCATACGACCATTCTCCCAGACTCTCTCAGTGACCACTCCCCAGTCATGTGTGCATGGTCTAACAAATTTCTTAAGCCCCCTCCCAAAATGATCACTAGCAGAGTCCTTCCTCGTGGAAAACTTCCACATCTCAAACAACACCTGCTTCTACAAGACTGGCTACCCATCTATGAAGCAACAGATGTTAACTTGGTTCTTGATCACTTCACCTCAATTTTCAACAAAGCCTGCGACCTCTTTGCCCCTGCTAGAAGGCGTAAAACAAAATCTCTCACTAACCCATGGGTCACCGCAGCTCTTCTCTCACAGCTGAAACTAAGGGATCACCTCTGGGCAGTTGCCAGGGCCACTGGCAAACAACTGGACATCCAAAATTACAAACAAGCCCGAAATGCCTGCACAAAAGCCATACGGCTAATAAAATCCACCTATTACAGAGGCGCTCTCACCAATACAGGGAAATGGTTGTGCTTCTGGGACAATATCAAGGATGTCACAGGGAGCAGCCAAAACCCTCTGGCCATGTTAATGGTTGATGGATCTCAACCCTCGACCCCAAGGTGATCGCAAACATCTTTAACACGGCTTTTCAGACCTTAGTGCTGTTCTACCCCATGACTTTTTCAAAAACAGGGCCTACTCCCAAATACCTCAGCCCTCAGTCTAACCATCCCCTTCTACTCAGGAGGTAAAGCTGAATGAAGATCGCCGCTATATTACTGCAGCTATCTCTAAATCTAGATCTAGTAGTGACACCCTGGACCTTAAGCTTCTGTTGCTCACCCTCGAGGAGGTAATTCATCCATTAACAAAAATCCTAAACCTCTCTCTCAGCTGTGGAAAATTCCCTGACCTATGGAAAACAGCCACTGTGACACCCATCCATAAAAGTGGGGACAAGACGAATCACTCAGATTATCGCCCTATCTCCATACTGCCCCCACTCTCTAAGGCACTCGAGCGTATCGTTGCTGATCAACTTACCGATCACTTGGATAAATACAATATATCTTGTCCACAACAACACAGCTTCCGGAAAGGTCACAGCACCACCACAGCCCTTCTTGAGTTCACTGGAGCTTTGCACAAATCCCTTGACAACGGCCTTCTCACAGGGGCCATTTTCGTCGACCTCTCCAAGGCCTTTGATGCAGTACACTATGGACTACTAATACACCAACTACTGAATGCCTAGCTATCACCTGACTCTTCTTTCTGGTTTAAAAGCTACTTAGAAAACCAGTCACAGAGATTAAAAATTGCGGACGCTCTTTCTAACACCCTGCCTGTTCGCTCGGGCGTCCCACAGGGATCCATACTGGGCCCTCTCCTTTTTAGCCTTTTCTTAAACTCCCTTCCTTACCACTGCTCTGAGCAGATCATACTATATGCTGATGATGCTGTTGTATTCTCCACTCACAAAGATCCTGCAACTCTTCAACACAACCTTCAACTTGGTTTCAGTTCTGTAGAGACACGGTTTCTTAATCATAAACTGGTCCTCAATGACAAGAAAACCAAATCTATGCTCTTCTGCAGCTCTCATAACCCACACAAGCTACACCACTTGGCTATCTCCACCACTCAAGGGAACACTCTAGATTAGGTGGGGTCCTTCAAATACTTAGGGATACAGCTTGACTCTACTCTTTCCTGTGGACTTCATGTAGATAATGTAGCTAGAGCTGCTAATACATGGCTTGGTTTCCTCTACAAACACAGACCACACCTTACGCCAGAAGCTTTGAAGGTTGCAGTCCTGAGCTCTGTGATCTCTGTAATAGACTATGGTCTCATCATTTATGGCTCGGCCACAACCACAACCCTTAGACGCCTCTCAACTGCCTTAAATAAAGCATGTTGGCTCATCACTGGTGCTCACCGTCTCACCCACACGTGACCTGTAACACCAGACCGACTGGCTCCAACTGTCAAACCGCATAAAAGTTTCACCTGCTCCATGGTGAAATAAATCTACCTTGGCCTTGCACCTTCTGGGTCTCAACTCTGTTACAGCACCAAATTAACAAATGGTGCCTTAGGAGATCCACGCTACAGCTACTGAAAGTCCCCCACTGTCACACTTCACAGGGACAATGCTCTTTTGCTTATCGAGCGCTACTCTGGTTCAGTGGCCTCAGCCCAACCATCTCCTCTGCCCCAACAATTGGTATGTTTAAAACTATGCTCCGGGACTATCTCACTACCAACAGCTCCTGTGACTGCCCAACTTAACCTTGTTTCTCCACTTCCCTTTCTGCTCTAGTTGTCCCCCCCCATTCTACCCTCACATCTTGGTATACCCAATGCTGCACTTTTCACCCTCTCCCCACCCTTCCTTCATTCCTTCTCCCCCCCTTCCCTCTCCCTATGACTCTGGCACTTCTTATCTGTTGTCTATTTTCTCTGACAAATGCTGCTGGTTGCCTTGCTACAAGGCTACCCTTGAATTGTATTAATCTGCACTCTGTATGCAATGCTACCCTTGAATTGTATTAATCTGCACTCTGTATGCAATGTCCGCATTGTTGTAATGTCTGTCTTGATGTTCCCCATAATTTGTATTTCTCTGACGTAGAACCTTTGTAAAAGAGCCAAGGCTCAAAGGTATTTGTAATCCTAGACTTGATAAATAAATAAATAAAAAATAAATAAATAAATGAAATGGGATACAGAGATTCTTAAATATCTAGGTATTAGGTTGAGAGTATCGAACAAATACTTATACACAGATAATTATGCTCCTTGACCCAAACAGGCTCATGACAGTATTAATAGATGATTGCTGTTGCCACTCCCAATGTACGCCAGGATACAGGCAACAAAAATTATTCTCCTTCCTAGGTTTCTATATGTTTTTCAATATGCCCCTACCACACTGTGTCAGAGATGGTTTGAAGACTTACAGAGGAAAATTATGATATTCATTTGGGCAAACAAAAAACATGAATTAAAAACACATTTCTATATGCTAACAAGCAGTGGGGGGCGTTCCAGACATTTATGCTTACTGGTTTCCTGTTCAGATTAAGTCAGCCCTATTGTGAGACTATTCTCACCTTAATGAACATTGGCAAGACATTGAAAAGAACCTGTTCCCACACAGACCTATTAGCTCCTTCTTGTTTGATCCTCCCCTTGAGAGACCTGGTTCATTAGACCACTGTTTGGCTGTGAAGGTTACATTGCAGGCTTGGGACCAGTTTAGAAAATTTCCCAGGGTGCAGACAGGCATATGGCACTACTACTGGTTTACTAAGGCCGAGGACATTCCCCCCTGGGGAAAGTGATAATTGGTGTAAACAACAGGCCAGACTGGGGTTGCTTTGTCCAGCACAAATGAAAGGAGATAGTATATTTTCATTCCCTGGATGCTATGGGGCATTTGGGTGGACTAGTAAGGACATGTATCATTATCTGCAAATACAAGATTATATCTAGACTAAAATGAGGCAACACAATAGGAGCAATTTGTCAGATGTCCCAGGGAGGGACCTGGGAGGACAGTAGTCTCTATGCCAAGGACAGACTACACTTGAGTGAGGAGGGAAAGAAAGTGTTGAAACAGAGGATGGAAGAGTATATAGAGGAAGTTGGGAATTTAAACTAGGAGTGGGGGGTGGCAGTTGGGGAAGAGATATGCAGAGACCACAGGTTGGGAAATCATAAGAGCTTACCCCCCATAACAGTGACAAAGGACAAATGGCAAGTACTGTTGGTGATGCTAGGAAAGGAGGGCAGGATGGGGGGGGGGAAGGTGGAAGGTGGTTACCCTTAATGCTAGGAGCCTTAGGAGGAAAGCTGCAGAGTTACAGGTTCCCATGGCAGAGATAGAGGTGGACATTGCAGCCATCACTGAAACATGGGCCACCCAATACAATGACTGGGACCTGTCTGTACCAGGGTACAGGTTATTTTGTAGGGACAGGGTGATTGGGAAAGGGGGGGTGGCACTATATGTGAAGGAAGGACTGAAGTGTGTAAGGGAGGAAGGGGAGGAGGGTAGTACGGAGTCACTTTGGGTGCAAATCCAGGATTCCAAGAATAGGATTCTTAGAATGGGAGGTGTACAGGCCACCATCTCAGACGGAGGAGTTAGACAGGGAACTAGCGGGACAGATCAGGAGGACCTGCAAGAAGGGTAGTGTGGTGATTGTGGGGGACTTCAACATGCCAGGAGTGGACTGGAGCACCCCAACAGCCACGAACAGAAGGGAGCAGGTACTGCTGGATGCCTTCCAGGACAGCTTCCTGCTGCAAATGGTCAGTGAACCAACCAGGTTAGGGAATACCCTTGACCTTGTGCTGGCAAATGGGGACTTGTGAGAGAGAACTTACAGTGGAGGAACGCTGTCAGGGAGTGACCACCACTCAGTATGGCTCACATTGGATATGAGCAAGGAAGGAGTGGAATCTGGCACAAGAGTGCTGGACTTCAGGAGGGCCAACTTTGGGAGGATGAGGGAAGTGGTAAAAGGGTACCTGGCCAGAATTCAATCTAGCATGGATACTAACCAGAGGTGGGAGCTCATAAAGCTGGGGATAGTGGAGGCAACCAAAACTTGCTGCAAAGCCCAGAGCAAGAAGGCTAGGGCTAAGAAACTGAGCTGGTTGAGCAAGGAGGTCATGGAAAAGGTAAGGAGGAAAAGAGCTGCCTTTAGGAAGTACAAGAAAACAGGGAGGGGGGGGAGGAGAGAGGAGTACTTGACAGAATCGAAGGAGGTGACAAGGGCAGTAAGGGAGCCAAAGCATCTAGGAACTCAGGCTGGCACAAGGCATTAAGAGGGAAAGGACTTCTTTAAGTACATCAGGGAGAAAAGGAGCTGTAAGGACCACATAGTAAGGATTAGGAAGGAGGGTTGGGTGGAAGCAGGAGTGCGATGCATACGGAAGCACTAAATGAGTACTTGCTCAGTATTTACTAAAGAGAAGAGGGGTGACACCCAAGGTAGAGAAATGGCAGAAGCAGGGGAGGGAAGTGGTGACAGATGGGGAAATGATGGAGGGCAGAGTTCGAGAGGGTTTGAAGGCATTGAGGGTGGACAAGGCACCAGGCCCAGATGGCATCCACCCCAGGGTACTGAAGGAGCTGGCAGAGGTCCTGCAGGACCTTTGCAGACCTATTTAATGCCTCACTACGTTGAGGTGTGCCTGGGACTGGAGGATGGCTCATGTAGTGCCTCCACAAGAGTGGCCCCAAGGATGAACCGGAAACTACAGACCAGTGAGCCTCACATCCATCGTGGGTAAGCTAATGGAGACTATCCTGAAGGAGAGGCTGGTGGCCCTCCTAGAGGCCAAGGACTACAGGACAGCAGACAGCATGGCTTCATACGTGGCAGATCCTGCCAAACCAACCTGGTCGAGTTCTATGACTGAGTAACTAGGCAACTGGACAGGGCCATGCAGTGGATGTCCTGTATCTGGACTTCCAGTAAGGCATTCGACTCGTGCCACATGGAAGTCTGGGAAGGAAGTTAGTAGGCACAGGGCGGGTGCAAAGCTGGTGAGATGGGTAGAAAACTGGCTGCAGGGAAGGCAACAGAGGGTGGTGGTGGGTGGGGAGCTTGCCACCCAAGGGCAGTGACGAGCGGTGTCCCACAGGGTTCGTGTTGGGACCAGTGTTGTTTGGGATATTCATTGCAGACATATCATGGGACATCAAGAGCAAGATCAGTCTGTTTGCTGATGATACCAAGGTTGGCACGGTGGTGGATGACCTAGGGGGATGGCAGGGGTTGCAGGATGATCTGGCAAAGCTTGAAACCTGGTCAGACACCTGGCAACTGGGCTTTAATGCCAAAAAGTGCAAGGTGCTGCATTTTGGGCTGAAGAACCCAAGGAGGAGTTACCTGCTGGGGGGAGTGCAGCTAGCCCAGACAGAGGAGGAGAAGGATCTGGGTGTGCTCATTACAGGGTCAATGAACAACTCTGCACAATGTAGGAAGGCAGCTGCAAAGGCCAACAAAATGCTGGGTTGTATTGCAAGGGGTATATCCCCAGGAGGAGGAGGTGATTCTGCCACTGTATAGGTCATTAGTTAGACTCGCACCTGGAGTACTGCGTGCAGTACTGGTGTCCATATCTGAAGAGGGACATTAAGTTACTGGAGGGGGTGCAGCGCAGGGCAACAAAGATGATCAAGGGGCTGGGGGACTTATCATACGAGAGAAGGTTGAAGGAGTTGAACATGTACTCACTGGAGGAGAGGAGAGACAGGGGTGACATGATTGAAACCTTTAAATACATGAAAGGAATAAACAAGACGGGTACAGAGGTGCTGTTCAAAGTAAGGGAGGGGAGGGCCACCAGGGGCCATGATATGAGACTGGAGCGAGGAAGGTTCAGGAGGGAGATGAGAAGACACGTTTTACAGAGAGGGTGGTGGCTGGGTGGAATGCGTTGCCTGCAGAAGTGGTATGCAGTAGAACAGTGGACTGCTTCAAATGAGGATGGGACAGGACAAGGGGGAGGGTTAATGAAGGGGAAGGGTGGAAGGGAGGGGCAGCTGCAAAATAAGGGGTGCTAGCTGCACATTCTAGCAGACTTGATAGACCTCTAGGCCTTTATCTGCTAGCAAATTTCATATGTTCGTATGTTCGTATGTACCAGGCCCCCACTTGGTAGATCTCCTGACACTACATCCCCCCAAGAAAGCTATATCACTAATCTATTCCTTTTTAAGTACACATTGGGTAGATGCTAATGAACCTATTAAGACTAGATGGGAAAAGAAGGCTGGACTTCATCTTTCACCAGCTAAATGGAAGTGGATATGGAAGGGATCCCCAAGGGTGACTTCTATTTATTTATTTAATTAATTAATTAAAAGTTTCACCAGGAAGGCATACCTAGCAGAAACACTGCTCAATTCCAGATGCATCCTGGGGAGGGGGTTAAGGGAGAGTACAAGGAGAGTACAATGACAAGCATTGAATAACAAGATCCAGAAATACAGTGATGGAAGTACAGAATGCATACAAAATACAGAATAGGAGTACAAAGTACAATGCAAAATAATACAGCGCAGCAGCTGAAATTAGTGCCAGGCAGTTGGACAGTCTAGGCTAAGATACACACATTCATCATAGCAGTTTGGGTCAGTGCTTATTATGACAACAATAAGAGCGACTGACCTTTGGTCAGATAAAATATTTAGACACGTACAGGTGGAGGAGAAATGTGCTTTGAGTAGTGAATTGAGGTGCTGGTTAGGGGAGGCATGCCGAATGCCCATGGGAAGGGAATTCCACAGTTTAGGCATGTGGTATTTGAAGGCTGCCTGGCCTGTGGCAGTGGACATGTGTGGCATGGATAGGAGCCTGGTGTCATTACTCCTTAGAGTGTAAGCTGGAACGGTAGGGGCAGACAGTGAAGAAGTGAGGTAAGTGGGCAAGGCCTTCTTCCCCAATATGGAAAAAATATTTGTGGAAAGTACAGGTTAGGTTTTTTCTCCCACCAGGAATGCAGGCCAGATGGGACCCAGAGGTGTCTTCTCATTCTTGGAGGAGATGTGGAGAAGATGCCGCTTCACACTGTCATATATTTTATTTATGCCCTGTCCTAGATGAACTTAAATAAGAAGTCTTTGAAGACATAAAGGTCTTATTTGATATTCCTCATTCAATCCTTCTTCAGAATGTTGTTTTGGAGTTGCCACTTTTGAGGGTCAAGGGGTCTATCTGTGTGGCAGCCTATAATAAATCGATTGCAAGACAGTGGTTGAAGATGGAGCCCCCGCTAAGAGGAAGGAATGGAAGCAGATTATAGGTAATACACAAGAAATGGCTAAATTAACATATCAGGTACAGAATAGAGGGGAGACACTTATTGAACCTTGGTCCAGATGGATGATACTTCTGGGGGATTCAGACTGAATTATTAATAAATCAGTTTCTATGTATGAGGGGAAGGGAATATTTGTTAAACCACACAGGGTATTTACAAAAATACTGAATGGCTATATAAGTCCACAGTACAAACAAGAGGATGTCTAGCCTCTACCAATGACTGGTCTCCCTAAGTTCCTCAGAGTCACGTGATTTATTTTAATTTACCTTTCCCAAGTTATATAAAGTTATATAAAGTTTTCATCTTAAGTAATGCTTGAGCATGTGAATATAAAAGGTGTGGGATAACAACAGTTAACAGCTATGTGAGATACTGTCTCCTTTATTAATGTTTACAGAGACTTTATGGCTACAGGACTCTTAATCAAAAGGTGACAGACTTTATATGGATAATGATATCTGTTTTAATTCATATTCCCTTGTGTATCAGCTGCTGTACAATGAATACAATGTAACTCATATATACAATAATAAAGAAAGTATAAAAAGAAACTGGCTGCAGGAGAGACAGCAGAAGGTAGTGGTGGGGAGTGAGGCATCAGAGCCCAGGGCAGTGACAAGTGGTGTCTCACAGGGCTCAGTACAGGGACTGGTCCTGTTTAACATTTTCATTGTAGACATAGCAGTAGGGATCAAGAATAAGATCAGTCTCTTCACAGATGACACCAAGATCTGTGTTGAGGTGGAAGGGAGGGAGGGGGCAAAGCACTTTAGGAGAACTTGGCAAAACTGGTCACACACCTGGCAGCTTGGGCTCAACTCTAAGAAGTGCAAAGTGATGCATTTGGGAGCCAGGAACCCAGGATACAGTTACTGGTTGGAGGGTGTCCAATTATCCACTTTCAAGGAGCTGAAGGATCTGGGGTGCTTATGATCAGGGAAATGAACCACTCAGCACAGTGCAGGAAGGCAGCGGCAAAGGCAGACAGGATGCTAGGGTGCATAGCAAGGGGGATTACCTTTAGGAGTAGTGAGGTCATATTGTCCCTGTACAGGTCCCTGTTGAGGCCACACTTGGAGTACTGCATGCAGTTCTGGTGCCCCCTACTTAAAAAGGGACATCAAGCTGCTGGAGGCAGTGCAGCGCACAGCAACAAAGATGATCATGGGGTTGGGGGATAGACCTTACGAGGAGAGACTGAGATAGCTCAATATGTATACCTTGGAGGATAGAAGACAGAGTGGGGATAGAATTGAGACCTTCAAGTATCTGAAGGGGATGAACAGAGTGGGCACCAGGTGTTTGTTCAATCTTAAGGGCAGAAGGGAAACCAGAGGGCACTCTCTGAAGCTGGAGGGGTGCAGATTCAAGAGGAAAATGAGAAGACACTATTTCACCAACCGGGTGATAGCAGGGTGGAACGCACCGCCAGAGGACGTCATATCATTGCAGGTAGTGGGGAGCTTCAATAGTGGGTGGGACAGGTTGAAAGGGAGAGTACAAACTGGGAGGGGGCACGGAGTGGGGAGGAAGGAAATTGTGGAAGAGGAGGGCAAGTGAAATCTAATGAACTGATGTGCTGCACACTTGAGCAGACTAGATAGACTATAAGGTCTGTATCTGCTGGCAATTTCATATGTTATTACAATGGTGCCAATATAGAAGTTTACTATCTGTGTGATGTCAAACATCTTCCAGCCCTTTATTTTAGTTTCTTTGTTTGTCTTATCCTTAACCAATCAGTGAGAATGTTAAAGGCCATATCGTAAAAAGTGCTTTCACTTCCCATCCCTAGTCCCCTTATCAAACGCCAGACTGCCCTGCCAAAAGTTTCTTCACCATCTTTCCTATCCCTCCCACCCACCACAGGTATTAACAAAGACAACCGTGTTATTTACCCACCAAGGTGCCGGAGTGGCAGGAGAAACCATGCAGGTCAGCATGCAGAATAATATAGAAAAGGTGTGGTGAAAAGAGTCTTATGCAAGGCGTGATCCCGGTATAACTACCTGGTATAACAAAGAATAGAGAGAAAAATAAAAAAAATGTTGATTCATAAAAAAGTGACTCCTCATGCATTGTACTATCTATAGAGAATATATTACTATACTCAGAGGCATCTAAAGTCCTTAATACTTTAATATAACAATCAAAAAGCTAAAAGGGAAATGAGAGAGAGAAAATAAATGTCTCCTCTTTTTTCTCTTCCCTTTCTTCCTCTTCCTCCTTCATGCATGAGTGCTCTGCTGTACTTTCTTTTATTTCTTCTTTTCTTTCTGGGTTTAGATAACCCTGGCAGTCATTGTTGTGGGGTCTTGCTATATTTATGTCATTCCTTGTACAGAAGTACAGCTATCGAGAGCTGTATCCTGAGGGTTAGTATCAGTTTCCACTGAAGTATTCAAGTTCTGTACCTCTGCAGCAGCAGAATCGTGCAATAAGAGAGATTCTTGGCTAAAGGTTGATTCCTATTTACTAGTTGTAATTGAGATTTGTCTAGAGCTGCATGATGAGCGTTCATCCAGGCTTGAGTCCGGGAAATGTCAATCAAAATTAAAGCTTGTGAAGCCTCTTCAGGGTTAGTAATATACCTAATCCTGCCATTCAGGCAAAATTTAAATTTGGCAGGTGGAAGCATGGAATACTCAATTCCTTTGGAGCGCAAACAGATTTTACATGGTCAAAAGCTTTCCTTTGTTGTTGTGTAGTACTGCTAAGATCAGGCTAGGCATGATATTTGAAGATTTCATTATCAATACACCTTCTGTTCTGGCCTTTCATGGGGTTTCTTCTTTGTCCTGAAATCCGTGGGGTTTGATGGAAATTGTCCGTGGAAATGCTTGAGCTGATGATTGTTTGGGAATGGCCCTGTCAAGGATGATAGCTTCTTCAGGATATTTTTCCCCACAGAAATTGTAATAATTTTTTCACAAAAAGTGCAAGGGGTTCTCTGTACCTTCCACTCCTCCTGGAATTCAAAGGACCATAAGGTTCCTCTTCTTGCTTGGCCTTCCTGATCCTGTACTTTTCCCATTAATTGTTTCAATTGCTTATCATGTCTGGCTACTTTGTCTACCAACGGGTCTACTGACCTTTTCAGTTACAGTGACCCTCTCTTCTAGCTGGCCGGTTCTTAATGTTAGGGCTTCCATTTTTGAATTTACAGCAGCTGCTGATCTAGTCAGGTCAGACATAGTGTTGTGCATTTTTTCAACCCCCCCCCCCATTTAATTTCTGAGCAATAGTAAATCTTTTTTTTAATTCTAGCATCCACATGGGTGAGTTACTGCTTGTACTCTGCTGGGTACGTAAGTTAGCAGATTGGTTCATAGAAATGTCTGGTACTGGGGAGATTGGGTCCTGCAGGGCTTGTAAGAGATTCAGACTTTTACTGAAAAGGGGGGAGAGACCAGAGCTATTGTCCTTTGTTGCTTTATTCAGTGTTATAGGGTCACTGTGAGTTATGTGCAATAAAGTCCCAATATTAGGATTAACACTACTAGGTTTGTAAGTAGGAGAGGCACTTTTATTTTCCAGTATAAAAGTAATTTTGAGGTAGATGCTGTTAGAGTGTTTTGTAAAAGTAACTGGCTCTTATTTAAATAAGGTCTGTCTTCTCCCAGACTCCTACTCACATCATGCACCAAGGCTCCCACCTTTTCAGTGACAGCTCCAACATTTTGTGCATTTTCAGATTGTGTAGTACACTCTAAAAGTAATTTCCCCCCCCCCAAGTAAATTAGCTGCCTTACCTGAGTTTAGGTTGGCATGAGCTTTGTTTAATGGAGCTGTGTAAAGTGAATTCAGTGCCATGTTGGCATCTTGCCTCATCTCTCCATGGTCAGCAATTGCAGCCCCAGCTGCAGTCAAGTTTGTCTGGTCAGCCAACTCCTGCAGTACAGCAGTTTCTCCCTCAGTTCGCTTTCTGCTGAGGTCAGTTTCCTCCACAATTGCTATGAGCCCTACTTGCATGGGATCCTCTCCACATGATGCCAAGTTGGGATCTGTAATACAGTCATGTTCAGTGTAAACCATCCAGTACTGTATGGGGGCTGCTTGCAAGCTAGCAGTCATGCTTCTAGTTTCTGTAAGTATGTGCCCATCTCGGTTCTCTGTTTTTGGTCTTTGGTCAGTCTGTAGTAGGTCCAACATGTCTCTGGTGCTTCATACTCCCAATTTAGACATGTCGACAGCAGGTAAAAAGGTTTTATTTCCATGGTTACTTTGATGAAAGCAGCTATATGATCAAATCGTATCTGGTTTTAGTTTTGACAGCGTTTCATACAGTTTCAACAGCATTCTGTTGTATGAATGTCAAAGGGAGTTTAGCTTGGTATGTAAGAGCAGCATGCAGAACAGCATTTTTTCCCTTTTCTCTCTCTCCCCTTCACTCAGTTTGTAGGTACAAAACTGTCAAAGACTTTTGTTACTACATATGGCATTGCTGTAGGTTGTAGAAAAGAACATCTTCCTGACCTGCAGGGCCATCCTGACTAGCATGTACAGCTTCCCAGTGATAATCTTGGATCTCTCATGACTTACGGTAATCTTTGGTGGCATCCCATTAATAAAGTAAACAATAAAAAAAAGAAATACAATATAAATAAAAAAGTAAAATAAAAAATTAAAGTGAAAAAGTAAAATAAAAATAAATTTAACAAAAAATAACATACAAAATGAAATAACATAAAGTCTTTCTCTTAAACATTTATCATCCAAGTGGCTGAATAGTGTTGTAAGCATTAGGAAAAGGAGCAACGGAGAGGCCAAAGAGATGGTGGCATGGGATTATCCCGTCACAAAGAGAAACAAAAGGATAATAGGCCCTCTGCCTCAGAGGGAAGCACAAGTGTAGAGGAAGATGTCAGTAGTGGTCGAACAGTCTAAAAGGTATCTCACATTGTAGGAACCACTCGCAGTGGCACTGCAAGGGTTGTGATATGAGCAATCATTACAGAAAAAAAGGACTAAGAAAGGAGTGCATCATGTATTGACACAGGTAGACAAGGAGGAGCAAAGTGATTTGGTGGACCTTGGGGACAGAGATACAGATTGTGATTATACACCTGATAAAAGTGATAGCAGCAGCAGTTCTGGGGAGGAGGAAGAAGTGGAACAGGTGGGAGCTCGACTTGTGGCACATGCACATAAGAGACCAAAAAAGACCAAACCTGGTGGTACAACAAAAAAATGAAAGGCCACAAAACAACAGGGGCAAGCAAAACAAGAAGCATTTGAAATGATGGCAGATAAAGAAGACACAGACAAAACTGGTGGCTCCTGGACACTTGGTATAGGAATAACTAATATGTGGCCCTGGAGAACTGGTGGAGGTAGAGGAGGAGGGTGATGATGTGGAAGCAGCCCACAGTAGCCCACCCATTAGGCAACAGCCAACAGTGCCAGTAGGAAAGACCAGAAGGAAAGACATCATTGGTGTGGGATTTCTTTAGAGTGGACAAAGAATCATGGACACATGTAGTGTGTCTTCTATGTCAAGACAGGCTGATTTGGGGTAAGGAGGGAACAAGGCTGGTAACATCTGCCATGAAAAGCCATTTGCTGAAGTCCCACAGATGTCACTATGAGAAGGCACGCCAATGCACGGCTTCAGCAACAGCACCACCAGGCAGTGAAACTGAAGATGTAGATAATGATGAAGGCCAGGGGGAGGAGAACATTAGAAGACCTGGTAGAGAGGAGGAGGAAAAACTTCTTTCAAGTGGCAGAAGATGCACAACTCCAACATCTTCCATACATCAGTTTTTTACCACATTGACTCCACACCTCCGAGGGGCCACATGTCCCCAGCCATTTTCACCACCAAGGGCAGCACAAATAGCAGTCAACTGTATTGTCCAGTGAAAAAAGCACTAAAAAAAGCATTAAACTCTCACTGGTATAGACCCAAGGTAAAAAAAAAGGTAGCAAGAGCAGTTGTGGAAATGCTAACTACTGACTTGCTGCCATTCTCCTTTGTAAGCAATGCTGGATTACCATCACTAATGCAAGTTACTATGCCATGGTATCAAGTTCCCAGCCATACCTACTTTTTCACAGTGGCTCTTCCTGATTTATATCAGACTGTGAACAAGGCTGTGTCGCATGCCCTGAAAGCATTATTTGTTCCAGCGGTTCACATCACCACTGACATGGGGACCAGTGGTCAGACTACTGATTACATGGCAGTGACTGCCCATCCAGTCAGTTTCCCCCTTTATTCTCCTCCCCTCTTCCTTCTCCTCCTCCTTCTCTGGGTTAAGTGCTGGCAGCATCAGTAGCTGCAAGTCACCAGTACCACCAACCTCTGCAAGCAGGCAGCTTTATGTACTGCTGGTTTTGACAATGACCATCGTGTAGAAAACTTGTTACACTTCCTTCAACAGAAGTTTAATGAGTGGCTGACACCACACTTTTTAACACAAGGTTTTGTATCAGATAATGCAAAGAACATTGTGAAGGCAGTTGAGGATGGTGTTTATACACATGTTCCGTGTTTTGTTCACTGTATAAATGTGGCAGTTCAAGAATTCTTACATGAGGTTGGCACCACTGTGAGGAAAGCCTCACTGTGCAGACATTCAAGCATGGTTTGAGGAATCAAATATGATTTTGAATAGTAATAAATTGAAAGTAATGCTTTTCTCACATCTTAAAAGAGGAAATAAAATACAAACTTTACACATAACAACAAGGAATAAAATGACATTAGAACAAGTATCAGAATACAAATATCTTGGATTCTGGATAGATCAAAAACTAACTTTTGAATTTCACATAAATGAGAAAGTGAAAAAATTAAATAGTAGACTGGGTGCACTGAGAAGAACAGGCCATTGTGTAAATGAGAAAATGAGAAAATCTATTGTAAATCAGATGATGGGCCCTATACTGGACTACAGGGTGAATAGATACGGTTTTGCAAGCAAGACAATATTAAAAAAGGCTGAAGTAATGTACAACAGATTGGCCAGGTTTGCCCTGAGATCAAGCAAATGGACCCACCGTTGTGTTTTGTATGAAAAGCTAGGGTGGCTCACTTTTCAAAGTAAACAAAAAATGATATAGGTAAAAATGTTTAAGCAAGTAAAGGAAACCGCAAAACTTGCATATTTGCATGAGAAAATGCAAAACATACAGCACAAACATGATCTAAGGAAAAATGTAAAGATGAGGGATTATAAATTTGAGACACCTAAAAGTAAAACTGGGGAGATGACCTTTACCTTTATCGCAACAAAAATATGGAATGATTTGAATATCCAAATGAAATATGCAAATATGAAGTCACTTTCTACTGCATTGAAACAAGAACTCTGCACGGTGCACTTGTTTTGATTGTCTTTTTGTGAATTTTTTGTACCCATGTATGTTTGTTATTCTGTAGACTATATAAGTGTAGTAAATGTTTGCCTGCCATTTTATTGATATACGTCTGCAACTTTTGTAAGTTTTTTATTGAGAACTATACAGGAACACCTTGTAAAACAGGGCTTGCCCTAATGGTGCTGTAAATGAAACGTCATTTATATCCTGTCAAAAAATTAAAGTTTGTACTCGTACTACTACAACATGTGTAGGCCTAGCCAAAAATATATGTGGTCATTTTAGCCATTATGTAAAGGCACAACAGCTATTGCAAAACATTCAGCAGTGGAACCACCTTCCTCTCCAATACTTGAAACAGGATGTGGCAACCAGATAGAATCCACCTATTACATGATAGAACAGCTGCTAGAACAGCGGAAGGACATCCACCACCATACCATACATTATGGTATTGGTAAAAAGAGATTTAAACATCACCCAAATCAGTGACTGGTGACTGATGGAGACCCTTTACACCAGGCTGAAGTCACTTGAGGAGGCCACAAGGATTGTTAGTGCTGATGCAGCAGGTCTAAGCCAGGTACTCCCCCGTTGCCCTCATTAACCTGTGACTCCTTCGTATAAAAACTCAGTATGAGGAAAAGGATACCACTGCTGTCAGTCTCACAGAAATTATACAATCATATTTCTGGAATGACACATGCATTTCACAAATGCAAGCAGACAGCCAATACATTCTGGCCACTCTCTTGGACCCTCGATTCAAAGACACATTTGAGACATTCTTTGCTGCGTAAGAATGCGATAAGGATCAACAGTTCTATAAAGCCTGGTTTGCAAAAGAGGTGGCAGGGATGGTTAAGGAGAAAAGGATAGCATTCTGGAAATATAAGCAAACACAGAAGGAACAGGACAGAGAACTTTATCAGTTAAAGCAGAAGGAGGCAGGGAAGGCAGTCAGAATAGCAAAGGCACAAACTGAGGAAAATATAGCCAACTCTGTTAAGAAGGGGGATAAAACCTTTTATAGGTACATTAGGGAGCAAAGAAAGACCAAGGGAAGGATACAGAGACTTAATAAAGGGGAGGGAATGTGGGCAGAGGCTGACAGTGAAAAAGCAGGGATACTGAACGAATATTTCTGCTCAGTATTCACAACGGAAGAGGAGGGGGAGGTACCTAAACCAAACAAGAGAGAAACTCTGAATGGGGGGGTCAATACCACTCCATTCACAGAAGAAATGGTTTTGAAAGAACTCTTGTAACTGAGGGTAGACAAAGCAATGGGGCCTGATGGGATTCACCCAAGAATTCTAAGAGAATTAAGGGCAGAATTAGTAACACCACTGACTACTCTCTTTAACAAATCATGGGAGGATGGAGTGGTACATGAGGACTGGAGGAAGGCAAATGTGATTCCACTTCACAAAAGACGGAGCAGGGCAGAGTCAAGAAACTACAGACCAGTTAGTTTGACTTCAGTGGTAGGGAAAATGATGGAATCACTTCTGAAGGAAAGAATTGTTGAGTACCTAGAGGCCAGTGGGGCACAGGACCCAAGGCAGCATGATTTCACAGCAGGCAGGTCATGTCAGATGAACCTAATAGATTTCTTTGACTTGGTGACCAAAGTAGTAGACCAGGGAGGGGCCGTGGAAATGGCCTACCTAGATTTTAGCAAGGCATTTGACAAAGTCTCACACAAAAGATTAATATACACGTTAGCCAGCCTTGGAGTGGGTCCCAAGGTGGTAGCCTGGATAAAAAAACTGTCTGAACAACAGGACACAAAGGGTAATAGTAAATGGAGCCCACAGTGAAAAAAGGAGGGTAACTAGCTGGGTACCACAGGGTTCGGTACTGGGACTGGTCCTCTTTAATGTCTTTATAAGTGACATTGGAGAGCACCTGGAAGGAAAGGTATGTCTCTTTGCAGATGACACAAAGATCTGCAACAGGGTTGATATACAAGGTGGGGTGAAAAGAATGAAAAGGGACTTGGCAAGGTTGAAGGAATGGTCAAATATGTGGCAGCTCAGATTCAATGCAAAGAAGTGCAAGGTAATGCATCTGGGAAACAAAAACCCAGGGGAAGAGTACACAATGGGGGGTGAGTTAATAACAACAAAAAAATTGAAAGAGACCTAGGAGTAATTATATCAGATGACCCAAAGGTGGGCAAGCAATGTGAGAAGGCAGTAAGGAGGGCTGGGGGGATACTGGGATGCATAGGGAGAGGCATCAACAGTAGAAAACAGGAAGTTGTTATCCCTCTGCACAGACAGTGAGACCCCATCTGGAGTACTGCATGCAATTCTGGAGACCCCATCTCCGCAAAGACATAGACAGAGCAGAGGCTGTTCAGAGGAGGACAACCAAAATGGTGCAAGGTCTGCACCAGAAGACATACAAGGAGAGACTAAAGCAGCTTAATATGTATACCCTTGAGGAAGGGGGGGGCATGATAGAAACTTTCAAGTATCTCAAGGGAATTAACAAAGTACAAGAGGGTAGTATCTTTCAGAAGAGAGAGAGATGTGCAAGAACAAGGGGGCACAATTTGAAGACAAAGGGGAGACAGCTCAGAGGTAATGTTAGAAAGCATTTTTTCACAGAGAGGGTTGTGGATGCATGGAACAGGCTTTCTGAGGAGGTTGTGGAGTCAGGAACAGTGGGAGAATTCAAGAATGCATGGGACAGGCATAAGGCAATTCTAGTGGGGGGTAGGAGGAAGTAAGCTGTTGATTAACTAGAATCTGCAGCTTATCCATCGGGTAGGGAAATGGGCAGACTGCGTGGGGAAAATGGTCCTTATCTGCCGACAAATGCTATGTTTCTGTGTTTCTATGATGTAATACGTAAGACACAAAACAGGAACAGGGACACAAATAGACCAGAAGAACAACACTCATCATCATACCTTGTTGCAATTACAGAGACAGTCCAGGTGGAGGAAAGGGAAGAGGGAAGAAGGAAGATCCTAGTGTGTTTCTACAGCTACTGAACATCACAGGAGTCACTCATTTTTGTTTTCATGTCAGCCTGCTACTAGTACTGTTGCTGCTGCTGCTGAACTTCCCAAAAAGACAGCAACTGATGACAAACCACTGTGGGAACAACTGTCTGACTAAAGTACAGCAAGTCACTTTCTGATGTGATGCCTGAGATGCCAGCAAACAAAATGGTGCAGAACTATCTGGATGAGAATGTGCCACTAGCAGAAGGAGGTGAACCTCTATTATACTGGTACCAAAAGAATATAATTTGGCCCTCTTTGACACAGGTAGCTATTGAATACCTCAGTTGCCCATCTGCAATTACATACACAGAGAGGATTTTCAGTGCTGCAGACAATATTGCCACCAACAGGAGAACATGCCTTTTGACGCAAAATGTTGATGCTCACATTTAAAAAAATTAACCTATGCCTTTTTTGTAGTAGTTCATGGATGATGACTCTCCTACACTTCCGACTGCACTAAAGACAAAGAAGGATGATGTGGTGGATGGGGAGGGCTTCTGTGTCCATTAGTTTTTTGGGTTGGTTTTATTGTGGAACCAGTAGCCTAGACACACACTGTGAGATGCTGCACCGGTGCCTTTACTCAATGTTCAATTTTTGCCAGGTCTGCAGAGGCTGAATTATTAATTTTTGTGGCAACATTGCCCATGAAACCAGTGTATACAACACTTAACCATGGAATAACCAATAGCCTTGTCCATGTGTGGCACTGTCCCAATGGGCACTCAATTTTTAGAACCCCAATAGCCCACACTGTGTGAAACTACAGTGTTGTCTTCACTGATTTATTCTTTGGATTACTGTTTGTTCAGTTTTTCCTAGGCCTGTACAGACTGAGCTAATAATATTCGGAGCAATGTAGTCCATGAAACCAATGTGCACAACACTTAGCCATGCCATAGCCAAAAGTCTTGTCCAGGTGTGGCACTGTCCCAATGGGCACACAATTTTTGGAACCACAGTAGCCCACACTGTGGGATGTTGCACCATTGTCTTCACACAGCTAATGTTTGCTCAATTTTTGCCAGGCCTGAACATGCTGAATTAATAATGTTGGGAGCAATGCTGCCCATGAAAACAGTGTATGTAACACTTAGCCATGGCACAATCAGTAGCCTTGTCCATGTGAAGAACTGTCACAATGGGCTCTCAATTTTGGGAATCGTTGCCCACACTATGGGATACTGCACTTTTGTGTTCACACAGTAAATGTTTACTCAATTTTTGCTAGGCCTGTACAGGCCAAATTAAATAATTTTTTGGGGCAATGTTGCCCATGAAACCAGTGTGTACAACACTTAGCTATGGCATAACTGGTAACCTTGTCCATGTGTGGCACTGTACCGATGGGTACTCAATTTCTGGAACCAGTAGCCCACATTGAGGGAAGCTGCACTCTTGCCTTCACTCATTTCTTCTTTTGATTAATGTTTGTTTAATTTTTGCAAGGTCTGAACAGGCTAAATTGATCATTTTGTTGGGCAACGATGCCCATGAAACCAGTGTGTACAAGTCTTAGTCATGATATAACCTGAAGCCTTGTCCATATGTGGCACTGTCCCTCCCAATGGGTATGCAATTTTTGGAACCCTAGTAGTCCACACTGTTACATAGTTACATAGTAGATGTCTGCAGAAAAAGACGCCTTGATCCATCTAGTCTGCCCTAGATACAAGTTTAGTACCTACTTTTGTACTGCAGATCCTGCCTGATTTGCAACTTTTCTTCCCCCCATTTTTGAATACAAGAGAACCCTGTGCCTATCCCATGCATGCTTAAATTCCTCCACGGTGTTTGCACTGTGGTGTGCTGCACTGTTGTCTTCACTCAATTCTTCTTTGGATTAATGTTTTATTTTTTGCCTGGCCTGCACAGGCCGAATTAATAATTTTTGGGACAACATTTCCGACAAAACCAATGTATACAACACTTAGCCATGACATAATGAGAAGCCTTGTCCATGTGTGGCACTGTCCACTTAGCCATGTCATAACAGGAAGCCAATTTTTGGAACTATGTAGCCCTCAATATGGCCCACTGAATCATCCTGCTGTTTTTTGGGGGTGTTTCAACAGCACAGTGCATTACATTACTCATTATCCCATTTCCTAATGCTTTTCAATGGTAGAATCAGCACAAACTAGTTCACCATTAAGAGAACTTTTGCAAACTTTTCACGGTTCGATGACCAAGGTTTGAGAGGTTTAGCTTCAGAAGGTTCATACAGCCGATACTGGAAACATGCTTTAGTGACTCCTCTCCATAAAGGTGGTTCCACAGATACCACTACAAACTACCACCCCATTTCTCTGCTCTCCTCTGCCTCCAAATTACTTGAGAGAATGGCCAATAGGCAGTTCACCAACTTCTTTGACAAATCATGTTTTCTCACTTCCTTCCAATTGGTATTCCATCCAGCACACTCTACCTCCACTTCCCTACTCAGAATCACTGACCATATTCACTCACACTTGGATGCCAGTCAAGGAACCAGTGTTCATTGACCAGGTCAAAAGTTTCTATACAGTAAATTACTCTCTCCTCGGAGCCAAACTTGCAGCATCAGGTGTCTCTGCCTCCTGATTATGTTGATTCGAATCTTACCTATTGGGTAGCTCTCAATCAGTTAATTAGGATCATCTATCTCCCCTCAGCCCTCTCTTTCTTTAGGGGTCCCACAGGAGTCAGTCCTTGGTCCCCTCCTCTTCTTCTCATTTTTCTTAAATGACCTACCCAACTCCCTGTTTCTAAATCCCACATGTATGCTGATGACGCAGTCATCTTCTCCTTTGGCCCCTCACTCTCTTCCACTGAGCAATCATTCCAGATCAACTTTGACAATGAATAAAAATGGTTTCTCAACAATCAGATTGTAATGAATCAAAAGAAAACGGTTTCTATGCTTTTCATTACTGCTCACTGGCTATGATCGGTCCCCTCTACTCTAAAGTTCGACTCCTTATCAGGCACCACCATTGACTCTGTAAATTCTTGTAAATACCTTGGTGTGATTCTTGACTAACACCTCAACTACTCCCTCCACATAAATCACATTGTAGGTAAGTATTTCACCAAACTCAGGCCTTACACAGAGTAAACAATTGTCTTCTTATTAGTAGGCTGGTGGCTAAGCAATACGCAATACGAGAGGGCAGTAGTGAGGGCCAGTACAATGCTGGGATGTATAGCCAGGGGTATTATGAGCAAAAGGAGGGAGGCGGTGATGCCCTTGTACAAACAGCTGGTGAGGCCACACCTTGAATACAGCATCCAGTTCTGGAGACCGTACCTCAGAAGGGACATGGATAGAGTGGAGAGGGTCCAGAGGAGGGCAACAAAAATGGTGTGGGGATTCAGGCATTTGACATACAAGGACAGGCTGCAAGACCTCAACATGTATACCCTGGAGCAAAGGAGGGAAAGGGGGGACATGATAAAGACCTTTAAGTACCAAAAGGGTATAAACAAGATCCCTGATAGCAGTATATTCCAGAATAAGAGGCTCTCAAGAACAAAGAGTCATGGCGTGAAGCTGGAAAGGGAAAGATTCAATGGAAAGATTAGGAAACATTACTTTATTTTATTTATTTATTTATTTAGTTTTTGTTGACCGGGTAAGTGCACTAGACAAATCCTGCCTACTTTCAGGCATGATCTGGGGGAAGGGGATACAGAGGAATGCCAAATGACCTTGAACCAGATTAAGCTGTTGGTGGTATTTTTAGTGAATGAGGGAGATTTGGCCAGGACACCAGGGAAAGTCCCCTACTCTTTTTCAATAAGTGCCATGGGATCTTTAACATCCACCTGAGCTACCACCAATCCAGGCAGATGGGACCTCAGTTTAATGTCTCATCCGAAAGACGGCACCTCAGAAGTGCAGCACCCCTCTCATGCTGCACTACAGTGTCAGTACTGGGATATTAACCCAAGTGCCAGATGTGGGAACTGAACCCACAGCCCTCTGATCTCCTGGCCTCAGAGGTGAGTGTGCTACCTACTGAGCCACTGGCACTGCACAGAAAGGGTAGTGGATGGGAGGAATGCACTCCCTGAGGAAGTGGTGGGGCCCAAAACAGTGATGGGATTTAAGGCTGCTTGGGATAGATACAAAGGGATTTTTGGAGAGGGGGGCGGGGGGGAAATTACCCAGATTACCTAGGGTCCTTGGGTAACAAGGAGATAGAACACTTGGGCAGACTCAGTGGGTAGTACGTCAATAAGACGAAGACATATTGGTAACTACATAACAGCAAAGTAATAACCACAAAAACATTAATGGCAACCACTAAATAATGGCAACAGGGTTGAAACAGCAACTCCAAGGTGCTAACCTACCCAAGTGTCAAGGAGCACCTCAGAGTGAGAATTTTAGAGATAGTGGCGGGTCCAGGGGGTGCAGCTCCCCATGGGGGGTGTGAAGGGAAGAGCCCCCTAGTCACAGAATAGGCCACCAGATGCGCAGGTGCAAGTGTAGGAAAATGGCAACATACCTGGTGAGCCTGGTGACCTCAATGAATGTCTCATGGCAGTGGTGCAGGAGAATGCCATCCGGGATCGGTGTGAATACCTGAGAGGACCTGCATATAATTTTCACCTGCATGTGTAGGATTTTCACCCTGTTTCTCTGTGCACTGTTTATTGCTGAAAAGTCGCTATAAATGTCGGTAGCCATTTATTATGTGTGCCGTTATTGAAGTTGCCTTTACGGTTTCGCATTTTGACATTCATCGTTATTAATTCGCCGTTATCACATGGAGTCCTTATCTGCCAACAATTTCTATGTTTCTATATAGTAACAGAAAATCTGTAGATGAACCTTTGATCTTTCCCCGACTTGATTATGGGGATGTGGTATTCTCCAGAGCCTCTAATACTGTTCTTTTTGTTGTTAAAGATTTTTATTATTATTTCACACAGGACACACCAAGCAAAAATATAATATTGAGAGGTTATATGCAACCATACCGCAACATTGGTACAAGCATCAGAAATACAACATGATGGATACCAAGAAATGGAATAAAAAGCACTGTCATAGGTAATGATCCAAACCTACCTAGGCCCTCCCACCCAATAGAGTAGAAGCCATAGGTTATAAACTGAAGGACCCAAAAAAAATAACAATAGCATATAGGGCCCAGGGCAGCTACGGGTAGACGGGTTACAAGTCCTGGTCCGGCCCATTACTAATTGGAACTATATCGCTTATAAACAGGAAAAACAAAAAGGCAAACTGATTCTGAGATAGAAGAAAATACCTTGACAAGTATGAAAATAAAACGGGAAAGCCTATAAACTCAGACCAGATAGGGGTCTCTCGGGAGTTACTGACCACCTAGGGTTGAACATTGTGACAGTACTTGGACCGGAGATATGGTTGCCACCATCTGTCAAATTGGACCAGTGAACCCCCCGCAAAACTAGAGAGCCTCTCATACATAGCACCTTGGGCTAATGCCTGAAGGAACTCTCAGAAGGATGGGACCTCTGGGGACCACCACCTCATTAAAATAAGCCATTTGGCTATCGCCCCCACAGCAGTAACCCACTGGGCCCCCGGACAGTGCTTGGGTGTATGGGAATGGGCACAACCTAGAAGGAGAAGAGGGGGGTCCGGTACTACTTGAGGGAACAGGAAAGTACACATATCTTGGATTGTTGTCCAGAAATGCTGGAGATAGGGACACTCCCAGAGTATGTGAAAAAGGTGGGAACCTTGATTACCACATCTCCAGCAAGTGTCATGCTGGAGGAGCCCCATCTTTTTGAGTTTGGCCTGATCCCTGTACCATCTATGGAGGGTTTTGTTCATAATGAGACAGGTGCGCCCATCCCTACACGCCATATGTAATCTCACCCAAGCATGGTCCCATTGGAGCTCGGAGATAGAAGAATGAAAATCCTTTTCCCATTGGGCTTTAGCTGACATGGTAGGGTTTGCAGCAGCACCTCTAAGGGCATTATAGATCTCACTGGCTCTGTTCCTGGGATGACGTAACCAGCGTGTAATAGGATGAGATCTTGATTGCGACCCTCTATTTTTGGGAAAATTGGTTAGATGGGTGATGGCATCTCTTTTTTTTTTATTAACAGTTTATTGATATAAACTATCATAGCGACATAGCAGACAAAAGTACAGAGACATCATTTACAAATAATGGGTACAAGTCATGAGTCTACTATGTCATCTCCATCCCACCTCCCTCCAACCTCTCTCAGAATTCCCACCCCGTATCTGCTAGGATAGTAAAAGAGGAGCAGCGTGGCCTGCTTAAATCTGTCTACATCATACCTTCTGGGGGGTATTACTAAGGTTGGCTATATAAGACTTACTTCTGTAATAGAAAAAGGGTATGAAAGGGGGCCCAGATTTTATTATATGCATTTATAGAATTATTCAAATTGGCAATAGTCTTTTCTGTGCGTAAGTTAGATAGCATTTCTGTTAACCATTCATTATAAGAGATCTCCTGCTGGTCCAGCCAGTGGTGCAGGACCAGCTTTTTGACTGACATAGCAATGAGAGTTATATAATACTTCCTATTACGTACCCTAATACCTGATAAGTCCCCCAGTAGACAAATTTCAGGGGTAATTAACTCATTTAAACCTAAAAGGGGGTCCACACACTTTCTAATATTGTTCCATAAGGGGAGTACCTTGGAACATGACCAAAAGATATGCACTAGAGATCCCTCCTTTTGCTGGCATCTGTTACATAAGTTAGTGCTCTTCAGGCCTAGTTTGGCCAATTTAACAGGAGTGTAATAGGCATTGTGTAAGATAGAGAATTGGGTCAGTCTTAGTCTATCCTGTTTAATGAATTGGTGGCAGGCTCGCCATATGTTTGTCCAGTTAATGATCAGGCCTGGGAAGAAAGACTCCCATAGCTCGGTGGGACCAAAGCCGTTGGGGAATTTCCATTGGTATAATGTGTTGTGAATCTTGGAGATTGCCTTGGGGCCTCCACTCCACTTAGACAAGTCTTTACGGAATGGGATAAACTGTCCGTTCTCCGGTTTTTGACCAAATGATTGCGTAAGCGCGTGTCTAAGTTGATATAGTTTGAAAATACATTTGTTAGGGATGTTCCATTTAACAGCAATTTCCTGGGTTGAAAACCAGGCATTATGGTCCTTCATCAAATCCGAAATGTCCAGGTCTTTTAAAACAGGAAGCCAGGACTGCGGTATCGGCTTGCCCGCTATTTTAAGGTTTAAGTTGCCAATTATTGGTTGATTGGTGTCCTTGTTACAGTTATAGCTAAGAAATCGGGAAATCTGAGTGTGCATTTTTAAAGATGTAGGGTGATGGCATCTCTAATTTGGAGATATCTCCAAAAATGAGAGGTCGGGAGGTGGTATCTGGATCTTAATGCCTCAAAAGTATCCATTGAGCTAGAATCTGGGAGCAATAAATCTTGAACTAAAAGGATACCCTGCGATTCCCAAGCGTGGTTGTTCCACAGAGGCATAAACCTCTAAGGAGTTACATCCTGGCCTAAAAGAGTTAGAACTCTTTGCCAATATTGGATGGATAGTAGAATGGGAGGGGGAAGATTTGAGGGAAGATTTTTTTTACTGTACAGCGCCACCACAGGAGAAGGGGCCTGTAGTAATGATGCCTCCAACGGGAGCCAGGTAGGCGAAGTAGGGCCAGTGTTAGAGAACCATAAAGTGGTCTGGGCCGAGACAAAGGCTGTCTGGTACCCCTGGAACCATGGAAGGCCCCACCCCCCCCACTCCAGTGCTGACGAAGTTTAAGCTTACTAAACAGTGGATGGGAGCCCTCCCAAAGGAAATTACCAATGACGGCATCCAATTTTTGAAACCATTTCAAAGGAATAGGTATTGGGAGATGGGACAACAGATACAATACCTTGGGGGCCACCATCATCTTGATGGAGTCTATTTTCCTGGCTAATGAGAGCCTTAAGGCTTTCCAACGAGCCGTGTCCTCTTTAACAGACTCCACCATTGGAGAAAATTTGGCTGTGAGCATCTTGGACAAATTAGGGTGTAGGATGATACCCAAATACTTTATGCCATTAGGAGACCATTTGAGACCCGTGGCCGCAACATCTATACCAGAGGGTACCGAATTGAGAGGGAGGACCTCTGTTTTGGTATGGTTGATCCTAAGGTCTGATATTCCAGAAAATACATTTAATATATGTAAAATAGATTGAATCACCTGTGGAGTGCATTCTGTGGTGACCAACAGATCATCAGCATACAAAAATGTCTTAAAGGTGATGCCTCCCATCAGTATTCCAGGGATAGAGGGCGCTTCCCGAAGCGCGATGGCCAGGGGTTCAATGGCTAAAATGAACAGGAGGGGGGGAAAGAGGGCAACCTTGTCTTGTACCCTTCTGCAACTGGAAAGGCGCCGATAGATTGCCATTGGTCAGAACTCTATCCAGGGGAGAAGTATATAATAGTTTGATCCAGGAGAGAAAATCAGGTCCTACCCCCATTGAGGAAAGGGTATGAAACAGATATAACCACTCTACCGAATCAAACGCCTTTTCAAAGTCAACGGCTAGAGCTACAAGGTGTTTTTTTGACAGTTTGGAATAATGCATTATTGAAAGGAGGGTTCTGTGATGATCAGACCCCAAACGCCCCTTAACAAAGCCAGCTTGGGAAGGGTGAACCAGCCCTGATACGAGAGGCTCAAGTCTGCTGGCAATAACCTTGGCCAGGATTTTGGCATCTGCATTGATGAGGAAAATTGGACGATAACTACCCGGGGAAAGAGGGTCCTTCCCCTTCTTGGGGAGTACAGTAATAGTGGCTTCTCTTAGGGATGGGGGTAAGTTTCCTGTGAGTAGGGAGTGCCTAAACATCCGGACTAAATACGGAGTAAGGTTAACACCTTGGACCCTATAAAAATCAATGGGGAGTCCATCGGTCCCAGGGGCTTTACGAAGATTCATGGATTGAATAACCCTATCCACTTCTTCCACGGTGATCGGGGCTTCCAGCACTTTAACATCCGATGGAGGCAGCTTGGGGATGGGTAATGAATCCAGGAATTTTTGGATGGAGGGCAGACTAGGGGGGTAGGGGAGGCATATAACTGCCTATAAAACTGAGCTATAATGTAATTTACCCCAGCCGAGGAATAACACGGGGCCCCAGTATGATCCCTTAAGGCATGTATCCTCTTGGACATTTGCTGCTGTTTAAGGTGATATGCCAGGAGTTTACTAGCCTTTTTCCCACCCTCCCAGTAGGCAATGACGAACCCGCCTAAGATTCAGTTCAGCCTGACGAGTAAGGTGAGCGTTCAGGGAAATTCTGGTACTAGCCAGTTGTGCGAGTAAAGACTGAGGTAGAGGTTTATCTTGAAATGATTTATACTGAGCTTCCAGGAGATATAGTTGTTTTTCTAAAGCCCTCTGATCTGCCTCCCAGCGGCGTCTCCTAGCCAAAGCAAAGGCCATTATCCCACCCCTTATTGTAGCCTTGAAAGCTTCCCATAGGGTAATATCCGAGACTTCCCCATTATCATTGTTAGTCCAATATTCAGCAATCGCAGACCCCAGCCATTTCTGAAAGTCCCCGTCCTCCAGGAGAAGGGGGTCCAAACACCAGGAGGAGGAAGAGGGGTGGTCCAGTCCCAGTTTAACCTGAATTTCCAGAGGGGCATGGTCTGAAACATAAATGGGGTGCATGCAAGAGGTAGACACCTTGTCAAAAAGTCCAGTAGATAGTAGCCACAAGTCGAGTCTACTGGATGAATCATGTGTCTGCGAGAAGCATGTATAACCCCACACCCCAGGGTGTAAGGCTCTCCACGCGTCCAGCAGACCATGTTCATCCATTAACCTCAGGAGGGCTTTTTTGGCCTGCCTATGTGGTTCAGGGGCCTTATTGCTTCTATCAAGAGAGTGGTCAAGCACCAGGTTAAAATCATCCCCCAATAAAACTGGGACTTTGTGAATGTTAAAATCCATGAGGGCCTGGTTAACCATATGGAAAAAAAGGGGACAATCCTGGTTAGGAGCGTATAAATTAACTAGAACTAACGGGCCTTCTGGCGTCTCCATTTCGGCCATGATGCATCTCCCCTCTGCGTCATGAGTATGTCTTTTAACCTTCTACCCAGAGATTTATGTAGAAGTATAGAGACCCCACATTTGTGAGAATCTGCCACACTGTGCATCTCTTCCCCTACCCAGCCCTGTCTAAGCTTCCTCGCTTCAGCTGAGGAGAGTTTTGTCTCCTGGAGGAGGACTACCGAAGGTCTGTGCTTCTTCAAATGGAGCAAGACTTTCTTCCGTTTAATGGGAGAATTAAGGCCTCGGACATTCCAGGAGATAAGATTAGTCTCCATTTGACTTGGGTGGGATCATGGCAAACCCTATATGCATCCACAAACACCAAGGCCAGAGACACAATCCCCCAGGATGGAGACCCTTTCTTTTAAGACAGCCTTGATGGAAATAGGTCAAAATCTCAGAAATCAGAATGCCTGAACTACTAACAACATACATAACTACATATTTCTGAAAAGGGCTCAATAGGCCCTGAACATTAACTACAAACAACAACCATAACTTTGAATAACCACAGATGTAAGAGACTCTCTCCCCCTCCCCCCCAAAGCCCCTCCCCCCAAACAGATCAGCTCCTGCTGCACGCATCGACCGATTGACGGCCCAGATACCAGCAGGAATCGCTGGGAGGTAGGTAGTTATCTAACTACAGTGAAAGAGGAGTAGGACAACCCACTGCCCAGAAGACTCTCTACACTATATCCCACTGGTACACCGTACCTGCACCATCAAATCGACTAAAGTAGTCACCCTCCACCCTAAATTTGTTTCACAGGTGTTGAGGGACTAGCCCCCCTTGCCCCCACCCAACGTACCATACAGTAGTTACAAACTGCAGGGCTGCGAAGAGCTAGAGGGTAAACAGTGAGGGGTTGTCACGCACTGTGGATGACTAGTTGTCACCTAGCCGTGCCCCCTCTAAGGAGGAATAGAATAAATAAGCGACCAGAGAGGGAAACGTATCTCTGGATCCCCGCCCCCCAGCGGTAGCACCAAGAACGCCCGGGTATAATGGGCGCATACCAGGGGCTAGAGATCAACGCTGACCGCTGATACTACTTATAATGGGAGGGAGAGAACAAAAACATAGAGAGCAACAAGAAACTGTCCCAGTCACATTCAGCCCACAGATTTAGCAGGGGCAGCTGCAGAGCCAAAGGGTGTTGGATAGGTGGGAGCAGCATCCATAATGGTGGAAGTCTCAGGAGCTAGTGACTCCGCAGCATCCGCCCAGGAAAGCGAGCGTGCAGCATGGGATTTATTCCCCTTGGGAGATAGTCTAGGCGGCAGAGGTGGGTCCAGCTGAGATCCATCTGTCAGAAGGTTCAGCAAGGCATGGAATTGATTATTGCTCATGTCGGGCTGTATGGAGGAGCGTGAGGCCACGGAGCCAGGACTGGCACTGCGACTCCGGGAACGGAGCCAGGGGGTCTTATCAATATGGGCCCCATCAAGACGAGCCCTCCTTCTGTTTTTCTTTTTGCTCCCCGGGGATTTCTGAGGGGCAGAGCGAGATGGGGTCCTGGGCTGTAGGGCTACAGGCTGGGTGGACCGGGGGTGGGGTTGTAGGGGTTAGCACAGAAGTCTCCATAGCTGTGGCCCCCAAGTCCATAGATTCCCTGGGCACACCCCGGTTTAACTTAGGAGCCTGAGATGCCAAGAAATTCTCAGCAGCTGTTGGACTGTCAAATAGCCGTGGAGATCCATTCAGAATAATGCGGAGACAAGCTGGGTATCTCAGTGAATACTCTAACCCCAAGTCAGCACAGGCCCGACGTGCTGCAGTGAAGGCCCTACGGCGTGCAGTGAGCTCCTTGGAGTAATCTGCAAAAATCTGGATCCTGTGGCCTTTCCATATAAGTTCTTTTCTTTGGTGTGCCAGCCTAGTGATGGATTCCCAGTTCTGGAACCAGAGAAAGCGGGCCAGTATGGTACGAGGACGATCCCCAGGGGCCGGGCGGGGTGCCAACATTCTGTGAGCCCAATCAATCTCTGGAGGGTTTTCAGAATGCCCAACAGAGGGGAAAGCTCATTCTGTAGAAAGCAAATAACATCAGGTCCTTCACAGCCCTCAGGAAAGCCCACAAACCTCAAATTGTTCCATCTTCTATGGTTTTCTAAATCCTCCACCCTGGCCCATAACTGATGAATGAGCCTATCTTGGTCCAGCACTCGTGCCCCAGTTTGCCGGCAGCCGTCTTCTACCTCTGAGAGTCTATGTTAGGCTATGCTGGCCCGCTGCGAGTGATCCATAATATCCGCGGTGTTTTTCCGGGTAGCGCTGTCCATATTGTCCATGCGGTGCAAGATTTCGGCGAACATCTGCCGTATTTCGGCCAGTCCGTCCTCTGGATGCAAAGCAGGAGAAGAAGGCTGCATTTTAACTGTAGGCCTGGCCGCCAGATGAGTAAATAGACGACGGAAATACTGGGTACTTCCCATGCGGGACGGGGGTCCAGAACGGAGCTACCAGAGGGCGAGACACTCCTTTAGCCACGCGGAGCAAGAGAGGATGCAGAGAGCAGGTACGTAGCGGGTTTAGCTCAGATGTGCGGTGGGAAAAGCAGACGCTCCTCGCTCAGACATCCATTAAGCTCAGCGGCTGACCACGCCCCCGACTCTAATACTGTTCTACCTAAGTTCTCCCTCTTTTTCAACACCCTTTGTAGATTTCTTCTGGCTTTGCCTCCCTGAACTCACAACTGCACAATGTACAAGGAGTCAGACTGGGCTCCTCCTCCATTGAGACATTCTCTCCATACTGTTTTGCTAAGTATTAAATATTGGCTGGGCAAACTACCGGAGCATCTCGGTGAGATTTTCCTCCCTGCCTCCAACTCATTCACTTCCTTACCATGTGAAGATGGTAATAAATTCCAGATCCCTCATTTCCAATATAGTGTGGACCAAGCCTCTATTAGGGATAGGCTTGCCCACAAATGGAATATTCTCCCTATCTCACTTATGTTCATCTCCAGTTTCCAGTCTTTGAAGGCCAAGCTCAGGAAGCATTTCAAGGCTCCATTGACTTGTAAAAACTGCCCTAGAGAAGGCACAATGTAACTTCAGTTGGGGTCCTGGTGTGTCAGCCTGGCTCTGTGTACACTCTTTGCTGACTTAGGGCCAAAGTCATACCCCTACTTTAATGTTAATTACTACCTTTGATATTGTAGCTTGTTCCAACTTGCTGTATTTAGAATTTATTATGATGTACAGTATGTTCTTCTACTGTAGAGTAAATACTTGATCTTACTTCGAGGTGGAGCTCTTGCAGCAGGTAACACCATTAGAACTATGCCACCAGGCACTAGGACCCCACGGAAACATTTCTAACTAGCAGTCCCGCAGCACCACCTCAGTTCTTTTCCTGTCGTCGACCCATGCATTTCAGTTCTGACGTTGCCTCTTGCTCCAGTCGACCACCATTTTTCCGTACTTTACACAGTATTTCTCGACAAATTTCTGACATTGACTCGTTACCTCATGCATGACTTCTCAGCCTTCCTCCTTGTCTGAGCAGCAAAAATCAAAGTGGGCATGTGGTAAACAGGTCCCAGCCGGAGACAGCCACTCGGCCTGCATTATCTGCTTGGGCCCAGACCACAAGTTGGACGACTGCCCACACTGCCAGAACTTCAGTAGAAGGACCAGAATCCACTGCTTGAAAACCCTCAAGAGATTCTTCCTTGAACAACAAATAGCCGCCAAGCAAAAACCCCATTTGGGACATAGCTCGTCTTCCTCTTCCACTAGGCATTCCTCCCCCAGAGAGAAGAAATCGAGCAGGACACATCTTCACAGCGGCACGGACAGTGCCAGGTCAGAATCACATCCTAGATCCCCACATAAGTCTGCTAGGGCCTCCACCTCTGACACCAGGTGAGGTTCACGCCCTTCTGTTTCCCTAGCTCTTCCCGGAGTACTCCCTAAGAAGCATCCCACCTCTTCCCAATCGCTCAGTGGGGAGTTTTCTGGGTCAGCCTGTCTGAATCCCCTATGTCCCTGGCTATTCAACCCCCCAAGCTCGCACTAGGGCCTAAGTCAGCAGGACAGGTGTCTTCCTCATTGGATGACAGGTCGGAACCTGTCATCTGCAAGGCCTTGGCCTCTGGGTCGTCTGACAGATCCAAGGGGTTGGACAACACTTGCAGGCTCCAGGACTGTAAATGCCACAGAAAGCATCATTTCCTCCCCTCAAGATGTCATCCAAGATTTCAGAGTGACGCCAGGCCTCTACGCCATCTGGCTCCAACACAGAGCTATACTGGACACCACCCTCAAAGCCGACGCCTGTTACCCCACATCCAAAAGATGACCTGGTGATAGGCTGTTCAGCAGGTGACCGGACACCCACCTCTGAGAACTTCAGAGACCGGGCTCCAGCTCCACTGCCCTCACCTCTGCCTTGGGATCTTGATGACCAGGGGTCAGGGCAACCATCACCAGAGGACATTGCTCCACTACTGCCTGATCAAGTGGACCCACAGGCCCTGCCACCAGAGGGGGTCGTCCCAGTAGGGCTGATGCCAGGGGCCCCAAACACCCCCAACCCGTTGTCATCTCGGAGAATCTGGTCCCAGCCAGAGTGGTGCTGGAGCTGTTAGGTCATATGGCTGCAGCAATTATTATGGTTCCCTTAGTCCGTCTGCATAAAAGAGTTCTTCAGTGGAACCTCTGGGTTCAATGGGACTAATGCTCAGATGATCTCAACCAGCAGGTCAGGATCTCCGGAGCTGTGCACCAGACTCTATGGTGGTCGCTCACTACTTCCTGGCTAGAAATCAGGGCTCCCTTTTGAACCCCCAGTCCTCACCAAGTCCTGATGGTGGATCCCTTGGGACTAGGCTGGGGAGCACACTTAGAAACTCACCAGACAAGGGGAACTTGGACCTCTGGGGAACGCAATCTTTATATTAATGTTTTGGAGATGAGGGCCATACTGCATGCCTTGCAGGCATTTCAGACAGTTCTTCTGTCAGGTCCTCTTCTGGTCCAGTCAGACAACATTCCAGTGGTCTTCCACATCAACAAGCAAGGGGGCATACACTCATACCGCCTATGCAGAGAGGCCATTAGAGTCTGGTACTGGGCAGTGGAGCACAACCTGGACCTCACAGCAGTTCACATTCCACGGATTCACAATGCCCTAGCCAACAGCCTAAACCACTCTTGGTCTCAGGCTCATGAATGGGAGCTAACACAGGGCGTAGTACATGAACTTTTCAAAAGGTGGGGTCGGCCAGAACTGGACCTCTTTGCTTCCCCATTCAATGCCAAACTGCCCAATTTTTGCTCGCTAGATCCAGGGCCTGGTGTTTTTTGACAAGACGTGTTGTTCCTCTCTTGGGCAGGGAGGTTTCTGTATGCCTTCCCCCTTTTCCCACTTCTTCAGAGAGTGCTGCTCAAGTTGCAGGCAGAGGGTGCGGTCTTGATTCTCATAGCTCCCTCCCGGCCTCATCATATCTGGTTTCTGTTGCTCCAGCAGTTGGCATCGGAACCACCAGTTCCACTGTCCCTCTCAACTCACTTGCTCTCCCAGGAGCAGAGAGCCCTCATACACCCCAATCTTCAATCTCTGCATCTGCATGCATGACTTCTGCAGACATACTCAGGGACAGATATTGATGGTAGCGGAGGAGCTAGTGGCAATGAGGTAACCCTCGACTAGAGCCATGTACGCCATGCAGTGGAAATGCTTCTGCTTGTGGGCATCCTCTCATTCCTTGGACCCTTTCACCTGTCCATTGAAGTCAGTGCTGGAGTACCTTCTTTCCTTATCAGATACAGGACTCAGCTATTCATCCATCAAGGTGCATCTGTCGGTGCTTTCAGCGTATCATGCATCTGTGGATGGCGATCTGTCACACAATTGGATTTGTTCAAGACCTTTTTGAGGGGTATTTTGCACATCAAACCTCACAGGATGGACCCTGTCCCCCATGAGATCTTCTCTTTTTGTTAGAAAAGCTTATGTTGCCTCCCTTTGAGCCAGCCGCAAATTGCGAGCTATGCTTCCTGTCTTAGAAAGTGTTGTTTTTGATTGCCATTACTTCAGCCTGGTGTGTAAAGAGTCTTATTTGGTTTTTCACCGGGACAGAGTAGCCCTGCATACAAATTCTAAGTTTCTTCCGATGATTGTGTTTGAGTTCACGCTCAATCAGGACATTCAACTTCCGGTTTATTACCCAGAGTACTCAAATAAAGGGGAAGCCTTGTTGCATACTCTGGACGTACACAGAATTCTTCGTTATTATGTTGACTGTACTCAATCTTCTAGAAAGACAGACCAGTTGTTTGTTTCTTTCACCCAAAAGATGTTAAGGGCTCCAGTGACTAAGCAGATATTGGCCAAATGGTTGGTCAATTGCATAGTTTTCTGTTATCAAAAGTATGACAAACCCTTGCCGGGACCGGTTAAGGGTCATTCAGCTAGGAGTGTCGCAACTTCTTTTGCGTACTTCAAGAATGTTTCCACAGTGGATCTTCATGCAGCTGCTACTTGGAGTTCGGTCCACACTTTCATTAAGAACTACAGCCTGGACATTGCTTCCAGAAGGAGAGCAGGTTTTGGCCTTGCTGTCCTCTAGGGACTGCTCTCCTGAAGGGTTCTAGGACCACGGACTCTTGAAGTCCGCCACCTTTCTGACCTGGGTCATCTCCTTATACTGCTCAGGACTCAGTTCTAATGGTGTTACCTGCTGAAAGAGCTCCACCTCGAAGTAAGATAGTATAGTTATGTAAGAACTTACTGTAACAGTAGATCTTCGAGAGGAGCTCTTGCAGCAGGTGGATTTTTCCTCCCACCTACCCTGGAGATATGTGACTATTCTTCTCTCTGGGGGATGGGAGATCCTCCTTGGTTCCCCATCCTTTATGCTAGCCAGGTCTCTGGCGTGCTAACTGAGTTGGTGCACCCATACGTGACATCAGGGCGGGACCAGCATCAGGAGGGCGGTGCCCTGCCTTGGACTGCTAGCTAGAAATGTTTCCGTGGGGTCCTAGTGCCTAGCTTCATAGTGCTAATGGTGTTATCCGCTGCAAGAGCTCCCCTCAAAGATCTACTGTTATGGTAAGTTCTTACGTAACTGTAATTTTCCTCTTGTAACCATTCTGGGCATGTTTATTTACTGTCAGTTGCATACTGCATAGCTTGCATGTGCCTTTTGCCTATCTACGGTTGTTGTTCTGTGAGTGAAGAATTTCTGCATTTGCCTGGTTTTGTAAACTCCTCTGTTCCACTCCATGGTTGCCATTTGCATACCCTTTGTACTACTGTAACTCTATACATTCTATTTTGACATGGCTTTGTTATTTGCATACTCTTGTTAATGTAACTCTGTTCATTTTGTTGGCACTGTATTTATTCACCTGTTTATGGAATGTGTTTTCTTCTGTTATTACCCCCTCCCCTTCCCCAGGCCACAGCTAGAAACAAGCTCTTCAGGACTCTGCTTGCTTACCTGGTAAAATATGTTAAAACTTACTACCTAACTAACTAACTAATTAACTAACTAATTAAAAGTCCCCATCCAAATTCACAACCTTCCTGTACATAGGCATATGTGCTACTGATCAGTGGACCATTGGGTCGCTAATTCAACCATGTAAAGATGTGTTTGTATTTTAGAAGGCAGCAAATCGGAAAACTAGCATAGAAGTTGACACTCCCAGCTCCTTTAGGCCTACAATGACCTTTCTTAATTCAGGCACAGATCTGAGAATCCATTTAACAAAGAACAATGTTCTGTATTTAAGATATAAATCGATAAATAAAATGGTAAACCACCTGCCCTTACAGAAACTGGACATGCTCATCTGCTTCTGTTTAGTGTGTCTTTGTCACCAGCATGTTAAATTTATTCATTACAAATCGGGTTTACAACCTTTGAGTCAGAGACTCATTTACAAAGGCACCTCGTTGCAGGGGGGGCAGACATCAAGACAGTTATTACAGTGCAGATTAAAACAGAGGATAACATTACAAGTGCAGTAAAAGGAACATTTAACATAGATACACTTAGGTTACATAATGTAGTAGTTTTTATGTTACTTAGGTTACATAATTTTACAAAATTGTGAGTTACACTCATGGATGTAGTAGGTCCTCAGAGAAAACAGTGGGTTACATCCCTGTTTGGACCTAGTAGGGAAGGGGTAGGTCTGGGGGAGGGAGAGGCTGTCCAGTGGACATTGTCGAGCCAGGGAGCAAGGCGGGCAGGAACCACAGGTTACAACAGGGGGATAGTTGCACCTACAACAGCGGGTATTAAAGATATGGTTCTGAAGGGCTGTTTTGAAGGAGCCAATTTTTGGCAAGTTGGAGATGCAGTTAGGGAGGGAGTTGATCCAGGTGGGGGCTCAGTAGAGGAAGGATCTCTGGGTAAGAGAGGTCTTGGTTCTGGGCACCTTGAAAGTGGCCTTAACAGAGCTAAGGGTGGTGATGGACGAAGATGGCTGCTGTAGGGAGGTGGAGACCCCCGGGGGGAGGAGTCCTAGCAGAGATTTCTTAGCGAGAAGGCAGGTCTGGTAGAGCAATCGCTCCTCAAAGTTGAGAAGATTGGTGGTAGTATAGAGAAGGCAGATGTGAGTACAGCTGGGGGCATCGGTCAGGAGATTACAGGCCTTATTGATGGAGAGTTGGATTTTGGAGAGGGCAGTGTTGTCAGCTGCAGCATAGATGGGCAAGCCATAGTCCATGAGGGACAAGACAGAAGAGGTGATGGCCCGCCTGAGGGCAACCTGCAGCAGACAGTCCCTGTACCAGTATAGCAGGCCAATCTGAGAGTTAATGGCGGCTGACAGGGCATTAATGTGGGTGTGGGAGAATAGGGCAGTATTGAACGTGATGCCTAGGTACTTGTATGTGGTCACTTGTTCTAGTGGGTGCAGAGTGCTGGGATAATCAAGAGGGGGGTATTTTTAGCTTTATTTTGGTGGTGGGAGAAGAGCATTGATTTGGTTTTCTTTAGGTTAATGACCAGTCTGCGGTCTCCGAACCACCTTTCAGCTTGGTTGTAAGCTTGCTGGAGGGATAATTGGAGGGAGGTGGGATTGGGATGTGAGGCAATGAGGACTGCATCATTGGTGTAGAGGAGCATTTTACCAGTACATGAGCTGGGGAAGGTGTTGAGGTAGAGACTAAAAAGTATTGGACCAAGAATGGAGCCCTGAGGGACCCTGGAGCGAACGGGAAGAGTGCTGGAGAGGGAGCCACTGATCTTGATGTGCTGGGATCTAGCAGAGAGGTAGCTAGAGAACCAGGAAATGGAACCACCAGAGAAGCCAAGTTGGTGGAGAGAGTCGAGTAGAAGGGGATGACAGACAGTGTCAAAGGCCTTGGAGAGGTCAATGAACACTGCTCCTGCAAGGCTGCCAGAGTTGAGAGCAGCATGCAGGTGTTGTGAGAATTCCAGGAGAACTGTGGTTGTACTGTGTCCTGGGTGGAAACCATGCTGCTCTGGGCACATAATGTCATACTTGGTTAGGTATTCAGAGAGCTGGATAAATGGCACTTTTTCAAGGCCTTTAGAGAGTGGGGGGAGGATGGAGATTGGCCGGTAATTGTTGGGGGTGCACCGGTCCCCACTCTGATGTATGGGTGTGATTTCAGCAGTTTTCCAAGCACTTGGGAACTGACCCAGGCATAGAGACTGGTTTAGAAGGTCAGTCAGGGGCACTAGGACTTCGTCCAAGACCATCGGAGCATACTGGAGTCGGGGGACTGCTGGGGTTATTGCTGTCTAAGGCTTTTAGCAGGTGTGGCCTGGCTTCTTGGGGGGATAGGGTGCACAGGTAGAATGGTGGGCGATGCAGGACTGGAGGGAGAGAGGTGGGGATTGGGTCAAAGAAGCTGCTGGGGAGGACCAAGCTTAGGTCAGAGAAGGCATTGTTAAGGCAAACAGCTATGAGGAGTGGATCTGTGGTGGGGTGCCATTAATGGAGAGCTGAGATGGTGGGGGGGAGCAGGACTTCCCATTTAGCTCTTTCATATTATCCCAGAAGGTCTGGGCTGAACCCCAAGTGGAAGTGAGGGTGGTCTGGTAGTGCTCTGCCTTGGCCCGCCTAATGGCCCAAGTGCACTTATTGCATTGTGAGTTGTAGGCCTGTCTGTCAGGCACCTTTCCAGATTCTACAGCAATGTGCCAGAGATTATCTCTGTTCTTGAGTCTCAGGAGGAGGGGTAGGGTGATCCATGGGGCATTGCATTTTTTGGAGCGGATTCTGGTGAGGGGGTGAAAAGGTCACAAGCCTTACAGAAGGCATTTGTGAAGTGGTCAAGAACTGAGTCAGTGTCAGGGGTGTGCTGTATAGGGGACCAGTCTAGCTGGGCTAGGTATTGTTTTAATATTCTGAGGCCGCCGAGGCATAAACGGTGGCATAGAGTGGCCTGGGACACTGGCTTCAGAGTGGAGGATGACCAGAGACAGAGGACTGGGGAGTGATCACTAAGAGAGTTGGGAAGGACAGTGACATCCCGGATTTTGTAGTGGGGGGGTTAGACGTAACAACATCTAGGAGAGTGCTGGTGCCAGTAAAGTGGTTGAATCTGGTGGGCTGGGTGACTAACTGGGACATATCCAGGGCAGCAAAGGAGTCCCTTATATGGGAGGCAGTGGAGGCAAGCCAGTTAACATTGAGATCACCTAAGATGACTTGCTCCACTTTGTGAGGAAGAGATGTGAGATAGTCAATGAGGGACTGGACCGCTTGGTTTTGATTCCTTGGGGGTACGTAGGAGACCGTGAGGAAGAGAGGGGCCTTGGGTGGGGTCAGGTGTGATTGTTAAGGTGAGGGCTTGGGCTCCGTAATCAAGTTTAGGAGCTGGGAGTGCCTGATCTATAAGGGGAGTCCTGTACGAGTAGTGCGCAACCACCACCGCATTTGCCTACTTGTTCTTCCCTGTAGATGGTATATCCAGGGAGAGTGATAGCGGAGTCAGGGGTGGATTTGGAGATCCAAGTCTCTACCAGTGCAATTATGCCAGGCTGATGTTGAATGACCCAGCACTGGAGGGCAGCAGATTTCTTTAGGAGATTGCAAATGTTTAAGGATGCAAAGCGGAGGCCAGTTGCAGTACAGGGTTTAGAAGGGCTGGAAGCAATAGGTCCTGGGTTTGGGTGAACATTACCAGATAATAACAGCAGTGTAATTATTCTGGTTAGTGGCTGGTGGCGATGGAGACCCTTGGGTCAACACCCAGCTGAGGACTTTAGAATCAGGGTGCATGGGGATAGATAAAGTGTGAAGGGTGGGAATGGCAGGGGAGAACTGGGTCCAGGTCAGGCCTTGGAGGGTGGAGGTAGTGGGGGTGTTGGCAGGGTGGGAGTGTTGGGGAGTCACAGGTGTGTCAAGGGTGGGGAAGGGCCAAGTCACTGTGGGGTAGTCTGAGAATGAGGTGCCTAGTGTGGAGGAAAGGTGCTCCAGTCTGTGTAAGGTCTGTACCAAGAGGGTGAAGGAGAGCAGACTTAGTAATGGAGTGTAGGTACCCATAGCAGCTGAGCAGTAAAGGAAGAGTGCCAGCAGTAGTAGAGAGTAAGGAGATGTACAGCAGCTTTGGAATGGTTGGGGGAAAACCCCTTTAGTGGGTGAAAAGACTATAAGCTGCAAATGGGAAAAATCAGTATTACTCAGTAGAAGAGGGAGGGGCAAAGACAGATGACTAGTGATAGACTGACCACACAATAAGTGAAATGAGACAGGAACTATATTGTGTTGGATTGGGTAAGTGTGCTTATAACTGGGCCCTCTAGTGGCTAAAGGATATAATTTGCTAATGGAAAAGTCAGCACGTGTGTGTGTGTTTGTTGTGTGTGTGTGTGTGTGTGTGTGTGTGTGTGTGTGTGTGTGTGTGTGTGTGAGATAAATGAAATGGTAAAGCAATGGTGGTTTTGGGATTAAAATCCCTATATTGACTAAAGGTCTTAGCAGGCCAGGGGGTGCTGCTGACAGTGACAATTAAAAAAACAAAAGAAACTTGTCTTGACAGCTGTTAATAACAGCTTGGTTTAAATACAGCCTCCAGATGTGAAGGAGCAAAGGGACAATTACTCTATTTACAAACGTGCATGGGAGGTGGGGGAGGAGACAGGAACCAAACACCATGATTTCAGTCAACAGCTCCCCCACAAAAAAAATATTTCATTGGTGTCAGGAGTTAAACTGGGCAGCAGCCCACAGGAACTCAACTCCACCACCTCTTAAGAAAATTATGTGACAGTTCCACCACTGCTACCATCTTTCTCCATTAACTGCTATGGGAGAGTTCTACCACCTAGAAATGACATTTCCACAGCTTAGAAAGCTAGATGTGAGTTTCCACCACCTAAATATTTCCAAATTAACCGGCAGGGAGATCAACTGTAGTTAAGATGCAGACTAGTTGTACTCAGGAATATATTCCTAAAAATTTATATTTTGACTAATAAAGGAATAGTTTGTCAGAGATCTGAACCTCTAACTGTTTTAGAACAGCTGTTGTGGGCATACAGTACTGCTCATCTGTCTCTAATTTTCTGGGCTGGCCTGATTTTGCCTCAGTAATGATCTCGGCTCCTCCTACATTTGACCTTTCTGTCACTGCACAGAAGGGATTTGAAACACAAAAAAATACTTCAGACATTGTGGCTGCAGTCGACTGTTGTTCCACTTCAAAATATTCTTTACACACTGCCAGAGGGTTCTATGCAGATTTTTGCCATAAGTGCAAAACTGGAGAAACTCTTTTGGGAATAGGTCCACTGCCTATTGTAATGGCTTCTTGAGCTGGTACTGCCATTTTTACAGCTGGCCCCCAGCTACTGTATTTCTGAAATTAATGATAGAAAAGGTTCTATGAGTCTTTCATATACGCATATGAAGGGGGCAGTAAGATCTACTCAAAAATTTCAAAATAATGGTGCCCCCTTCAGTGAGGATTGGTTTCCAGTCATTAGCCACTCTCATAGTATATCATTGGTATATCAGATTTTATCAGGTTTTACTAGGAGCAAAGATGTCACCACTCTTCCATGCCATTACAGAGACAGACATCAAACAGAGCAGATGCTCTGCACGAGGGACGGTTTTCTTTTTTGCAGGTTATTTTCAAATGGAATTTTTTGGGAGCTGATGGGAAGAAGAGGGTGGTGGCCAGAGGGGAACTGGGTGGGGGTCTTATTCTTATGTAATACAATAGGAACTAGTTGGGTGGGGTGAGGGGGTGGTGGTGTGTGTTCTGGTAAGTAAGTGGGGGAAGGGTATATACATATTTTACACACTATTTACTGACCATAAATTCACCAGGTTGTTGGGGTGGGAGGAGGGTGCTAGTAGGGGGGATGTTAGGTGGATTTATGATGGTAAATGTATTTGAAAGGTAGATGGAATTGCGGCACAGTGGGTAAGGGGAGACCGCTTATGCCACTAGAAGACCCTAATTAAAGTATTTTTTGCTGGCGTAGTGTCTACTTTGTCTAGCAAAAACTGTGTGACTTGCCTAAATGTTAAATTGGCAATTTGTATAAGTTCACCACACAAAGTTGGGCAATTTGCAAGAGGAATTAATACATGAATTATGATTGTCAGCAACTCAAAGTTGCTGAAATTTGTTAATATTTTTCACAAAGTGAATTTTGGCAGCTTTGCCTACCCCTGCTCCTGACAGTGAGAGGGAACTGATGTCAGGACTCCAAGCATGTTTCTGATGCCAGAGAACAATTTCTGCCCCAACTGTTCAGGCCATTGTCTGTTCAGTCACTTCCTGACCAGGGAAAGGAACAACCATGGCTGCTGCTGACCTTCTCTGGTGCAGCACAAAGAATTAAAAAAAAAGAGAACTCTCACACTTTGAGGTCTTAAGCAAATCGGCTCTTAGAATGTATCAGGACTTCCATGAACGTGGGCCAGACAGCCTCTTCTTGTTCAGCTCCAAAATTTTGGAATGCCCTTCCGGATGAACTTCAAACTGTTATATCCCACTTGACCTTTAAACAGCACTTTAAGAATCTACTTACACAGTCATTGGCCTGTAACTGCTAGCATGGATGCAAATCAGAATGGTTACTTGATGCGCTACATAGTCACAGCTTGGTCATTATAAGAGATGAGCGCAGGATATACCTGTATTTTTGTGTATTCGTTTTTGGTTTGTTTTCTATCCTAATGACCCTGCCTGTTTGTTTTTCCACCATGCATGCTAGCTAATGTAACCAATTGTAATTTACACCTCTGTAAATGCTTCTGTTTTTGTATGATGATGTACCAATGTTATATGTACCATTTATGTGGCCCGGGTCATGCCTGAAAACAGTCCCTATGATCAGTGTACCTACCCAGTTATCAAATACATAAAAAAATAAATACAAAATAAACCTGCCTACCTGCTGCCACTGCTAGGGTTGTTGCTACTGAATAGAGGGGAGGCCACCTCCCAACTACTGGCTACCCCCTTCATAGACTGCTGTTTCTGGGGCCCTCTGGTCCTGACTGGACACACCTTGACGGGGCCAGCCTGGTTCTTGAAGTACACATGGTACTGGAACAATAAATGCGCTCGGTGCCTCCACCTGGGGCAGCAATTATGGTAAGCCTGTAATTAGAATTGCAGGTTAACATCCCTCAGGAAATTATAGCAGCTGCCCCCACAGTACCATCCCCGCACAACAACAATTTCCCCATGTCATAATAAACCACTGTACCAGAATGTAACATTAACAGTTAATAGTTTTTATTTGGGGGGATCATTATACCATAGCTATAATCAGTGGGGAAAAATCCATGATTGGTTTGTTAGATTCTACCAACATTTCTGTTAATAGTAATTGACTTAGTATGGAACAACTAACAACTCGTACTACAAGCCTGTTCCAGGCACACACAGTGGATGTCATTCAATGGACAATGGCCCACTGCCACAATGCCAACCAGACTTATTATTTTCTCTTACTACAGACATAAAGGCCATATAAATCATCAACACACTTTCTATTTTACAGACTAATGAGGCTCCAGGCATAGATGGGCTCCCAGGGAGAAGTATACAAAATTCTAGGTAATGAATTCGCACAGGAATTGACACGTTTATGCAGACAACTTAACTCAGAATATGCCACTAAATATGTCAGAGGGTTTATTAATATATCTTTATAAAAAGGGATAAGCTAATCATTAATAATTGGAGACCAATCAGTCTCCTTAACGTTCAAACTTCTTGCTAAAATCTTAAATTTTAGACTTCTACCTCTTGCACAGGTGGTTATTTCAATGGCCCAAGCATGTTCCATTCAGACAGAATGATAACAGATCCCTTAATTTTGCTAAGGGAATCTTTGAAAGAGGAAATTTGGATACATTGCTTGGTTATGTTCTTCATTAGATCAGTCTCAAGCTTTTGACTTGGTTCACCATTGGCATTTGTGACATATCTTAAGTATGTATGGCATTCCTCAGAAATTTATATCCTGGATCCAGTGTCTTTATAAAACAGCAACAGTTCATCCACTTGTTAACAGATGGATGGGGCCATTACTCACCATCAAACGGGGGGTCCGTCAGGGCTGCTCCTTGAATCCATTGCTTTATGTCTTCAGTATTGACCCTTTCTTGTGAGCGTTGAATTCCTCTCCAAACATTCACTGTTTACAGATCAAAGAAGGCTTGTTACCATATAAGACCATCACTTATGCAGATAACCTTTGCATCCTGACCCTGACTGGCCTCTCTGTGGCAATGGCATTGAGAATCTGCCAGAAATACATCATGCTTTCAGGTGCATCACTAAATTTGAATAAAAGTAAGGGTGCTCGTATTGGCATGCCATCATTGAGAATTTTTCAAATAGGAGGTATTCAGATACCTGAAGACCCTATTACTCTATTGGGAATTACTTATGGAGGTACGAATATGGATAAATCCAATTGGGAGCCCAAACTAAACCAGGGTAAAACCCTAGTAGCCCACTGGAATCAATGGAAAATGGGGAAGGAAAAGAGGGTAGTATTAATTAAGATGTTTTTAGTTCCGTTATTCTTTTACTTAAGTTACATCTCACCCCCACCAAATCCCTAGAAACCACACTGTGCAGCATTTTTTTTTCAGGCAGTTTGGGGCAGTCACCTCAATCTGATCAAACGGAATATTTTATACCTCCTAATACAAAAAGGGAGGCCTGAAAATGGTTAATCCTTTCGTTTTTTCCTACACTATTTTTTTCTACACAGATTTTCAGCCTGTGCTTTTCCACACAGGAAAGAGTTGGAGCAATTTATGGTTCATCGCTTGCCAACCTTTGTTTAAGAAATGAGATACAGGAACCCTAAAAATGTTGGCCCCTTCTGTTCTGACCGCTTCATATGTGCAGGAATGCTTTTACATAGATACATAGACAATGTCGGCAGATAAGGGCCTATGGCCCACCCAGTCTGCCCATTTGAGCTTGTAAGTTCAGTTTGTTTTCCTAGAAGCCTGTTGCCCCTTACCCCTGACCTCTAGAATTCCTTTATGTCTATCCCATGCATTCTTAAATCCCGTGATTGTTTCAGCCCCCACCACTTCCTCTGACAGGGTGTTCCACTTGTCCACCACCCGTTCTGTGAAGAAATTCTTTCTCATGTTTCCTCTGAATCGTCCTCCCTCCAACTTCATCCCATTCCAAACTTAAAAGCTATAAAAATTACCAGCAGCCAGATTCTGACATTAAATAGGAAAGACTTGTATATGAATATTATTACCTTTTTTTATACAGAATGAGTGAGTTTTCCCACTTGCCCCCTTCCCCTTCAGGCTCCTTTACAGGATCTCTCGACTTGCACTAGGATCCCACCTAAGATGTGAGATATCCATTGGCTGTCTGTCAAGGTAGAATAAATGTGAAAAGTATTCACAAACACAAGCAATTAGAGGACAGATATTGTAATAGGACTTCATGTACCCCACAAATCGAAACAGTAGATCACCTTTATGTCCTTAGCACTTACATCCAAGGTTTTTGACAATCATTGGCGGATTTTTGGTCAGCATCTAGTTTCTTTACAGTTACACATAACATGCTTTTTTTGGACAATACCCCAGCTCTTGGCGTATTTGGGATACGAATGCTTTGCATTTGATGTTCACTGTTATTAAATGGTTCATCTGAAACTCCAGGTGTTTATTCACATTGCAACAAAAGAATATAACGCATACTGAACTGATGGTTAAAATTACTTTGGAACTGCAGGCTATATATTTTTCTGAATCTAAAACCTCGACACAAGTTTGTTTAAATAAAGCTTGGAGGAATCTGTTATGAATCACAGATTCAGATGTACCAGCTGTGACATCATTGCTTTTCTAGTTCAGTCAAGATTGCTTACATTTAGCATTCCATGTGCATGTTTTCGTTTCTTTTCTCCTTCCTATGGACTAGGTATGTACATTGCTTCTAAGCCCTTTTTTTTTTGTTTTCTGTCTCTATCAAAGATTTCTTTGTAATTGCTCTAATTCCCCATGCTTTTCACAACAGGATGCTGGATTTTTTCCTTTTGTTTCCCTTTCCTTTTGTATTAGCTAAAAGCTTGAACTGGATTTGAATGTATCAGACTTTCGTTTTCTTATTTTTCCTTGTATAACTTGTATAATTTGTTTTGTTGTTTAATTTTCCAGAAATATAACTTTCCCTACTCTTTACGAGAAGTGCCATGGGATCTTTAACATCCATAGAAACATAGACTTTGACAGCAGATAAGGACTGCTTGGCCCACCCAGTCTGCTCATTTCCCTACCTATTTGATAAGCTGCAGCTTCTAGTTGACCAACAGCCTACCACCTCCTACCCCCCACTATAATTGCCTTACGGCTGTCCCATGCATTCTTGAATTCCCCTCAGAACAGACAGATGGGACTTCGGTTTAGCCTCTCATCTGAAAGACAGCACCTCAGTAGTGCAGCAGCCCCCTCATGCTGCACTGCAGTGTCAGTACTGGGATTTAACCAAAGTGTCTGGTGTGAGGATAGAACCTACAGCCTTCTGATCTTCTAGCCTCAGAGGCAAGTGTGAAAACCTGACAAGTCAGTTTTCATGAAACCATTTTTGGACTGCAGAAAAGTCCATCTGCATGGCCTCTTCAATAGAGGGGATGGTGGAGTTAGACGGTTAGATGACTGTGTAATCAGCATGCATGTATATGCCACAGGAGGACAGAGAGCTAGAGAGAGATCATTTGTGAAGACTGTGAATAATAGTTAGCTCAGGAGACTTCCGGTTTGGCTGTTAAGTAAAATGGTCATGTGATGCAAGTGCTCCTCACCTCTGGCAAAACTTTTTAATTTTACTTTATTTACTTGATTTACTAGGAAGGTGGACTGGATCAGAGACCTATTTTCAGCTACACCTGGGGAAGGAGGGGTAACAATAGATACACAATACAGTTACAAGTTACATAAAATTACATCAAATTAAAACAAAGTAAAATGTACAATATATACAAGAGAACATGTCATTTTTATCTGATTTAGTGTAATGAAATATACTGTGGTTTAAATGAAAAAATAAGATTTTCCTGTCAGAACCAGCAACTGAAAAATCACGCTTTCTACAATGGCTTCAGCACCAAATGCTGCAACTACAGGACTGAGCCCAGAAGTGATTCAAAACATGTTCAACTGTATCCTTGAAGAGGTAACAGGTAAAAACATCAATTACCAACTTAGAAAACCAGATGGAGCAAACGTCTATCAAGGTTTTTGATGCAGAAACCACATTGAGAAATTTAGATGGTCAAGTGGATGACCGAGACGTGGTCATCCAAATGTTAAAAAATGACATTTCCCTACTACTGTATGGGAAAAGATTCACAACCTGGAATGCAGAGGGAGACTAAATAATCTCCAAATTGTGGGGTTTCCAGAGGGGGCAGAAGAGAAAAATGTATGTGATTTTGGACACTTGTTCACTGATATTTTGAATTTTCCTGGAAGGAACTTACAGATCCAGAAGGCACATCAGACCTTGGCACCTCACCTCAAACCTGGTGACAAGTCAAGACCCCTTTCAGCCCAATATTTATGATTCCCATTTAAAGAAATGTTGCTAAAACTGGCCCAAGGAAAAGGAACTTTATTGTGGCATGGTCACAGAATATCCTTATATCAAGATTACTCTTTCAGGGTAAACAAAATGAGAACTGTGTTCACTCCAATCAGACAAGTCTTTTTTAAACAAGAAGTGAATTATACAGTAGGATGGCACACCCTGCAATTTTTTTTTCTCCCTCTTCCTGGTTGGCTCTCCTTCTGAGGTGCATCCCAGCCCACTCACCCCAACATCCACTGGAACGCCCTTGCCCATCGTCTTCCTCTAGTGCTAGCCCACACTGGCAGAGTCGGTGGGGTTCCCCAAGCCCTGCCACACAGCGGATCCAGTTCAGGCTGGCATGCCCAGCTGGTCGGGTGTGGGGTCTGTGGGTGCTCCTCATCATCCTGCAGCCAGACTTTATGCTTTTTGGCCCCCCTGGGTGGCATGGCGCACAATGACGTCATGGTGCACACCATGTGCTCCCGCGACATGTGCCAACATATGAACATACGAAAAGTGCCAGCAGCAAAAGGCCATCATGGTCTATCTAGGCTGCTTGTGAATGCAGCTAGCTCCCTATTCAGCAGCTGCCCCACCCTCCCCCTTACCTCCCTTTACCTTCTTCTTTGCCCTGTCCCACCCCTTCTTGAAGTATTCCACCGTGGTACATGCCACCACTTCAGCTGGTAGTGCATTCCACTTTGCCAACACCCTCTCCATAAAGAAATGTCTCTTCACCTCCCTCCTGAATCTACCCCCCCTCCAATCTCATGTCATGGCCCCTAGTGTCTCTAACATCTGCCATGCCTCTTGACCTTCTTGGCCAAGCTGCCTTTCCTCCAGCTTCCATCAGGGACCAGGCAATCCTAGCCAAGGCACTCACTTTGAGACTGGAGAAGATCGGTCCACAAATAATAAAAGGACATCAAACAGGTTTTGTCAAAGGCAGGATGCCTGTGGACAACCTCAGTGCAGTTAATAATGTCATCTGGGCCACTGCCCAATGGACAGCCCCAGTAATGCCACAAAGCATAGACACAGAGAAAGTATTTGACTCTGTAGAATTGAAGTACAATGCTCCCTCCTTTATCTGCCCCCCCCTTATCCACCATCTTTGCTTACCACCAGTATGAGCTCCTGTCCTGTTTTCTAGAAATGTTATCTTCCCTTTTAATGGTTTGTCCATCAAAATTTAGGATGTGCAGAGGTTAGCAGATCAAAGACGGAGCACTGTACCTCTACCAAGTTATGGCAGCCATGGGTTTTGGCACAATTTTTATGAACCAGATAAAGCTTTTCTATACTAATCCGTCAGCCTCCATTCTTACTAAAAGGCTAATTTCTCCTACCATATCCCTAGCTGGAGAAACCAGGCAAGGGTGTCCTATTTCTCTGATGTTTTACCTGATAGCTATGGAGCCCTTACTCTGAAAAATCAGACACACCCAGGCCATTACAGGGATCAAGAGAAATGGCACACAACAAAAAACCCTGGCATATGTGGATTATTTGCTTTTGGCTCTATCCGATCCAGCATCATGTCCCCCTAATGCATTGCACTAGTGGAATGATTTCAGAAAGATGTCAGGTTTAAAAATTAACTTGGAAAAATCAATCAATTAATTCTTTATTTTTAAAAAGGCGCCTTTCTAAAACTAAGGCGCCTGTATAAGAACAATCAAGCAGATTAGTAAATAACAATACAAATTTAAAAAATAAATATAACAGCAGCTTTAAAAATCCAAAAATGCCAGGCTAAAAAGATACATTTTCAGTGCAGTTTTAAAGCTTTGGATGGTCAGGCAATCTCACACCCAATGAGATAGAGAATTCCACAGGGTCAGGGCCATAAAACTAAATGACCTTGCTCCAGATGTTTGTAAACAGACCCTGGGAATCTCTAGCAATCCCTTGTTGGTGGATCAGAGAGGGCGGAGGGAACGGTAGGAATGATGAGATCTTGCAGATAACTGGGTCCCTGTTCGTGCAGGGCCTTGTAGGTCAGCAAACCGACCTTGAAGGTAATCCGCCACTGTATTGACAGCCAGTGCAGTCTGCAGAGCACAGGCATTATATGACTGGTCCTAGAGGTACCAGTCAAAAGCCTAACTGCTGCATTCTGCACCAGTTGCATGCAGTGGATATCAACCCCTAGAAGCCCAAGGTAAAGGGCATTGCAGTAGTGAAGGCAGGAGGTAACAAAGGAGTGGACCGAAGTTGGAAGATCATTGAGAGGAACCAGGTGCTTTACCCGGGCGATATTTCTCAGATGGTAAAAGAGGTTTTGAAAACCGCCAACACCTGCAATTTTAGGATCAGGTGGTCATCAAGCATAACGCCCAGCTTCCGCACCTGGTCTGAGGTAGTTAGCTGGACACCTCCAAGCCATAGACCCGAAAGAAATCCCACCAACATATCTGCCTCTTGATGACCTGGGTCCACTACCAACACTTCAGTTTTTTCTGGGTTTAACCGGGGCCAGCTCACATTCATCCAGTCCTGGATCTCGGCTAGACAGCTATTAAAGACCGAGACAGCATCATCCTGGCCAGGCACAAAGGACATGTACAGCTGAGTATCATCTGAATAGCAGTGAAAACTCAAGCTGTACTGCCTAATAATCACTCCTAATTGCAGCATATACACAGCAAACAACATGGGCACCAGGATGGAGCCCTGCAGCACCCCTCAGGATAGGGAAAAAGGAGCTGAGAAAAAAATCCCAGACAACACCCTCTGAGTCCTACCCTCGAGGAATGATCAAAACCATCTGAGGACCGTTCCTGAAAGTCCACAGATGAACTGCATTTGCTCCAACAGCAAACCATGGTCCACGGTGTCAAATGCTGCAGAGAGAGATCTAGAAGGACCAAGATGGAATGGGTCTTTTGATCTCTCACTATTAGGAGGTCATTTAGTCCCTGGACAAGGGCTGTCTCAGTACTATGTCTCTTCCTAAATCTGGACTGGAGAGAATCATAGACATCGTGGCTGGTCAAATGGTCATCCACCTGTGATGCCACCGGTTTCTCAATAACCTTATTCACAAAAGGAAGGTTAGAGACAGGCCTGTAGTTTGCCAGACAGTCAGGGTCCAAGGAGGGCTTCTTAAGAAGGGGCCAAACCACAGCCTCCTTCAGGGGATCTGGAAAGATCTCCCTCTCCAAGGACATCCAGGCTATCTCGGCAAGGACTGGACCGATTTTATTCACACAGCCTACTAAAAGGCACGTGGGGCCTGGATTCAGACTACAGTTGGTCAGACGCAATGACTGGATAACCATCACGATATCATTGATTGTGTGCCGGCCGAAGTCGCACCACACAAACTGGGCATCCTACATCTCCTGCTGGCCACTGCAACTCCCTTGAGAGAGGGTCAGGTGGACGCTGGACCTGATTGTGGCAACTTTATCTATGAAGAATTGAGCAATCTCCTCACAACGTTCTTGTGAAAAAGCATTTCCAGGCTGAAGATAGAGTGGATTGCACAATCTGTCCACAGTCCAGAAAAGCTGAGCTGGTCGATTCTGCGCAGCAGCAATTTCCCTGGACAGGAATTCTGCCTTCTTATGGGTAATTGCTGATTGATAGACCACATAATGGGCCATCAAACTAAGTCTGTCACACTCCAGGCCAGACCACTGCCAGTGCCTCTCTAACCTTTGTCTCACTCTCCTCAACTCCCTCAAGGCCTCATCAAACCAGGGAGACCTGGGGTGAAGAGAGAGGGGATGAACACGAACAGGTGCAATGGAATCCAGGGCCTCTGTCACCACCCTATTATAGGCTAGTATCAGATCCCCTGGATCCATGCATTCACTCTGTATACCTAATAGGTCCAGCACTGCCATCAAGCCATCAGGGGACGCACCCCATACAAAGGGCGGTACTGGACCATCTCCGTAAGGGCAGACCTATTGGGGGGCCACAAAACTGAACCTGATGGTAGGATGATCAGACCATCTTACTGGTTCCATTACCAAGTCAGATATCTCCATCCCCAGGAGAAACACCAAGTCCAATGAATGACCACCAATATGGGTCAAGGAGGAAATAACCTGTGTGAAGCCCAGTGAATTCATTAACTGGAGGAAGTCCTGTCCAAACTGCGAGAGTTCATCATCAGCCCAGGCATTGAAATCTCCCAGGATCAGCCATCTGGGGGATCTCAATGTCAGGTCGACAATTAAGTCCGCAACTTCCCACAGGAAATATTACCATCTCAAATGGGCAGACTGGGTGGGCCATAGGCCCTTATCTGCCGACACTGTCTATGTATCTATGTATGTATGTATGTATGTATCCTGGTGGACGGTAGATGAGAAAAATCCTGCACCCCACACCCACACCCAAAATACATTCAAAGGAGTTGGTGGCTCCCACTGGTACCTTCATCAGGTTCAGTTCTGCTCCAAAACAGATGGTCACACCCCTGCCCCTACGATCCATCCTCGGGCGGTGTATCACCGATTACCCAGCCGGAATTGCTGATGCCAAAATGGGACCAGCATTCTTATCCTGCCAGGTCCCTGTGATGCAAGTCAGGTCAGATGATCCAACAAGATCTGCCACTATAGTGGTCTTGTTCTTAATAGACCTTGCATTGTATAACACCACCCGAGTAGGATGAGCAACCGAGGATGACCGAGTTACCTGCCTGCCATAAGCAGAGCCCTTGGGTATGGAAACCAGACAGGGAGGACCCCTCTCCTGGACCCATTTCTCCCCAGGGCATCTCCTTGTCCCCACTATCCCAATCCGCCCACTCCTTTCCATTCCCCCACCAGGCCGAGACCCACCCTCGGCCTCCTGACTATCCCCAGAGCCTGGCACCATCTATATACCTCTGGAGACAGAGAGGGACAAAAGAAAGGGCAGAGATCCCTCAGCCTGTAGAGGGAATAATGCCTGACCATTATTTTACCTACCCAACACATATTTACCACAGTTTGCAAGCACCCAGTCAAACGAATCTCAACTCACACTCTCAAACTTCCACACCACTCCACAACATAACCACACACAAAAAAATAAACCAGAAACGTAATTACAAACAATATAAAAATAAATAAAAAATCAATAATATTGCAAAGAGTAAAGGTGTTTTCAGTTCAGGAGAAAAAATATCAAACAAATTCTCCTGGTTGAGTAATTATTGCCCTCTGGGGAGCTCCCACCTCTCCAGAGATAAAGATTATTCCCCCCCCAGACATTATCTCCCACATAGGCTGGGAGAGCAATCAGCAGCTTATACATGAAGTCAGTTTAAACAAGTCACTATCACTGCCAGCCAAGGTTCAAAGTACTGAAAAAGAGCAGAAAAGGGAAGAGTCTGACCATCCTCGACGAGTTGAATGAGAGCCAATTTATACTTTCCACAAAAGCTTCTTTGGCACAGCTGTCTTTCCAGGGATCGTGGTAAACTCCCTTCAAACCAGGCTACTCAACCACACCACACCCTCACCCAAAATATATTCAAAGGAGTTGGTGACTCCCACTGGTTCCTCCATCAGGTTCAGTTCCGATCTAAAACAGATGACCACACCCCCACCCCGTGATCCATCCTCGGGCAGTGTATCACTGAGTACCCAGCCAGAATTGTTGATGCCAAAATGGGACCAGCATTCTCATCCAGCCAGATCTCAGTGCTGCAAGCCAGGTCAGATGATCCAACAAGATCCACCACTATAGCAGTTTTGTTCTTAATAGACCTTGCATTGCATAACACCGCCCGAGTAGGATGAGCAACCGAGGATGACCGAGTTACCTGCCTGCTATAAGCAGAGTCCTTAGGTATGAGAAATCAGGCTACTCAATCACCCAGCCATCCCCCAAGGAACTGCCATCGAAGACGCTCGGCCACGAACAAGGCCCTAAGTGGAGTCAGCTGTTCAGTCCGCCTCCCCCAGGAAACTACAGAGCCACAGATCCAATGGAGCATGCTTTCTAGCGGCCCCAGACCCAGTCTCCCACGTGACCAACTACCCCAGTGACCCCTCCCCCGGGTTCAGCCCAGGGCCACCGACAACCTTACTCGGACACACCATGGGTCAAAGATCCAACAGAACCCACATCCATTAGCAAACAGAAGCCGGTAAACCAATTCTGGTCTGAAGCCTTGGCAGGACCACCAGAAACAGGATCCTCACTGCATCTTCCAGAGTCCCCAGCAATCCCCAGGTCAACAAGCAGCACACACTGTAGACTCAAGCTCTAGACACGAATCCACCTCCATGGATAGCCACAGTAACTCTCCTCCAATTCTTCCCCCTCAAACCCGGCAAAATCCAGGTAGGAGATATACAGGCATTCTCCACTCAGGAAATCATTATGATGAAAATACTCAACAAGCCATTCATTCAGACGTTCAAAACATTAATGACATTTTAAATTAAACTTTGTGTGACTTGTTAATTCAGCTTCTTTGGCTACTTCGGCTACTTCAACCGAAACACTCTAACCATTACTGACTCACTCCTTCACCCCTAACTAACTACTGCTAAAAAATAACAAATAAGCAAATAAAGAATTAAAATAAACAGAAAATGAAGATAAAACAAATAAATAACAGGATAATATGACAGTCCCAAATAATAATTAAAATCTCCACACAAACTGCTGCTGCCTGTGGCTAGCCCAGCGTGGCCACATGAATAACAAGTGTCAACCTACATTACCTCTCCGCTTGAATAGGAAATGGTCCACATCCCAATTTAAATACCTAGGGATGATTGTCACCACTGACCTCAAAAGTATGATTGATTTAAACTTGAACCCACTGATAATGGAACTGGAGGCAGATTTTAGTAGATGGAAAAAGCTTAAGCTAAAATTTGTTGGAAAAATAGCTGTTTATAAAATTTTGACTTTTTCGAAGATATCGTTTCATCTCAGTAACCTCCCCATGGAAATTCCATAGGTCAAGTTCCAGAGGCTAGAAAAATTAGACCTCTAAAAGTCCCAGCTTCAGCCTTAAAAATCTTAGAAGCACTCCAAAAGAAGGTGGCTGGAGCCTCCCATGGATGTAGGTGTACCATCAAGCCATGGGGATTAGACAAAATGTATGGTGGCTTGCTCCACTGTCCTATAAGACTCCCCCTCCCCCCGTGGAAACAGATAGAAGGCAACTTTTATTAGGAGGCCCCCTGGAGTAGTAACAACCACTTTACAACAATGCATAAATTAGTGTCAGAGACTTGATTAGTGGCCTTCACTAATCAAAGTAAAAAATGACTAGCAATTGGCCGGAGTTAATTAGCAATTATCAAAAATTGATATTTTTGCTCAAAACCCCATAAAATGTACTTATCTTGCTCTATGTTGATAAAATACACATTTACACAAGTGTCTGAGACCGATACCTGTTTTATTTAGCCATTTCCAGAAATACAGCAATGTGCAGCAGCACACATACATTTTAAGAGCCGAGATAGGATGTCTGCCAAAGCAGACCGTGAATTCAATTCATGAGCGTGAGTGTGAGTTTTGACAGATGAAACATAATGAACCCCTGCCCCAGCATAAAAACTCCGGCACCTGGGACCGTGATCGACCACACAGTTACCAGCAAGCATTGGGTGCAATCTCTTTTGCTACTCTTCTCCACCAGGCATGCAGCCAATAATTCTGGCCTGTTTGGGGGGGGGGGAGGACCTGGGGTGGTCCACCATCCTCAGCTGCCAAATCACCAGGATGTCTTGGTTTAGCACTTAAAAATATGTCTACAGCCCTGTCTGGGTTGAATTCAGCTGGGGGGGGGGGCCCCTGCTTTTTAATGCGACTTAATGTTTCTACAGTATCCTCTGCCAGACTTGCTCTCCTGTCAGTTTTTACCTTGTTCATAGTTGAAAACAACGTTCTACAGTTGCATTAGACACAGGAAATACTTTCAACACATTGACAAGCTTCAACAGATTTGGATAAGAATTTTGGAAAGCACATGCCAGCTTTGACAAGATAGCAGAGGCAGAAAGATTGATTAAATTGGTTTGAGCAGAAATCTTAAACTATTGTCATTCTGCAAGTAGCAGAGTACTGTCACAGTCAGGCTACAGAAGTGCTGAAAAGTGGTCAGTTACTGCAGTAATGTCACTGTTACCTTACAGCTCCAGTTCCTATCTGTCTGCAGCTGCTGGCCAAAGTCTGGTATCTAACACTTTTGAACGGTATAGATATTACTTTCATCAGTCAAACCAAACCTTTGTTCACAACAGTTCTCAGTGTTTGTAATGTATTTCTTAGTTTGCTGTTTAAAAGTTTTAACAACATTGGCCACTAAAATGTGTTAATTTCACACCCTTGTATGTGACTTGAGCACATGCAACTCCTTAAAGAACATCAGACCCATTTTTTAAGAGAATGTCAAGTTCACTGCCACCTATGGGATCACTCTGCTTAGCACGGTCAAGAGTGTTTCTCAAAGTTTCAACAGCAGTAGGTAGCTCTGGTATTTCAAGGACTTCTTTTTGAAGTGCTAGTGAGAACCTGGCAAGTCGCTGAAGCAGCTGTTCAAAATGCAAAAGGTGTGCCACCATTTGGAATTTAGTCATAATTTGCAATACTCCCTTGGCTTTGGCCTGGTCATGAGGTGGGTCTGTGGCCATAGATTCTAAATGTGCACAAATTATAGGAAATGATTTGGTAACAGCACTGGTGGCAAGAAGTTTATGATGCACCCAACATGTGCCATGGGCCTTCTTGGGTTTTTCAACTGACATCTCCATGGCCTGGGCAAGGGACCATAACTCTTTGAGTCTCTTAGGACTTTTCTGATAGAGATGAAGCAGTTGGGTCAAAAGGTTTGAAACATCATTGAAATAGATGTTATCCAAAGTGTCTTTTTGACCAGTTCTAATCTGTGTGAGAAAAAATGAACACCAACTAACCACTGTATGTCTTCCCTTAAAGGAGCAGCAAGGGCCGGCCCGGTGGCACTGAGGGTTGA